>JADLZN010005268.1:0-639637 GCA_018155175.1 Sinocyclocheilus anophthalmus | reverse complement strand
ATGCAATCAAAACAGCTCCATTAAGAGCACTAATGAAGCAAGTGGGCTGTCTTATCAGATTATTTTTGTAGCTGTCTTATCTAAATCTTAGGGCACCACTAGTATGGAACACAGAAGCACTAATAGCATTTGAATCATTGAAAAAAGAACTACAGACCGCTCCTGCCTTGACCATGCCCACATATGACAGACCATTTCATTTGTACATTACAAACAGAAAAGATGGTTATGCATCTGCAGTTTTGATGCAGGAAACTTGCAGCGGAAGGAAAAAACAACCAATTGCTTATTATAGCACAAAATTAGACAATGTAGCTGAAGGTTACCCACCATGTTACCAACAAGGGTTAGCAGCAGTATATTTTGCATATGAAAAGGCCTCCACAATAACTATGGGGTACCCAGTTGTACTCTACACTCACCATAAAGTAGTAGAACTGATAGAACAAGGGAAGTTTGTCTTTACTCCTTCTAGATGTATAGCTTACTCAACATTGCTGACCTTCCCAGACATTACAATTAAGAGATGCACAACAGTAAATCCAGCAAGTTTCATACCATTACAAGATGAAGGCACACCACATGAATGTGTAGCTGACTCTCTAGCCTTTACTAGATTGAGACCAGATCTAGAGTCAACACCAATTCCAGAAGCACATGTTGACTATTTTGTGGATGGTTCATGTTTTGAAGACCATTTAAGAAATCATGCTGGATTTGCAGTTGTGAAACGAGTTGATGATGATTTTATCCCAGTGGTGGTGCAGCATTGTGAACAACCATGCTCAGCACAACTGGCGGAATTGAAAGCTCTAACTGAAGCCTGTAGGCTGGCCAAAGACTTGAAGGTAAATATCTATACAGATTCTGCATATGCACATGGCGTATGCCATCTTTTTGGAGCAGTTTGGCAGCAAAGAGGCTTTAAGAAAAGTGATGGCACACCTATCCAGCATGGTGACCGGATAATTGATTTAATATCAGCCATGATGCAACCCAAACAGTTGGCCATCATCAAATGTCAAGCACATAAAAAAGGCAATGATTTTGTAATTAAGGGCAATAATGCGGCAGATCAATATGCTAAGCAAGCTTCTGGCTGTACAACAGCAATAATGGCTCCTTCTGTTTTGATTCAACCTCAACCTCAGTTGGCTGATGTTGCACGAATGCAACAACAAGCTACTCCATATGAAGTCAGTGTGTGGCAGCACAGAGGGGCAACTCGAGATGTAAATGGAGTTTGGCGTTCTCATGAGGGACACATGATAGCTCCCACACCTTTGCTTACAATCCTCATCTCTGACGCGCATGGTTTTGATCATTGCGCGAGGGGAGAAGTGATTAGAAAAATAAAGCGGCAGGGATATTGGTCGCCTTATTTATAAGCTATGGTGGATGGGTATCTGTCAGAGTGTGAAGTGTGTGCCCAGAATAACGTTAGAAAAGGAACATCTGCTCCCATTGGCCACATACCAGTCCCAGAAGGTCCATTCAAACATTGTGACTGTGATTGAAGGAGAATTAAATGAAATTAAGCAGGCCCAACTAAAATGACATAGAGTCAAAAGAGCTTATGAAGCAAACCCAGAGGTATACTTATATGTGATAGGCCAGCCAAGGGGAATACCAGAGAAATATAAAGCAAGAAGTGAGATTAAGTCTGGATTTGAGTCTATACTTGTATGGATAATCCCAAATAAGAACTTAGAATGGATCAATTATATTTACTATAATCAACAGAGATTCATCAATTATACTGATAATGCCTTAGATGCCCTGGGACAACAATTGGGTCCCACAAGTAAAATGACATGGCAGAATAGACAAGCACTGAATTGGCTCCTGGCAGAAAAAGGAGGAGTGTGTGTAATGTTTGGTTCTGACTGTTGTACTTATATTCCAAATTATACAGCCCCAGATGGATCATTCACCAAAGCTATGGAGAAACTGAAAAACCTGAGAGAAGAAGTGACCAAAAACGCTGGAGCAGACATGCAAAATTGGGATTGGTTTAATTCATTTTTTGGGTCTTGGGGACAATGGTTAACTAGAGTGGGCATCATAGTTGGCATTGCTGTTGTTGTTTCTTTTGCTGTTTTGTTGTATTATGCCTTTCATCAGATCAATGCTGGCCAATGCTGCAGCCAAACAGATGATTAACGTATCGGTAAAGCCAGCTGGAGTTGATATTGGATGGACCAACATGTATACAGTGGGACCTGGACTGGATGAACTGGACGACTTTGAGTAACACCTTCCTGAAATAACAACAGAATAATAGGGAATGAGTGCCTTTTTTTTTTTTTTTTTTTTTTGTATTTTCTTTTCTTATAATGTTGTAGTATTAGAATATGGGGATAGAGTTAGAGGTTGTTATTTTGTTTTGGCATATGCTCCTTCCTGAAGTCATTTTAATCCTTAAAGTCATTAATTTGTGAAATCATTTATCATATGTTTTGAAGTCATGCTGCTAAATAAATCAAATGTAAAAAGTGATTATTTTTGGAAAAGAAAAGGGAATGTTAAAGGTTTTAAGCAGGTCATTGTCCGTGTTACGAGGCAATGCAACCAGACAAAGGGGACGATAAAGAAAGATTACTTATTTTCATCATTTAACCTTAATTTATCAGTATATAGTTTGTTTGTTCTTTAGCACTGGAAAAGTCATCAAAGTATGAAAAGAAGAAAAGATCAACGAGCACCTCGGTGCTTAGCAGCATGAGTAGATTCAACTGGATGTTTAAAAACCCACCATCTACTCCAACACCAGATAGCGCTGGAGGGCAAGGGAGCTTGCCTGAGAGCTCCTCTGGCAACGAAGGACAGCAGCACCAGACAGCGCTCCAAGCTACCGGCAATGCTTGGAGTTCCTCTGGCTACGAGGGACAGACCAGTGCATCATTTATTACATTGTTGTTTTAATCAGTTAACTAATCATTCATATACACTACATAACCATGACAACCATGGGCAAGGCTTGGACATCTCATGAGCACATGTTTTTTGACCTCCAAGAATGTATAGATAGGGAAGTGGATTCTTTTACTCTTCTCTGGTCAATAGTGAGGAGAGATGTTTGGATCTGACTTCCTCTGGAGTGCAGCAGCATAAAGAAACCATTTGGTAAGAAGTGATGGTGGACCTTTATTGGTTCATAGAAGGATAGAAGGATGGGTGGATTTATGGTGTTGCATTCTGTTTAGCGGCGAGGCTTGGTGAAGCCTCAGAGGGGGGATATATTGTGTAATTTTATTGAAGTATTATGTGAAAATGAAAGTAATCAATATATAAATTAATATGCTAAATGATGTTAACCCTGGATGTCATAGAACGAATAATAGTCTTTTCATTAGACAGTGAACCTTTCATTAGAAAGTACACCTGTGAACTTGAAATAATGTAATATTATTAGGAACACGTATAATGGTCTTTTTCATGAGACAGTGGACCTTTCATTAGACAGTAAACATGAATTTGAAATAATCTAATATTATCAGGAGCAGGTGGATGGATGTGACGCGCACATCCACTACCAACCAATGAAATAAAAGCCTTTTTAAAAAATGGCTGATCGGACCACATTCCACCATTAAAAAACAAGGCCAAAAGGGTTGGAAACAATTGTAGCAAATCAGGTATCTATAACCAATAAAAAATAACCGGAACAATGAAAAAACAGAAAATGACCAAATTTGGAGAGAATAAAGGGTATATAACATGAGCTGACGAAACAAAGACTTTGGAATGATTTGGAATGCTGTGACTGTCTTCCCGGCTTTGTTTATTTGTTAAATAAAGTCTTATTTTGACATCTGGAACTCTGCTTCTCCACTTCATTGGCCGCACCCAAGAAAAAATCCACAACAGGGGCAACTCAGCCGATGAGGGCAAAGGGGCAGTGGCTCTAGCCACCGGGCCACCCCCCTGTGCACGGCCCTGTTCCCAGGTAATTTAGAGAACGTTTTGCACTAATCAGAAATCCAGTCAAATGGATGGTCATGTCTGTGTCAGCGAATATCGATTACTATAAGCATAAAAGAAACAGGACTGAAGTAGTTTCATAAATGTGAACGATGAAAAATATATAATTTAATCAAATAAGAAACTATTTCTAACGCAAGTGATTGGACGATAAACCCGAGAAAACCCCACATAGAACCTCTAGCGACCGTTTTTGGCTTCTTCATTTCGTATTTCTAAATACCAGACGACGGTCACGACACAATCCCTGGAGTTAGAAACCTCTTTATTATAATAATATCCTTATAAGTAGAACGAAACGCTTTTCTTAAATTAAAGTATTTGTTACATTTGAAGCTCAGGTCAGCTCGATTTCTGCTCGCGAGTGGTGCAGTTTTCTAACTTTTGTGTTCACTGAAACATTATAAAATGTATATACTGTGTAAAATAATAGCCTACATTAACTTGAGAACCCAGCCTTTTGGTTTTCTGGTGTTTTCTAACATATGTAAGAAGGAAGCCCTCTGGTCTGTCTATCTATCTATCATAAATCAATGCTGTCATCTCAAAGTTTCGGATGAATTTAATGCGTTTTTTAAATTAAAAATTATATATATATAATAGTTAATATATATATACTATATAAGATCTCTATCTTAGATTATATAATGATAAGTGGGTCATTCCTGGGATTCGGTAACATTTCAACTTGGAATATGTTTTTCAACTTCTAAATACCCCACATCATTAGGCACATATCAAACTTCCAAAAATAATATTTTCCCACCTCAGGCATTAAAGACCTTTTATTATTTTCAGTTTTCTTCAGCTTTAGACACCTTTTTTTCTCAACCCCGTAATAACGGACAAAATAGGATTGTTTTAAAAAGGATTTTACACAGAAATTGTTATAAAACAAACAGGTACCTACTGCTCATGTGCCCTGATAACAATTTAATGATAACAAATGTAACATTTATCATCATTTTCACATTTTTATAGGACTGAAGCTAAAAATACACAAATTGTGTGTCTACGGTTATTTCTGTAAAAAAATCAATTTTTAATTTAAAATTTTAACTAAAACCACAATTTTATTGTTTTAGCCCTTAACATGCCAGATGGTAATCAGCAAGAAATACTTTTGTTCTTAACTGTCTTCCCTATATTTTTCTAAAAATATTAACACACAAGGTGTGACGGGTTGAAGACTGTAACACATTTGAAGGGATACATTGCCTTAAATTAAAATTTTTGGTTTTGTTTCTCTCTCATATTGTCCGCTTGTTTGTGGGTCAACATATCTGCATGGCCAACATTGTCTTTCTGCTGCAAATGTGGGTGCAATTTCTGATTTATGATGCTTGTCAACGTTTAAATGGACATATTACATTAAAAATTCTATTTAAAACAAAAATATGAGTTGTCATGATTTTGGAGTATATACAGTATATTTACTGAAACCATGACTATTTTTTAAATTAAAATTATTAATAAATGAAGCAAATAACTCAACCCTGTCACAAGTTAACAACCCCGTAACAATGAGAAATACATATATTTGTGACGAGGTTGTGGTTTTTCACACAAAATGCCCACTGCTCATCATGTAGTGTAGGAGAGTAGACCATATATGGCAGCAATAAAATAAGTACGTTGTATATCCTTATGGATTAAAATAAAATGTTGAAAAAGTTATAATTTTCCATCTTAATTTTATGTGACGGGGTTGAGTTGTTAAGCTTGACAGTACCCTCTCTGACTATAACATGCCTCAAAAATATGAATAAAAAGTATGATATTACTAACCATTTTCTGCACCACTATTAAAAAAACCTGAATGATGTCACATATGAGTGGAGTCTAAATTATTATGTGCATAGAATGGTTAGTGTGACGGGGTTGAGTTCAGACTGAGGGACATACTGTAACTTTAAAGTCTGTTTTTTATCAAATATTTAGCTTTTTTTTTAGAAAAATATTTTTTACAAGAAAGGAACATAAGTAAATGCTTACATTGTACCAAAAGTCACAGACACGATGCACATTTTGTTAATAATTTTATAAGTACAAACTCAGTGAAGTGCCTCGGGGACATGACAAAATGCTTGGTTTAAGATAGATATAAGACATTATTTTATGTTAAAAAATATTAAAATGCAATAATTAATATTATTCATTATAGTGGGCATCCCAAAGTTTTGTGAAAAGCTTCTAACAATTCACTTTGGTGAACCACCACTTCACTCTGGGAACTCTGGGGGACTGAAATATTACCGAATCCCAGGAATGAAATGGGTCCCACTTTGTTGTCACACATGACCTGTATTCACCCTTATAGGGTGCTTGTATTTATTTATTCTGTACTGATAAATGAGAATGTTTGTGACCCTGGAGCACAAAACCAGTCTTAAGTCGCTGGGGTATATTTTTTGTAGCAATAGTCAAAAGTACATTGTATGGGTCAAAATTATTGATTTTTCTTTTATGCCAAAAATAATTAGGATACTAAGTAAAGATCATGTTCCATAAATATATTTTGTAAATTTCGTACAGTAAATATATTAAAACTTAATTTTTGATTAGTAATATGCATTGCTAAGAACTTAATTTGGACAACTTCAATATTTATATTTTTTTGCACCCTCAGATTCCAGATTTTCCAATAGTTGCATCTCGGCCAAATATCCTAACAAACCATACATCAATGGAAAGCTTATTTGTTCAGCTTTCAGATGATGTATAAATCTCAATTTCGAAAAATTGACCCTTATGACTGGTTTTGTGGTCCAGGGTCACATTTGGCTTTGGTTAATAATATTTTCTTTTTATAATGTATTTTTTTATTTTTATGTTTCTTATTGATTGGCTACAGCTCCACAATGGCACTGCAGTATAGCTGCACTGTAAATCTGCCACATCAACAAGTGTCCACAAGGTGGCATAGTCATGAAAACCCCTGTCAGTCAGAGAGCTGTCACAGTTGTCAAGAGTGTAGATGATGTTAGTAAGACAATCAGTCCACATACACTGAAAACAATCCGTGACTGTAGAAACTAAATGTCCGATAAAGAGGATGCAGGTATTGTATAGAGGGTGTGATGAGTTGAACTTAAACAGAAAGCACAGCAGAAGCTGGACACACCTTTGAGATCCAGACAAACAAAGCGGTTGATCATTTCAAGTGCTCTGGGATGTGATATTTTCAACAAAAGGGAGTTCAATCAGAAACAGAGGAATATCATTGTACAGTTTTATTCACAATAGCTTTTTGTACCTGACCTGGATAAAGCTAAAGGGCAGACAAGCGTGCAGTCATGACCCTGTCATAAAAAATAAAGTTTGAAATCATCATAAACATTGCATTCACTGAATTCTCACAGGTTAACCGAACCTATGGAAAAGAAAAACAATTCTGGAAATGAATTATTAGTTAGTTTTCCAACATGACTGAAATACTCATTATATTTATTAAGAAACATTCATAAAAAAATTATTAAAAAATCGTAATGTTATACTAATTGTTGAATACCAAAAGTGTCTACTGACCATTTTGAAGAAACTCTTTGAGAATCATAGTTATGGCTCTGTCTTACAAGAGGAATTCCCTTTTTTGTATGTATTGAAAAGGTGCTTGGTTTCATCAAGGGAATGTCCTGTATGTGGTTGCTGTCCTAAGAAAAGAACAGTGGGTACCTTTTTGTTGAAATAAGTGTTTAACTATGATGTAAGTACTAGTGTTAGTGCCAATATTCATAAAAAGAAATTATATCTCTCCTTGTTAAGTGACCAACACCTTTCTTTAACACCCTACCTGGCGACAAAGTGACTACACCCGCCAAACATTTATACTCTGTACGCTATTGGGTAAACCATAAACAAAATTATCTATATATATAATAATAGTGAGGACTGTTGAATAGACATATATACTATTCATACAATACATTTAAAAATACTGTCTCATATCAAATTTCTTATGTTTCTTTTTATTAAAATCTCTTTTTTATATCAAATTAATCTTATACCCTTATTTAATTTGTTAAAGGGATAGTTTTATTTAATTTTGTCATTATTTACTCTTTCCTGTCGTTCCAAACCTGTATTTTTTCTGTGGGAACACAAAAGAAGATATTTTTAAAACATGTTGCTAATAAATCAGTTCCATTGTGTAGACAAAAAAAACATGTCTCACACATTTCTCAAAATAATGTATTTTAAGTTCCACAGAATAAAGAAAGTCATACAGCTTTTTGGGTGAACTGTGCAGCAAATAATTATATATACCTAAATTGTGATTAATTATTTTATAATGAATAAGAATTCTACTTCATCAAACATTAAAACTGAAATAAATGATTAAAAAAGATACATTCCATTATTGTCCAAATACATAACCCTACAATGGTATTGTACATTTCTATTATTGAACTGTTGCATTTGCTTGGCCCGATTGAATAGGATGAATTGAAATCTTAAGACCTTAATGAGGAAAGAGGCCTGACAAACTTTTATTTCCATGCATCAGTTTCAATTGTGGTTCTAGCAACTATCTGTTCAATCAACAATATTGATGACAAAATTGTTTTGTAAACTCAGTTACCAGATCTGAATAGATATCAGTGTGGAGATTGCTGGAGAGTCTCGTGTTGCTCTGTCTTTTGTCATGTTTTCTCTCACACCCTTCTCATCTCTATAAATACCCAATCTGGAAGAATCTGCAAGAAAGGAAGAAGTTACTCATCAGGAGTTTATAGATCCAAAAGGTAACGTTTCTTTTACTCTCTAAAATAATCTGATATAACATTTTTATTATTTAAAAAAACAGACTAGTTTACTTAAAATATATTCATATTAGATGAAAAAAGTCTGAAAGAAGTGTTTGCTTCATTGGTTTGTATTTTCTAATGGTTTGTCTTTTTTAGTTTGCCTCAGGATGATCAGAATAGTTCAGCTGTTGTGTCTTTCTGGCTTTCTTCTACTGTGTGAAGGTCAGGGTCTCCAGACATGCCTCAATCACCCCACGTACAGACCGGCAGGTTAGTGCTTACACTATTTTCTTAATAAGATTTGTCTCATTTTCCAGGAAAAAAGATCTAAACATTGTGAAAAAATGATACATTTACTTGAGAAGCAAAACTGTAGAAGATATAAAGATGTATTACACTCTTAACTATAAATGTGCTTAAAAGGTTCTTCACAGCGATGCCATAGATTAGAATAGGGCTGCAACTAACGATTATTTTGATAATCGATTAGTTGGTCGATTATTTTTCTGATTAATCGATTAATCGGATTAAAACAAACAATTTTCTTTTTTTCTTTTATTGACAAAAACACACTATTCCGCATTCTGCCCAATGTCCTTCAAACAAACGTGCCAACTGAAAGCTATGAAAACATACAGTGCTTAACAAATTATTAGACCACCTGCCATAATAAAGAAAAAACACATTTTAGGAATCTGTCAAAAAATTGTTTAAATTAAAAAAAAAATTTATTGTCATTTATTTATAACTAAATACTTTTATTTATTCACATAACAAAAATGGCTTCTGTGCCCTTCATAGCTTGCATTCTTGCTGGCATTAAGTACTTTTTGACTGTAATTGGGTATCTGAAAAAAAAAACACTATAAAGCTCTCTGCCTTTCCTTCATAGATAACAGCAATAATTATAGCATTAGAAACAGCCTACTACTGTTACTAAAGAGCGTATGCATATTGGAGGACTAGCCCATACAGAAAGCTAAAAAAGGATTTTGGTAATCACCAGTACTGTTAGTTTAGAGCAGCAGTGGCACAAACCATCATTTGTTAAACCCTTACATAAATGTGTTAAGCATTGTATATAGTGAATATATTTTAAATCTCTGCATTAAAAATTAAAATATTAATAAAGATGATAAAGACGAATAAAATCACAATAGGTAAGAGTAATGTTCTGCAGGAACACGTGTTCGCTTTGACCACAGTCACGTTATAGCCCAATTCGGACGGTAATTGTTTCTCATATGGACGTCTGTAAAAATAAATGTACTTATCACCTCAGTGATAAAACTCATGGATTCCGAATAGGGCTTAGTGTCATTTCTTTATCCTGTTAAAGGCGGTTTTGAAGAGTCTGATATTTATTTTCAGAAAATTACACGCTGTTATCCCCTTACAATTCCTACTTTCATAAAATACTCGCAAAGCATGTTGACCTTTAAACCTTAAATTAACCTTTAACAACAGATATTTCAGTACAATGAATGTTTTTGCGCTGATTATTAATTGTCTGTTTTCCGGCTGTCTGACGCGCATGCACGCGCCACTCATTCAGTAAAACTTTAAAATTGAAAACAGACTGTCAGAACGGACCTTTATGCAAAAATGGAAATGCTCGCGTGAATTTGTGACGTTTATACATAAGGATGACTGTTAACTGAAAAGTGTTTTTGCGCTGAGGCGCCACCGCATTCTGTCAAGCAACCTGACAGGGGCACGCCATTATGCTAATGCTTTGCAGCATCTCATTCGGTTTCCTCCACTATTTTAGATGCATTTTGTCCATAGAAATAAGTAAATTCAGTGCTTTAATTTGACGCGACCGGCTGAAGTTGGACAAGTATGTAAACTCCGTTGGACGTGCAGTGTGGGCAGACCCGATTAATCGATAATGAGAATCGTTGTCGATTATTTTCATAATCGATTTTATCGATTAGTTGTTGCAGCCCTAGATTAGAAGAACCATTTTTGGTTTCCACAAAAGACCATTCAGTCAAAGGCCATCTTTTCTTACCTTTTTATATCTAAGAAACTTCTTCGCGAAACGAACCTTCTTTTGTGAAACAGAAAGGGTATTCAGATGTTAAAGGTCTTTAGGGAGCACATTTAGACAAAAAGGTTATTCTATGGCATCATGAAGCACCTTTATTTTTAAGAGTGTGGACAACACATTTTGTTATTTGTAACTTTTGGATTCATATTATGTTCTTACCAGGGCCGTGCACAGGGGGGCGGCCCGGTGGCTAGAGCCACTGCCCCTTTGCCCTCATCGGCTGAGTTGCCCCTCTCACCAATCCCCCCATCACCCCAGCTCAAAGCGTTCTGTTACCGCTCCGCTAAAGATCCGCTGATTCTGTTAATCAGCTCCGTGTTTTCCCACCCGCTCCGCAGCATTTCTCACGTTCTGTGTGCTGCTCTCTGGAGTGAAGACCACAGTTCCCAAGCAATGTGTTGCATTAACAGGTAGACCGTGGATGCATTACAATCCACATAATAGTCAGTGGATGATTCGCTGAATTAGTCGTTTGGTAGTTTGTTTCTGTATTTCTGTCGGTAATGATTTGCTCTCGGTCTTTTAAAAGTGATAACAACAAAAATATCCACGGTCTTAGAATTAGAATGTCTAATCAAATTATTGTACCCGATCAGATCTAATATAAATAACACAAAATTCGCTGTTGTTGGCACACTTTGTAGACAAAAAAAAATGCCTTCGCAAAAAAGAAAACAGAAACGGAGAGAAAGAGCGTAGGGAGGCTGCTAAAGACAGTTCAACATTGCAAACACAAATTCAAAGCTCCAGCAAACCAGTAGGTAAATCATCATATAGAATATTTAGCAGTTTGTCACACTTTAATTCTTGTAATTAAGTATATTTCCCATTATAATCACTTGTCTTGATACTAGTAATCTATAACACATCATATTTTATTAAAACCATATTAATAGTAGGCCTATAAATAGTTTAAAAATAAATGTTCTAAATGAGTTGTTTATTAGTATATAATATAGATTTATGCTGTGAAATATTAAATTCAATGTCTAATACTTATAGGGGAGAGTAGGGTAAGATTGGCCATTTTTTACTTATGTGTCTCCTCAAGACATGTGAAATGCTTGCAGAAGTATGGTGAAAGTATCTATCCTATCCTAATGAAAGTAGGCTATTCCTATCATTTTAAAATGTCGATGATATATATGACAAAAGGGTTCTAAAATATGGCCTTCGATAATAAAAGTGTCCCATTGCTCAGTTTCCCCCCGGGTTAGTGGTAAGTTGCCCGAGTTCGAGGCAGTGAAGTAGTGAATGAGGCACCATATGGGTTTGTAAAAATGACCGTCTGACCAAATCTGATTCAAACCCATGTGAAATAAATAATAATTAAAAAACAAATGTAATAATTTCATTTTACAAACAGTCATATTTCTTTTCATGAAGGACAACATAAAACCAACCAAATGAAGATTAGATTTCAATATTTAATTGTTTGCATTTCTGAAACAATATGTTGACCACTAAAGTTGTAGCCTTCCTAAAAACAGACTAAACAGAGAGTTTGTTGGCCATTAGGGACTACAGATGGAAAGATATATCTGATTATAATGCGATGAAAAGCATTTTCTGGTTCTTATCAGAGAAGGATTTGGTACACTGTCCCTAACAAATAAACAAATAATATGTATATATGATAAAATAAACCAGTAATATCACATTAAAACACCAGTATTAAATTCAGAGATTTAACTTAACTACAGTCCCTTATGGTGGGGTAAGTTAAAATGCTGACTCAATTTACCCCACAGCATTTGGCTCACTTTGCCCCATAGCTGCCATTTTGGAAAAAATAGCTAGTGTTGCTTACCAGTTCAGGCTAACATTTAGCTAAATGATTTGCATGGTTTTATATGTTGCTAAATCACCTATATGTATCATAAATATTTTTAGACCTGGATAAATTTGCTTTGATGTAACAACCATTACATCTGTTATGCTAAAATTTTACTTTGACAAGCCAAAAAACTGTTTTTAAAGTAAAATTCCCTTTTTCCTTCCATTCTTCAATTCCCCCCATGTGTTTCTCCTTTTCACAGTATGGCGAATGATGGGTGGTTCCAAAAAAAAAAACATGTTACGAAACTACTCCATTACAAGTTAAATAGTGTCATACGTTGCACCAACGAAAAAACCCAGGACGAAAGCATGGGACCACTTACCCACTGGCTCAACTTACCCCACTCTCCCCTACTTCCATTGAAGATGAGGCAGAAGCAGGCTCAGAGTGTGAGGGAGTGCCCATTCTTATGAAAAAATCTACAATAAAGTCTGAAATTATTACAGCGTGTGCTGTTTTCTCTTTTAATTGTATATTTGTAACAACTGGATAATTTGTATTAACAAGCACCCACCCCCCTAGTGCCCCTTTTTTGGTTTGGGCCACTGCCCCTCAAAATGTTTGTGCACGGCCCTGTTCTTACAACACTGGCGAAAAGACTGATATTTTCTTTAACTTTTTAAACAAAATTAAAATTATCTTAGTTTGGGTTCTCAAATACATGTATCTTGTTTAAAGGATATTTTGACATTTCTACTAGAAAACAAAAGAAAAAAAACTGATTAGAATTATGCATTCATATGATTCAAATTAATGCAGGAGCACCTTGAGTAGCAGAATATTCATATGTCTTTCAGAAAACGCCGACATAACAGTGGTGTGTGGAATCAGTCATATTTTTTTAAAAGTTTTAATTTGTCCAATGTATTTTGGGGGATACAACGAATCATTAATGGCGCTCAATTCTAAGTTTAACGCCCCAGCCTGCCGTGGAGTATCGGACTGGACTGTCAATCCTCCCGTCTTGCTGTTCAACTTCTCAATCTCTCAGGAGGTGCTCTCCCTCTGTGGCAACAATATGAATGTAAGAGCTTTTCACTTTAAAGGAATCAACTTTGAAATTTTTCATCCTACAGATTTCCATAATTTGTGTGACATGTTTGTTGGTTAGATTACAAGTCAAGTGGGATCAGGGGTATTCTCCGACTTCTCCCAAATCCAGTCCGTTAATGTCTCTGGATTAATCAATTCCTGGGATCCCAGCACCAGCACTATCATTTACAGGCAACAACTGATGTACCAGTTTTCGTGTCTGTATCCACTGCAGTATTTAGTGAACAACACTGAGCTCAGCGTGTGAGTATAAATGCCAAGAATCTGTTTCTCGGTTGAGGTTTCTGTACTCAAACTTGCGTGACGAAGTGTCTTTTTGTGCCAACAGGTCAGGAGTGAGTCTAGCAGTAAAGGAAAACAATGGCACCTTCGTCAGTACTCTAAGCATGGGTCTTTACAGTGTAAGGATCTTTTCATTAAATAACACTTAATTAATCAGTGAATACAAGTTTATTGACATCCTCTCTTTTTTTGAATGATTTTTAGACTGCCAACTATACAACCAAACTCCAGATACCAGGATCTGGGCTGCAGTTGAAAACTCGCATATATGTGCAGGTCAAGGCAACAAATCTCACAAACAAGTAAGAATTCAACTCTCCAGTGTTATGGTATATACTATTTTACTCTTAATATTTTTAATTAGCTTTTATTTTCAGTTACCTTTCAGTCGGTCACTCCCGAGGTCACGTCGGATGACCAACGAATTCTATCTACTTCGAGTGTAAACTAAACGAGTCAATGCACATTGGCATGCGATTATTGCATTCAGCTGCCGCTGATCACAGCGTGAGTATAAGTAGGCAGCAGATGCAGCGCATATTCAGCTTTTCGCTTCGGAGCAGAGCGATCACATCTTCGAACCGTCAGGCTCGGCTATGCGATTCAGTTTGCCCGGCGCCCTCCCAATTTCAGGGGCTTCCACTTTACTTCAGTGAAAGCAGCAGATGCCCCTGTCCTGCGTGCAGAGATCGCAGTCCTGCTGGTGAAGGACGTGATAGAGCCGGTCCCTCCAGCATATATGAAGACGGGGTTTTACAGCCCCTACTTCATTGTACCCAAGAAAGGCAGTGGGTTACGGCCAATCTTGGACCTGCATGTCTTGAACCAGGCCCTTCACCG
Organism: Sinocyclocheilus anophthalmus; assembly: GCA_018155175.1. Taxonomy (NCBI): domain Eukaryota; kingdom Metazoa; phylum Chordata; class Actinopteri; order Cypriniformes; family Cyprinidae; genus Sinocyclocheilus; species Sinocyclocheilus anophthalmus. The sequence continues at coordinate 624,837 of JADLZN010005268.1, read as the reverse complement.
GTTACCGTTCAAGATGTTGACGCGTACTTCATGTGTCGACCCTTCCTTTCCGCACCACCCAACCATTGCTGCGGTTTGTCGGCGGGGGGTCCGAAGACGAACATTCAGTACGGAGGGTCTTGCCCTCCGTTCTGGTCCCCTGTTGCCCCGTTTCCCTTCATTTAAGTTTTGCTGAGGCACCCCTTAGTCCCCTGTGAAAACGGCATCTCGCATTTTCCTACCTCGATGAACTGGCTTCATATTACTCTGTCTCGGATCAGTTTGTGCCAAACCATGCTTGGTGCTCCCGCACATCATCCAGTTTGGGCCAGTCGGTCCCTGGGAAAAGAGCAAACTCTCCTTGGAGAGGATATCTTTTCTCTGTATGGAGTTGGATTCTGTCGAACAGACAGCACGCCTCACGCATGAACGTGCTCAGTCGGTGTTGAACTGCTTGTATACAGTCAAGAGCAGGATGGCGGTCCCACTGAAACAATTTCAGAGGCTCCTGGGAGACCACTTCAGCACTGGCTCCATGGCCGAGTCCCGAGGTGGGCGTGGCAACAAGGCACTCACCGGGACCAAGTGACACCGGCCTGCCACCAAACCTTCACCCCGTGGTCAGACCTTGCTTTCTCCGGGCAGGAGTGCCTGGAGTAGGTCTCTAGGCATTCTGTGGATTGCACGGATGCCTCAACCAACCTGCTGGGGGGCCAACGTACAACAGGCTTGCGTGTCAGGGTTTGGAGAGTGCCCCAACTGCCTCAGAGTTGCTGGCAGTGTACCTTGCCTTGATCCGTCTCAAAGGGCGCTTACAAGGTAAGCATGTACTAGTCCGCACAACACTGCGACTGTTGTGTACATCAACCGACAAGGTGGTCTGCGCTCCCGTCGCATGTCGCAACTCGCCCGCCACCTCCTCCTTTGGAGTCAGAAGCATCTGATGTCGCTTCATGCTGTTCACATTCCTGGGTTACTCAACCGGGCAGCCGACGAGCTGTCTCGAGCTGCGCTTCCGGGAGAATGGCGACTCCACCCCGTGACAGTCCAGCTGATTTGGAGACGCTGTGGGTACGCTCAGGTAGACCTGTTTGCCTCCGCGGACACGTCCCGTTGCCAGTTGTTTTACTCCCTGTCCGAGGGAACATTTGGCACGGACGCACTGGCACACAGCTGTCCTCGGGGCCTTCGCAAGTATGCGTTTCCTCCAGTGAGCCTTCTTGCACAGTTGCTTTGCAAGGTCAGGGAGGACGAGGAGCATGTCCTGTTAGTGGCGCCCTATTGGCCCTCCCGGACCTGGTTCCCGGAACTAATGATCCTCGCGACAGCCCCTCCCTGGCAGATTCCTATGAGGAAGGATCTACTGACTCAGAGAAGGGGCACCCAGTGGCCTCTGGAAACTTCACGTCTGGTCCCTAGACAGGCCGCAGAGGTTCTAGGTGGCCTACCCCAAGAGGCAGTTGACACCATCACTTCAGCGAGAGCACCGTCTACGAGACTTACGCTTTGAAGTGGAACCTGTTCGTTGATTGGTTTTGTGTTCTTCTCACCCAGACGACCCCCGATATGCCCGATCAGAGTCCTTTGCTGTCCTTTGTTGCAGCAAGAGTTTGAGCGAAGGCTGTCTCCCCCAACCCCGAAGTTAAATTCGTCTGTGCATCGATGCTAACCACTACCCCGGACAAAATGGAAGTCGGTTGGCGAGCATGACCTGGTTATCAGGTTCCTTAGGGTGGCGAGAAGGCTAAATCCTCCACAGCCCCCCTCTATACCTTCTTGGGACCTGACTCTAGTGCTCACAGCACTAAAGCAGGGCCCATTTTAGTCAGTGTGGTGAGCCTGCAAACCTGCCGCCCTGAGGAAGACAGACCCATCCTACTTTTTTGCTCTGTCCCGTCCGAGCCTTAAGGTGCTACGTAGATTGGATGCAAAGCTTCAGGACCTCAGACCAGTTCTTTGTCTGTCACGGAGGCTGGCAGAAGGCGAATGCCATCTCTAAGCAGAGGATGGATCACTGGATAGTGGATGCCATCACCCTAGATTATCAGGCACAGTGTGTGCCCTGCCCATTCAGGTTGCAAGCTCACTCAACTAGAAGTGTTGCATCCTCCTGGTTGCTGGCTCGTGGCGCCTCGCTGACAGGTATTTGTAGGGCTGCGGGCTGGGTGACCCCTAACACGTTTGCTAGTTTCTATAGCCTTCGTGTGGAGCCGGTGTCCTGCTGTGTTCTCACCTCAAACGGGTAGAACCACTGAGAGGCCCCGGCTTCGGGTCGACTTGCAAAACCACTCCAGAGAGTCCATATAGTATACCCTGTTGAGCTCCTCCGTCCCCTCGGCAGCCAGACGTGGCGGAATGTCCGGTGCCAGGCCCTCACTCGTTGAATCCGTGAGAACCGGTAGAGGGCTGGGTTTTATATGTAGAGACCTAAGTGGATCCCATATGTGTAAGTCCACGGTATAGCCTCAGAGCCCGTGTTTCCCTCCCCCGCCCCCCGGCAGACTTCTGCCATTTTCCAAGAGAGTTACAATCACCTCTAATCTTCATATGCACCTACGGACGGTTCATATGTGTATTTTGCTTTCCCGAAACCAGCCTTCGGGAAGGTTTGGAGCTCCGCAACTCCTGCCCAAGTCAAGGGGGACGTTTTCCCAGTGTCTCCATCCTTCTGCTTGGGAGTGCCAGCAGCCTCAGTATGCTGGTCCTCTTGTTGGTTAAGCCCTGGCCTATGCCCAAAAGTAGGGCGCATGGTGGCTTCCACGGGACACTGGAAGGATTGCAGTACCGTGTCTCTTTGTTAGGGAGTCACCCCCAATTCGTCGGTCATCCACGTGACATCGGGAGTGACTCGACTGAAGGGAACGTCTCGGTTACGTATGGAACCCTCGTTCCCTGAAGGAGGAACGGAGATGTCACGTCCCGTCGCAAACAGCTCCTGTGCCACCGCTGAGCGGCCAGTTACCGGCTCGGCTCCTCAGCGAAAACATAAATGAATGCGGTGCACCTGCTGCCTCTTATACTCACACTGTGATCAGCGGCAGCTGGATGCAATAATCGCATGCCAATGTGCATTGGCTCGTTTAGTTTACACTCGAAGTAGATTGGTCTCTCTAAACGATATCCCCTATTTTGTTCAGACATCCGACGTGACTTCTCCTTTCCCTCCTCAGGGACAGGGGGGGTGTTTTACCATACATCACGTTTGGTAAACGTATAGTTTTCAATTGAATTTTAGTTTAAGTATGTGCTTGTGTCAGTTTTTATTTTTATAATTTTTCTATTTAGCTCAATTTATTTTTATTTCAGTTTTAGTCATTTTAATTCTTCAATTTAAATGTATTTATTTCAGTTAGTTGCCAAGGTACGGAGCCCCGCACATGGCATGCATGAAAAAAATAGTAGGCTAAATCGTGTGCACGATTTACTATTTCGTTCCCTCGATTTGCTAAGTCATGCACACGATTTATAAATTGAGAGAATTAATTAGTAAATTGTGCGCAGGGACTAATTTCGTTTATCAAATCGAGGGAACGAAATAGTAAATCGTGCGCACGATTTAGCCTACTATTTTTTTCCTGCATGCGCACAATTTTTTTTTTTTTAAAGGGGTCATATGATGCTGCTAAAAAGAACATTATTTGGTGTAATGAAATGTGTTTATGCGGTTTAAAGTAAAAAAAACACATTATTTTCCACATACTGTACATTATTGTTTCTCCTCTATGCCCCGCCTTTCTGAAACGCGTCGATTTTTACAAAGCTCATCGGTCTGAAAAAGTGAGGTGTGCTATGATTGGCCAGCTATCCAGTGCATTGTGATTGGCCGACTACCGCAAGCGTGTGACGGAAATGTTACGCCCCTTACCATACTGTTGATGCCGTGTCCCGGCCAGAGCGAAGAGACAAAAACATTAAAACCCATTACAAACTAGGCATTTGTTGCATCCAGTGGGGACATAATTACTGATTATAATGACTTATACTGTCTTTTTACTGTATTTTTTGCGTTGCGTTGCGCCGCGTAAACATAAAACCCTGTCTGCATTTGTGATCGGAGAAATGACAAACAACAAGTGCTACTCTACACTGCCCAAAACTCGCGTTTGAATCATCAGTGGCAAATCCTTTAAAAGAAAACATACTTACAGACTGAGTCAGAACTGCCGGCATTGTATGACCCCTTTAAGTTTTTCATCTAATATTTATATTTGATTTTATTTCAGCTTTATTTCAAGCAACCATTATTTCAATAGTCTTGGTTTTAGTTAACAATAACAACACTGAAACTCTTGAATGTATCAAAATTGAAATGAACAATGCTGATGATACATTTCCAGATCAATCAAATCTAATTGTCTACATTATTGTGTATTGTAAGGTTCAATGTGTTGCTGGACCGTTGCTATGCCACAACAAGCCCATATCCAACCAGCAGCACCTCTTATGATCTTTTTATTGGGTGAGTCATTCATAAAAAGCAGACTGAAAGAGAGTAGTTGAGAAGACACTTTCATTCTCTTGTGAGAATCACATCTCTTGTTGTTTTTAGGTGTAATCGTGATGCCCAAACAAAGATTGATTGGAATGGGATATCCCAGGTAGCTCTCTTCTCCTTTGAGGCCTTCCGCTTTGTGGAACACAAAAACCGGTCCATCTCCACTTTCTACCTGCATTGTGCTACCCGACTCTGTGAGAACTCCACTTGCGCCTCCTTGATTCCGGTAACTAATCGTGCTTTATCTGATGACAGAATTTCATTTGTTTACTTTTATTTTAGATTAGTTTTAGTCTGGCTCAACTCGTGGTTATGTGTGGATGTGTGGATTTCATCAGACCTTTTTTTTTTTGTATGTGTTTTTGTAGAGATGCGTTAGGAAAAGAGAAGTACAGTCTCCAGAGCAGAACTCTTCTGATGTTGCCACTGTCTCATCAGGACCAATCAGCACTAGAGTTGACAACGGTACTGTACAAACGGCTTGCGTGCTTGGCCCCTTTAAGACTTGTCGCCATTTTAAGATTGCGCAGCAAAATTTGAGAGAAGAGATGCGAGCCGATCCAAATCCAGGTGTAATATGTGTGCGTGCATCCTGTAAAGTGAGTTGTTCTTGTTAAATTATGCTTAATATTGAGATTAAGTTGTAATCTTGCCAGCATTTGCAGCTATGGTAATTATTTTCGATTGATTGAGCGTGCATAACTAGCGCCTGTTTACATGCACGCAGTGGCGTATGTAACTCCCCGAGACGACTCGTTCTTCCCGAGTCACATTAAAGATTCGTTCAAAATGAACGAATCGTTCAAGAAGAAACTAATTTGAATTCTGCGATGATCTGAACAACTGGAGCTGCTGTTTTCCAATGAAAAAAGCAAATGGTAAATTTATCTATTTTATATTCCTTATTATTATTTTTCAATTAGCGAGTTGTTGCAGTGCTAGATTTTGGTAAGTTACCGTCTTTCAGTGTTAGGACAGACCAGGTTTGATGTTAGTTCCTAGACCAAGATAATAATCAGAATTATCTGTGGCTGAATGTAATACATAATAAATAATTAACACAATCAGGGTTTTCCTGCTCTGAGATTTCTTTTTTTCAGTCGATACTGAAGTGGTCTTGAGTTAACGTTATGTGACTGCACTTGCAAATTTAAATATTTCTAATAACTTGACTTTGATTTGAGAACTCTAAATTAAAGGGGTCCTATTATGCTTTTTCACTTTTTTAATTTTAGTCAGTGTGTATTGTGTATGTTTGGGCATTAAAAAGATCTAGAAAGTTACAAATCTCTAAGTCCACTCCAAAGGGAGATATTTCGTTTTTTTTTTTAAATCCCTTTTCAAGAACTACAACAAACGGCTCGTTTGGACTACAGCGTTTGGTTTCCGGGCTTTGTGATATCACAAAGCGGCTCATCAGAATAGTGATGGGAAGTTCGGTTCTTTTCTGCGAACCGGTTCTTTCGAACAGATCGATTCAATAAACCGGTTGAAAAAACCGGTTCACCGGTTCTTTTACGCTCGACGTAATGACGTCATTGCGTTAAGTCTATCGCGGGCTTAACACATTCAAATATAAAGTCAGTAATCATAACATCAGTCGATTAAAACATCATTATAATCTGATACGTTTCTTACAATTGGGATTTTTGTATCTAAAGCATCAACACATATACAGGCAGTGATCTGCAAACTAGGATGTTTTACAGTTATGACGTCAATAAATTAGTCTTCATCAGCGCAGAAACTATGCTCCACTTACTATGTGTAATCCATTACGGTTTATTTGTAATTAATTAAACTTATGTTTCGCCGGATTGCTCTTCATTCAAGTCTTCGGTTTACCCGCGCTCATAACATTAGCACAGAATCAGTTTTCCAAAAGAACCAGTTCGGTTCAGACGTGCTGTGTCAGTCATAGCAGGCAATCTGTTCGGTAGCTTCACGCTGAATCACGCATGCACAGTATCATCAACTCATCGGTTCTCAAATCGGACATGTCCAAAAGAAACAGTTCTAGGTTCAGTATACTGGTGATCCGAAAACCGATGCAACCGGTTCTTGACTCGAGAACGAGAACCGCTCTAACCGGCATGCTGCACGCACGTTCAATATCATCAGCTGCTTTACTCGTGTCGTGTTCATGTTCTATTTATTACAAACTCAATTTGTCACCATCAACTGCTGCTCATCAGCTTATCAATCAGCCCTGTATTTAAGCATGCATAACTCTTCACTCCTCGTTTGAATTGGAATTTTTACCTGCTATACTCACCATTGTGGATAGCCTGTAAGCAGTCATTGTCTCCAGCGATGTCCCTTGTTGACTCCACTTTGTTAAACACCTGCAAACCTGTGTATCATACCATCATTACCTGGATACTTACCTGTGTTTGCAGTGATGTGTGCTTTCTGCCATCTTCCAAATGTGTGCACTCCACTTCCCCTGTGAAAGAAAAGGGCATTTATTATTATTCCATAACCAATTCAGTTAATAATCATTGCAATACTTACCTTTTTCTCCAACTGCTCAGTAAACACCTGTCTTGATTCGGTATCCTCTGTTTCAGTCTAGTTTATGTCCTGACAATAATGTGTGAATAAAGGGTGACAGATTTAACATTTTAATGGCTAAACTATTCATTTACCAGTTAATTAAAGAAGTTTTTGTAATCTGCCAATAAAACAATAGCATTTAAACAAATAATAATTTTCCTCTTTTTATACCTCTGTTATCTCAGACAGTGTAACAGGATGAAAAGGCAGGGATATATTCAGTATTTTTTTGCAAAGAAAAAGCCATGCCAGCCAGTGAGGGAGAGTCAGTCTGATGGTTTACACGCAGTGATTTCAGAGCCTGGCTGCTCAACAGGAGACATCTTGGTTCAGGAAGATGCGAGTGTAGGTCAGAACAGCCCCGTACACCCTCAACCAGGTTAGTAGACCAGCTAGAAAGTGGACAGTGACATGAGTTTGGGTATATTCAGGGCAACACATTTGCTTTAATCAGAGAAGTCCCTATATTGATATACTGGTACTAATTTCAGTATGGTACAGAAAAAGTGCTATTCTAAATCTATGAATGCATAAATCACACTAAACAAATATCATGATCTGTGGTTAAAAACCATGTATTTTACTAATATGCCTGTGTGTTATAGCTGTCTCTAGGGATGAAACAGATGACAGTGACAGTGATGTGGAAGAGATGGATACTCATCACCCACCTTCAGAAGCGGAGTCTGAGGTTCCACTCACATCTGACACTGCCCCAACTGGACCTGATGGTATGTCTTTTTTATTTTACATGTAAAATAGGCGATACTTACAAAGCTCACTATATCCTTGCACTCTCCTCGCTGTCACAGTTGTCTGGTCTCACAGTTGGCTATGCTTACTTACCTGGTTCCTACCTGTTTCCAAGCTCCCCCGATGACCTGCTCCTAAGCTCTTACACTCCTTTGTTCCCCGTGCTCCGCTGTTCTCCTAGGATTCCCTGGAAAAGGACTCATTACTCCTCACAGATAAGAACCCAGAACCCTTGCCATTCCCCTAATACTCACCTGGATCAGTTGTCTTGCTTACATCTGCCTGCTCGGTAACCTGCTGTTGTGTGCACTTACCTCCGTGTACCTTTTTGTATTTGATCATTTATAAGTGATGTATAATTGTCCATGAAGGCTGGAAGTGAAAAACTTATATTCAGATGTGCATAATTATCAGGTATGTTTTCTTTTACAGATAAAATTTAGCTCAGACTAAAAGTAAAAAAATGATTAAATGCCCATGAGAAGGATGCAATACTAGAATTTTCAAAGTTAAGGCATGACCATTGGACAGCTAAATGTTTATTGGATCAGCAGGGTCAGAAAAAAACAGGTTGAGAAGACACATGTTAACTGCAAAATAATTAAGAATTAATGTGAAGAGTTAAGTGTGAAACCATCAGGAACCTTTAAGTCTCCTGTGCCACTATTTTCCAGAACTGCAACCTTCCTGGTCTCCAGAATTACAAGGTGTCAGGTTTTCAGAGACTTTGCTTTGGTAAAAAATCCTAACAAATGAAGTCAACTAAAGTCATATATCGTCTCAGTTACGCATGTAACCCTCGTTTCCCTGAAGGAGGGAACGGAGACGTTACGTCAGTTGTGACTGATGAATTGGGATCTCGCCCAAGAGCCCAATCACCTTCGAGTGTTAACTAAACAAGCCAATAACAGTTGGCCCCGCAGCGCGGGTATAAAAAGAGAGCGCGTGTAAACGCACATCAGTTTTCCGCTGAGGAGCCGAGACTATGCGCCCCGGCCATACAGCGGTGGTACAGCAACTGTGGCAATAGGACGTAACGTCTCCGTTCCCTCCTTCAGTGAATGAGGGTTACACAAGTAACCGAGACGTTCCATTTCAGTCATTCACGTTCTACGTTACGTCAGTGACTGGCGAATTGGGATCCGTATGTAAAACGCCACTATTGCTGACCCCCTCTAGTGCCCTGCGGAAGCCGGCCAGTCCCCCCACACCAGCTGGGGCGGAAAATAGGACAGCGGCTAGGCAGAGGTGTACGCCACTGCTGTTCCATACAGTGTTAATACATTTGGCTAACACTGGGAAAGCGTACCCAGTTGGGAACGCTATGGAAGCCACATCCTCCGCATAGGAGGTATCATGTGGAATTACACATATGGACTGGCCCAGGGCAGTGCTACATATGGAAGTCCCTGCGGTAGACTCAACCCGCCTGGGGTGAGATGATTACGCAGCAGAGATGGCAGAGGACGACTGCCAGGGAAAGACACAGGCTCACCATAAGGGAAGCCGTACCGTGGAAGAATACACACGTGGGATCACCCGAAGGGGGAATCACAACACACGGGCACCTAGCACAGCACAAGGGCTGACCTTGGGCATGCACACGAGTGCTGGACCTGGCGTCTGGCGCTCTGCCACGCCTGACCGCCGAGGGTGCGGGAGGAACTCCACAAGGGTTCGCCAAGGGGAACTGATTGAGGAGCACAAAGCGCACGTATCCAGTCCGGTGAGGGGAATGGCGCAGCAAGCGTGATCGACACCGAGCAGGTCCTGTTTTACTGCCTACCTGAGGCGAGTACACTAGAGGACACGGGCTCTACACGGAGATTATAGAATCTCGCAAACGTGTTAGGCATCGCCCAGCCGGCAGCTCTACAGATGTCTGCTATCGAGGAGCCCCGCGCCAGTGCCCAAGAAGATGCCACTGCTCTCGTAGAGTGAGTTCTCACTCCGAGGGGGCAAGGTAACCTTTGGGCCTGGTAAGCTAAGACTATAGCCTCCTCTAACCAGTGGGCAAGTCTTTTTTTGGAGACAGCCTTTCCCTTCTGCTGTCCCCCGAAGCAGACAAAGAGAGCTGGTCTGAGGTCCTGAAGCTCTGCGTACGGTCCACGTAAGTGCGCAAAGCGCGGACGGGACAGAGCAGAGCAATGGCTGGGTCTGCCTCCTCCCGGGGCAGCGTTTGCAAGTTCACCACCTGATCCCTAAAAGGCGTGGTGGGAACTTTGGGCACATATCCAGGCCGGGGTCTCAGGACAACGTGAGAGTTACCCGTTCTGAATTCTAGGCACGAATCGTTGACCGAAAATGCCTGCAGGTCCCCTACCCTCTTGACCGAGGCCAATGCGTTGAGGAGCGCTGTCTTCAACGACAGAAACTGCAGAGGCTCGAAGGGCTCCTCCTTCAAGGCCGTCAGGACCGAGGGGAGATCCCAAGAGGGTAACAGGTGAGGGCGCGGAGGATTAGCCTTCTCGCCCCCTTAAAGAACCTGACGACCAAGTCATGCTTCCCCACAGACTTACCGTCTACTGCGCTCGTGATGTGCGGCAATAGCGGCAACATACACCTTAAGGGTGGAGGGAGACAGCCTTCGATCCAACCCATCCTGCAGGAAAGAAAGCACGACTCCGATTGGGCATCTACGGGTGTCTTCCCGGCGGGAAGAGCACCAATCGACTAACAGGTTCCACTTCAGCCTGTAAGCGTGTCTGGTATCTAAAGTTACTGATTTGTATTGATTTCAAATTCTCTTCCACTTCTTCCTCAGGTGGCGTTGTGCCCGCTATATGTAAGAATTCACTCATTTTATTGAATTCATTAAGAACCTTATCTAAATAGTTCTATTATTATTTTGTAATTATGATGTGATTTAATATTGATTTATCTTCCTATGTGTATCTAGTATCCTCATCAGCATCGATCCCTCAGCTGACGTATGTTGGTGTAGCCACTGGCTTGCTGAGCTTCTTTCTAGTTGACTGGTTGTCTACATCAGGACTTGGACAGTGATCGACATCGGGATTCGGGATTTCCTTATCACTTGACTGAAAACAATGTTTCTTAGAAGATATCTCACCTGTTACGTAAATGTGAGAAAATATATTATGTCAGTTATTAGCACCTTAATTTTTCTATTTTTTTCTAAAAAGAAACATATTCAATATGTAGTTTAGAACATATTTTGTTCTTTTGAAAAGTCTATAATGCATGTAACACTGCTTTGGGGGAAATGTATGCACAATGAATGTAACAATTTGAGGTTTAAACTTGAATAAAAATATTAGAACCTGTCTTTGTCCCCCGGGATTTTCACTCATCCGGGTTATCAGTTATCAGTTAGGATTTCATTCATTAGCAGCTTAATGTTCAGTTAAATATTTGTTCACGTAACATCAAACACTGGTGCACAAAATTCTTCAAAAAAGTGAGGAGTATATTACCTTTTAAGACTATCTCAGCATAAACATGCATATGACTGTGTACTACATCAGTTTCCCTTCCACTCTCGTTCTGTATTTCACTTCGCTTCGGAAACCACTTTTAATTGTTAAAAGTTGATGGTTTGTAATGGTATTTGTGGAAACCATTAGGATTTCTGTGATGGGTTCTGATTTTTTCCCAGCATTTTTTTACTTACAAATTGTAGAATTCCGAAATTTGAAGCAAAAAGAGAATTTGACTTTAGGTTTGTGAAACTATGTTAGATAAAACATAACTACACTACAAAAAACAGCAGCCGAATGAGAAGCAAATTTACTCTGACAACCATACCTTTTTCATGGTTACTGCTGTAAAAGCAGTGCCGCACTTTTATGATACTACTTTAATATGCAAGCTGAAAAGGAAATACAATCTAAAATCATAAAAAATGTGCAAAAGCAATTATTTTCAAACCAAGTGTTTTAGTATAACCAGCAGGAGAGCAGTGATGTGTGAACTGGATTTGATGAAAGTACAGTGTGTTACAGTAATGTTATTAACTATTATGTCCGATAACAGTGAAGTTATTAACTATTTTTCACAATAAAAAAATAATAAAAAAATTGCCAAAGCAATTATTTTCAAAATAAGTGTTGTAGTATAACCAGCAGGAGAGCAGTGATGTGTGAACTGAATTTGGTGAAAGTACAGTGTGTTACTGTGAAGTTAACTATTTTTCATAATAAAAATCATAAAAAATGTGTAAAAGCGATTATTTTCAAAATAAGTGTTGTAGTAAAACCAGCAGGACAGCAGTGATGTGTGAACTGAATTTGGTGAATGTTACTGTGAAGTTATTGAGTATTTTATTAGTAGGCCTAACATTTTTTGCGTTTCGCACTTTGCAGACGGTCCCTTCGGACTTGTCTCTCAGAGGCCAGCGCATTGATCAACATTTTTTGTACAGAGTGGAGGAAAGCTTGTTTTGAGGAAAACTCGCTTGTAGCTCGTTTTCTACATCACTACGAATGAAAAGAGGCTTCATTTGTGTAGTAAAAACAATTTTGCTCGTGAGTTATTGATCCGAAAAAGTCGAATCTGTGAATATCGTGTCAACTTTACCGAACTGAGTGTACATTTAGTGTCCAAAGTCATTGTTTTTTTCTGCTTTTTTCAAATGGTTATGTTTTTAATTATTTTAATAATTTGTTACTCATTATGAATCCCAAGATTACAGGCCATAACAATATAATACTTTCTGTAAAAAGTGTCTTACAACGCTGAAAATCATGATTTCTAACTTGTTTGGCAAGCTCTGAATTATTAAAATTGGATATGTTTTCAATAAGATACTGGAAAGTTTTTTTTTTTTTTTGCTAAATGTATCTCCAATTATAGAATCACTCCTTATAATAATATTATGGGACTGGGTGGGGACTATAATTGGTCCTCATCTTTATGAGCTAACATTAATATATTTTACATGTCCATTTCCACTTTATATGTTTTGATGGTATTTGAGAATGTGGGTCAAGAGAGCAAACGATTAGATGTCACAATTTTGTGCATCCGTTTATGCGTATCTCCTGTATATGTGAATCTCAGTGCAAAATCTTTCTCTCCCAAAGGAGCACATGTTCTTTGTTTTTTCTGAAAGAGTGTGTGGAACTTGGAGTGTGCTGTTTATCTAGTCCTTTGAGACGGGAGAGAGTATGTGCCAGCTGCACAGTGTACACATGTTCAGACAGCTCTGCTCCTCTCTTCAGTCTCACCAGGGCTCTTGTTCTGCAAGCGTGAGCCGGTCTCACCTCCTCCTTTCAGAGCCTTGGCTCTTTGCACCAGATCTCAACAGTGGTGCATTTATTTGTATGCCATTATCAGAATTGCATTGTCATGTAATGCACTGTCAGTGGCTTAAAAACAGTTGTATCCAGAATTGAGTAGCCAACAAGGTGGCAGATTTTAAAATGCCATTTTTCTGTGGAGTCCTGTGCTATACTTTCTTGGGTAGCCAGATGTTAATTTGTGTATTGTGTGCATGATATAGTGTAGTATATACCCATACTAGGGTAAAATTTGTCACCATGCACATACAAATACCTTTGATATAGTAAGATAAAAAAACATGTCAGCATGGTGAACCAACTTTCTGTTTATTTATTTGCTTTTGGAATGTTTACTGGGAGTATCCTGCATTATTTTGCTTGTAGTACAGTATGTCTTTGAGCTTTGATGTTAGTACAGACGTATTTGACAAATAAAGCAGTCACCCACTTTGCAAAACTATTTTGAAGTCTTGAACATATACTATAGTTTATAAGGTCTTAAGACTCAAAATATATGTGATGTTTTAAGGGATTCTCGTTAGCTATATAAATCTGGAACCTCTTAAAAACAGATTACATTAGAAAATAATCACCTGAACATCCACCTTATAACTTATAACTTACTTTTATGGAAAGCATTTTGAAATCGGTAAATGATCTCATGTAATATGTTATTGGCTCAATAAATTCAATCTGATCTCTGTTCAATCCTACTGAACACAGGAGTGAAGGCAATAAATAAATCCAGCTAGAGAATATCTATATATCTGGAAACGGAACTCGTGTTGATGTCAGGTCTAATGGGGGCCAAAAAGTCCTAACGTGTCAAAAACCTAATCTATTATACTATAAATCATAACAAATGCAAGCTGGACAAATATTATTTGAAAGACGTGATTTGATAAATGTCCCTGTAATCTCATTTCCATGTGTTTTTGGCTGCTGTTACCATCCTCAGTGGTAACATGCCCTCAACCCATTCATTGGGAGATTCCATCGTTCTCCTCCATAAAGCGACTTCCTCTGCTGTAGAGTCCATCCAGTCCACCTGTACTCCGTAACTCTTGCCTGTACACAAAATTGGCTTGCATTTAATTTGTGTGTTAATATGTATTTTATAGATCTCAGATCCAATAAACATCCAACACTGGACTGCACCTGTGCCCAGGCCGAGTCTCAGGCCTCCGAGCAGGTGATTGGCTAGTCGGTCACGGTCCCAGACAGTAAGCTCCACACAAGCCTCTTTCAGGTCCTCTGCCCTGAAGCCATCATAAACCATAGTGTGGTTAAATACGGGGTTGACTGTTCTCTTCAGCACCCGAGTCTTCTGACGGCTCTTTTTGCTGGTGTCGGGGAGTACAAAGCTGTGCAAGGAATTAAACAGACAAGTATTTAATTCAGATGTTTTCAAGAAAAATAGCTATAATGCCATGCAATCACAATATAATAGAATTGTTTTCTTATTATTATTACCATTTTACATATGGGTCAATAGTTGGACTTCTGATAAGAGGGAGATTCTTGCAGTCTTTTACCCAGATATGCACCTCACCAGAGCTAGGAGTGTTTTTTGCTGGATTAAAAAAAATAAAAAAAACATTAGCACCGATCATTTGACAAAACTTTGACATTTGACTTTTTCTGTGACATAATGTGCTGTCTTTCATTATATCAGTATATCAGTTCAGCTGTGCACTGAGAAGAGTTTTGTGTAGGAAACATTTTCACTCAAACATTACATAGAAATAACAAGCAAACCATTGAATTAAAGGTGAAATGAAGAAGAAAGTACTCTTTGTTTTATTTGCAACTTTGAAAAATAATTTTTTTACAGTGTATGAATGTGAATTATTGTGAATAGTAAATGATTGTAAAGGGTGGAGCCTTACAGTGGGAAATCTGAGGCAGGAAACGTACGGCCAGTCTCATCTGTCCTCTCAAGTCAGATGGCTGGAGGCTGTTTGTGGCCATAGAGAACAGATTCTGGAATCAGAACAAAACAGCTTAAAGGCGTAATTCAGCCAAAAATGACAATTCTGCCATTATTTAAAGCTAGGGTAGGCAAATTTTTCCAGTTTCTTGTTATACTGGTCGAAAGTCTCTTCTTATATACACCTTCTTATTTAGACCACTTTTGATTTTCAACAGTCAGAATTGGGGGAGACGTAATGTGCAAAAGGGGCATCTGCAAAGGTTGTTTGAGAACATGCTTTTCTTTTGTAGTTCCACTAGATGACACTAGTAGCACACAGAAACTGCATACTCCAGCATACTCCCAACTTGTGCACAGATGTTGGTCCCAATTTGCAGTCTGGAGAAGTCATTGCATTTTTAGTGTATGATGGGCACAAGCTTTTTTTTTTTTAAGCTTCAGGCTCATTCCATCAAGTCAGTGGATTTTAAACATGTTTGATATTTTGATTTTAGGACACATGTTTTCATTTGTCGTATGCAACATGGTGGATGTTTCTGTGTTCGGAATAATTTGAAAGTCTGCTCTAGTAAACCAAAAAATAAATCAGTAAAAAAAAACTGTTTACCTATTGGTTGTCCAGGTAACATAAGAGTAAGAGATCATGCATTTGTGTATGAAGTATTTTAACTTTGAAAATACTGTATAATTGCCATGTAAGAGAAATGATCAACAAATTCATACTATACCCTTGGTTTAAGAGGTAAAAGTTTCCACTCTGTGTCATTAAAATCCCAAGAGGAGAGGTCGAGCTCTATCTCACCCAGGAAGCTGTTACGACCAAATGTGTCATTGTGCCATGCTGAAAGGTTGAGAACCTGGGACGTCAGGTACTCCATTCGAACTCTGTACTGTATGCATCAAATAATAAAATGAAAAAAGATTATTAGGCATTTGGTGTAATGCATATAGGGGAGGTTGGGGCCTGCATTTCCCCCATTATAGCCTGGAAGAAATTATAGTAAATTGAACACACCCAATAGCGGGGCATGTTGTCACAATGGAATCTCCCATTAAAAAGCCTATTATAGACATTTCAGCTTGGTATGAATAGTAAAGCAATTACGAAACATTACGCAATTAATGCAACAAAGTGAAATGTGATGTGCAAATATATCAAATCATTACAAATATTGTAATTACTAAATGCATAACATTTAAATGCATGAAAAACGCGACAACTGGCCCTGACTTGTTCTGTTAGTGATGCTCTTACCCTAAGAATCTCATTGTATGTAGGATTCAGTGTTTTCTTCTTCACAGCAGTTTTTCTTTTTCCCAAATTGGCAGGATCAGGAATGAGGTAACTCTTGACGTACCTAGAAAAAGAACAAGCTATCCATGGAGGAAAAAATCTATTTAGAGGAGAAAGGGTGGGTGGTACTGAGATCGCAATCTTACGGGTCAGATCGATTCTTCTTGGTGTCCACTGCTGCTAGATTCTGGCACTGAACAACAAAGATGTGGAACTCCCGCAACTTGTGCACATAGTTTAGTGAAAACTGGATGCTTCCTTGGACGTCAACACTGCTGTAGTCGCTATTGTACACACTCACAACACTGCCACTAACCTGAGGATGATGGAAATTCAGTATTGAATAATTCCCAGTACACCAATGTGCTGATGTGGTTAGTTCACCCAAAAATGAAAATTCTGTCATTAATTACTCACCCTCATGTCATTTTAAACCCGTAAGACATTCATTCCTCTTCGGAACACAGATTAAGATATTTTTGATGAAATCCTAGAGCTTTCTGACCCTGTATGGACAGCAACGCAACTGATATGTTTAAGGCCCAGAAAGGTAGTAAGGAAGAAATTGTTGAATAAAAGTTTTTGTTTTCTTTACACACAAAAAGTATTCTTGTATCTTCATAAAATTAAGGTTGAACCACTGATGTCACATGGACTATTTTAACAATGTCTTTACTAACTTTCTGGGTCTTGAATGTGGTAGTTGCGTTGCAGTCTATGCAGGGTCAGAAAGCTCTCGGATTTCATCAAAAATATCTTAATTTGTGTTCTGAAGATGAACGAAGATCTTACTGGTTTGGAACGTTATTTGGGTGAGTAATTCAATTCAATTAGCGTACTTAAGCAAAACATGTTCATCTCAATAATCTGGTTAGAATAAAGCCCTGCACTGCTTTTTTCTCCTAGAATATTCTGTTTAATTTGGATTACGTTGGTCTGGTTACAAAAGTAAAATGGTTTGTGAATGGTGCTTCATGATGACTTAAAGAAATTAACTATAACACAAATCATATGTGAGGTAAGTGGAATAATTGACAGGTTCTGTTTCCATAAGTGTATAGAGTATATACTATATTATATGCATGTGCTTGGTAAATAGTTAGGTATATAATATATAGAATATGAACATACAGATGACAGGGAGGTGGATCCAGAGTAGTTGCTGAGGTCAGTGAATTGTCTGTTATTCCACTGTGGTACACTGCTGCGAGAACTGCTCTCGGAGTCACTTTCTCCTCCATCACTCTATAAAGACAGGACCGTAACAGACACTTTGAGCACCACAAATTTTTTGTGACCTGACCTTTTATCTTAGATAAAAAACGACAAATGAACCAACTTCTTTTTGCAGGAATGAGGGCACTGATTTACTGAGTTGCTTCAGGTGCACTGGGTCTGATGTGGCAAAGGAAGTTTGGACAAGTGTGCTAGAGTCTTAAACAAGACATCAGGAGTGAGATTCAGAGCAAATGCCAATGTCATATGATGTCAACAAAATTAGTGCATACACTTTAAAACATATCAAGAAGTTAAGCTCAAAACTTGCCATCATAGTTGCTCTGCATGTAGTCATTTGTTTGTTTTTGGTCTTGTCCTTAGGGAAAAGATCACAATGACAGAACACAGGAAATAGTAGAACAGATTCTGTTGTCACCTGTACTTTCCATTTAGAGCCAAACAATAAGGTGTACTCTGGAAGAAGCATTGTGCTGCTATTGCGTGATAAGTAAACTCTGAAAGGAAAAGCTAAATATGGATATGGTACTTTTAGCTGAAAAACTAATAATAAACAGTATACAAGTTAAAGTCAGATACAGTTTTAAAAACGTTTGACATGATAGAGAGGATTGATGCTTACTAGGAAGAGTGCTGATATCTTCCATGCTTTTATGGTACACTGGTCTAGAAGCTCGTCTCAAAGCTTTCTGAATGGGACTTTCATTTTCACCTGTAAGATTTAACAGTGTAAGTTTGATCCCATTGAGGTATAAAGAATTAATTCAAGAAGCAAGAAGAATGTTGCTGGTGTTTTGTTCCCTTTTCTTGTACTATTGTGTAATGTGAGCACTTACTATTTGACACTTGAAAGGGAAGCTGTGAAAAAGAAACTATTATACTGAAAGAGAAATTCTAATACAACGCAGATTTAATTACATATACCTAATTTGTAAACCGTTTAAGACTGGGGTCATTTAGTCCTTTTTAAGTAATGTTCATTTCTAATGAATGTTCATTTCTAATGAATGAATTCTCTAATTTGTCCTTCAAATTGTGATCTGATCAGAAGAGGTGTATTATTACTTTTTTAAATAATCAGATTTACGATTCACACCTGGCAGTTGATGAAACTGAAAAATTTAAAGTGTTCCTGTAGCTCAAACAATAGAGCATACTGATAACAACACCAAGTTCAAAGGTTCAAACTCACGGTTTAAATTCCCCTTTGTGGCATTTCCATCAGTTTGTGTGGTTGAGTGGCATCCCAGGCTCCCTCTCCTGGTTTGTAGGTCAGGGGAACCCTGTACTGGACTACTGGTTTTCACAGGGGAACATTTACAGCTGCGGTGTGTCTCTGGAGATGATGTAAATGAAGTGCAGATAAAATCGTCAACCTGCTCTGTAACTGGAGGTGGAGTGTACATACTTCTGTCCTCTGTGATGCCAAGGTAATGCTGGTAGTCCCGTGGAATGAAGGATCTAGCAAGAGGTTGAGAGTCAGAATCCTCTGATGTACGTGACGGTCTTCTCTGAATGTTTTTGTCTCTGTCTCTCCAACAGATTTCTGGGGATGTTTTTGGCAGGGTATAGCTAGCTTCCTGTGTTCTCCTGGACGGTGTGATGCTAGTTTCTGGTGCCTTTTTAACCTGTTGCAGACTGGGGCCCTGGGACTTCTTGGACTGAAGATTTAAGTCCTGGCTTTGCTCCTCAACCGCAGTGTTCACAGAAAACATGCTGGTGGCGCGTCTCATGGCATTTGCTTTTCCGTTTAGACTGCCTTTACTATTTCTTCTACCATGTTTAGGTTGTGACTCTTGACCAACCTGATGTTTAGGTACCATTGTGGCTTCTGAAGTGGTGTGAGAGCCTTTCTGTTGCTGAAGAAAATGAGACACTCCATGGGAGAATGATTCGCCTGAGACCATGTGCGACTGATCAGTTTTTGATCCAGATTCTTGTCTTGACATAATCCTCTTCTTTGAGGGAGACTGGAATACTCTGGTTTTGGCTGGTGAGGATGTTTTGTTATTCTGGCTTTCATTTACAAAGTCTTTGACATTGACTTTTTCATTTTGGCTTTGTGGACTTAAGGATCTCTGATTTCCACTTTCAAGAACTGGTGATCTTTGCCCAGATTTTGTAGGTGATCCTCGCCAGAATTCACGGAGGTTCTTAAACTGTAAAGTGCTCATACCATCCATCACACTTGGCTTATCCTTCCGTAGTGGATGCACCAAGAAACTGGGAGACAGTCTACCTCTGGCAGAAGTACTGTCCTCAACATCATCATCATAATCATCATAATCAGTACCTATTGTTCTGAGATCAAACTCAGATTTGGTAAATCTTTGGTTCAGTCGAGCAGTAGTAGTCGATCTATTTTGAGCTGCTGCTGATGTTCTAGATTCTTTCTCCCAAAAGGACTTGAGTTGCTTGATCCTCTCTGCCATGTTCTCTTGCTGGGAATGCTGCTTAACAAAAGGCACTTGATCTGTCCTTGGTGCGGTTCTTGATTTTGCCTCCAATTCTTTTGGAGAAGAGTGATCTGCATCATTACTGTTGATGCTAATGGTGCCTCTGCTATCACCATTTTGACCCTCTAGCAAGGATCCACTGTCAAGAGATGGCGAAGATGATTTTAAATGTGGAACATCTTTCTCTAAGAGAGAGCTTGCATGTATTTGGTCAGTCTTCTGATTAGCATATGTCAATGGGGGTTTTGATTCATCTGTAAAAATGGGTACTTGAGGTTTATAGGTGGTGTTACCATTTCCAACATGCTCAAGGTCTACATCTTCTCCAACTCTCTCTTGTTTCTGATGTCCTGGAGATGTTACTTTCAAGCTCTGCTCACTTCTTAGTTGTTCCTCTACACCTTCAGTTGGCTTTCTGCTAATATCACTTGGGATTAAGTGTTCATTTTTAGCAGGTGCACTAGATTTGCCGATCAAAATCTTTGGGCCAATGTTTTCTTTCTCCCAGAATGATCTCAAATTGGCAATCTTTGGTCGCTGGTTCTCTTCAGCACCTGTTATTTCTTTTGGCTGATTTTGAGTCTGCTTGATGTCAGTGTCTTCAAGTTTGACTTTAGTCTTTTCCTCTCTCTTGATTTTGTGCTCATTTAGACTAACTTTCCCACCTACAAAAATATTCACCTCTGGGATCTCTGGAGGCACATTGTTTGCAGTAAGAGCAGAGTCAATAGAAGGTTTCTTGATGAGAGGTTCTTTATAAGAAGCAGATTCATATCTTCTCTGTTCTTTTGGAGAACTCTGGGAAGGCTTATCAACACTCTGTTCCTTTCCCCAATCTGTCTGTTGTAGAAATATTGTATTGACTTCTGATGGAACCTCTTCGCTTTGGCGTGGTATGATTAAGTAGACATTATCTCTTGGTTTGGCTCTCTGATCAATGTCATCTTCAAAGTCTATATCATCGATTTTGGTGTCGTCCTCCATGTCTTGGACATTGCTCTCTACATCAAGCCTATCACTGCTGTCTGAGCTTCTGCTAAACCACTCAAGAACTTTGGCAATGGAATCTCCTTGTTCATCGGTAGGTGTGGAAATATGTTCATCTGTCATGACTTCCATTTTGGCATCTTCTTGTTTTGAGTTATTAGTCTTTCGTTTTATATTGAAGACAAGGGGGCTGCTGTCAGTCTCACAGTCAGTACAGGCATCTGTCTTGTTGAATGTATCTGTTATGTTGAGGGATCTGGGAAATTGTTGATCTGTATTAAAAAAAAAAAAACAGTGTAGCATTGAATGGCCAGAAAATCTAGACAACACTATTGTAAGCAAACATTTAATTCAACTAAATTTAAATTTAAGATTATTTCACCCAAATATGAAAATCATGTTATCATTTATTAACCTGCATGTCATTCCAAACCCATATGACTTTCTTTCTTCTGCAGAACACAGCAGTGGATGCACAAAGCAGAACATTTTATAAATATCCAATTGTGTATTTTCAATATTGGTGGTGGTTCCTTGTAAGTTGGTTTTTTGAAGCAGAAGAAGGGTGAACATTTCCATCACCTACTGGAATGGAGTGTTAAGAGCTGGATGAGTGTACAACTGCTTGAATATCAGATTGTATTTTACCAAAATGTGAAATGTATATTTTGCTGACACACTTGGGTGCTTTAGGCACTAAAGTGAGACCCAGTGTACTGCCATTATGTGTCAGTCCACCCAAAATGTAACTTGCTGCTTGTTAAATTATCTCCTGTGTTTGGCAGAAGTCAGTCAGTCGTACAGGTTTGAAATGATATGATTATGGGTAAATCACATAATTCTCATTTTTGGGTGAATTTCTCCTTTAACAAATTTTGAACATTTCTAAAAAATGTGGATCATACCAACAGCAGTTTTCTTCATATTTTCTTCAGTTCCTATCGTTTCTGATTTTGGATACGGACTCATATGATTTTCCACATTCCCAGATTTGTGCAGTGTAGACTGAGGGAGAGTGATCTCATCCAGTGGCTTTTCAGAGTTGTCAGTCAACGTGAACATTGCATTTTTACGAGGAAGGTTAACTTCACCAGAAATGTTTTGGCCCTCTAATTCCATACTTGATGTCTGAGGAAGGCAACTGTTTGTTTCTCTTCTTTGTTTTACAAGTTCTTCCACTTTTTTGCCATCATCTGCTCTTGTGATAGAGTTCAGACTTAGACGTGGTTTTATTTTTGGCTTTTCTTGTAAGCCTTGTGGAGGGTTTATCAGTTGCGATGAAGCTCTAACTGGTAAACGTGACTTTGGCAACTTCAGTGGTGAAGGAGAGCTAAATTGCTCTTTGTTTTCAGTTTTGCTACCTGATTCTTCTGGACTACCCAGAGAAAGTCTAGATTCTTCAAGATCCTTTTCTTGACTGCTGTTTTTGCGAACATAGCTTAGGGATACTACTGGTTGTCGCAGCTGGCTCTTGGTCTCATTGGAGCTATGTTTAGGGATACTTCTTGGTGGTGGAGACCTGATACCTGAGCCTGTTGTGGTGGACACACCCTGGCTGGACACAGAGTTGGTGCTGTCTGAGACAGAGCTCTGCGGTTTGTTGATTTTGGTCCTCTTCTTTGGCACAGGCTTTTGACCAGGAGGTTTGTTGTGTGGGGTGTTAAAGACCTCACTATTAACTTCACCATGACTTGCTTCCTGATGTTTTACTGCAAATATGAGACTTGTAAGCATGGGAGAAACTACAAAACTACAAATTTCTGAGCACAAATGAACATTATACAACAAGTTGCCACATAAACCTGAATCAGAGCCTCGGTCTAATGATTTCCTGAATCCAGGTCCTGATGTAAAGTGGATATCAGTTTCCTCAAAATCAAGCTCTATTGGAACACTGTTAAATGGGTTGTGCCTTGGCTGGAACCAGGTAAACAGACAAAGTTTACAATGAATAAATACATTGATTATTGATGCCATATTGATTTATTTGTCGTTTAGCATTGATTTTCATTTTCATTTTAGATAAAATTCATGTCAATTTTCCACCCTCTATCTGATACATAGAAATAACCGATTTTTTATACCTCTGCACCTAACACCCTGGTTGCATGTGACATGAGAAACAGCTGTGTTTACTCACAAGCTGCAGGTCTGCAGATGAGTCCAATATACTCTATATACTGTTTGCTCTGCCCCATCCTTCAATAACAGCCTCTTTGCAAAGCCTGTGTTATATTGTGGCAGTATCCTCCCTAGTACCTCATACTAACCAGGTGGACCAAGTTTCTAAGTACAGATAGGTGTTGTTGATGTCTAAATGTGGGCGGCCAAACAGTATGTTAAAGTGGACATAACACACAGTTTCTGCCAATCTCATGTTAACCTTGAGTACCAATAGAGTAGTATTGCATCCTTCATATCGCCGAAGAGTCTTTAGTTTTTATCAGATTTATAAAAGAAGGATACAGCTGTACCGCTTCTCTCCGAAAACAGTCGAGCTCCTGAAGGCGTGCCGTGGGTGGAGTTAGAGCATGCAAAGCTTTTCCGAAGCGATCGTCTGTAAACTACGACATCGGCATAAATAAAACAGGAACAAAAACTTTGACTTAAATTAACTATGGCTCAAAATCAGTCCAGCAGTATACTCTGGTTGCTGTGTGCGCACACTCTTCCTGGAGTAGTGCCTACACAAAGAAATCCACTCTTTATAACATCATACAGTGCCATACTCGAAAAAAAACTTTTCCACAAAAAAAAAAAAAAAAAACTTATACGAACCCTGAAGGAGTGTATTTAGCACAGAAATACTCCGTTATACGTCCAAATAGTTTTTTGAAACTTTGGCCATGTTTAGCATGAGAATTCAACTCTTTAACAGTGTAAATAACTCGGAATGCATGAAATAGCAGTAGACATCTCTTAATGTATTTCAAGTTGACACTAGGCAGGGGTTAAAGCAAAAAAAAAATCCTGAGCCTGAACCTTTTTCTGGGGGCAGGGTGGGGCGGGGGCACATGCAAAGCATGCAATGGAATGTGGCCAACTTTAACATTTGAAAGGACACTATGGCAAAGTTATTGCTTTCTTTATTAAAACTGATTTTTTTTTCATGAATATATGGTTGAACTGAAGAATGAAAGCTGTATCATATACTTGGAAAATTATGAGCTTTATCACAGCTTATCGACACTAGGGGTGTTACAATACACTTAGCTCACGAGATGAGGCTAAATACAGATACTTGGTTCACTAGAACGTGACAATATTTTAATACTATTTTAAAGAAACTTTCAAGAACAAATATGTAATTCAAAAAGAAAACAAAAATCTAACATAAAATATCAAACCCAGAAATTACAGGATGTATTGAGCAACAGGTTAAAAACATAATGTCATATGCCTATACCTAATATTGTGAAAATAACCAATTAAGTACACTTATGTTATTAAAAGAAATACCTGCAGGAGGACGCCACGGCCCTGGGGAAGTTTCCTTTACAGCGCGTGATTTTCCAACGATGTTTAAATCATTAATTTTAATATTGGCCACATGCAGAAAAATTATTTGTAAATAGCCAATGTACAATCATGGGCAGATTAAAAATTAGGTTGATGTATTCTCCTGTGTTGGCAAAGGTTTATAAACGATTTACTTTACAAATCTAGTGAGATAGGCCTAATGCACACCGTTTTTCCAGATGAACGTTCAAATTCACGGCATATGCAGAGGAAGAGTTACCCTTTTCACACACACAGTACTGGTAAATTACTGGTAAGTTACCAATAATAGATCATGAGAACAGGACCTTTTCAAAAATCCCGGCAAATTTGTTCTGGCAATCATATCGTTCATATGGAGATGACATCATTACTCTGAGCTGTTTACAAAGCTCCGCTGCTTTTTAATTAGTTATTCTATGTAAATATGCGCTAGATGGACATCTTTGACCATTGCGCCTCGCAGCTTTGTGTCGCGCTTCTCCATTCATCAGGGCTGCGACTCCGCAATTGGATACTATTAAGCGCGTCTCGTGTTTATAAGAGCAAAACATTCTGATTGGTTAGTAATGTTAGTTTGGTTGAGAGTGAAAGCTGTGCTCCTCTCATACCATTGGTAGGCGAACTCATGGACTCGAAAGTGATATCAATCAACAAGATTTTTTTTTTAAATATAGGACACGGCACGGTGCTGGAGAACTTTAAGCCCTGTGTAAGTCATGAAAGTTAGGTAGGAACCATTTTCCCACATTTTTAATAAATGCTCTATTTGGACTGGAGAGGATGTTTTGACATTTTGATTCCTTATGATATGACCCCTTTAAGTGTTTCCCCAAGGATATACAGTAATGAAGGCAGTTGACCCTGATATGGTTGTATAGTTTAATGAGCACTTACATACCTTGGATGGCGATCTCATGTCTATGTTTCGTTTTTCTTGCTGGACTTCTAATGTCTCACCATTTTCCCTAATTTTAAAAGAAACAGCAATTGCATTTTTATGCTTGCATTCATAAGAAGCAAAAGAAAACAAGTCCAGCTGATTTGGACTAAAGTTCTACAAGACATCCTGCAATGACCAGGATCAATTAAACCTTCAGGCAGAGTATTTTAAGAGGACAGCATGCAAACTCTTCTGTTGACCCTTGTCGAGTCATAAAGATCTTGAAATCATAAGGTATCCACACCTGTAAAGCACACAAAGCACCTGGGAGGGGTGGAGGTTGCACACACAGTGCAAACCAAAGGGTTCTGGCAAGCGTGAACAGTTATTACTCCTGTTGTTCCGGATAAGTTGATGAATACAGAACTAGATGAGATATACTATGTGTGTCTAAATATTCAGTGTAAGATTATGCCAACCTCACTAAACCGTAGATGCTGATATTTGTGCTTTTGTCCATGAACATTTAGCATTACCTCTCTTTTAGCTGCTCTGAGGACTCAGTAGTTTGTGTTACTTTAGGTAACGTCATGATGCCATCACTATCCTTTCGGCTGATGCTTCTGGATCTGCCGCCCCACGACTTGGTTAAATACTCTATATAGGAGGATAGTGAGATGTTTACTGGTGTTTGATATGCTTGCTATCAAAGCATTTAAACAAGAGGAGTTGTATGTGTAAACTGTAGGCTTTTTGGTCTCACCAACAACTGAGGGTTTCCTTTGCTTCATCGATGCCATGATGATTTCAGAGCCATGAACCCTGTCCTGGTGTCTCTGTGACTTTGCTTCGTAGAACCATTCTCCTGACATAAATTTGCGTTTGTCTTCCTCTGGGACGGCTTTCTGCAGCTGTCTGGGAATCAGATGAGACAGAGGTTCAACTTGGGTGAGAAAAATTAAAATCATCAACAGCTCCCAGCAACATGCATCTAACCTAATATATTGTCTCACCTCAGCATGGTCCTTTGGACAAATACCATGCATTCCACAGGCCGCAAATTAGTTTACTCCATAAGCCATCAAGGACAGAAAGCACGGTACTTATCACATCCGTTGTTGTTTGCTCACAAAATGTTGAATTCTTTTTATGTGCAAATGTGTCAGGCAGTTCTTTGAGTACTAGGATCATAAACTGAGCTTTCCAAATGACGGTACCTCATTGCACTTTATTTTTTTATTATGTTACACAGCTCTCCTGTATGAGAGCCTCTTAAATCAATAACATTCCTTATGACCAAAGAGTTGGGACAAACTCTTTCTTCATTGACTTATACACAAAACTGTCTTCAATACTGACTCTGTTTGCTTTGCAAATATTAAATCTCTCATAATGGCTGCTTCTTGGGTACTATCAATGTTCCCAGTAGCTGTACCCTGTTAAGTAATTCAGACACTAATGATAAGGAGTTTTATGGATTGATTCCTTAAGAAAAACAGCTCAAGAGGTCAAAACTAATAATTATACTATGACTTGTTTGAGAGGTGGTTAATGTTAAATGCTACAAATAGCTAACATTTCAAAACAACCATAATAAAGACATTGTGAGCATTTGTACTGATTCAAAATTGTTTGATTAAAATCATGTGTTAAGTAGCAACCATTGGAACACATCTTTGCTTTTGAAGGAGGGGAAACTATGTTGGTCATGTGAAAAGGCCAAGACAATTATTCCACAAGGGTAGACTTAATCCTTTTAAAAGGTTGAGTACGGTTGAGGCTGAACACAGGGAAATCACCCAGACATGGCCAGATTCTGCATTCTTCCTTTCATGTAGACTACCAGTCTCCATTCAAAGCATTAAACACGAGAATAACTCTGTGGTGTTTGTATGTGCATGTGTGTGTCGCGATCATGTGGGGGACACACCCCTGGGTGTTGTCTTTGGATTAATGCCCTTGTTTTGTCCTGTTTTTTTTTTTGTATTTATTAGATATGTCTAAAATTACTGTCATTCTGTGCATTTGCAAAAGTTTGTGGTTGGCAAGATTCAATTTTTTTAAATGTTTTTGTCTCTTATGCTCACAAAGAGAATAAAAAAATTTATTTGGTCAAACATACAGTAAAACTGTATTATTGTGAAATATTATTACAGTTTAAATCAAATCTATTTTAATATATTTAAAAACTATAATTTAATCCTGTGATGGCAAAGCTGAAATTTCAACAGGCGTTACCTCATCCCGTCTTCAGTGTCCTTCAGAAATCATTCTTATATGCTGATTCGATGCTCAAGAAACATTTCTTATTATTGTTATTGTTGAAAACAGTTGTGCTGCTTTATTTGCAAAAAACTCTTGATTCAGTTTTTCAGGATTTTTTGATGGATAGAAATTGCATTATAAATGTCTTTACTGTAGTTTGCTCAATTTTATGGTGTATCCTGATATTACCCCAAACTTTTGACGCGTAGAATTTTAAGGTTAAATTTAGTGATAAGTACAAAGAGAAAAGTGTATTTCAGATTTACTAATATGTTACTCACCTTTTAGCTTTTTTACAGTTTATTTCACATTAATTAATAAATCAGAGTCAGTTTTTTTTTTTAAATATGAATATTCAGTGTACCCTCAGGGGGTTTTTTTTGGGGGAAAATGTCATAAGATACCATATTAAATTATACCAAAAAAAAAAAAAAAATTCAACTTAAAATTGATTTAAAAAAAACGCATATCACACTGCTGCCACTGCTTGAGATCAGCAATCATTTATATGAAGAGAGGGGGTCATTTAGCCTACAAATGAAAGTTTGATTATGCTGGCTAAGCAATCTTACTTGATTCGTTCCTCCTCTGCTTTCTTCAACTCAGCATCCCTCTTTAAAACTGTCATGATCATCTCCTGCTCCTCCTCGCTCAGGTGGCTCAGGTCTATCATGATGACCACTGTTCTTCTCACAGTTGGGGCCTCTAGTTCTGACACTCACAGAGTCCACACTGCTATCTGTTGTTCTTCCTGAATCACCTTCATTTCATTATGCACAACTACGGCACCTGCAATCAGCACACCAAAACATCTGCGATTCTCCATTCGATTCATTCACATCAGATCAGGCTTTTCTATGAAAATATAATAATTAGTATTATTCAGTCATTTATTTAATGGAAAGGACAGATGTAGTAACCCAATTTGTATGCTGAATTTGATGTAATTTGGAATGAAATGTGATTCTAAATAAGTGCACAATGAAGCTGAGTGAGAGCCTGTTTAGAGAACGCTGAGATTAGACAAAACATGTGACGGCGCTGTCAGTTGACCATGAGAAGGGGCAGACCTTTAGATCGAGCACATTTAAAGCAAATGGTGAACTTTTACATTGAACATAAATTGCATAATGCTGATCCCATTTAAAAGTCATGTCAGATAATGGCTTTGATATGTTCTATTCAAATTATTGGTTTATTTCTATGCACAGAAAAATAAGAACCCGCTTGAATTAATTTGTTGAAAAAAATGTCCTTACATGATCATATGACCATATTTAATGCTTAAGACACCCGCGTGTCATGTTAACTGTGCAAATATTTGAAAACAGCTCACTGAAACACTATTTACTCTGGGTTACACCTGGATCAAAACAAGCCTCAAAGAAATGACAAAAGCAGCCTAATACATAACATTATACAAACAACAAGCGAACAATAAAATAGCATTGAAATGTTAATGCTTTACATTAGTGAGGAGCTTAATATGGAATGGAAATACTGTACGTATTCTCTTGAGAGTCTGACTCAAATCCGAAATTATGAATGTGTTTGGTATGACTAAACAAAACAAACCATGTATCAAGAGCACATGAGTAATGGATTTAACATGCTGACTGATCTGCATTATTTGATGCTTTAATGTCGCATCCTGAATCCTGTTTCTTGTCCAAAGGTCTTTTGACTTATCAAATGAGGCTCTTCTTTGCAAATTTCATGAGGCTGGATTCAATTGAATAAGTTCTTGGTAAACAAACATTTACATATAAACTATAAATTGCACTTTTTAATAAACAGGACAAGTAACAATAAATTAAAGTGGTATTTTTTCTGGATATGTAAAATAATTGAAGCACCTTGGAGCTTTAGGAGTCCATCTGTTGACGTTTTAGACATGTAGCCTAATTGAATTTTAAAAACAGGATAAAGTGGCGTATCCCTGTCTGCAGTGATAAAATCACTGCTGTCTGGGGATTCATGTGCTCTTTTTCTATTCTGTTTTCTCTTCAATTCATTATTCCTCCGTATTGCATTTATATGTAAACGGCATAAATGCATTGCATTCATCAGTGATACATATACACGAACTCACGAGCAGGGAAGGCAAGAACCTGTCACAACTACTTTTCTTCACATTACAATCATTTCGATAATAAAAACCAAACGGAGATTAGTAATCCCGTTTTATAAATACAGCGTAAATACAGCTTTATATGAATTATGTCAGTCTATCGATCGCAACACTTTACTTTTCATGTAACGTTAGTTTACTCGACACCGAACACAGTGACAACCTTGAAGAATGTATTTCATTAAACTTTAGAGGCTCGTGTATATATTCTGTAAGTGGCAAAACTATCTTCACAAACATAACGACCGGTATATG
Source organism: Sinocyclocheilus anophthalmus (assembly GCA_018155175.1). Classification (NCBI taxonomy): domain Eukaryota; kingdom Metazoa; phylum Chordata; class Actinopteri; order Cypriniformes; family Cyprinidae; genus Sinocyclocheilus; species Sinocyclocheilus anophthalmus. Next base: position 594,873 of record JADLZN010005268.1, on the reverse strand, counting down.
TCGATATGAAAGGTTTCAGCTCACCTTGTTTCCGTGGCAGAACCTCTGGAGCCTCTCTGGCGCGCGGTACAGAACATCTTCACTGTACGAGCGACGCGTCTCTCAGGGCTGGACGGAGGCTTGACGTCGGCTTCCAGTCGACCAATCAAAGACTGAGTTTGAGCGGTCAACCCGACGCGCCAACATAGAACGCTCCAATCGGAAGTATACGGCGTGCGTATTCCTCGCGTGACGTTAACGCATTAAATGCGTTTCCTGAAGAATGTAGATGGACAGTATAATGAAGGCCCTATACGCAAACATTGAAATAGTTTATATTTACACGCGTTTTAAATTTGTTTTATTTGTATTTTTACATTTATGTACGAGAATTGTAATGAATAGCCTACTTAGGCCAGCCAAGTCTGTTCTCATTAATTACAAATCCACTGAATGATGGATAGGCTACATAACCATCTTATGTAAAACGTATCTGCATAATGATATTAATACGTTATTTGTGATTAGTAATTCAGAGTCAGCCAGGGTCTGTGTAAACAACATTATTTCATAAGTCTTCCGTTTTTTCTGTACTACTGTTATACAATGATTCGTTTAGATTCGTTCCTAATTTTGTTAGTGAATGCTGATATACAACAGCACTGGGACTTTCGATTTCATCACTTAGCTTGTCTGTTTTTGTTCCAGACAGTCTGTGCGTCAATGATGGGGACTTTTCAGTTTTTCTGTAGGTTGCATACACCAGTAGGTGGCGACAAATTACTGTGTTTATGAGTGAATCATTGAATCATTTACCAGTTTGTTCAAAACAGATTCAGGATCACAACATGTCTGTGTGTATGTATTACTTTATTTCCTGGTACTTTCAAGGAAAATAAATATAAAAATGTCTTTTTGATTACGTCAACAAGTTTATATTAGAACAGGTTTAACCGGGTTTATGTTTAACAAGTAGGAGCAAGGTTTTAAAACGGGTAGATTTCAGTATAAAGAGGCAAGCGAGTACAAACTCTCAGATCTATCAAACATTTTTATACCTCTGTTAAGCTTCAGAGTATTGAATCTATCACTTGAGTGAACTGTACCAATTAGATTAATAGAATACAAATCATTTACAGGTTCCTATTGGTAGATAAGCTATGTTTAGGTGTATCTGTAAGTCATAAAGACTAGTGCATGATTAACCATCATGTCAAGCTGAAAAAAACTAATCCATGACCATAAACCAAACATACACAAGATTTGTGGAAGCTGCACTTTATTTGAAAAAGAAAGAGTTCACTAATTGTTCTTACATCTTTTAAATACATAAACAAAAAAAAGATTCGTGAGGACAACACAGAAATGATTCAGTAAAACTTAGGTCAGTTCCGATTTGATTGAATTGCTTTCATATTTCAAACCATCCTTAGCCAACCCCTGGATGAACTGCCTACATGATTATATGTATATATACATTAAAGCACCGATCAACAGTGCTCGAACCGTCTCCCAGTCAGCGTTTCTCATATTTTACACTTCAAATTTACAGTGATATCAATAACCCTGTCCGTGACCAATAGCTAGAGGAGCGTCCAGCTCCCGTTCAGTATTCCTGGACTTTTAGAGAGCAGGGTGCCTAACTTGACGAGAAGTCTGAAACATTCAGATCAGGGGCAGCCAGATCTTTACGGTCCGTGTGAAAATGATGGCATGCCATGCATAATGCAGAACACCTTCCTTCCCAAGTGCAACACCTCACAATCACGGAGGAAGTGCTTTTCTACTCCAACAAATATCTCATTGCAAAACCCCTAAGCACAGTATCGACTAAACAGTATAACAAACCATTCACTAATGATTACCCTCCCAATAGCCTTGGGCTGCAAACATTTCATCTACGGGAAGTTGTTCTAGACATAAAACTTAGAGAATAGTTGGTGCTCTATCATTTAGCTTACAGGTGTATTTTTCACATAATAGCTATTTTAAAAGTCTAAACCTTCATTATACAATCCAACACCCAAGAATAATGTTGAATTATTATTTATATTTTCCCCCGATGTATTTCGTAAACTCTCCCGTTTTATTTTTTAGGCTTTAATTATAAATAAACACAAACGACACTCAAGAAAGGTCTACCGGTGAATACAATTAAAGTTGAAACTAAAAGATAAAGTGTAAAACAAAATTTACTGTTACTATTTCATAACACGTACTATGTCAGATGCTGAGTTATACTCCGATTTAGGTCGACGTTCACCACAAGACCTCTCATCAGAAGCTCCCGGTCGAAGGAAAAAAAACAACCTATAGCGGGAAAATCAAACTATAGCTTCTCAGAACACTAAATATCCAAGTCTTTCAATGCCCTTACCTACCTTAACAGATTACAAAATGTATGAGGAATCCCTTTATGGGTCCAACAGCAGCATCACTTGACATCTTAAACAAATTACGAAATGATTGCAGTATGCTCCCAGTCTTTCAACACACTTGGTTTACATCTTTGACGTCGAGTATGTTGTGGGATCGGCCCTCTGAAGAGCATCCCGGCACAGAGGACAGAGCTTAACATCAGGTTTGACATCAGGGAGCAACTTCATTTTGTGTTACATAAACTGCATCTGGAAAAAGAGACAATTAAATGTACGATTAAAAAGATGCTTTAAACAACAGTGTGTTAAGTTAAGACAAGACCATACCGTGATACATTTATGAATGAAACCTGGAACTGGGAACTGATTGGATAGTGAAGAGTCTGTATGATAGGTTGGAGGAGAGGGGTTAAAAAATAAGAGGGTTTGATGTCCACCGAAAAGGAGAAACGTTTTAGAGGTGTTACGGAAAGTTGCAGGGTTTCTACTTCATGACTTTTCCAGTTTGGGGTTACTGGATATGTAAAATCATTTTATACAAACTGTACTCACAGAAAATGAAAAAGTGATGAAATATCTTGAAATATCTGTGCATAACTAGAAAAAAATATATTCCATATAGAAATCTCCATGATTTTTAAAAATATATTATCAGGGCTGAATATCAGTTTTAAAGGTGAATTCAGTCATTTATTCTTACTGTTATTTTACATATAACTAAATAAATTGTTGAAAAATAGATTATAACATAGGAATTCAATAGAATATATAATTAAACATATCGTGAGAATGGTTCATTTTTTTTTTTATTATTATATTTGAAATTTCAAACACCGTTTTAAAAGTAATGAAATATCTTCAAATTCCTGTTTAACTAGAAAAAAAAATTCCCTAAAGAAATCTCCACGGGTTTTTCAAATATATATTCAGGCATGAATATCACTGTTTTAAAGGTGAACTAATTTATTGTTACTGTTATTTTACATATAATTTAAAAAATAGAAATTAGGATAGAATTAAATGTTTAATATATACTTAAAATGAAACATACAAAGAATAGTGTCAGTTTTATTTCTATAAAAATTGTAAGATTTAAAATACTTTTTAAAAGTGATGAAATATCTTAAAATATGTTTTAGAAAAAACAAATATACATACGTACAGGTGCAAATTAGAATATCACGAAAAAGTTACTTTTTTTGTAACATTTCAAAAGGTGAAATTTCATATATTCTAGATTCATTACATGTAAAGTAAAACATTTCAAAAGTTTTTTTATTTTGATGATTAGAGCTTACTGCTCATGAAAGTCAAAAATTCAGTATCTCAAAATATTAGAATATTTACATTTGAGTTTCATTAAATGGCCAAATGACCACTTTTTTACAATATTCAAATTTTTTAATGCACCTTTATGTGTGTGTGTGTATATACAGTGGGTACGGAAAGTATTCAGACCCCCTTAAATTTTTCACTCTTTGTTATATTGCAGCCATTTGCTAAAATCATTTAAGTTATATTTTTTTCCTCATTAATGTACACACGGCACACCATATTGACAGAAAAACACAGAATTGTTGAAATTTTTGCAGGTTTATTAAAAAAGAAAAACTTAAATATCACATGTTCCTAAGTATTCAGACCCTTTGCTGTGACACTCATATATTTACTCCAGGTGCTGTCCATTCTTCTGATCATCCTTGAGATGGTCTACACCTTCATTTGAGTCCAGCTGGGTTTGATTATACTGATTGGACTTGATTAGGAACGCCCACACATGTCTATATAAGACCTTACAGCTCACAGTACATGTCAGAGCAAATGAGAATCATAAGGTCAAAGGAACTGCCCGAAGAGCTCACAGACAGAATTGTGGCAAGGCACAGATATGGCCAAGGTTACAAAAAATTTTCTGCTGCTCTTAAGGTTCCTAAGAGCACAGTGGCCTCCATAATGGAAGATGTTTGGGATGACCAGAACCCTTCCTATAGCTGGCCGTCCGGCCAAACTGAGCTATTGGGGGAGAAGAGCCTTGTGAGAGAGGTAAAGAAGAACCCAAAGATCACTGTGGCTGAGCTCCAGAGATGCAGTCGGGAGATGGGAGAAAGTTGTAGAAAGTCAACCATCACTGCAGCCCTCCACCAGTCGGGGCTTTATGGCAGAGTGGCCCGACGGAAGCCTCTCCTCAGTGCTAGACACATGAAAGCCCGCATGGAGTTTGCTCAAAAACACCTGAAGGACTCCAAGATGGTGAGAAATAAGATTCTCTTGTCTGATGAGACCAAGATAGAACTTTTTGGCCTTAATTCTAAGCGGTATTTGTGAAGAAAACCAGGCACTGCTCATCACCTGTCCCATACAGTCCCAACAGTGAAGCATGGTGGTGGCAGATCATGCTGTGGGGGTGTTTTTCAGCTGCAGTGACAGGATGACTGGTTGCAATCGAGGGAAAGATGAATTTGTACAGGGATATCCTGGACAAAAACCTTTTCCAGAGTGCTTAGGACCTCAGACTGGGCCGAAGGTTTTACCTTCCAACAAGACAATGACCCTAAGCACACAGCTAAAATAACGAAGGAGTGGCTTCACAACAACTCTGTGACTGTTCTTGAATGGCCCAGCCAGAGCCCTGACTTAAACCCAATTGAGCATCTCTGGAGAGACCTAAAAATGGCTGTCCACCAACGTTTACCATCAATCCTGACAGAACTGGAGAGGATCTGCAAGGAGGAATGGCAGAGGATCCCCAAATCCAGGTGTGAAAAACTTGTTGCATCTTTCCCAAAAAGACTCATGGCTGTATTAGATCAAAAGGGTGCTTCTACTAAATACTGAGCAAGGGTCTGAATACTTAGGACCATGTGATTATTTCAGTTTTCTTTTTTAATAAATCTGCAAAACTTTCAACAATTCTGTGTTTTTCTGTCATTATGGTGTGCTGTGTGTACATTAATGAGGGGGAAAAAATTACTTAAATGATTTTAGCAAATGGCTGCATTATAACAAAGAGTGAAAAAATTAAGGGGTCTGAATACTTTCCGTCCCACTGTATATATATATAGATATATATATATATTATATTATATATATATATATATACCTCAGGCATGAATATCACATTTTTAAAGGTAATCAGTAATTTCCCCACAGTTGTTGTTGTTATATAATTTTCCCCAGTTTTTTGGGGGGGGGGGGGAAGGGTTTTTGGGTTGGGGGGTTTTGGGGGGGGGGGGGGTGGGGGGGTTGTGTGTTGTTGTTATTATTAATTAAATTCATATTACGCATGCAATGTTTAACATAATGTCCCAGGGAATATTTTTTAAGAAAGTAACCGTCAATTTTTGTTATAAATCCATTTTAACATAAAAAATTAACTATATAGACAGTATATTTATATATAATTATAATGTTTTACCGTGGATCCGTCAGTACTGACTGCTATAATCTATTTGTACAGTCTACATCTAGCAAGAGGCATGAGATGAAACTGACATGGCATGCAAGACCATCGGTGAGCACAAACACATGCGGTACCTAGACAAAAGACGAAGCTCTACAAGAAATCCTTGAGAGAGAGCTGTGCAAAGGGGTCTTGTCCTGGGGCTCTGAGAGGACTCTGACTGGAAGGGCTAGAGGCAGCGGAGGGCTAATGCAGAGAGAGAAAGGAAAGAGCTTGGAGTGACAGGGAGAAGCACAAGTGGAGGAGGAGAGGAATGATCTGCAGTTTGGGAGGGAGTTCTCTGTCTTCATGGCCCATATCAGAACACAATGGACCATGATTACGAAGAGTGTTAATAGAAAGCTACATTCATCACAAGAACAATGTAACGTACATGAAAGTTTAGAGAGATTGTAGGGGCTGTACCTGTGCGCTGGACACTGATCCGAACGGATTGGATGGCCGCATGACCGGCTGTGTGTACATCATTGTGGGCTGGGTCATCATGCTCATAGAGGGCATCTGTGGAGGCTACAAAAATCACAACCATGAGGAATCATTCAGCTTACAATTTCAACAAATTGTCAGCTGGTTTCACAGCAGAGTTATCAAAGTTAACTAAAACCATAAAAAACTAAAACCTTTTTATTTGAAATAAAATCAACATCAATTAAAATAAAAAACAAAAACACATTGCAGCTTGTTGTTGAAGCAACATTTCTCATTTTCATTTAGATTAACCTGATGTACTAAAATAAAACTGAAATACTAAAAAAAACGTATATAGACACTAAAAACTAAATAAAAATTAGGGATACTCCGATCCGCCTTTTTCGCCTCCGATACCGATTCCGATACCTAGGGTTCGGTATTGGCCGATACCGATCCGATACCAGTGAAGTTTTTTTTCCCTCATTTAAATAAATTTAGAATTTATATATCTCTGTGTGTGGAACTGATAATCATTCTTTCACAATCTACTAGATACAGACTACTTCATTTCAAGGATAAATAAATATAGGCCTATGTATATTTATAATCTATGACAAAAATGTATCATAAACTAGGTTAGTGGATAATTCGGCAGCAAAAGTTATTCTAGAAAAATCAGTGCACAATAATTTTAGAAATCCAAACATTTAGTGAAAACTATTTTGTGGGGAACAAATAAAAGTGTTGCACTAAATATGGTAAAATGTTACACATTGCTATTTGTATTATTGTAAAATCCATTCATTAAAAACATTCATTAATGTATTTATATACAAGTATATACTATAAAATTAAAATACACTTACTTTAAATGTATAGCATATTTTTTAATAAGGCAACAACATATGATAGATACGATAGGACAAAACAAATACAGTGCAGCACAAACTGTTTTTATACAGTCTATGAGCACGAAGCGCTTACAATGTGCGCATCCGGTGTGCAGAATGATGACGTCACAGCCTGACGCCGTGTTGCTTCAAGCGCATCATCGGCGCATCGTGTTAAAAACGGAAAAAAAAAAAGAAAAAAAAACAAAGGGGGGGGGGGGGGGGGGAAAGCCAAGGAAGAGAAATTGATGTGTAGTATATTATATCTGTGCAACAGTTATTGAGCTTTTCTTTTAACAGTTTTAAATTTCAGTTACTGTGCACGTTAAAAACTATTTATAGTCTTTTCTACGCCCGTGTTTTGTTCTCACAGACACCCGGTAGCAAGTAACAAAACAACATTAAACTCCGGCAAGAAGATAAAGTCCTTTTTGCAAAATCATAGACATGTATTTACAAATCAAGTATAATGGGAACACAGAATGATCTTGGAGAGAGCTTTACCGAGCTGATTGCTGTAACCGAACGCGACCAGGGTTTGAAGTCTGAACGAATGACTGACAGCCACAGCGGAGAAAAGAGTTTGTGTGAACTTTAATGTAAGGACTTAAATATTCATATGTAGCTCACATTAAGCTATCATATGGCTTCAGAAGTAACAGAATAATTCGCACAATCTGAAAAAAATAAAATAAAAAATCTCGATTTGGATCGGCCCTCTCTGACCGATACCCGATCGGAGAAAAATGGCACTATCGGAGCCGATACCCGATATGAATATCAGATCGGCGCATCCCTAATAAAAATAACTAAAAGAGAAAATACAAAATACAAAAATCACAGAAATACTAACCATGCCATATCCCATCATTCCTGTAGGTGTTGTAGCAGGGAAAGTCATGATAGATGGTGGCTATAAAACAAAGAAAGACTAATAAGAACACTAAGTTCATATGTGATTCATTTCATTATATTTGCTCTGTTCCAAAAACCTTAAAACACCTTATTTTAGCAAAATCCCAGAATGCACTTCAGTGAGCTCAGTTAATAAAAGGCAGGCAAGGCAATAAAAATGTCAGTTATTATTTAAAAATTTCTTTCCAATAATCTGAGTAGGATTGATTAAAACAGTTTATTGTAATGCAAATGTATTACTTAACCAATGTTTGTGTGCTGTATATATTTAAGTACTGAACTGTTAGCTTAGCAACATGCTAATTTCAGATGCTACTGAAATCGATTGTTCAGTTGAGTCACCTCTGTAGAGCGTTTTTGTGTCTGCTGCCTATATAGGGTTCTAAATTGAACATAGGGGGATAGTTCACCCAAAAATGAAAATTCTGACATTAATTATTAACTCCCATGTTGTTCCAAACCCGTAAGACCTTCGTTCATCTTTGGAACACAAATTAAGATATTTTTGATGAAATCCGAGAGCTTTCTGAGCCTCCATAGACAGCAACGTAACTACCACATTCAAGGCACAGAAAGGTAGTAAGGACATTGTTAAAATAGTGCATGTGACATCAGTGGTTCAACCGTAATTTCATGCCCAGATTTGCAGTCTAGGGGAGTCAACACTAATCATCAAAAGTCAGAGCCATTCTGCAGATTTTGTTCAGTCAGAATTGACAATTTAGCAGAAAATCGCATAGTTTATGATCAGACTCTTCAGACTAAATCTCAGCGGATTTCAAACCTGTTTGATAGTTTGAGTTGATTTCAGAACACATTGTTTGCATTTGTCATTTGTGGCACTCATTTAGTGAATAATGCCCAGTTTTTCTCTGTAACCATTTACAAGGTCGGCAAGTGTGTGATGCCTAGTGTTTTAAAATCTGTTCAGATTTAAAAAGTCATGTAATGTCTTCCAGCCTTAAGAGGTAAGGATGCGTCCCTAGAAGGTACGCAGCTCACTGGGTTTTGGAACAGAGCAATTTTATCAATATAAAGTACAGCTGTACCATAGAGACAGGGTTCCATGTAGTAGATGGAGCAGTTTTGGGTTGCCAGTTCATTCCACCAGTTAATTTTTTCTCTCCTGGTTGGTTCCAGTGGATATCACTGCGAAAACAGTTGACTAATATTAACACCAAATCAGAATATGAAAAATGTACATAACGAGCATCATAAAGGGCAAAATTCTTACTTTTTAGTGGTACCGTTTCCAATGCCCAGATCTATAAGTAAGAAAATATATATTTTATGAAGACTTTAAAGAGGTACATTTAAATTTTTTAACAAAATTGGAAAATTAGGTGCACAAGATAACATGTTGCTTTTCCGTTGTTTCTCTATGTAATCATGCACTAGATAGACATCGCTGACCATTATGCTTGCATTTTTTGCAGCATCTACTTGATCAGACCTAACTGGCCTGCATGTCACGTTTATACATGCAAAAATGCATTCTTTGTGAAATGGCCCCTAACAATGTATAATATCTTCCTTTTAGCATCATATTCTGACAAACACAAATTAATATGCAACTTCTGAATAATTGACACTTACTTCCAACCAAGTTGGCCAAGGAAGAATCCAGGTCGTCTGACACCAGTTTCTCTGGGAGCAGATTGGAGGACTGATTTGAACCGGCCACAGTGGGTTTCAAAATCCCTGCTGTGACATTCACAAATAAGACAGGTGATACACAATGGTGATTCAGAGTGCTTTACACAACCATAATGAAGCTAATAAGAAACATATAGGCATAAAAGCCAAGTTTAAAATCCTTTAATGCTGTCAGTTCAGAAACGTCTGATTACATGTTGATGTGTTTTCATTTGATTTTACCTAAAATGCCTTACCATCTGTATCCAGGCTATTAGACGAGGCAGCTTTAGTACCGAAAACAGACTCAAAGTCAACACGCAGCTCCCCTGAGCTCTGTGGAGGAGGGATTTGACCGTATCCTTCAAAAGGTACAAAAAGCCATTGAAACCTTCTCACAGAAGTCACAATATAGACTAGGACACCATCCGAAGAATACACAAAATGAAACAATGCCAAATTTAAGTTCAAGTGCTGCCAATAAGTGGACTAGAGTCCATGTTAGTGGAGGGTAAACTACAGTCATGCACAAGACATCCTGAAAAACTACAAAGGATGGTTCACCAAAATGCAAAAACTGTCATCATTTACTCACCCTTGTGAACATAAAAGGTGAATTTTTAAAGAATATAAAGGAAATTAATGAGTATTCGGGCTGCCGAGCTCCAAAAAGCACCATTCAACACAATGAAGGTCAGTAAATGATGACAGTATTGTCATTCTTGGGAGAATGATCCCTTTAAGGATCTGATTTTGAATGGTGTTATACTATGTTAGATCAGACAGCATTAGAGACGAAGGGAAACATATATCACAAAGGGGCGCAGCGCAAGGCAACCTCCAGCCACAGGCTCCCTACCTCTGAATAGGCCTGCTACAGTGGAGGGCTCAGACTGGAAGGGAGAGGGGTTTGGGAGATGCTGGACCATAGACGGCTGACCAAACGAGTCTGACAGGCAGGCAGGGAGAAGGAGAAACAACACGGCAAGCATTACAGACATAAAGACGTAAAGTGTAAAGAGCGTTACAGACATAAAGACAGTAAAGAGCGTATTTAAACAACAATATTAAGACAGCCATGTGCAGAAGGCAAACAGCATCCAGCAGGGATCATCAGAGGTTAGTCCCTGTACACTGCTTCAGTGCTCCTATGTTTCCAGACAGAGGGGAAACATAGGTGGGATGGTTTGCATTATGGTACCTGAGATTAAGTGCTCTATCCGCACAGTGCGTTTGTAACTGGTTGATACAGATGAACTTGAATCAATAAAGGGATTGTACTGATCTATGGTGGAAAAGGAAAAACAATCATTCACTTATAGCTTTATAGTTTAACTATTAAACCTTTACAAAGCAAAGGTAGACTGAGGTGAAAACTGGAATGAAATGCGTGATTTTCTGACCAACTTTTGTTGTAGAACTCTTCAGAATGTTTCATAAATAATATATATTATGATTAGTTGCTGTCAAATTAATGAAATATTTATTTGTCAGGTTTTATATGCCGGGTTCCACTCATGGTTTATATTTCACTTGCTGACCTTTGATAGTTATTAAAATTGCATCTTGCAAAGTCTTAAAGAAGAGCATTAAATATTTTCAATTTTTAATGTTTCAGTAATCGCACGTGTTAACGTATTATCTTTGATAGCCCTACTTTTATATATTACCCTTAAAAAGTCTGGGTTCCTTTATTTTTATGAAATTAATATTTTTATTCAGCAAGGATATATTAAATTGACCAAATGTGACAGTAAATATATTAACAATGTTTTAAAATCTATTTCAGGAAATGCTGTTCTTTTGTACTTCCTATTCATCAAAAATAATTCAAACTGAAATATTTCTTAAGCATCAAATTAGCATATTAGAATGATTTTTGAAGGATCGTGTGACACTGAAGACTGGAGTAATGATGCTGAAAATTCAGCTTTGCATTACAAGAATAAATTACATTTTAAAATATATTAAAATAGAAAACGGTTATCTTAAATTGTAATAATATTTCACAATATTACTGTATTTTTGATCAAATAAATGCAACTTTGATGAGCATGAGACTTTCAAAACATTAAAATATTCTTACAGACCCCAAACCTTTGAGTGGTGATGTATTTAACTTATTCTTTGTTCTTCAAATTTGGATATTATCATAAATATGCTGAAAGTTGGGCGAAGTAATCTATTCAGAATGTAGTTATATCATCTTGTTTATTTGACTTTCTATACACCCAGTTAACATGCATTTTTCCAGTTGTTTTAGTCTCACACTACCTACAACCGCTTTAATTTTAGCTTTAAATCAAGATAAAAACTGTAATTAATGAAACAGCCCCAATATAACAAAGCCAAAACAAAGCTATATGTGTACAAACATTATTTGAGGGGTATCTATAGTACTGCCACCTAACCACCATTTAGTCTCCAATTACAGACTGCATTCTTACTCAGACGCTGAGCTCAACTGTAAGAACGATGTGGCCGAACTTAATCAGAGGATTCCTGATTTGACACAAGGGGATACTGTGCATGAGAAACAACGAGGGACTTTCAGCGACCAGAAAAACTCAAACTAAATAAACACTTTGGATGGGTGGATGGGTGGGTTGGAAGAAAGAAACTAAAGCGTGTTTACCACCAAAAATCTCATGACCTGATGTCCTAGAGGAGAAACTAACACCATCTGATGTCATAACGGGTAGATGAGCACCATCAACAACAAGTTTGGTTAGGAAAGGGTTTAGGTTTGGAATGGAGTCATCTACAGCTTCAGAAGAAGAGAAAGGATCTGAGCAGGCAAAAGGAGAGAGAGAAAGAGTCGAACAGGAGGACATTAGAATGAGACTCAAGTTAACACAGAAGGCTACAGCATGCTGAATCTCTGAGACAGTCTCACGCAAAAGGTCTCACCTCCCCATGCCGTGGCCACAGAGGGTCCGGGCTGCATGCTTGAATGAAAGTTAGTCTGCAAGTTGAAGAGGTCACTCTCCATCTTCAGGGCACTGAGGATCAGAAAACAAAACAAAAATGACTTAATCCCCAACCGATTTAAAGGGACAGTTCCCCCAAAAATGAAAATGACCCCATGATTTACTCACCCACAAGCCATCCTAGGTGTATATGACTTTCTTCTTTCAGACAAATACATTTGGAGTTATATTAAAAAATGTCCTGGCTCTTCTAAACTTTATAATGGCAATGAATAGTGGTTGAGATTTTGAAGCCCAAAAAAGTGCATCCATTCATCATAAAAAGTGCTCCACGCAGCTCCGGGGGGTTAATAAAGGCCTTCTGAAGTGAAGCAATGTGTTTGTGTAAAAAATATCCATATTTAAAACTTTACAAACTGTAATCTCTAGCTTTCGCTAACTGTCGTACGCACGTTCACGAGAGAGTGGTGTTCCAGTGGATTATGTAGGACGTAGGTGTAGCGTAAACTCCGGTGAGAAGTGACGAACGCAAAAGCGCAGAGGACAGAGCAAACCATCAGTCATGATTAGAGTATAAAAAAAAAAAACAAAAAACAAAAAACAAAAAAAAAAAAAAAAAAAAAAATTGTTCAAGGCTTTCAATAACAGCCAAGAGGTTTTCCTTTGCTGAAAACAAAACAAAACAAAACTCGCAAGACTAGCATATTCTGACCGGAGCTTAGAACGCTGGAACGCCACTCTCTCATGAACGTGCATATCGCAGTTAGCGGAAGATAGAGATTACGGTTTATAAAGCTTACAAAAAAGTATTGATTAGTTTCAGAAGGCCTTAATTAACCCCACGGAGCCATGTGGAGCACTGTTTATGATGGATGAATGCACTTTTTTGGGCTTCAAAATCTCAACCAGCATTCACTGCCATTTATACAGCTTGGAAGAGCCAGGACCGTTTTTAATATAACTCCTATAGTAATCATCTGCAATAAAAAAGTCATATACACCTAGGATGGCTTGAGATGTCACACTATGAAGTGATTTGATTGGCTAACCCATTGGAGCAGCTGGGAGTGGAGAACAGGTCGATGGCAGGAGCTGTGCTGATGCATGCTGCTGTGTGGAGACTGGAGAAGTGTCGGTCGTGGCAAATGAAGGCCTCTTGGAAGCTCCTTCAGCCTCTGTTCCTGCTTACAAGAAGCCAAGAAACCTTTTAGACAGGACGAGCATCTTTTGGCAATGGAGAATAACCTTCCAACCACTTTTCATTCATTAGTGTGCTGTTTTGAGGATAAATTTGAAATGTGATACCAAGCTTATTCAGATAATTGTTTTAACAATTATCCGCCTTAAAAAAACCTTTAAATATTATTCAAAGTAGGGCTGCACTGTATTATCAAAAATCATAATTGTCGATTATTCCCTTGAAATTGTAATTGCAATTAATTACAAGTGGTTTGGTTTTTACTTTAAATTAAAAAAAGCATGGTATTATAATGTTGTACTAAAACTAAAATTAAGACAATGGAAAAAAAAACTTAAAAAACACCACATACTGTACATTATTGTTTCTCCTCTATGCCCCGCCTTTCTGAAACGCATCGATTTTTACAAAGCTCATCGGCCTGAAAAGCGAGGTGTGCTCTGATTGGCCAGCTATCCAGTGCGTTATGATTGCCGAATACCTCAAGCGTGTGACGGAAATGTTACACCCCTTACCATACTGTGATGATGCCCTGTCCGCCGGAGCGACGAGACAAAAACAGTTAAAACCCATTATAAACGAGGCATTTGTTTGCATCCAGTGTGGCATAATTACGGATTATAATGACTTATACTGTCTTTTTACGCATTGCATCGCACCGCGTAAACATAAAACCATGTCTGCATTTGTGATCAGAGAAATGAAAAACAACAAGCACTACTCTACACTGCTCAAACTCGCGTTTGAATCGTCAGTGGCAAATTCTTTATATATAAAAAAAAACGTACTTACAGTCTGTGAGTCAGAACAGCCGGCATTGTAGTCTACTCTACCAGGATCAGGAAACAGTCCTCCATAAAATGTGGTGCACACATCTGAATATTTGTGTTGAACTGTTCTGGAACAGTGTTGTAAATACAACTTAACCACCGATTTCTAGTCGTGTCCTCTTTTGGAAGGCTAAACAAAGTAGTTTCGCTTTCACAACGAAACACAGCGTCACACATGGCGGCCTTGAGTGAGCGGAGGCTGGCTTGAGTGAGCGGCGGCCGGCAGATTCGACAAAGGAGCGTCCGGTGGGCTTGCGGCAACCACATGTGACGACCCCGGGCTGGACTCCGCTTCGTCCACGGTGAAAGCCGATCCGGCGATCCACAGCGCGAAGTTGATGTATTTCCTCAGCGACCAGCATGGATCAGCTCCAGGCATGACGAAGCGGATATCGTCCTCTTTTGGAAGGCCAAACAAAGTAGTTTGGCTTTCACAACGAAACACAGCGTCTTCACGATATGGCGGCAGCAACAATACTACAGCATGAATAAAAGTTACGCCTTCTTTCTTTGATTGAACATTTGGGCGGCGTTATGCAAATCTCCCCACATAGTGATGTAGACATGTGGGGCGTGTTAGAACGAGCCGTTTTAGGTAGCTGTAGTTGACTCTTACTTTTATAAAGAATATCTCTTTGGATTTGAGACTTTAGTCTTTGCAACTTTACAGATCTTCTTTATGCACCAAGAGCTTGTAACACTTCAAAGAGAAAGGAAAAATTTAAATCGCATCATATGACCCCTTTAAGCATCTTTGGCCTTGTTGTTTGGGCTCAGCTAATAAAGCAATCCAGTTTATGGAGTTAATACATTAGGCAGGTGCAGGTCACTATATTTTGGTATGTGGCTTATTTCCAAGATAATGCATTTGGATTTTAGTTTATTATGGGCTTGTTCTTATTTGCTGTATTTTTTTTTTCATGGCAAGATCTGGCAACACTAATGAGTCAAATCACACCTGGTTTACAGTGATTTCTTGCATCACGCACACAGAAGGGAGACACATTTCTGATACAAATTTAAATACATCATTAACAACTTGTTGTTCAGTTCGTTTCAGCACACACGGTGTAGAATTTATGTAAATACAGTTTTCACTACCTGAATTTTTTCTGAATTTATTGAATTCACACACACACACACACACACACACACACACACACACACACACACACACACACACACAAATCTACATGCAGAAGTATATACAGTATTGTCCAAATGTGTGCACATACAACTAGAAAATATGTACCTTTAGAGCTTTCAATCGTGCCTGCTCCTCCTCCAGAGCTGCCTGCTTTTCCCTTTCATCCACTTTGGTGAAAGACATGCCAGTGTTGGCCAGAGATGACACAGCATTGGAGAGTGTGCTTGCCCTACAAAAGTCGGGGAGAGATAAATTGGGCTTCTCTGAGTAACAAATATACAGAGTATACAGAACTCCTGCATTTGTCAAGCACAAGCTCTTATAAGTTAGAATCCATCAAGTACTGTCAACATAATGCATCTGTTAGAACTCATTAATTTGTATTCAGCTCTGAATGTGACACATGAATGGCCCACCTGCTGGCGGCGGTGGAGTCCTTCACCTTCTTTCCTTCTAATGAAGCCAAGTGTTGCTCCAGGGCATCCAAAAGACTGCTGGGGGCCTGGGGGAATGCACAAACATTTACTCAGGAATGCAGCACTGACTGCATCAAGCCTCCAATGAAAAGACAGTAAATAGCTTATTTGCAATTAGAATTAAACAGTGCAGAGGAGTGCAGAAAAGAGTCAGAAAAGTACTTACACACACGGTAAACTGAAGGTGGACAGAAGGTTGGAAAGATAAAGGGAAATACAGAATATAAAGGTGGTCTTGGTCAGACATATAATGCATGAGTTTCAACTCTACACTTATATAAGGCTATGGTATTTGCATTGGATAATAATCTATCCTTTTCATGTGTCCATGTTTAACATTTGCCATTATGACTTAGATGTTAATGTATATACTAAACAGTTCTCACTCCCAAGGTGTCAAATACGGCTGCTTTGGTAAAAGCCCTGCATGTCACTGTATAGAATGATGCATCAACATTATTATTAGAATCATGAACCCAAACTCTCAGGAATATACTCATCATCTGAAATGTGTTTGTGCTTTAATTGTACTCTATATGAAGGTTTCTCGTACCTTTGGACAAATAATGTACACTGACTTTGCCAATTGTTTGTGATTACCATTTTTTAAATCATTTTATAGAGACTAAATTTAGAGCAATTTCTAACCTAGGAAATATTTTAGAGCTGAGCATAAGCAGAAAAAATATATATTCACTCTAAAATCATGTTAAGATTTCTATGGCCTGAAGATATTTTTAAAGAAAATAATACTTTTAGTCAGCAAGGATGCATTAAATTGATCAAAAGTGACAGTAAAGTCATTTATAATGTCAAAAAAGGTTTCTGTTCTTTTGAACAGTTCTATTCAAAGAATCCTGAAAAAAATGTATCATGCGTTCAACAAACATCGATGATAATAATAATAATAAATGTTTCTTGCACCAAATCAGCATACTAGAATGATTTCTGGATAATCATGTGACACTGAAGACTGAATTAATGCTGAAAATTCAGCTTTGCGATCACATGAATAAATAATTTTTTTTATATATTTAAAAAAAACTAAAGGTTTTTAAAAATAACTAAAGTTATTTTTAAATTGTAATCATATTTGACAGTATTACTGTTTTTACTGTATTTTTGATCAAATAAATGCAGCCTTGTGAACATAGGAGACTTTTTTCAAAACACATTTAAAGGTCTCACTCTAGATTTTTGAAACCGTAATATATTGGCATACAGATTTTATTTAAATTAAATTTACAAACTACACAAAATGGCTCCAACGGCTCTATCTGAGTGAGAACCTGTTGCATATTCTGAGTCAATATACTTGTCATAACTGTGGAAGTCATGATTCTACTATCTCTATTATTGTAATTATTATTCTGAAATCTCCACTGAGCCCATGACACCTTTATTTGCTGTAGACAGGGAAAAGTTAAGACAGAAAAGCTGAGAAATCTTAAGTGACATGCGCATCCTAATGACCTGCATGCATCTTTAAGTCAGAAATGCATTTGTGCAAAGTAACGTAAGAGAGAAAGCAGAACAGTTTCAGAGAATACTCAGGATAGTTAATAATGCAGAGCGAGTGCAGGTGTTAAAATCTGAATAACAGTGTAGTCTTACCTGAGACAGGTCAGGTATGTCCCCGCGGTCTATTCCCACCTGCTGTGAGGTGTGTAGAACAATTATGTTACATGGCGCTCTTTTAATGAAGTCCCTTGCTAACCAGAACAACACATGAGAATCTCACCTCTGCCACTTTGAGGAACTCCGAGATCCGTGTCATACGAGTAAGGAATTTCTTATAAATGTCCAAACCCTCTTTGCACTGGACTTTTTTCATATCAAAATACTTTTCTGTAAGAGGTAGATGAATAGGTATGCATTACTAATCAGCACTATGCTGTTATCTATGTGTAGATTATATCTGCATTTAGTATAGATTATAGATTTTAGATTATAGACTCAAATTTTGGCCAGAAGCGATGGTTTGAATTGCCTTGATTCATTTGTTTCTTACAAACACACAGCTTTTTTACTTCACAAGATGTTAATTGATAGGCTGGAGTCATGTGGATTACTTGTGTATTATTGTGATGTTTTTATCGGCTGTTTGGACTTTCATTCTGGCGGCACCCATTTACTGCAGGGGCTCTATTGCTAATGCTAAATTTCTCTAAATCTGTTTTATTTGGCCTGAGGGTGAGTAGATTTTCAGCTAATATTAATTTCTGGGTGAACTATTCCTTTAAACAAATATTTACCTCAATTCTGTAATGTGCATATTTCATATAAAGTGAAGAGAGTGCGTTTATGCAATAATTAGTTTACTTATTTAGAATTGTGATGAAAGCATCCTGAAAAACCTACCCAGTAAGTTTATTATCCCTTCATTGTAAGCTGCAAAAAGTCGGATGGAGTCTTTGAAGAGAAGCATGAAGGCTGCATTGATAACCCCATTGGTAAGTTCATTGGCATTGACCTGGACGAGAAAAAAAACAAAAAAACACATATTTTCAAAAATATGCAACACAAATGCTTTGCTTCTACAGAGTATATATTCATTACATATATTCATCAGTCATTTTTATCAGTGAACATGCATGTATATAGATCAACCGTCAGCTTACATTGAAGTCAAGAAGGGCATCCATCTGGTTCTGTATAATGGGGATGGTTTTAAGAAGCTTCTCTGTGTTCATGGTTCTCATCACTCCGTCCACCCTTAAGTTAAAGATTTTAAAATATAGGTCAAATGACATTAGGGGAATCAGTGCATGGAGGTTTAGTGGATGATCCATTCCAGCACAATGACTTCAAGCACTTAATGCAAGCACTTCAAACCTAGTGCTGCACAAATCCCCCTCAAATGATTTAGAACAAAAACTACAGCTAAGGCTAAAACAACTTTGTATCGAGTGCACATTTTGCTGGTGAAATTAATCACTGTTTGAGTTACATAATGCACTTAATGTAAAATTCAGCACACCAGAGAAAGCAGGAACTAGATACTACCTTTAGATTCAAAGTAATTTTATAAAATGTATAATAAAAATAAATATCCTACCCACGCTTTACTTTCGTGAAGTCAAATGCCACCTGTCGATATGAAACCGCTTTCTCATTCAGATATCGACATACCTCCGAATGACTGTTGACAATCAAACCTAGGGAAACACAATAAATATCCCAGTTAAGAATAAAGTATTTTATTTATAACAAATGATAAGGAGTAGTTGCTAAGGATCACAGAGGAAAAGTGCTACAATCAGGAAAAGGGAATTTGAAATGTTAAATTAAAACTATAAAAAAAGTGAATGTTAAATATTATTATAAAACAAATTACATTAATTACAAAGGAAAATAATGTTATTAAAACATAATATTAAATGTTATGCTGTAAAATAAATGCTTAATTTGCAACTATTTAAATAATGCATCCAAAGATGAGCATAAAAGAAAAATGTAACCTCTGTAGAGCCTGAAATAAATGTGAAATAGTTCAATACTGTACCTTGTAGACCACTTTTGTCCAGGAAATTACTGAGGTTGAATAATGTGTTCCTAGAGGCCAAGTACTGAATAAATCGCTGTAACCAAAATAATAAAAAAAAAGGTTTGATGCATAGAATTATTTGCAGATCTTTATTAGCGCATGGAAAAAAAAATTTCAAAAGTGGACAGGTCTCCCACGGTCACGCACCTCGTTTCCGTATACCATGAGGTGATGTGTTGTGATTAGAGACTTAAAGACCACGACCCAGCTGGTGTTGGTGGTCCTCTCGAACAAAGAGTCTGCCAGCTGAGGAATGTTCACATTCATCTCATTGGTACAGTGTATCAGGTCTACAATAGAAATAGAGATTTCCATTAACTACTGCAATTAATAACTAGGTGAACAGGCAAGATCTGTAGTCAATGCAGTGAACTGGTATATAGAGCTTAAAATGCAATAAATCAAAGGAATGAATGAATGAATGAATGATGCATTTATATAGCGCTTTATTGTGTATTGTTGTACACCCAAAGCGCTTAACAATCATGTGGGGGGGGGTCTCTCCTCAACCACCAACAGTGTGCAGCATCCACTTGGATGATGCGACGGCAGCCACAGGACAACGGCGCCAGTGCGCTCACCACACACCAGCTACAGGTGGAGAGGAGAGAGAGAGTCATATAGAGCCAATCAAGTGGTTGGGGATTATTAGGAGGCCATGATGGTCAGAGGCCAGTGGCACCAATTTGGCCAGGACACCGGGGTTACACCTCTACTCTTTACGAGAAGTGCCATGGGATTTTTAATGACCACAGAAAGTCAGTACCTCGGTTTAATGTCTCATCCGAAGAACGGTGCTTGTTGACAGTATAGTGTAACTATACTGGGGCGTTAGGACCCACAAAGACCACAGGGTGAGCACCCCCTGCTGGCATCACTAACACCTCTTCCAACAGCAACCTAGTTTTCCCAAGAGGTCTCCCATCCACGTACTGACCAGGCTCAACCTAGTCTCGCGTAGCCAGACCTTCAGACGGACGGCTGAAGGTCTGGAATCCATGGCAGCTTTCATTGACCGACATGTCAAACAACCAATCACAGTTTGTTTCATTCATTGTCACGTTTCGGGGCGTGGAAATGTCACCACAATAACAGACCGGTGTGTAAAACTCTCTGACGTATTTTAAAGATTCTATGCTGCGAACTTTAAATATTTCACACTTTTGAAACTCCAGCGTTTAGTTGATCCTGATAAGCGTTCGTCGTCACATTTGTAAACACGACGGCTTTCTTCTTTCGTGAGAGGTTTTGGCATCACGGCATCTTTGTTTCCAGGCGGAACGTTAAAGAACGCGACACACACGTCTCCCGGAAATCATGTAGAATTCAACCAATCTGATGACGACTTCGACACTCCTGAAGTGTTTCCACTTTTGTGTCTCAGATGCATCAGACGTTTAGCCAACGGTCCATGGGCATGACATCTGAGGCTTTTGTATGGGTCGAGGACTAGGCTCAGACGCAACCAGTCTTGGGCTGCAGGGTGATATGGCTGTGGCTTACGGTAAAGCATTACCATGCATTTATAACATAAAAGAGAACAATAATACTTTGTGGAGAGAGCCCACATATACTGCAGGGCTCTACAGTGCGACCATTTCAAAACTACTGCGTGCGACTATAACATTTTTTTAGGAGCACCAGTGCGACTAACCCGATCATCATCATACTTGTGATTACGCTCAGGGGAGCTTCAAAGGTTTCTATGTGTTTTTGCAGAGTTGAGTAATGTATCACAGACATATCACATGAATCCTTTCATAAGCAAAGTGTATACAGAGTGTAAATAAGAGATTCATTGCGCACTGTAGAGAGCTTCGTTGATTATAAATATGAGATCACGATGAGCTAAGATGAGTGACAGCTTTAAATGATTTTTAAGGGAGTTTGTAAATGTGATACTGATTTAATACAACAGTTCAATAGACAAGAAGTTAATATTAAGTGACTTACATTGTCTGACTATAACACTATTGTCTGATTTTGCTCTATTTAGTCGTAGAAAACCTAGTTTGAAACAAAGTCACACTCAGCCGCGCGCATCCAATTCAAAAACAGCGGTGCGGTCCGTTTTAATGAAAGTGCGTTTTTGAACGAATCTTGTGAGTCTGTGATTCATGATTACCCATTTATAAAGACAGTCACTGCTTCATTCCTGAATGAATCAGCCATTCAAACTAATCAATTGAATGAATGATTCACTGATAAAAATCAGTGACTTGTCGCCACCTGCTGGCAGTTTTAGTTAAATTTTTAAAGTATCTTTTCAGTTCTTAAAATCATTTAATATTTCTATATTCACAATTTTTTAAAACATTAATTTTGGGGGTTTTTAAGACATGAAAGTTTATGGATGTAATTGCAATCATGACGTCTTCTGATCCTCATTAAATGTCTGAAAATGCACCTACAAGCCACTTTTGTGTTCTCTGTACAAATTAATTGTAATACTGATTTCATTTGATTAGTAACTTATTCATCTTATTCTGCTTGTTCTTATTATGTGGTTTTTATTAGAATTTTTAAAAGGCTTATAAAATATAATTTTTTTAACAATTTGACAAAAGATGACATACTTTTAATAAAGTTAGAAAAAATGCCATTACAAAGGTAAAAATAAAATTCCACTGTAAATCACTTTAAGGAGTCAAATATCACCTCGTAAAGGGAAGGCTAATTTTTTTATAAAATTTTGGATTATTGATTAGAAGGTGCTCCTAAATTTTTGACTGTGCTCCTAATTTTTTTAAGTTAGGAGCACAAGCGCTCCTAAAAAGAAAAAATAAGCGTAGAGCCATGTACTGTATAAGCATTTCTACATCTAAAAGGTGCGTTAGGGATGTTCATTTTAACCGGTTAACCGACCGTAAGAATTTTGACCGATTAATACAATCAGTTAAATGGTTTAAAAAGTCATTTAATTATTTATTTTTTCAGTAATTTATCAAAATATTTAAAAAGGTTTGCTTGGTTAAAATACGCTACGCGTATAAAAAAAAAGTGTTTAATAGCGATAATAGAGATAGTGAAATAGGCCTAATGCCGACGCGAAATGTTTACAAACATTATAATAAACACTGTAAACATAGCTAGGCTGTTTTAGTTCCCCTCACTCCACAACAAATCCTTTCAATTAACAGTATTTAGAAAAGAACAAGAATTAAAAATATAAGAAGCTATAGCAATATAAACGACAAGCCAAAACGAATTAATTTAGGCTAAAACGAAACTGAACAACGTTGGGTCTCTCATTCCACACAAAATCAAAAGTTTCCGTATTCGCAATGTATTTGAATGGCAAATTATTATTTATTATGTAACCTACTTCACTCGCGTTCCAATATCCACGTAAAACAAAATGTTTTGCATAACATCACAGCGGTGCGGTGATAACACTTAACGGCACAGATTTTACTACATATTTTTTTTACTACATAGTTTTTTTTTTCCATATGTTTGACAGACTGTATTTTATTATGATAATGAACAGGCTGCATTGTCAAGGTAGCAATGCTTAAAGCCCAGTGGTGGGCCGTCAGGGCCAGCAAAGCCTTCTCTGCTGGCCTAAACACTATCAGAACCACTGATTTAGTTTTAATATATTTTTCCATGAATGTGTATTAAATTATTTCCAATAGACTATTCTCTTCATTTCATAGCTTTTCTCTTGGTTGCACTGCTTCCAGCAGTGTATGTTTATATTAGAGCTTTTATCCAATCATATTTCAGCAATCGTGTTGCAAGGGTCAAAGAAATCTGCCTTAAGGCCCTCAGAATCAACAGCGCAGGCGTCTGTTAGCTTAAATCAATGGCAATGAAACTGTTGCTTTAACCAATCAGATTTCGAGTTGGCAGCACCAGGGCCATCTAGCTGGCTAACGATAACGTCAGCATTTTCTCCTCCTTTGATTGGATGGTCAGCATACTAGCTAGCAAACAGAATCACTGTAAATCATTTTATTAAAACTTAGTAAAACTTTTATTACTGTTTCTCAGGTTTAGATTTTCAGTGCATTTTGAAAAAATATTTGCCTACTATATTTAGTCAATCTAAAAACAGTAGTCCTAATGACTGCGAAAAACAACCAAACACCTCCTCGGCACCGGCTCTGTGAAAAACTCGTGAAGATGAAAAACCACTATGTATGGTAGGCTAATTTTCATTTTTGACTCTTTTATCGCTTGATGCGTTGTATGTGCTGAGTTAATTTGCATGATATAAACAAGGTTAGTTTCCGTAAGAATATTCCAGTCCCGAGTGGAGCTGTATTAACCGCTCTTTTCCTCCGGCCGCAGCGCCGCTGGCAGAGGCAGACCGGTGGGGAGACTTGTGAAGACGAAATAAAGCAGTAAGAGAACATTAAATTGTTACGTTAGATCAACTTTAAAACACATGTAATCACCTTATTTGTTTTATACCAATGCTATCTGTAAAGCATAAATACGTTTGGGTGAATAAATGTCTGCAAGAACATCGGATGGACTGTATTTGTATCATTTTGTTAGGTTAATGCTTCAGCTACTCAGTTTCTTTCTTTAGTAATGGCATTCATTCTCGCTACATAAGATACCTGTCTGTTATGTAGTGCCCCGTTATACTGCATTACTGTGTAATATTTATGGTTTCTATAGCCGTGTCATTATTATGATGGTATGAAGAGATGGATTAATTCATGTAGGACGCCACTGAAGGCCTAGATGTAAAATGCACGGCCCGCCACGGTTAACGCAGTCGGTGTTATACTTTCGCTGAGCAATCCGGACGCATAACGGACAGCGGCGTTGGTGCTCTTGTAGCTACTGACACAAAACAATGGGAGCCTGGATGTCCGCAACAGAGCCTCTGCGCACACTCACCATGCGGATTTTTTTTTTACGTTATGCGCACCATAGCGGACCCTAGCAGACTCGCGCACGCAGAAAGTATAACACAGGCTTAACTGTGTATGTGCATGCGGTACCGGCGCAATCACTTTAATTTTTTCATTCTAACAGTGGAAGAAACTACTCCTTTTATTCATAAAGATAATCAGAATTGTAAAAGGTTTGCCTTTATTTGTGTACATTCACAATAAAAAATCTTTGTGCTTTTGTAAAATAAGCCTAAAAAAAAATAGGAGGATGCAGATAAATAGGCCAATACGACAAACATTAATAAAGATACGCTATAATATATATATATATATATATATACACACAAATATAGCCTAGCTTTATTAGGTTTTTCTACGCTCGCAGAAGCACTGCTGGTGCCGTGTGTGTGATGTGATGTGATGACTATGTGAATCCTCATGTTCTGTTGTTTGCTGCTTTTTGCACATGCAAAATTAATCCCCGGGAAACAAATGTTAGTATTTTTAACGGGTCACAGACACTTATTCTTTCTAATTTAATTCAATTCTCATTTAAAATAATCTTGTCGTTAGCGGTTAACAATCGGTTGTCGTTTAGGAAAAATAACCGAAATGAACATCCCTAATGTGCTTTATTCTGGATTACGTAACAGGAATTGCACAGCCCTCTACTAACTCTGCTGGTGGACTTTCTAGATGAAATGTTTACTGCACGTCTGCTAAAATGCTTAGGGGAGTGAAACAGTTGTGGTGTAGACAGTGATGTAGTGCAGTTTCAGATGAGCTGCTACTTTCTGAATGAATAAGGTTGACTTCTGTCGTGTGGTTGGTTGGTTGGTTTGGTGTAAGGCAGCTGACTCCAGAACACTGCCAACTTTGATTCATCCAGTTATGTCACTCCTACTCTGAGAAACAAAGCCCTCGCCACAAAAGATGTCAACGGAAATGTTCAGAATCAGATCTTATCTGTTCTACAGCTATAGCCATATCAGGCAAAAGCAGTTCATCTTTTTTTTTGGCGAAAAGATCCATAAGTAACCATAATTTATGTGATGTACTCACCCTCACGTCGTTCCAAACCGGTAAGACCTTCATTCATCTTCAGAACACAAATTAAGATATTTTTTATGAAAGCTGAGAGCTTTATGACCCTGCATAGACAGCAACACAACAGACACGTTCAAACATCTTTTGAAGATATGCTGAACTTATTTACCATGTAAATTAAATTCTGGCTTAAGTAAATTTTTCATCTCAGTTTTTATTATTCATTTAAAATTAGACAAATCTGCTATTATTTTAATCTCCAATCTGTTATTTATCAGTTCAGATCGTTTTTTAATGCTTTGATAACTAGCAGAAGACACTAACCAGTTTTAAATTCCAGTTGCGCGGATGGGGCACGTTGTAACACTGGATTACAATTAGTGGTCGACCGATATATCACCAAGATATTTGACATTTTTCAAATATCGGCATCAGTCGATACATTTTTCTGTTTGGCCGATGTGTTCGAGGAGGGACTTTTATTTTGACGGTGCATCTGACTTTTATTTTGACGACGCCGAGAAAGGCTGCGGCAGCGCCTGAGCACACAGTGCTCACATTCTCCCTCTTGTTCGCTGTTGTCATTCAATTCTGTCTAATACGAATAGAAGTATATCTAATAATCAGATAGAACTGTTAAACAAAGGAATTAAAATGTATACAAAAAGCTATTATAACGATTGCTTTAATATTATTAAACGCAAGCATTATAATACTTTTTTGTTTGCCGTCAGCATTCAGCAAATATGCATTTAAATAATTTGAACAAATCTTTGAATGTCTAATAATGAACATTTAATTTCACAAACCTTGCAGACTTAGTCGAATCTAGTTGAGATCTTGTGAAGTGTGCATGTGACCTGCATGACGGTCGGTCCTATGGTCCGTGTAAATTGAATACGGACAGGAGGAGAGTTCAGCTTCATTGGATTTATTTGAAAAAATATGATTCCCAATGCACACAAACTTCCCAGAATACTGAGTGCCCTGTTGGTTACAGTGTTTACTTCCTTTTTAATTATATTTTTATTCAATATTAATTTATTTGTGAAAAATCTTCTAGAGAATAATATGTTTATTTTACACGTTTATTTTTTTAATCCATTTTCAAATTATTTAAAATTTCTTAAATATTAATTCAAATAAATACAATTATATCGGCTTTATATCGGCCATCGACCACCCTGCTTTCCAAGATATCGGCATCGTATCGGCTGTCAAAAAACCCATATCGGTCGACCACTAAAAATGTGTATTCTATGACATTAGCGATGTAATTTACACATTTACTAATTAATTTTAATGAGAAACAACGAGAAACAGGTGAATAAAGACTGACAGTCAATGTTTCATGTTTAGAAATTATTATTTCAAGACATGTAAAGCATTTTTGCTCGTTTATGTGGGCCGTCCCAAGCATGGTTGCAATGTGTTCATTGTCAAACTCCAAAATCAGATTATTTTTCATTCTTAAAAAATGCCATTATTTTATTTTATTAACAAAATATTTTAGTTTGTCTTGTATATTTTTTTTCCTTCGATCAGATAACATTTTAAGCTGTCATATGGTCATGTTACAACGTGCCCCTCAGATGTTACAACGTACCCCACCTATGGGGCATGTTGTCATATTTCACTTCCATTTTTTGAGGGTAAACAAAGAAACTCGTATACACTGTCATTTTGAATCAAAGCGACATATTTGTACTAGACAAGTGTAAAATTACTGTGGATAAAAAAAAATTATATTCTGAACCCATGTGGATTTACACACACTGAGAAAGTCAAAAAGTGTTACTCTCCCCTACTACTTTCTAGGCCTTGAACGTGGTAGTTGCATTGCGGTCTATGCACGGTCAGAAAGCTCTCGGATTTCATCAAAATATCTTAATTTGTGATCCGAAGATGAACGAAGGTCTTACATCTTTTGGAACGACCTGAGGGTTAGTAATGACAGAATTTGCATATCCCTTTAAGTTTACTTGCATTGGAGTAAAATGCAATGAAATTGAATTATTATGCATGAAGGTGCAAATAATTCTAAGGATGCAGAGAACAATTTCCACATTTTCCTTTTTAAAAAATCCTAACTACAGTCCTTCAAACATGTCATAGCTTGTCTTATAACACTGTAAGAACTAAATGAAAGAGTAGTCAGGCCTGGCTGAGACAGACGTAAATAGAGATCTTTTCTCAAGCAGACTTACTAGACTGGCACTAGACCAGCACTTCTTAAAGAAGGTGCACAGCATTCACCGATATCACCTGCCAGCTTGTCGCCAAACGAATATGAGAATCAAATCCAAACGAACTTCTAACAATTCAAATACACCCGATACACCTTCCTTATAATAACCCCTGCACAACCAGCCAAAGAAAAACAATAGCACAGATTTATTTCTGCCCAATGAGCATTATAAGGCATTAACATTTAACCCTTTATTTACTAGCATGGCAAAACTGAGGAGGTCTACATGAGGTCATAAACTGTATTAAAATAGATTTGGGCACTATAAAAGCATTATGGGATCAAACTTAATGACAATACCTTCATTCTTGCTTATATAAATATCGCAGTATTGCACATGCACAGTCCTACTTCAATACAGTTGAAAGTGATGCATGTCAGTTTGTCATAGATGGCCTGTTTCAATAATATTACACAGGAGTCTGTCTTAAGCACATTAGCTTAGCACAACCAGGGCCTGTCCATTGCACAATAGCCTAAAATCGTAGCCATAACAATCAAAGCAACAGCTGTACACACGTTCATCATCCCAATTCATATGAAACACTCAGCTGGTAATACTCACAGTCCAAATGTTTCTTTTTAGGGCCCATTATTTCGTGAGTTGTTGCCTTGCACACTGTTTTGGATACTGCTGATCCAGTAACGCTATGCTGAGCAGCAGTTATCCTGTCTGTAATGCTCTGCCCAGACATCTTCAACGCTTTCCAGCGACCGACAATCAAATAATACGTATGAATATTGAAATTCACGCTGCTACTAAATAGTGTTCACAGCTCCTGGTCGACCTCCTGCCGTACGATACGAGAATACGGGGAGACAAAGATTGCTCGGACAAGAGGAGGCAGATGGGAAGCCTTGAACACAGTTATCCGCTGCGCGAGACGCTGATGAATCCACAAATGATGTTAGCGAACATCTCGCGCGGAACTGTTACATTGTTACGGGTTTCAGCCGCGCGTTGTAAAGGCTCGTGACTCATCTCTCGTGTCCCGACACTAATCCCGCCGTTCAGCCGCCGCCTGTCTTATTTCTGTGAACCCGCAGGATTGAAGAGCAGCGAAGGCTTTCAGTGAAATGGCGGGCCTGTGCTGTTCCATGAGAGCTGGAGGAATATAGGACAGTGGCCGCTGATGCTGCTGATCCTGGATCAGGCAGACGCCTTCACCATTACAAATGCGCTTGGAATAAAGGGACAATCAAATCCGCTTGTTGGAATAGTTACATTTTTGATGAGATAGATTTATATTTTATTATCTTAGCATTGCATTTCTTTTTATTATAAATCTTAGTAGTGACTGAATGCCTAGATAGCAATTCAATTCAACAGTTAATATATTCCTGATTTTTCAAGGGACTGGTCCTCTGCACAGTTTTTATCTGCATGTTTTTAAGAAACATGACATTTTCGGAGCTGAAAGTGAAAGCTGAAAGCTTTCAGGTGTGTTTGTAATATAGGGTGTTAATGGGAAGTGATTACATGTAACTGAATCACGTAATTTCATTACAAAATAAATGTAATTGTAATCAGCAACAGTTTTGATTTAGAAAAATGTGTAATTAAATTACAGTTACTTATGAAAATGTTAACGATTTACAAAGGGGGTTACATCTGAATATTTTCACACACACACCCACATACAGCGAATGGATTTCTTCAAAATTTACGTGACCCTTTCTTTTTACTGCTCTAAAATATAAGACACCAATGTTTCAGGCGTTTAAGACACATAATATTTTACTATTTAGGTTTATGCATATGCTTTATTTCTTTTTCCAAGGCATTGTTAGATGCCAGTGTTTCCTGTAATAACCATGCAAAGATTTGATTTAAAAAGCAGTATCATAGCTATAAACTATTTCTTGTTATGGTTTTAAATCCGTATTTAACCTCAGAATGATCTCAAAGTAAGTCTTATTTTGTGGTAGCTGTGCTTTAAAATTAAATGATTATAATCTTAATTCAAGTGATGAAGGATTTTGAAATTCTGACACTAATCAGTGTTGAGTACTGTAAGGTTAACCATGCCTAGTTTACACGTTTGAAAGTGATTAACAGTTGAACATTCCGGAAAGTGATCAAAAAGTAATCAAATGTAATCAGTTACATTACTTTAGTAATCTGAAATCTGGTTACTAAAGGAACTGATTACTTTAGTAAAGTAATTGAAATAGTTACACTGCTTATTACATTTAGGTAGGGTAACTTGTAATCTGTAACCTATTACATTTCCAAAGATATCCTTCCCAACACTGAAGATATATATGCTCTTGGCATATATAAACGGTTCAACACCATCAAATCTAGAAATAATGTATCATATCATCATATTGACAAATCAAGCCTATTCATGTCGTAACTCATAGGATGTGAAATATGAAAAAGGACTTACGTATTTTTGACATACATCTGAGCTTGGTCTTTTGTCCATTCCTCGTTTTCGGCTGTCCACTGTAGGTGGTAGGTCATTTACTGTTAATGCTCCGAAATTATGGAATTCGCTACCCCTTACACTTCGTAATATACCATCTTTATCTACATTCAAGACTCAGCTAAAAACGTATATTTTTCATATGTATTTTGGATAATATGGCTATATGTGGCCTTATGTGTTTGTATTGTGTATATGGGTGTGCAAATGTTTTGTTAGCACCATGTAAAGTGACCTTGAGCTATGGAAAGGCACTATATAAATAAAACTTCTTCTTCTTCTTCTTCTACTTTTTACACGGACGTTTGTACGAGTTTATATGGTTTATGAGGACACAAATGTGTATAATGACATAGGTATTACAACATGAACATGGTTTATGAGAACACTTCTCGTGTCTCGACTCTCGTGTAAACCAAAGGCATAAAAAGTTAAAAAAAACTATACTATATATATTATTTTGTATGTATTTTGTTATTATTATTATTTATTTATGCAAAAAGTTTTCTGTGAAGGGTAGGGTTAGAGTAAGGGGATAGAAAATACAGCTTGTATATGGTGTGTATTTCTTTTAAAGTACTAGACCTGCAAGCAAAGTACAATTAATGCCATAGACTTCAGTTACACTATGGGTTAGTTCACAATATGAACTGTTGTTATTTAATTTTAAAGAAATGAAAAATGTTGATTTAAATTAGAAGTTGTCCTAACAAACCGGTAGGCTATGACTTCGTGTCTTCAGGGGAACTAAAAGATATTCTAAAGTAAGGGTGATATTTTAAGGATTAGTATTTAAAGTAATTATTTTAAGTTAAGAATACTTGCATTCAGGACGACTGCATTAAATTGATCAAAAGTGACAGTTACAGACATTTATAACGTTTATAACAAATAAAGGCTGTTCTTTCAAACTTTCTGTTCATCAAAGAATCCTGAAGAAAAAAAAAACTTATCGCAGTTCCCATAAAAATATTACGCAGTACAACAGTTTTCACCATTGATAATAATCAGAAATGGTTTTGAGCAGCAAATCCGCATATTAGAATGGTTTCTGAAGGATCATGTGACACTGAAGACTGGATGCTGAACATTAAGCTTTGCCATCACAGCAATGAATTACATTTTAAACAATCAGCCTATTTTAAATTGGATTAATGCTTCTCAATGTTACTGTTTGTAAACCCCTGTATTTTAAAAAAAAAATATTTTTTGTTAACTTTTGTTTTTTTTACTGTATTTTTTTGATCAAATTAATGCAGCCTTGGTGAGCATAAGAGACCACTTTCAAAAACTTTTTAAAAAAAATCTTGTTTATGGTCTGTGATTTTAATAGTGAGGGATAATGTAATGTTATAAAAGCTGACACATTAAAGTGAAAAAATGATGAAAATATGAAAAAGAATGTTACAAAGAATCTTTTTTTTAAAGATTACGTTTAAAGAGGAGGGACTTCATGAAATTTGATTAACTAAATACATCTGAATCAAATATTGAAACAGTTGATCTTATGAACAATAATTCAGAACAAATCTGAACAATAGTTTAGAAATGATTTTAAAACAAATGTTATAGTGGCTTGCATGTATGGGCTGTATGTAAGAAGCAGTATGACTGTAGAAGTTAAAGGCAATGACACAAATCAAGTCATCACGCCTACGCGCCTCCTGATATGAACACTAGAGGGCGCAGTCGAAACATTATGCCGATGGCACGGAGATGCGCCTGTGATGCTGCGTTTCAACAGCATTATCTCTCCCTTTCATGTGGGGGATAAAACATACTTATGTTTAATGAATATTAGATTAAAGCATCTAGATCTAGTGAATGTTTTTTTATTATTATTTAAATGACTAAACCCATTCGATTTAATCATATAGCCCAAGGAACAACAAAACAGTTTTTATTTTCTTTACCTCTGAGCATCAACTAGTGAGAGCATTTCATGAATTAATTTAAATGAATGTAATTAAATAAATCTACATTTAATTTAAATAAAATCACATTGTGATTTCTCTTCAATTTAATTTATGAAAACTGCTTAAATTTACAACCACATGCTTTTCCCCTCGTATTGAGAAACATTATGTTTTCTTTATGCAAGCAGCTTAACAAAAGACATTTCTCTTTTGCTTTAGAAAATAAAGCATAATAACAGGGGGAAAATGCAGGTAGGAGGGTCCAACATCAGCTTGTATTTGGATAACACTGTCCCCTGAAATGTTAGCTGACATTTTTGTCCTCCTTTGAAACTGTAGTCACATTTCTAAGGCTTTATTATTCAAACAAAACACGTATGCTGAAAGTCCCTTACTATCAGTTGTTTCGGATAGATTTCACTCGGTGGGCTGGGCTATTCGCTATATATTTTTGTCAGTAATAAAAACAAGTAATAGTAAAACAAAATAAATGAATTAGTAATCTATTTTCTTGATTTGCTAGTGGCATAGATTTAAAGGCCTTTGTGTAAAAAAATTGATAACGGTAGTAATAAGCACTGTTTTCATGCTGATTCTAATCATAAGAAATGAATTGTCATGCCATTCCATGCAATGAATCAAATTAGATGATGCTTATGTCTGTATGCGGCTGATCTGACTGTAATATAGCATCTGATGAAAATATGGGAGTATGCTATATGCTTACATTTGATATCTGTTGTAAATTTAACTCTAGAATTAAGGGTTTAACTCTGCAAATGGTAATTGCACTATAAACTGTTCCTCAATATAAATGACTCTTAAAAATAAAGGTGCTTAAAATGTTTTTTTTACATGCGATGCCACAGAAGAACCATTTTTGGTTCCACAAAGAACCATTCAGTCAAAGGTTCTTTAAAGAACCATCTCTTTCTTACCTTTTTATAATCTGAAGAACCTTTTGCCACAAAGAACCTTTTGTGAAACGTCAGATGTTAAAGGTTATTTATGGAACCATTTAGACAAAAAAGGTTCCTCTATGGCATCGTGAAGCACCTTTATTTTTAAAAGTGTATGAGAATATACTGTCCTGACAGCTCTGACCTCAGCAGCTGCTCTCAGTACAGTGATCACTAAAAACAATTGAATGTCATGTAATCTGTCAGGATGAATCAGAGCACATGGCCACCTGACAGTACATCTGGGTCGTTTCATGGGTGGGTGTTGTGAAGTACAGTACATGGTTATGGTTTCAGGATTTATTCTGTATTCATTTCAGGAGAAGGAGGCCATTTGATCCCATTTGGTCTGAATAGTAGCCCTGTCCAAAGTTCAACATATTTGATTTCAACACAGCCTAATAAGAGCAAGATTCTTCAATGGCAGAAACCATTTGATCCTAATTATGAATCATAAACAATATTGAAGTTGTTGGGATGCTAATGGTCACAAAAAGGATCCCAACAACTTCAATATTGTTTATGATTCATAATTAGAGTATACACTACCAGTAAAAAGTTTTTGAACAGTAAGATTTTTAATGTTTTCTAAAGAAGTCTCTTCTGCTCATCAAGCATGCATTTATTTGATACAGCAAAATCAGTAATAGTGTGAAATATTTTTACTATTTAAAATAATTGCTTTCTATTTGAATATATTTTACAATGTAATTTATTCCTGTGATCAAAGCTACATTTTCAGCATCATTACTCCTGTCTTCAGTGTCACATGATCTTTCATAAATCCTTCTAATATGCTGATTTGGTGATCAAGAAACATTAATTATTCTTATTATTCTTATTATTCTTATTATCAATATTTAAAACTGGACTGTTGTCTGGAGAGAGTCCTACCCCGATCCGGAACGCAACAGGACCCAGAGCCCAGCCCACCATCACCCCGTTGCGCAGAGCAAGAGCCTGAGCCCACCACTGACGGAGAGCCCGAGCCCACCGTGACCAACGAGCCATCGCCTATTGGAGCGACAGAGCTGAGGACCGCCTCGGAGCCAGAGCCTGTGACGTCAGACCAGGTGCGAGAGCAGGCTACATGCTCACCAAGGGGGACCTGCAGATTTCCCCATATTCCTCTGCTTGCCCTGAACTGTATGTCTGCCCTGAACTCTCCTGTAAGTTCTGTATGGCCAGGGAGGCCCATTTTTGTCAAACGAGGGCGTTTCCCCTGTCCACCCCGCTCCCAGTGTTGGGAGTCGCAATGTGGTGTGTGTGGGCAGGGCAAACACCATCCCTGAACCCTCTACCTGTCTGGATTAACCCACACACCCTCCCTCTCCTGCCTCCTCCTGTCATCCCAGTCTCTTACCTCTGCCAAACACTGTCTATTGTCAGAACACTCCGCTCACCCTCAGCCCCACAAATCTGTGTGGGGGTTACAGGGGTTCTGAAACCAAGTATCCACGATGTTGTGGATGGAGGTCATTGTTCTCACGCCTCAAGACTTCTGAGGTTCCCGGACTCTACCTCGGTCCTCGACCCAGCGGCTCCATCCATGGCCTCCTCGCTCCTCCTCTACACTGTGGCCCATCAGTCCAACCAGTTCTGCCGGGCTCCATCATCCCTCAAGCTATGCATTGGTCAGTCGTCGACCATCCGACGCCTTGGGACTCACTCCTGCGGCTACACCTCATCCCTCCATCCCTCTGGTTCTTTCAGGTTCCTCCTTCCATACGGCTCTCCCACCTTGGTCCTATGTCGCGCCGGCTCACACCGCGGCATTCCGGATCCCTGCCCGGCCATTGCTCCCATTGGCCCTCGGATCCTTCCCCATCAACCCTGGTCTTGGGCTCTCCGTCTCGCTTTGGGCTCCTCCACCACCTGCTTTGCCGCCGTTGGTCGGCCCCCTGGAGCCATCAGCCCTTCATCCACCATGGCTCCTCCCTCCATTGGCTCCACCGTGGGCCGCCATCATGGCTGCGACCTGGGTCCCGCCTGGCTCCTCCTGCTCCCTCCTGTCTTCTCCCTGGCTCCTCCCTCCATCTGATCCGCCCTGGCTCCTCCTGTTTCCTCCATGGCTCCTCCCTCCATCGTCTCCTCCCTGAACTCTGTCTGTCGTCCTTCCTCACGGGAGGTCCGTCTCACCAGAACCATCCACCCTGATCATATCCCTACTACTGCCAGCCCTTCGGCCATCACCCATGTTACCATCCTTATCCACTCCGTTTGGTCTCCTAAGCCCTCTCCATCTCTCCACTTTGTGTCTGCGGCGCCCTGATGGTCATGCTTCAGGTCGACGGGGGAGAACTGTCTTTACAACAGGACCGTTTGTTGTGTTTTTCTCCCTCATGTGCTCGGGTGGACCTAGTTTTCCCCCAGTCTGATTGTGTATTAGTTCAAATCGTGTCTTGTAATTAATCCCGTTTGCCTGCTATTTTTTTGTGTTTTTTTTTGTTTTAGTTTAGTCTGTCCTGTGTGTGTCCCTCGTCAGTGTTAAAGTTGTGTCGAGTGTGTTTTACATGCCTGCCTTCGGTGGATTACCTTCCTGTGTGGATTTACATAAAGATGTTTACGTTTATCTTCTTTTAAGTGCGCTAGTTTATACACCGCACCCCGGCAAGTACTTTTTTAAGGATTCTTTGATGAATTGAAAGATCCAAAGATCAGCATTTATCAGAAATAAAAAGCATTTTTTTAACATTATACACTATTCCATTCAGTAGAATTTTTATTATTTTTTTGGCAAAGAAATTATAGAAATTAATACTTTAACTTAGTAAGGATGCTTCAAATTGATCAAAAGTGATGATAAAGAGATTTATAATGTTACAAAAGATCTATTTCAGATAAGGCGTTCTTCGAATACTTTCTATTCATCAAAGAAAACTGAAAAATTCCAGCTGATTTCAAACATTAATGTTTTTTTGAGACAGCAAATCAGAATAGTAGGATGATTTCTGAAGGATCGTGTGACTGGAGTAATGATGCTAAAAATTCAGCTCTGAAATCACAGGAAGAAAATTAACATTTAAAATATTACGGTATTGCGGGGAATTTAACCACCGTGGATGTAAGCAATAACGCATAAAAGTTTGGGTTCAGTAAGATTTTGTTTGTTTTTCTGAAAGATATTAATGCTTTTATTCAGCAAGGATGCATTCAATTGATCAAAAGTTTACATTTATAATGTTAAAACAGATTTCTGTTTAATACTGTATCATGGTTTGCACATAAATATTAAGCAGCACAACTATTTTCAACATTGATAATATGTTTCTTGAGCACCAAATCAGCATAGTAGACTGATTCATGTTCTTGAGGCAGCATAGTAAATGTATGAAGATCAGAAGGTGCTATAAAATAGTTATTACTGCATATTAAGACATCTTATTTATGAAATATAAACTGATTAAATCAGAGTATTAAATATGGCAGCTATCATCTGCTATTATCAATTAGCTTTACTATGTCAAAAATGGGCAGTTTGTGAGCTTCATTGAGTGGATCACTGAGCGTTTCTGGTTGAGATAAGCGTGAGGAACTGGGAGGCCACAGAGACAACTGCAGCACACTCACTATCAACCCTGATGGACTGAAAGAGAGAATAGGCCCTTTAGTCACTTCAGCTGCGGATGAAAACATAGTTCCTGCCTTCAGTCCCACACTGAGCTCAGACATTATTGAGCGATGACAGAGGCAGATTAAGCCATGAGGAGATGAGTGGGAAATTGTAAAAGCTGCTCATGTTTCTGGCTCCATAAAAAAGATTTGTTCAGCGCATTGAGATTGTGATGGATTTTCCCATGTTGTCCAAGACAGCTCTTTTTGTTTAAGATGTCTGATAATGGCTCATTGTTTTGGCCGCGGTAGAGGCCCGTAGTGCAGGCGGCCCTGTGGAGATGCCAGGATGCCCATTCACTCAGCGGCGGTGGGCCGAGACACATGGAGCACAGCTCACCAGCATCGGGGGACTGAGGTAGGAGACTCAATCAACACTTTATGCTATTATCCTGTTGCCATGTTGTTATGTCAAAAATGTACTGTTATGCCAGTCATTGTTTGAATTTAGATTTTTTTAAATGACAAAAATGTCTCTTCTCCTTGCTTTCCAGGTGTTGAAATGGAGTGGATATGTGTCCCTCTTGTGCTTTTCTGTGGGATTCATTTAGCTTTTACACAGTTCAATGGATTCAACTGTGATCCAAGCTACCATAGCAGATTCCCTGGTAAGAAGAGCCAAATAAACAATACAGTTCAAAAGTCAGTTAGATGTTTGTTTGTTTGTTTGTTTGTCTGTTTTGAAAGAAATTAATACTCCATTCATCAAAGACGCATTAAATTGATCAAAAGTGATTGAAAAAATTAATTGAAAAAAACGCTAAAGACACTTATAATGTTAAAACAAATTCTATTTCAAATAAATGCTGTTCTTTTCAAAAAGTAAAATGTATATGCTTAAATGTTTAATTAGTACAAATAATGAAATAATTTTTATTTTCTACAAATATTTACAAAAAAATCAGTATATTAGAAAGATTTCTGAAAGATCATGTGACACTGAAGACTGGTGTTATGACGCTGAACAAATTAATGTGAAAAATATAATAATACAATTAAAAAAATAAAATACATAAAAATACAAAATCTATAAAAATATATTATTTATAATTGCAATGATATTTCCACGGTTTACTTACTGTGGTTAATTTATAGATATTATTATTGATTATTAGTTTATTGTGTTGTTGTAATTATTATTATTATATTATTATTAATAATAATAATATTGTAATGTATTTTTGATTCACATAAAGCCTTGTTGAGCATAAGAGACTTCTTTGAAAAACATTAAAATAAATCCTACCATTCCCAGAACAGTAGTGGGAATAAATCAATTTAAAATCATTAATAATTTATCCTTTTTAAAATGCTTATTTTTCTGTAACTAACTAACTTTTAAATGTATTTTTACATATAGTATACTTTTTTAATGTATTTTTACATATAGTGGGATCCGAAAGTTTGAGTCTGCACTGAAAATTGAGGAAATCTGGAATTTACAACGTAATTTAAATGTGGAAATAACAAGAAATGTTATAATATTGAGAAATTTATAACAAATAAATATTATGAAGTAAATGAGCAAGTATTATTTCCAGCTCCAAAAGATCAAATATTCTTCCTTGTGGAGATTATGTAGCTCAAGTGCTGCTATCATTAAAGAAAAAGGGGGACAAACCGAATACTAAAACATTCTGAAATTCATAATAATATTTCAGTTCAGCTTTGTACTTACATTGCCACACTGATAATATCATTTGTAATGGAAAATGTGTAAAAAAATAAAAATAAAATAAAAAACAATGCTAAATTGAAGCATTTCCTTTATTTTGACTTTTGGACTCTACTGTATTTTATTATAAGCCCATGTTTAGTAAAGAATGCTGTCTCCAATTGCAACATATTATGAGGGTTTCATTTACTTATATATATTTTTTTCCCTCAAGGTGAGAGAGATATCAGTGTATACTGTGGCATTCAGACAATCACACTAAAGATTAACCTCTGTCCTGTGCTGTACTCTGGATACACTGATGCTGACTTGGCACTGAACAGTCGGCATGGAGATGCCCAATGCCGAGGCTTCATAAACAACAACACTTTCCCCACAGCTGTGCTCTTCAGTATCAGCCTGAGCACACTGGAGGCCTGTGGAAACACGCTGGAGGTGAGGGATACATTCACTTACACACAAGTACTATGGTATAGGTTTTGGACATGTATTATGGGAATACCATGGTGTGTGAATATGGTAATCATTCAGTACTATTGAATTGTCTATGTGGACTGGCACCAGCTTCACTTTTTGCACTGTTTGTGTTAAAGGAATAGTTCACCCAAAAATTACAATTTGCTGAAAATGTAATCCCAGGCTATCTAAGTTGTAGATGAGTATGCTTTTTCACTGGAACAGATGTGGAGAAATGTAGCATTACATCACTTGTTAATCAATGGATCCTCTGCAGTGAATGGGTGCCGTCAGGATGAGAGTCCAAACAACTGATAAAAGCATCACAATAATACACAAGTAATCCACACTAGTCCATCAATTAATGTCTTGTGAAATGAAAAGCTGTGTGTTTGTGATAAACAAGTCCATCGTTATGACATTTTTAACTTTAACCCAGTGCTTCCATGGCTAAAATAACAATCCATAATTTATAATTAGTGAAAAAGTCCATTCCCTGTTGTCCTCTAACATCAAAATCTACAGACATATTTTTGTAGATTATTGTGATGTTTTTATCAGATGTTTGGACTCTCATTCTGACGGCACCCATTCACTGCAGAGGATCCATTGGTGGCAAGTGATGTAATTCGAAATTTCTCCAAATCTGTTCTGATGAAGAAACAAACTCATCTACACCTTGGATGGCCTGAGTAAATTTCCATCAAATTTTCATTTTTGGGTGAACTATTCCATTAGGTAACATAACTGATATGTAATTCTAAAGAACAAATTTGATTATATGAGTTTTAAAAAACTCTGTTTCTCTAATCAGGTTTCTACATCTCAAGGCTTTAATGCCTATGGGAACATCTCCATGGTACAGATGAGTAATATATCAGGCTACATTGACACCCCAGACCCTCCAACTGTTATCAGCTACCTGCCAGGACTGGTGTATAAATTCAGCTGTAGTTATCCTCTGGAGTACCTGCTCAATAACAGCCAGCTGGCATCGTGAGTGTTTTCTGATGTAATAACCTACTTACTTCTACAACTACAACTCTGCATTTATCAGAATAATCAATCCTTTGCTTATAAGTTCTGCTGTGAATATACAGCCATAATATCTTGTTTTAATCTCATTCTTCTTTACCAGATCGTCTGCTGCAATATCAGTGAAAGACAACAACGGCACTTTCCTGAGCACTCTCAGTCTAGTGCTTTACAATGTGAGTGATCTCTGTAGTCATTCAAATAAAATGCATTTTAAAGTATGGATGTGTAGCAATACAAAATGTTTCATACATTTTCTGTACCACGTTTTTATTACATGTAATTTACAAAAGTTAGTAAATTAGGTTACACTTTATTTTTAGGTGTCATTGTTACAGTCTAACTATATATTTAAGTACGGAGTAATATTAATGAACTACTAGTACTTACTATATGGCTTGGTTAGGGTTAGGATTATGGTTTTCCTTAGGGTTACTAACATGTAATTATGCATAATTTATTGTTGTTATTATAATAGTAAGTGCATGTAATCTGTAACAAGGACAGCTTTAAAATAAAGTGTTACAGCAAATTACATATAATTTCTTAAAATGAAAATACAAATTTATTTAAAATTTGCAACTATACATAAAAATTGATCTTTTGTGAATATTGTTAATCATTTTAAAATGTTAATGGTTGTATACTTAAAATTGTATTACATTAAACGTCAGTATTATTCGTATTATTATTATTAGAAATTAATAACTAGAATTACACAATGAAATTGATTTATGGAGTATTTGGGATGTAAAAAATTATTATATAGGATCTCTTAGTATCAATTTCATATTGTGGATGTGTACACAAATGTGTATGTAGTACTCAAAAATAAATAAAAATGTAAAAATGGCATGTTGCAATGAAGAATGACTTTACAGTATAGCTAATTTTCTTTGTTTTATATTTTACAGGACTCAACCTTCAGTCAGCTGATCTCTATACCAATGTCCGGCCTGTCCTTGAAAAAAACTCGTGTGTTTGCTGCAGGTCAGGATACAAAATCTGGACAAAGGTATATGTAACAGAGAAATATGTTATATATTATTCTAAATCATTATAAATTCATACTAGTGTGGGTAAATACTTTTTTTGCGGCCCTGTTAAACTAAGCCCCTGTTGGGTTTTTATTTTTTTACTTGCGATTAGAGATTTGATTCCCATTATTAGCAGAAATGACTGTGTTTTCCCCACAGGTGGAACGTTCTGATGGATCACTGTTACACCACCCCCTCTGGGAACCCTAATGATGGAATACGCTACGACCTTTTCTTTGGGTAATTTAGTATTTTCTGAAATTATGTGCACATTAACTCGGTGAGTCCTCATTACCTGCTCAACTATACAATGC
The DNA here is from genome assembly GCA_018155175.1 of Sinocyclocheilus anophthalmus. NCBI lineage: Eukaryota > Metazoa > Chordata > Actinopteri > Cypriniformes > Cyprinidae > Sinocyclocheilus > Sinocyclocheilus anophthalmus. The sequence goes on along the minus strand of JADLZN010005268.1, from coordinate 553,493 downwards.
ACAAAGGCCTTTTAGAGGAAATCATTTGTGTGTGTGTGTGTGTGTGTGTGTGTGTGTGCACGATTGCGTGTGTAGACTGAAAGATAATCAATTATCTCGATTTCAGCGGATTTCAAGTTTAAAGAGGCTTTGTTTTTGTGGGGGTTTAAATAGGTGCTACAAGGATCCACAGACAACTGTATTTGAGAACGGAAAAAGCCAAATGGGCCGCTTTGCGTTTGAAGTTTTCCGTTTTGTGAAACATAAGAACCAAAAGATGTCCACCGTCTTTCTGCACTGTATTACAAAGCTGTGTCGAGTTGGTGACTGCGCAATACTAATGCCGGTAAACAGTCATAATGCTGAAGTATTTTTTGGTTGATAATGTATTTTATGTGCAGTAACTGAACGAGAGCACTGACTGTAATATCATTCATGGCAGATCTGTGGAAAGCGCAGGAGGAGAGACACTGTGGATGAACATGTTGTATCAGGTTCGTCCTCAGGGGATGCCGTCATAACCGCAGGGCCCATAATCACTAGGAGCGGTGAGAGCCATCCTCAGTAAATTGAATTATTAACAGTATAAAGTAAAATCTACTTAACTCTTATGACATTGTACAATATAAAACAATTACATTAAAATAATAACTAAAATATGTTCAAAAGTAACGAGGGGTCTGTAAGACTTTAATGTTTCTGAAAGTACTCTCTTATGTTAACCAAGCCTTGAATTTATTTGATCAAAAATAAATTTAAATAAATAAATCTTTTGTAACGTTACAAATGTTTTTACGGTCAATTTTGATCAGTTTAATGCAGAAAAGTATACATTTCTTTAAAAAAGTTAAATAGTCATATTTCAAACAGCCATATAACGCACGTTTCAATTTCTGTGAAACACCAGCTTTGTAATGTTAAGTAGATTTTATATATTTGAAATTGACTTTTATTTTTGTACGATTTTTATTTTTGTACTTTTGTTCATTTGTACATACATTTGAATAGAGTACGAATGTAGAATTTGCTTAAAGCTTGAGATGCAATTGATGTAGTTCAGTGTAGAATGTATTAAACCATGAAACCATTTATCACAAAAACCTCTAAAAAATACATCTCGCTTGTTTTCTGCAGATGAATCTCCAACCAACAACTCACAACTTGTAAAATTTCTTTAAGTAGCCTGCTAAATGTTTTTCAATTAACTTACACCCCCCCCCCCCCCCCCACCCCCCCCGTGTCCTTTCTGTTGAGCATCACTCTGTTCACACTGAACAATGGACATGGTGGCAAGTTCTGCAAATGAGATCCATGACAACTGTGGTACCCATTTACAGAACATGTCTGATTTGGACCCCCATCCCACTCAACCCCATTCATCCCCACAACCTCTGCTGACCCTCATTCACCCCTCTCTGTGCCCCTGCAGCGAGTGGATCCTCCCAGCATCTGAATGCTGTAACCAGTGCCTTGATATCAGGTGTGGTTGTGCTGGGTGTGACGAGCCTGGGCCTCTTCATCCTCTCCCTCAGGCTGCTCAGGAAGCCCAGCCCTTCTAGTCTGAGAGGGGTCTGGAACCACAGCTTCAGATGACCATGACGTGCACTACGTGCAATACGTCAAACAATATTTGGTCACTGCTCTCGCATGTCACAAAATTGCCATTGGGCGGCTTTGTCAAACGAGTTTTCCCTTTTGAACTATATGAATCTAATAGTGCCTTTTAAAATACCTCAGTTTGTTAACTGTATCAGGGTCTGTGATCCTATGTCTTGAAGTGCAAAGCACAAATTAAATGTAGATTGTTCACATATAAATTGCAGATGATTTGCTTTATGAATTATTGTTGATCTTTTAAACTGTGTGTATATATATATATATAAGTGCGATGAGAAGAATAAGTGATGAAAAAATTAGAAGTCTTCCTAGTTAAATATTAGTTGGCAGCAACAGATTGGATACCACAGAAAATACTGCACAATTAATATTGATTTTTAGTACAGTTTTTGTTTATTTTTACAAATGGAGGGACAAATCACAGTTATTTTCTATGGTAATAAACAGCATGACACAGACGCTGTTAACCTAGACAATTTAATTTGCATGATATAGTTTAAAATATAAATATATTTTATAATATATTTTTAGATGCACATTTATAGTGTTATTAAATTGATGTGCCATTATAGTATTTTTTAATTAAAATTGTAAATATGTACAATCTGATGTTTTTCCTGAACAGATTTTGTCAGCTGCACATAATGGACATTTTTAAAGTGTTTTAATATAAAAAATTAATTCAAACTGATGTCTTATTTCACTACTTATTGCTCATTTGTCTGCATTTATATCAGTTTTATAGATAATTTGCAACATATACCATATTTATCTAAAATCACACTCTTTTTTATTCAGCCACAAGAAATGACATTGAAAATACAACACAGACACAAACCACTAATTTCTCACTGTGCCACTGTAGATCTTCACAATCTGCATCCTTTCTCTATATAATCCCAGATTCCTGCAGGGCTTGCAGCGAGCCAAAAGCTAGAAAGATCTGATGCAGTGAATGTTTATCTCCCTTTCATTTCTTATGCGTGTGTAACAGTCCACAGCATTGTTTTTCTAAGAGATTTAACTGAATGCGTCATGGCTAGCATCATATTATGATGAGGTCTGTAACATTTTCCATGTTTTGTGTCCTTGTCAATAGAGGAAGGCCAACACCCTACACTCTGATTTGACCCTAATTAGAAAAAGTGTCGTCCTTCCCAGGTAGCTCAGCTGACAGGTTCATGTTACAATTCCATTGGTGTTTTCTGTGAAGTGGTACCTCATTTTCACAGATTTCACATCATTAGCTGTTGATAAGAAGCAAGGAAGACTCCAAAACTCTAGCATTTTCATGCAACCTTACTATTCGAAAAGCTTCAGAATTACTAAAGTGTTGTTACTCCCAAAGGGATTTACTCATCCTCCTGTCATTCCAAACCTGAATGACTTTCTTTCTTCTTTGAAACAGTTTAATGTTTCAACTGTTTTTTGAAAATGTAATGAAAGTCAGTGGAGGCCAGTGTTGTTTTAGATGCCATTGCATTTTACATTTTTCAAAATACTGTATCTTTTGTGTTCCACAATGAACCCCTTCAGCAAATCCCTTTGACAATCATTATCACATCAATAAAGTAGGTGTGTACAAACCGTGTGATTTCATCCAGTGACCATCAAGATTTTAAGGTAACAAACCTTCTAAAAGGCATGGAAGGTCAGAGGTCAGACCGATAAGATGTCCAAACAGAAGACGGGACCTCCCACATATTGTGTACTTCTACAATAGAGTTTGTACTTAGTTTATTCAATTACATGTTAATATGTTTCAGGATGTACAAGATGACAAAGACAGTGGTCATTGTTTATGGTCTAACTTTAAAGGTGATGTGTAAAGTTTCAAGGTTTGCCTGAAGGTAATGATACCTTATCCACAAAAGTGAATTGTTCTTGAGAACTCAAGCAACCATACTGAATGGCAAATGACCTTGTTTTGGCCCAATCCTGCGGAAGTTCTCTAACGTCTCCTACACACACATACATATATAAATAACAGACTGAAGCATGTCAGAGTTAATCCAACAGTGACTTTGAGAAGATAAAGGATCTTTAACAGCAAGGATTTCTCTGGGGTGCTGAGACTCATTTAACGGTCATTTTTGGACACTGGTGAAGAGCAGATAGCTGACATGGTTCTCCTCAGCCTCTTTATTTTGGGTGCGCTGGTTAAAGGCCAACTGGCTCTTACTCTTAGTGAGTGTGGGACTTCCTTCAGGCGTCCAGGTAGGCCTATTGTACTGCATGGTTTTGTCTCCAATTATTAGCCTATTGTAACTGCTTTTAAAACTAAAACAATGAATCAGTTTTAAAGGAAAGCTTGTTTTTGTGTTACAGCGTACACCGACATCGCAGTGTATTGCGGGACCCAGTCTATAAATTTGGCCATCCAGGTTTGCCCGGTCATTTACACTGGATATAACGAGAGTCTGTTGGTTCTGAATCAAATCAAAAATGATCCGTTGTGTCGCGGAACGCTGGATGCGACGGCGAATCCTCCGGTCGTGCGCTTCAACTTCCCGCTGAGACAATTAGACGCCTGCGGCAGCATCTTCCGCGTGAGTATTACTGCATCTTAAACTATATTCACACTGAACAAGTATTCTCTCATTAAAAACAGCTTAAACTGTAAAATCTTGCGCTTTGGCCTGTTAAAAATTGCCTCCAGCCAGCAAAGTAGCGAGGTTACCAACAGGGGTCAGTGTTACTCATTGACAGCATGTTGAAAAACAACAAAAAAAAGAGAATTAGTTCCCCCCATTTTCCCTGTATTTTGTAACCTCTCTCTACAAGTCTAATTCATTTCATTGTCTTAATTTGTAGACCACCAGCGCTCCAGGGACAGGGATCTTCTCGGACTTCTCTAACATCCAGACGGTGAACATCAGTGGGGTGATCAGATCTTTTGACCCCACAATAGGAACAGTGACCTACAACGCCGAGCTGAGTTATTTTTACTCCTGTGCATATCCTCTCGAGTACCTGATCAACAATACACAAGTTGATGTGTAAGCTCTTTTAACTCTCTTAATAGATTCATTCTGCTGAAATTAAAAAAAAATCTTAAAATCTGGTTGGTCTTAGAGTTTTAAGGAACTTTTGGACTGGCCCATATTCTGGCTTACTGTTTTAAATCAACGAGGATGGATTGAATTGGTCAAAAGTGAGTGTAAAGACATACCGTTATAAAAGATTTCTAATAAATATTTTTCTTTTGAACTTTCATTCAAAATAAATCCGACATGAAAAAAATGGTATCACGATTTCCACAAAAACAGTTTTCACTGATGATGATAATAATAATAAAAAACTTTAGTGCGCACCAACGCAGTGTATTGATGACCCACCTATGGAAGGAGTCATAGATGACACTTGAAGACTGGAATAATGAAGCTTTGCCAATACAGGAATAAATAACACTTTAAAATATAGTAAATTAGAAAATTATCATTTTAAATTGCGGTTTAATATGCAAAAATGTCACGATTTTACTGTATTTTTGATTACATAAATGCAGCTTTGGTGAGCATAATAGACTTTTTAAATATGAACAAAACAGTAGTTTGAACACTAGTGTAGAGTGTGCAGCTTGTTGACATTCTTAACTGAGTAGTGAATAATTATTTCCATGGGCTGTGTATCATTTGAAATTTCTAACCTTTGCCTCCCTCTTCAGGTCATCCTCCTCCATTGCAGTGATTGACAACAATGGTAGCTTCATCAGCACTTTAAGCATGCGGCTCTTCAAAGTAAATACACAACGAGGGAAAACGTTTCCAAAATCTAAAGCTTTTTCTATGCTATGTCATACTGTGTCCAAAACGTCATATTTGAATTGTGTCTCTAGGATATAAACTACACAACTCCACTCGTTATCCCTGCTCTTGGTGTTGAGCTCAGAACCAGAATCTACGTGCAAGTCATTGCAGCAAACTTGACTTCACAGTGAGTAACATTTGCTGATGCTTGTTCTAAGATATGCCTCCATTAGTTAATGTAGAAAATGACTGATTCTGTCCTCAACAGGTATCATGTTCTGCTGGATCGATGCTATGCCTCCCTCTCAGCCTTACCCTCAAATTCAACCTTTTTCAACCTCTTTGTCCCGTAAGTCTAAAAAAAAAGGGAAATGTCAGGAAAGTCATGTTAAAAATAACAATTATAATATAATATAATTTATTAATATTTTACTTATTTCATAGTATATTAAAGTAATTGTAATATAATGAATACAACTAATCTAATATAATAAAATATAAGAAAGATATTGGACTAAGAAAATGTTGTTTTTGAGTCTCTAGAGGTTATTTTTTTTAAAGCCACAAAGCCATGAAAATTTGTAATCTAATTTATTTTATATATACTTTATTTATACTAAGAATAATAAATACATTAATAGAACAAAAATAAAACATTTGAAGATATTCATTCAATTGAAAATAGTGTTTTAATCTATTAAAAAATTATTTAAATACTCACAAGTAACACCGGAAATTAATTGGCTGCCTAATTTATTTTCTTTTTTTATTCATAATAAATAACATAAATAAAAATTCAATTAAATTCAAATAAAAATATAATCATTTAAATAATATGTCATCAATTAGAAATTGTTGTTTTAGAGTCTCTACAGAATTATTTTATAAACTCAACAAAGCCATGGAAAGTAATTTGGTCATACTTAAAAATTCTCCTTCTCTTCTTTTCTTAAAGGTGCTCTCAGGATCAGTTTACCACCGTGTCGGAGAACGGAAACAGTCAGAAGGCTCGCTTTAATTTCCCGGCCTTCCGCTTTATTGAGCAGCAGAACCAGACCATTTCCACCTACTACCTCCACTGCATCACCAGGCTTTGTGAAACCAGCACCTGCGCCCAGTTCAAGGTACCACACGCTTTTCAAACCGGCCTATCAGACTACAAGAGTCGGGGTCTTAACTGAATGAGCGTGCTTTATTGTTTAACTCTCATCCGTTTTCAATGATCAGCAATGCAACAGGAGGAGGAGACGGGATATACAGACGACGACAATTAAAGATGGCCTCTCAGACACCACCCTCATCACCTCAGGACCTATTAGGACTAAAGCAGAAAACCGTATGGCTCTATCCACCTCACTATCCTTTTCATAATATATGATACTAATCGAAAAAAGCATCTTATATAGTCCAAGTTATTTCAAGACGCATAAATGTAGCTAAATAATAACTGCATATTGTTCTTTCTTTCAGCTCTCACCACTAAGGAAGAAGGTAAGCCTCCCTCATCAATGTGATTCATTTACAGAAGAATGCCAGAACATTTGGTAATAACATGCTGTCCCTTGTATTCCTGTATAGCCGTGAGCAGCGCACAGAAGGACAGTGGTAATGGGGCATCTGTAGGACTGGGCATCGCTCTGGCCGTCCTCGTCATTGTGGGCACCATTGCTGCCCTCATGGCCGTGTCGTTTTACCGCAAACTCAAGATGCTGCGTTAACTTCCCGTGATCCCAGAGCTCTTTTTTGTGTAGGTCTAATACAACAGCACTGGTGGAGGTGGGAACTGGGGATCCATATTATTAATATCTGACCTTTTAAATGAAAAAGCTTTGTCGGCATATACAACACGATTGTCATTTGAAATGCAAATATTGCAACCAAAAAAATATTTTAATATATAATAACTTATATACTTAATGCACAAATGTTTAAATGCGCAACATTTTATTTTAAAGTGAACATGTACAGAGTGCATTTGGTGTGAGAAAGAGGATTACAAAGGGAGCAATGCTTGTGTATCGACAGTGGTTTTAAAAGCTGTGCCACATTAAAGCAAGATTTAAGGCTTTAGGATTGACAGCGTTGTGAAAGAACAGGTGAAAGAAAACATTTCATAAAGTTATTACAGCTGCATGAAGCGCCTCGCTTTGATTTAGCTAACTTGAATCTTATTAACGAGGAAGGAGGAATGTTTCATTTTGGAAAAGGGATTATAAGAATGCCTATTTTATTTCAGATGCTTCAGCATATGCAATATATTACAAATTCAGACAGTTGTTTTGTGAAACATGTTTGTTTTTATTTTTTGTGTTTGTATTTTTATTGCATGCAATGCCATTAATAAAGTCTTGTAGGATTGTGAGAACAGTCTCGATTTCCTCTCCTGTTAAAACGCAGTCACCACTAGGGAGAGCCTCACCATTGTTTGAAAAAAAAACACATTGGCTAGAACAGGGGTGCCCAAAATCGGTCCTGGAGGGCCGGTGTCCTGCAGAGTTTAGCTCCAACTTGCCTCAACACACCTGCCTTCAAGTTTCTATGCCTAGTAATGCCCTGTTTAATTGGGGTTGGAGCTAAACTCTTCAGGACACCGGCCCTCCAGGACCGAGTTTGGGCACCCCTGGGCTAGAATAATGTTTTAGACTTCTTGCAAAAGTGCTTCTTTTATGGTTGTCTTACAGTTAATTTTACAAAAGCACTATTTTAGGAATTTTTTTATAGTTTTATTGCTGCCCCACTCCAGAGTCAAAACAAAAGTGGAGTCTCAAAAGTAGCCTACATTATCTTTTACTAACACAGGGCCTACACGTTATTCAAAATTTGTATTCTTCTATTATCTTTATTTTGGATACATTATTTTGCAACATGGAACAAGGATGCCACATTTGAAGCATTCTGCGTGAGACTCTGAATTGTTCTCACGCCAAACGTCTATTTTCTCACGCAGTGAAAAAAAAACAAAGAAACATAACGCGCCAATAGACAAGATGAGTCCAACCAGCCCTGTCGCGGAAGTAAGCCTTTTTCTATGAATGTGAGAGACAGTACACTATTTGTATTTCAAACTAATGTTTTTATGATTACAACAATGAATTAAAATGATATGGTAAGAAATAGCAGTACAACGAAAACAACTGGAAGCGGATGACACCGGAAGTCTCGCACATTCCAAGATAAACTGGCCACGCCTGCCATAGGTAACTCCCTTTATTAAGCATATAAAAAGTAAATACAGATGAATACTTTTTTTTTTTTACAGTCTATGGATGAATACATCTCACAAGATATGTTACCAACAACAACAATATAACGAGTAGGCCTAAACAACTATGGTAAACAACAAAACAGGAAAATAAGAAACAATGAGCCAGGGGTAGCATAACATTTACAATAAATTACACTTGAATTAAATAAAATTCATTAATTTAATTCAATTGAATAATTTAAAAATAAGTTAAGTCATTGCGGTGGAGAATTGTACTAGCCTAGGCTAACAATAGGAACAGTAGTACAAAGCTAAAAACTCTTGTAATTTATTAATTTATTATAGAATTGCATTTTGCAAATAGATACAAAATGTTAAGTGTATAGGCATAGGTTATTGCGGCGTTTAGATAAACTGTGCTAGGGTGTGCCAAAATGATTATGGTAAAGCCTCAGATTATGTGCAGGCTACTTGAGTAACAAAACTAAAATCTCGGCATCTTGTTTTCGGTTCTTATTACAAATATGACCATATTTACGCAATTGGAAAATTTCCTTTTCAGATTATTGTGTTAGCGAGGAGTATTGTTTGATAATTGATGCCTGTGTAAGCATAGCTCTTGTTTCAGATGAAAGCACTTTAGTCATATTCTAATAACTGAAGGTGCTTTCATATGTCCTGCAGTGTTGTACCAGTACACAAACTGTACCAACTCTCTATTCACTCTGAATAAACAGATAAATTAGCCTAATGTTTGTTCATACAGCATATCCCCTCAAATTAATTCACAGTTAGTACAGTGATATATATTAGAGTGATATTAAGGATGTCTTGCTGTAATGTCAGAGCCACAGCAAATTAAAAATGTACATGCTGCTAAGTAGGTCATGATAAATGCATAGAAAAAATGACTTTCATTATATGGTGATGAGGATATTAATACAATATGAGGAGGGACAGTGGGATATGAGAAGTAAATATGCCAGTCCTCCAGTGGGTAAATCTCTAATTGTGTGTGAGTGAGGTTGTCATCAGGAGCAATACCTGAGAAATGTTATGGTCTGGTGAGATGAGGCCAGGCAGAGGATCTTCAGAGGATGCGGTCGACCTTATTAGTTAGAAAGAACGATGACTTCATTTCAGTTGCAAGGCAATGTGCTAATTGCAATGGCTAAAACTAATATGTGAGCGGTGATTTATTGTGTCGTAATGGAATTATCTATGATGCAATTTCATGTAATGTTAAATTGCATGGCAGGGTTAAGCTAATTAATGGAGAAGATATATTTAAAATAGACAAGTGGTGTCATTTTGGGAGATGGAGTTTGCAAGAAATTACCAGACAGGAAAGGAATCATGAAACATTGATGCACTGTACCATATCCAGACAGATGGGCCTATCTGCCACTGTCTGTCTCTGGAGACTGTGGATAAAACATTAGCAGTGAATGAAATACTCAGTCTATTAGATACTGTGCAATATTGCTATGATGTTGGGATAAGCTTTTTTTTTGGCAAGATAATGGCAATTGTTTTGTTCTGAGTATGAGGAAATTAGAAAATCAGCTGCTGGAAAATTAACTCATATTTTTTAACCAAACAGAACATTAAGGGCCAAATCCCCAGACGAAGAGCCCTAGACTAAATAACAATGTGAATGAAGAGTCCTCTCTGAAAACAGCCTTTTATTTAAGACCAAGGTTAATCTGTTTGAGAAACCAATGCTGATGGTATCAAACGTTTACCAGTTCCCTTTCAAGGGAACTTCAAACTGCGTCTTCGAGGGGTCGCTATGGGGCACGCCTCGTTGTGACCCGTGTCTGAAGCATACATTGAAAAATCACCAACAACACGTTGGAGGGGGACGGCGACAGCATGGACGTCACTACCGGGCAAATATAGTATAATAGGCGCCGGCGAGAACACTCATCTACTAGTCTTATGATGTTGTTTGATGAAGCGTGCATTTTTGTGGTAAGAGCGATCTCTATTCATCTAATTATGGCGAGCACTGGCAAAGTGTTTAAGGATGTGTGCATCAGTGTTGATTGTTGTTTGACATCTGATGACACACACGATCTATGCGTTGTTTGTTTGGGCAAAGAGCATGCACGCGATGTCCTCGGGGGGGGCAATCGGCATGCACTGCGAGCGTTTTTTCCCAGGGAAAAAGCTCCACTCTCTTTTGTCTCCCTTTTCGAGGAAAGACGGGCAACCATCCGCTTCCTGCGATTCAGTTCCCGCCACTGCTGAGGCACGGAGGAGAATGAGCTCGTGGGAGTTTAAAGAGGGGTTTTCCCTCTCGCGATCGTCGGCTGTGGACGAGAGTGAGCCTCTGGAGGATGATGTTATTTCATTAACATTGTCTGATCCAGGGGCCAGTGCTCTGCTGGGTTCAGCCCAGGAAGAGCAGGAAATGTCTGAGGAGGGTGAAGAAGCTGAGGCTGAGCTTTCCCAATCCTCCTGCCCTGCGTATGATTAGTTTTGGAAGTTATGGATCGCGCCACAGCAAGGCTTTACTTGCCATGAAGCGGGTGAAAAAGTGACGTCGCAAAATATCTCAATGAACGTTATTTTTCTGGCCATAACCCCTCCAGCTCAGTTGAGCCTCATTTTTCTTCCTGATCTCCATACAGAGATCGAGAAGGAATGGAAGAGGACGTTTTCCTCACGCATCCATCGATTCCAGCACACGAGTTATGCCAACATCGAGGCGATGCGTGAAAACAGCTATGAGAAGATGCCCCCTATAGAGAGACACTGCCCAGCTATCTCTCTATGGGTGAGACGTCCTCACTTAAAACTCCCTCCTTGCCATCAGCGCTTTCGTTGGAACAGAGTGATACTTGAGTATCTACTAATTTCCTTCGGGGGTTTACATCTGCCTTTTTCTTCCCCTTCCTAATTCCCCTGTAAACCACCATATCTCCACCTGACCGAGGTTAGATGGGAATTTCCTGCATTACAGTCTCCTATGCTGGACCTTTGATGTTTGGTTGGTTCTATGGCTTCATATTGGTTGGTTCTATGGCTTCATAGTGAACATCTTACTGATGGTCCGAACTACGTAGGGCTCTTCGGGTGGCTTCTTGAAAGGGGCTTCTGGCGCAAGGGAACCATGGTGTGTGAGTACACTCCATTTATAATATATTGATAAATTACTGTATATATATATATATATATATATATATATAGTATATATATGTGTGTGTGATAATGCATGGTGGGTGTGTTGTGTATATCATCTGCTAGTTTTCTCGCGCACCACGTGACGTTATATCCGTCATTAGTTAGGTTAGGCTCCAGTCGGTGAGCACCCCCCGTCTGGTGAATCAGGAAAGCCGCGTGCTCGACTGCAGTGTTTACTTCAATCGCTCGTATGGTTGTCCAAGACGGTTGATGACAAGCCCTGGGTTATAGATTCATGCTTCCTGGTATCCATGCGGCCAGGTCACGGTTCTGCAGGAGACTTCTTGATTCTCAGGTCGCCCGGCATGGCACTGAAAAAAAGTTCCTGGACGTCCGGGCGGGGCTTATGCTTTCAGGCTGCCCTGTCTGGACGCCGTATCTAAGTCGCCCTGAGGGGCTTCCTGGTCACCAGGATATCCCCTCTTGCTGAGGCATCAAGCGGGAAGTATAGCTGGCATTTGCGAGAACCTTCTTGTGTAAATGCTGTCTCGGGCAGTGCTCCCCTCATTTTTGAGGGTTGTATTTGAGCTTGCCTCTACCGTTAGGCCCAGTACTTCCGGGTATCTGTGAAAAGATGCTTGGGAAGCTCTTAAATCCATGCTATGGTAAGTGCACACGCTAAGCTTTGTGCTCTTTCTGAAATCCACATGGTGGTAAGAGTGCACGCTGAGCACTTTGCGCACTTTCTAAAATCCACATAAGTGGTAAGTGTGCGGCACCGCGTGACGTACTTTGTAGCACTTTCTAAATTCCACATAAGTGGTAAGTGTGCACATTGTGCTTTGCCCACTTTTCTGAAATCCTGTGGTAAGGGTTACGCATTATTAGCCTCATTCCCTTTCTCGTTGGTTTAGACCCCGGTGCCTTGGGCTCCACTCAACCAGTGTGTCTATAATTTGACACACTTGGAAGTATCGCTCCCCACACCATTGAGGGTTATTGTGAGCATGGTGCTTTCTTTCAAGCGTTTGAATTCTCTCCCTTCTGAGGAGTGGGATTCCTCGCTCCGTGGGCTGTTCTCGTGGTAATGTTTAGCAGTGCTCTCTTTTTACCAAAGGGTTGCCTATGAGCATGCTATTCTTTCTGAGTTCGGAGTTCTCCTCTCACGTGAGAGTTCAGTTCTCTGTTTTCCCAGAGCACCTGAAACCAGCAAACATCAGGCGATCTAGGCCCTTCCTCTGCCTCCCTCATACGCTGAGTTTTTTGGCTAAGCTTGCAGTACGCTTACCCTTCTGATTCTAACAATCGCGGAGTCGATCCTCTCTTGTGAGAGGTCGGTTTGTGCTCCCTCAGCCAAGGTAAACTACTGCTAGCTTTTCCAGCATTGGAACATGCTGTAGGTCAGAGCCTCCCCACTCTCGTTTGAAGAGCTGGTTGTGTTGCTCCCTCAGCTAAGTAAATAACTGCTAGCTGTTCCACCATCGGAACATGCTGTAGGTTGAGCTCCCTATAGATTGAGAGCTGGATGTTTGCTCCCTCAACTAAAGATTTACTGCTAGCCACTCCAGCATAATACCTTAGATCGAGTTGATGACTTCTAAAACATAGTGTTTTTGGGATGTACCATTTCCATCTATGAGCTGCTCTTTCAGAATGCCACGAGAACCCCTTAGAATGGTATTTTTAAATCCATGTTATGGTAAGTGTGCAAGTCTTTGTACACTTTCTAAAATCCACACTGTGGTAAGTTCGCACGCTAGTACTTTGCATTCTTTCTAAAATCCTGTATGGTGAGAGTTACGCGCGGCAGCTTCGTGCTCTTTCTTGAGTTGGTTAGAGCCCCGGTTCCACCTTGGGCACCACTCCACCTATGTATCCTCTGGATACATACTTTAACAGGGTGTTGCTACTAGGAATCTGTTGAGACCGTTCCTTCAGCACATACAAAGAGAAAAGTGCGGTAGCCCCTGTGTGACAGGCCAAGACTTCGTATGATTCTAGGCTCTTGGTCGTATTCCCTTAAAGCAGTGGTACCCCACCAACCTTTTTAGGCCCAAGATCCCTGACCTCGGCCTTTATGAAAGACAAGATCTACCTATTGAAGTATTGATAGAAAAAGACATCCCAGTTTGTACTTCAAATTTGAGGCCTATTACGTAGTATTTTAATTAGTGATAGGCTGATCATAGTTGATTCAGAATTCAGATTTTCTTTTCTATTTTTTTTCCTTTTTTAACTAGCTAATTGGATTCTGATACTGATACTGATTTTTTAAGCAAATTTATTTATTGGCTATTTGCTTTATAACAAGCAAACTGGCCTTAAATGAAAATATCTGTAGCCATTTAAAATTAGAGGCAACACTGCATTTTAATCAGACCTGCCACGAAGGGAGGGGGCACGTTGTTTTTGATTTGATTAGATTATTTCAGGATTAAACAAAAACAGAATGTCGACTTAGGTATGTTATTTATATTGCTAGCATTAACAACTATTCTGCACGAACACAAAAAAAAAAGCATGAGTCGGATGAGACGCACTCTTGGACAGCAGGTTGGCGCCTCATGAATAGGGGTTGCCAAGGTTACCACAATACACAAGGAACATAGTACCAATGGAGTTCGAGGGGAGGTTCCCCTGTAAAAGCGAATCTTAATACTTAAAATTATATGTTGTTTCGCGACAGGGGATCGTCTAGATAAAATAATTTCACAAAAAATATCTGATGTCTTGGGGTCAACCGGCGGACATGAACAACAACCGTAACAGCTGTTTTAAAAGTAGCCCAATTTTTTTTTGGGGGGGCGATGGGGAGGGGGGAGGGGGGGGGAGTAGGGATGTGCACATAGGCTTTGGCGTCGCTAGGGGATAAGTCAACTGACAGCTATGCTTAACCCGTCCAAGAAGGGGCAAAAAATCCCACTGCTCGCGCTAATGGTTAGAGTTGGGTCTTAGTGCTAGCCCTGGTTTTCTGGCAGTACACCACTACAGCCTCGCATGGTGGCGTGGGTTAATTACCTTTCTCCATAAGGACCAACCGAGAGAAGGGCTGCACAAGAGGATTACGAAGGAAAGCTGAGGTCACCTTGAAAGGGAGAGCGTCTCAAGCAGAGTGGGTTCGGTATGTATAACCATAGGGAGACACATGAGCCTTGTTAGATCCTATTGCCATGCTTCGGACGCAAGCTTCAGACGAAGAAGTGGATGATGTGTTCTCCCGGTACCTATTTATACTATAGTCGCACTGGCAGTGATGTCATGGCTGTCGCCGGCCAATGTGTTGTTGGTGTTTTTTCAATGTATGCTTCAGGTGGGTCCCGGACGATGCGCGTATTCCCATAAGCGCCCTAGAGACGCAGTGTCTGTTTCCCTACTCAGGGAACCATGGTTACATACATAACCTGAGACATTCTTAAAACACTTGTAAAGTTTTTTTTTACCATTTTTCTTACCAAAGACTCTTTTTCTTTGTTTTTTTAGTTAAATGCACATGCTCCTGTTGTTCTGCTCAAATGATGCATACGAGTAGCTTTTGCTTTATATTTTGAGAGAACAGCAGCTTTAAATTTGGTTGTTGTCATGACAGAGCATATATTTTATCATTTTTAATTTCACATTTCTATTCATATGTTTAAGTTCCTGAGTGCATATATATTTATAATGTCAGATTTAAAACATTAATTTTGTGACATTACTGTTACTACGTGGTCAGTATGATTTTTAATGTTTTTGAAAGAAGTAAGTTTTTCTGCATTTATTTGATACAAATATTGTAATATTGTGAAATATATTTTTAATTTAATAATTTTATTTAACTGTTTATTATTTTAATGTTTTTTGAGTATTAAATACATGCCAGTCTTCTGTGTTACATGCGAATCAGAAATCATGATAATATGCGGATGTGTGCTAATTTTTTATTATCAGCAATGTGTAAAACGTTGTGCGGCTCTATTATTGGGAAAAGAATATAATTGTTTCAGAATTTCTTTGATGAATGCAATGTTTAAAAAACTTGCTTTATTTGAAAATAATAATATTTGTAACAATGGATAATGACTTTACTCGGTCACTTTTGATCTATTTAAGCATCCTGCTGAAAAAAATAATACACATTTCCTTTAAAAAAAAAGCAAAAACAATCTAATGGACCGCCATCAACTTTTGAATGGTAGTATAATTTCTGCAATTTGTAATTTTTGTCGTAATGCATTTATGTGCCTCCCCTGACAACATGTGTGTAAAAAAGTTTACCTTTTCATGGAAAAAGACCTTTTACCACATTAAAAAATGCACCACATGTTTTTTTCTATTTGGATGGCTAGGTTACTATTGAAACTTCTTTTTTAAAAAATTGCAATTAATAGGTATTGCAAAAACAACTGCTGAAGAAGAAATGTTCAAAGACTGTAATAAAAAAATGGTTTTGTTAGGGTGGTGTAACTCTATAGAAACTCACAGGCTTGAAACTGAATATGTTATCGTCAGTGTAGAACGGTATTTACAGTTCTGAATTAAGACAGGAAATGCACACCCAGACTATTTGGCCAAATCAGCACATTATTTATTATTTTTTATATTGATTGCTCTGATGTTTTTTTGACGCACCAATCAGGGCTGCAGTTCACCAGGAACAAATTGCACCAGTGGATTGCCAGTGCCATTACACCCTCTGAACCAGATGCACAGGAGAGGTCCAGGGCAGAAGCGCCAGACCGTGACCGCAGTAAGGGATTGCGGACCGGTTGATGTGAATCCTATAGCAGACCCCTGCTGAACGAAGACCAGGCTCGGACAACATATCCGACAGGCTCCAGCTGTAGAGGAGCTGTCATCTTCATAATTCATTACAGCGACCCGAGACACAAATGCAACTGCCCTGCGGCCTGTTGCTGTGATGTACAAAAGTTCTGCATTATCATACAGGTATGTTATGTTTCTCTGTTCAGACATGACGAAGGCTGGCCCTTGACTCACTGATGTGATTGGGAAGAGGGCCAATAATGTCAATTGTATGTGGTGACCACAGATGATTGTGAAAATACGCTCCTCAAACATAACACGTCAAGTGGCATAACTGTCACCACGCTGACTTCTACACAAGGATGGACATGCGATTTAACCAATGGTAAAACTAAAAAGCTCTTGTGTTGGAGAAAAAAATTTATAAATAAAAATGATGTCATTATTTATTTCATGTTGTTCTAAACTTTGCCTTTAAACAAATAGGATCCATTGGTGAGCAGGTGAGTACATTTTCAGCAAATTTTCATTGGACCTGGAACATCTGTCCTTTTTTTTTAGACAAAAACATGTTCAGAAGATGCTCAATCTGAAAGAATGTGGATATCAATTATAAACATTCTATAATGCTATTTTGTACTGATAAAGATGCTATTGAAAAACAACCTGCATTGCTATATAAATACATGTGACTTGACTTGACTTGGAATGACATGAGGAGCAGTCGCGTAATACTAATACAAGGGGGGGGTGTTCCCATGTCTGAACAACAAATCTAGAGTAACGTGGAATTGTCTTCAGGCAAATGTGGCCTACATCCAGTTGACTCTTCTTTTTACTGGAACATCACCTTTTTTGTACATTGAATTAGTCACAATGCTCAAACAAATACTTATTTCTAAGCAGTAACTCATGCAGTCATTGTGAGTCACTCAATACAAGTCTTACCGGTTCACAAAGCACCTTAGACACTTTTTTATTGTGAAGACTGAAGGGATCTGAGCACTTTGAGTCAAAGACAACAACTTCATTAAAGATTTATATCCTCAAGAGATGCAAAGATGTTTCAGTTCAGAATACAAACACCAGTATTGTCCAGGGTATTCAGTAAGAATATGTGCTCCATATTACTGAGTTTCTTTCAGACGCTGTAGGTTTACTCCTGTTTGTTGTTTCAAAGGTTTAGATACATATACATTCTACAAGAGGAAATTGTCTGTCTACATGGACATATGCTATCTAATAATGATGATGTTTGTAAGGGACACTCTGAGCGGGAAAGACGGGGAGGGGTGTTTCGTGACTGACAAGTGACAATTGTGATGATGTCTGGGCAGATCTTTTTGGCTGCGCATGTGTTTGGGGTTTGGAAATTTGGAGCGGTTTGACCCCGCTTGGAATGCGACCATGTTTGAAAAGCGCAAAGTGCCGTTTTTTTGTCTGAAAATCTGCCGGAGGGCTTGTGAAATTCAGTCAATGGCATGACAGGATCTCAAACAGACTTCCATAGTTCCACAACAGAGACCTGCAAAGATTTACAAATCCAACAGGACGAAACATGCTCAGCAGAACCAACATCTGCATCTTCCTTTAATCTTTGCAACATTTTTCATGCTATGTTTCCTACCAAGTTGTATGCAGTGTTATTTATATACTCTTTTATATTTTTATTAATATTGTATATTGCATAATATTATTTCATTATAATAAAACAATATTTTGAATGAGCAGACTCTGCTCAGTTTCTGTCACTGCAATTTCTCAATGGGTCTATGATGTTCTAAAAGACCCCTTCTTTTACTGTCTTTGGTGAAATGTAATGTGTTAATGCAATTTAAGTTTAAAAAAACACATTATTTTCCACATACTGGACATTATTGTTGCTCCTCTATGCCCCCCCTTTCTGAAACGCGTCGATTTTTACAAAGCTCATTGTTCTGAAAAGCTAGGTGTGCTCTGATTGGCCAGTGATCCAGTGTGTTGTGATTGGCTGAATACCTCAAGCGTGTGACGGAAGTGTTATGCCCCTTACCATACTGTGATTCTGTGTCCCCGCGACGAACCAAACATTAAACCCATTATAAATGAGGCATTTGTTGCATCCCGTGGGGATATAATTACTGATTATAATTACTTGTACTGTCTTTTTACACGTTGCGTTGCATGTCGCGCCGCGTAAACATAAAACCATAGTTTGACCGAGAAACATCAAACAACCGCTACATACTTCATGCTCCAAACTCCATTGAATCAGCGGCAAATTCTTTTTATATGAAAACGTACTTACGCCTGTGGTCAGAACATGCACAGAACTGTCCTTGCAAACAGTGGACCCTAGACCCCACTTTATATGAACACATCCCAGTTGCTGTGTAGACGCCCTTGTAGGCTACTTTCCCAGTCTCAGGAACAGACCCCCATAAAATTACTAAAGCACACATTCTGAATAATTTGGGTCGAACTGTTCCTGAGACAGTGTGTTGTAAATACAAATTACCACTTATGTGTCTCGTTTGTGTCTTTTTTTGTAAGGCCAAACAAAGTAGTTTCACTTTAACTCCGAAACACACAGCGTCTCCACGACATGACGGCGGCGGTGGCAGCAACAATACTACAGCGAGAATCAAAGTTATGCCTTCTTTCTTTGCGTGAACATTTGGGCAGTGTTATGCAAATCTTCCCACACAGTAACATAGACATGTGGGGACGTGTTTAAACGAGGCGTTTTAGGAGGGCGTGGTCGAGTTTTAACTTTTATAAAGAATATCTCTTTGGGTTTGAGTACCCTTTAGTCTTTGCAAACTATGGTGCATCTGATCTAGTCACGAAGCTCGCTTGAACACTCCAATGAGAAAGGAAAACTGGAAATCGCATCATATGACCCCTTTAAAGCATAAAGCGAATTCCAGTGTTATCATAAAAAGTAAAAATGTACCCATTAAGCTCTTATCATTTTTGATAATTTTTTTACTTTGTTCTGCATCTTGCTAATTGAATGGGAGGAAACTCATAGCATTCATATTTTCTAAGAAATTCTTAAACCTCCCACCATGATTAAATCCATGCCATTAAACAGGAACAACATGCTCTTTGAAAAGTAGCTTCTTCGCTTCCTCTGTAGATGCTCATTTCATTTGTGTTATGACTAAAGCTACTTAATAATGCATTTCAGGCCTCTTTATCTTGGTTTTCATTGCTTTGCATTTATTGTGGTAAAATGCATGTGGGATAATGGGTATCACAGCCTGTCAATTAATCCCAACAATAATAGTGTTTTCTGCTTGTTTTTATTAGCTTAGCCACACCCTGTTATCTAAGCATTGTCGTATGAGCCTCTAAATGGTTAAAAGTGGTTAAACATTTCATTACAAAGTAGTATAGCTACTGAGGTTCTCATGTCTAGATCTTTGTGATCAGTGGGCTTGTTGTCTCTGTTGTCTAGGTCTTGGTTTCTATTGCTAAAAAAGGGGGTGCTAATCAGAGAAAAACAACACCCTCCAACTGAGACTGCTTTGCATTATTGTTTATTTGGGCCTCGGTCTGTTTTTTGTCACAAATCTTGATCTCGGTTTCAGATATTAGGTCTTTGTCTGGACGTCTGGTCTAGGTTTGACAGACTCCAGGATTCCAGTTATCAGGAAACCAGAGCATCTGAAATCTCTTGCATGCTTTGATGCACAACGAAAGTGATAAACATTATCCAGAGTAAATGTGTGGGATGAAGGAGACTGATATGTCGTCCGAGTGTTTCATTAGAATGATTAAAAAATGGGCTTTAGTGGCTCTGGAGATTGTTATGAAATGAGTCTGGGTTTTTAAAAAAGGACCAAATTGTGCAGAGATACAGCACTCCCCTCACACAATGCCTTTGAGGTTTTCTCACAAAATCTGGCTTTTAAAAAAGATAACCTTTTACCTGCAGCTAAACTTGGTTTGGATGTGGAGAAGGAGAAGTAGTTAGCCGCAAGCAGGGGCGCCGTAAGGGGGGGGAGGTTAGGACGATTCTAAGGGCCTGACGATGGAGGGGGCCCCCCGAGGGGGGAAGCGATTTCTACCGAGGGGAATGCGATTGCGATTTCTACCGAATTGACCACTTTCATTTTTGTAAGGGTCTGTAAGGTCATTTTTATTTTCTGCAGGATGATGTAATGATAAAGTAGCATAATTTATATTTTATAGCACAAAGTTAAACATTTTACTTATGTAAAGTACTTTTTTAAAAGGCTGACAAGAATGTAGCCATTTTATTTTATTCTATCTCTTTTATATTTTTTTATTTTATCACAGCATGAAAGCTGGGTAGTGTGAAATATAATATCCTACGTCTTCTACAGTTTAAGGTTAATATTATGACTAGTCAAGATTATACTGCAAGTGGATGATGACTTTATAGTATCAGAACATCAAAGAAATCAAAGCTTCTCTACATGTGGTCTGCCTTTTAGGTCCTTTTAGAAGTTATCAAATATTTACATGCCCATACCATCATAATCCTCTCATAAAAGGCTCTCATATATTACCTCACCACAAAAATACAATAAAAACACTAATTCTGTACCCTTTAGCATTTTACAAAAGAAGTGCAAACTGTTTTATGTTACATTATATCATTCAACCTTTTTTTAAATGCAAAATAAATGACCGAAAAGGAAAACACCTCATAATTGTAGTGCAAGTAGAGGTTCAATAAAAAGCCCTTCTTCACTGAAAATGTTATAATGGCACAGTTTGATATGCTACAATCTATATAAGAGAGAAGAAAGGGGGAAAGGGAACCCTGGGGAAAAGTGGGGCTATAAACTCATATATAGAGCATGAGAAAGTGGAGGCTCTCAGCTGACGCTTTGTGTTAATGGACGCTTTGCATTTGCCGGGTCATGCAAAAGCTCTCACAACTTGTGAGATGGTCCACAACCATTACGGACCACAAATTGATTGATTCCTTTAAGCATTAGGAAGCTTAAATTACTTAAGTTACTGAAAAGGACACACAATTACTGGCCCTCCTTCACCTTCCTTATGTGTTCTAAAGTCAATACTGTATAATTCACATACTCTCCCTAATGGTGGTTCAGACACATCAATGTATTTGCTTTAGATAACTTCACCCAAGTTATGAAGCCATGTACATTCCGACCGGATTGTTCCAGTTTGAGTTTCCTACTTCCTCATTAACACGCCAAAATATTTTGTAAGAAATATGTTGAAAAATGGCACTGCTAAAAGGAGCATGTGCACATGGGAGCCACCTTGTTATTCAAAGCCTGAGGCTGAGAGTCGTTCTCGCTGGGTCTCTTTCTGAAAAACACAGAAACTGGAAGACGGCCCAAGGCTGTGGGCTCTAATCTTTGAGATTTGTGCATCACCTGGACCAGATCTTGTGCTGGATCAGTCCCTCAGGGCTCACAGCACAACAGCAAGAGATAAAAACAGTACAATTCAACAGCTTATTGCACAAGAAAGTCATTTCATAAAACTGCCTCATGAACCTGTCATTTTTACTTTCTTTGAAATAATGTGATTATTTTAAGCTCTCCAAATCTTCAAACCACATCAAAATAGGGAGAGAGAAAAAAGAACCAAAACTCCCTGCCCCAAAGAAAGATGGGTAAGTAACCTTTATTCTGACTCTTTTTTTGTTTTAACATGTCTCTGCCTCAAAGGGTGAACGATTATCTGACCATAAAGGCCCTGTGAAAATGATCTGTTTCACATTTTCAGGGCCTGTGAGGTCATTTTCATTTTCTGCAGGATGATGTAATGATCACGTACTGGTTACACCTGAATAGTGTCACAAAAACCTCAGTTTAAATATCCCTCCCTTTATAAACAAGCTCATAAACAGGGCTTTGAAGGTCTGATTTAAGTAAATAAATAAATCAATAAATAAAGATAATAATTTCTATAGATTCATTATTTGAGTTCCTTTTCATTTGACAGAGGACATCTTAAAATCGTCAATTTAATAAAAATACAATTATTAAAATAAAAAATAAAAATCTTTGTTCACAAAATAAATTCTTAAATAAACTGTAAAATAAAAATAGTCTTGGCAAGACTGTGGTATTAAAAGCAAATGTAAAAGACCAAGCCAATCTTCTATGTTCTCACTGCCAAGCACAGTCAGCTGAACTAATGAAGCATTCATGCATTTGAGTTTGGCTATTGACTGACACTGAGCAGGTCACGAAGGGCATCCACACCTCCCACAGACCTGTAGATTACGTCAGGGTCAAAGTGTCATCCTCCACTCTCCACCCCCTCCCTCCAATGCATTCAATATAATGAGGCTCTGCTGCTTAGAGACTCTCATTCACACTCGGTGGAACGGGTGAATGTCTTTTGAGCATATTGGAGGAGAGCGTCCCTCTCTCACACTTTTAATTGCAGACGATCTTATTTGAAGCTCACACATTTTTTCGGCATCTAATTGTTGTTGGTTTGTACTAATTTGAAGCAAACGCTCCTCGTCAGCTTCATTTCACCCTATCTGAGGTGTCACCCATCTTTTTGATGACTGTTTAGGACTTTGTTTGTCTAATGCAAAATTTCATGGCTTTGCTCATTTGCTTCAGGCAAATCTTTACCTCACAGAGTTCATGCTCGCAAACTGCATTTGACATCAAAATGTAACTTTAATAGCAGATGAATGCAAGCAATAAAAAAATAATTTGCACAATTATATCTCTTAGTTAGGGACTTACTATAATAACAAAACAAAAAAAACAGTAAAACAGCTAAGGATGTTAATGAAATAGTGCCCTGTTTATGAACTCTCTCTGAGCTGTCATAGGCTCTCCTTTGAGAGAGAATCATCATGGTTTGCCTTTGTTCTTCATGCATTCAGTCTCGTATCTATCAGGCGGGCCATTAGGAGGTGTGAGGAAGTACAATACAAACCGAATGAGATGAGGGAACACCCCACCCCGTGAGCCCACCTGCCACTGAGATGAGTGTGTGTGGGGGATTTCAGCTAATATTGGGGCAATAAAATGCAAAAGAGGAGAAATTGTGGCTTGGTGGCTAACAGGGAGGAGGGATAATAGAGGGAGAAAGAAAGAAAGAGAAAGATGCAAATGATTCACGTCTCTTCATGTACCAGGTTCACTAGATTTGATCAGGCTTTAAAACGAGATTCTCTTATCTAAAGACTCTTTCATTACTAGTTTAACCTGTTTGACTGATTTTATGTTTTGCACGTGATTTGATTAATTAAATAACATGAGCATATAGCTACTATTATTAGTTCTATACTATTGCAGCCATAGGCACACAAAACTGTGAGGTGTAAAAAGCATGTCAAGACATGTAAAGCCATTGGAAATTATGTTACGCTTGCTGGTTTGTCACCTACAAAGCAATAAATAACACCTACCTAATAAGGAAGGTTCTATAAAAAGATAAAAACACCTATAAAAAGATTTTTAAAAACTTCAGAGAATATTCCGAAAGAATTGTTTTCAGAACTTAATAGGAACTTTAGCAAAACATTTCTGTTAACAGCTGGATACTGACTGTTTTAACAAATAAAACTAATAGTAGCGATACTCAGGTATTGCTTAAAAATCCTTAGACTAGTGGTTTTCAACCAATCTAACTCCAAGGTTTCCATTGTTTGAGCCAATATTCAAATTTCTACAGTCAGTTTGAAAAATTGCTGGGTGTGGAAAGAAAATTGCAGTTGGATGGCAAACCACGTTTACATGTTTTAGGTCAACATTTTGGCCAATTATATTGCGATTTTAGTGTTTTAAATAGGTTAAATAATTCTATATAATGTTGCAGACACCTTGTAAGACTTTCTGAGGAAGTCCTAAGCATTTAGTTTTCCAAGGTGAATTTCATATGAAAGCCATGTTGTCTCCCGGACATCCAAATCAAACATTAAGAAACCGATACTGTACAGTAAAGTAGAACAGCAGAAGATCACAGATAAGATAAGGGATGTGTCATCAAATGTTTTCTAGTAGGTTAAATTAGTTTAGATACACAGCGCAGGGGAGGAGCTTGAGGACAGACCTATAACCGCCCTCCAGGGCTTCAACAGATGTAACACGTGGGGAACAACCTCAAAGTTTGAATTTATTGACGCATGCTGCGTGTGTTGCACTTTCCAGAACATTATCCAGCAAGGACGTGCTAACGCAAGGATATTATTTCTCAGACTGAAAACAGACCCAGACCGAAAGATGCACCGGCTCGCCCTTTTAACGTGTCTGCTCACCGTATCACTGATGGATCAAGGTAACAGAAAATTAATTTTCGATTACATTTTTATTTAGAATTTTAAAACGTTCGTTATTTTAGAACATCTCTTCTGACATTTAGAATGAGATGGACCAATGAAAGAACTGAGCAGTGTTACTTTTATGACCGGAGAATGATCAAACATGTTAAGAAATGATATATCAAGTCTTTTAAAGAGAAAACGCGCGCCACAGTTTCATTTGGAATTCTTTCCAACGCCTTTAATTTGATGCCGTTATAATATGCTATCTTGATCAGAAACAAAATATCAATTAACGACGGGTTTTCTCCGTATAAAAGTAAGATTTATTTCCAGAAACGCGCTCTTTGTCCCCGCCCCCTCTCTTTTTACTACCTTTTACTTGCACCTGTTTCGCTAAAGAATTTTTTTATGATATTATGCAGTACATGTTCAACCTTGATGCTCTGGTTGTTAAAAGTAATTAATAATCGATTTGAGCCTGTATCTTCGTGCTTCTGTGTCTATATTTTGTGTGTCTCTCTGTGAGGTGATGGAAATGCTGAGGCGCTGGTTTTCATAGCGTTTTATTGTAGCTTAGTGCATCAGTAGCATATTCAGGTAAAGGACACAAAAGCCCGGCTGGTAAACATCTGTTATTGTAAGGCACCAGCCAGTCTGTCAATGCAACTTTAAAGAGACTCATTGACCAACTTTAAGTCTGACTCACATAATAATCAACCTTTGGGCCGAAGACCAAAAGACATAATAATAAGTAGTGATGATGCCTGACAAAAGATATTCAAAGATTAATATTAATATTTAAATTTATAAAGCATTGCTTGGGTTTTGAGTACCAACAGTAAACGTGTTGTGGCTCTTAGCTGACTGTCTAGCTTGTCACATCTATCTGTGATAAACCAGATGCATAATATCGTTAAATCAGTAGTGTCAATTCTTGATTCTACTAATTCAATTAAAAATATATATATATATTTTAAAATATTTAAACGTTTTATTACTGTTCAATGCAACTATTTTACTATCGTTCTAATCAAATTTTAGTCAGATTTTACATATATGGTTATCCTGTGATTTGTAACATTGTTAGTAGGTCATGTTGTTTCATTTAGGCCTGTAAGTGTTTGTCTTCTAGATTGGCTTGAGAGCCAAACTGAGTTTACAACTAGTAGTTTAGTGCAGCATCTGTTTTTTGTTCTCTCTCTCCACCCCTCCCCCAAAACACACTGTCTGCAATGTCACACCCAGTATTACTAGTTTAGCTGGTGGGTTTCTTTCAGTTTGCTGCAAAAAAAAATCATCCTTTTCCCCCTGAGAAGTCTGCGCTTCAATTGACATACATTAGTTATTGATTAACCAATATTTTGCTACGTAAATGCAATAAGACCTCTGAGTATAGCTCTTATTGTAGTGAAGACAACGTACTCCCAAGCAACTTATCACAGATATATTATATTTAATTAATTTTATTATGTATTTTTTTGTCTGGCTTTTGTATGAGCAGAAGTAAATTTGGCATGTTTTTCATTCTTGTTGAATGTGCACACTATACGCTCTGTCACCCACAAAACAAAATACTACCTTTTAAGGTCACATAAGCTCATGGATGGCTGAATCTGGCTTGTAATCATGATTGGCTAATGGTATTGCTCACTGAGTAAATTTAGATTATGCAATGAGAATTTTCTTCATGTTTTAGATATGAGACAATCTTTTATTCAAAGGTGAATCATCCACTTCGAGTTACCTGTCTGCCCTGTTGTACCATCCAAATCCATTTTATAGTCCCATTATAAAAGAAAGCAAATATAGCTCAACAAAAGACTGTTTGCTTAGATTAGAGGAACCGATTTCGATTCATATGACTCAGACATTTATTAATATGCTTCCCTCAGTGAAAGTACTACTGTGGAAATAGAAATACTATTGTCGTCCTCTAGCTTGTACTCTTTCACAGTGGCCTTCATAGGAACCAGTTTATCTGTCATCAGGCAAGACAAGAGAGCAATTGTCTGGTCTAAAGAAGGGAGATACATTGTTTTACAACAGGATAGGCGTGTGTGTGCTTAGCAGTGGCACTCTTGACTTGCAGAAATGCGTCCATTGAGATGCATGAAGTACCCCATGGCTCTCTGTAACCTCCAGTGCACTTGCTTGGATCCACCCTGCATTTCGGGACAAAAAGTCAGGTGGTTTCGCTCTTGTTATTCGGCTTCTCCAAGACCTCCTCTGGACCCCTGCTGACTATATTGTTCAGCAGGTTTTCTTTAACTAATGCATGTACGATTGCGACATCTCCCACGGACTAAACTTCTACTACCATAATTGTACAACAAATGAACTGTATACTCCCCACCGAGAAAGACAGTTAATCATACCCCCACCTACATTTACGACCCTTACAAGGTGTCACACAAAAGACATTTGGGATACCATATATTACTACGCAAAGCGTGATACTTCAGACTAGTTCACACATCAGCATTATACAAAACGCCACACAACTGAGACTAGCAAGTTTTAAACATTGGTACTAGTATTGCAAAGAGGATGATGCTCCGTCAACACCCACTTGAGGTTTGACGACGTGACTGCTTTGATTTCCAATACTCCTTGCCAATCTATCTGCTGTCTTTCACAACCTGAAACTAATATCTTTTGAGTTCGCTAATTTTTGTTAGAGACTTTTTTCTTTTCTATCCTTTGCAGTGCTTCTGTTTTTATAGGATCCCCTAAGATAGAAGCAACATGTACTGTATATGTTCAACATTACAAGCTCTTAAATATCCCACACTGTTTGACAAAGCCGGGGGTCTGAACAAAAAAAAACTCAGGAAATGAAACCGGCCATTACAATAAAGCCGCCGCCTCCCCCTCCTTTCCCGCCTTCTCTCCCCCCCTCTCTTTCTTTATCTCAGGTAAGGTGAGGCCAGAGGCAGAATTCTAAGTTTTTACTCCTGCCCCCTCACTTCTGCTTGTTTCTTCGTGTCACATTTCCTTTTAAAGAACCCCCTTTAGGCTTAACCTGAAGGATTATTGCAGTCGTATTGAGATGTTTATTTTCCATTGCACAATGCAGAAGTGCTCTGATCATCAGTGGTTTCAGCCACATTGGTTTTTGGTTGCATTTCTCACCAGTGATGTTTGCGCACCGGTGCTCAATCAGTTAAATGGAACCAGATCTAAAAGCAACTATCTGCGCGGATTAATCAGTCAACCTCTTGTTTGATGCTTTGAAAGAAGTCCGATCAAGTTGTGCTACTATTGTAAAATTCCAGAAATGTTATGAAGCGCCCAGAGGAGAACAAGCACAGGTTTTCAGAGCTGCTTCAAACAAGCAGACACGGGTGCTATGTTGAGCAGCAGAAGAATGCAGGTCAAAGTACGTTTTATTAAATCTTGATGTGATGTCATATACGTGACATTGTGGTTAGTCACATCGTGGGTCTCATTTGGTCTCCCTTAGCTGGATGCTTTGACAGTAGGTCTTCAGCAACAAGAATTACCTCAAAGTTCATACCTCACAACATGCAGACGTCCTGTGCATTGAGTTGTTTATTTTAGTCTATAGCTGTCTCTTTAGATTCTGTCACCAGATTTTGACATCATTTATGGAAACTAGATATTATACAAAGACTTCAAAAAACAGTTATGACAGAAGTCTTGTAGAAGCACAGTAGGGTATTTCTTTATTGCATGTTGGTGCAGTGAAAATGGAGATTGTGTGCATTGAGGTTTGCAATGCTCGCCTGGCCTTAATTTATGGCCCTTGTGATCTGTGAGATTGCATTTTATCAGATTTATACCTGTTTGTTATCAAGTGGACAATTTTAATGTTTTGCCATTTCCACATTATAAGTCTATTAATCCGTTAAAAAGCAGTTTGTCACTAGCAGGAGTACTTTTGTACTGTATATCAGCGTGAGCATCAATTGATGCCAGTAAGCCGTTAAGGTTTAAAACCATGTTTTAGTTTCCTGCCCAAACCCCTTTTAAAGTCAACATGGAAAGTCAACATATTTACTTTCTTATCTACACATTCCTGGTCTTATTGTGAATGATTTGGTGCATGCCATTCCAAAGAAAAGGTCTGTTTGCATTTTATAATCTTGTATAACTAACTTGCTCTCCCTCTGAAACAACTTCATATATCTGATGATGTCATAGATGGGTGAGCTGTTGAATATATTGATCAGATTATGTGCAGGAGCAGAATCTGATTAATCCTAAATCTGAGCTAATTGTGATTAATCCTAAATCTAAGATGAATATGATAAACCTTGAATCAGAGCAGAATCTGATTAATCGTTATCTGAGCAAATTCTGATCAATCCTAAATCTGATTCCATCATATTCCAAAAGTAAAGCAGGTTGCAATTTGCGCTGAATTTAAAAACAAACATCTTCCAGTTCTAAAGTCAGTTGTTTAATGACCCCCACTATAACTTGACACGGGATAACACGTGCTGATAGTAAAAAAGGCTGGTGGTTTGATTGTGTTTCTTTGGACCGCACTTCGGTCTCTTTCCCATAATCCTTTGACATCATAACTTTGAAGTTGGCTTTAGAAAAGGAGAATAAACTTATCTTTAGTTTTTCTTTCTTTTGTGGGAACTTTGATGTTGTCTGCTTTGAGCTGGCAAGCCTGCACAAGTCATAGCGAACCACAACCGCACCTGTCCCAGATGTCTGTGCTCTCTGTCAACATGAGAGCCGTACCTGGTGGCTTTCCAGCATGGTTTAACTTTGAGATCAATCTCATCAGAGTTTAACTTTGGGTGTATTGACTCAGGCTATTCCACGTTCCTGCCTATGCGGGTCAGATTAAAGAATTAGATGTGGTGTAGATGATGTGGTAATGAACTTTCACAATCCTAAAAGGCGGAACACTTATTACACTTCCAGCACATAATAGGATCATGTCCCTCAAAAATCTATCTACAACAGAGAAAAAACATACATACCTGGCTCTGGAAGATTCATCAACACCCATAACCATTTTGCCATAATGGTTTAAAATGGTAAAATGAACACTTTTATATAGTATCCTTTTTCCCATACTGTTTCCCACCCCCCCCCCACCCCTCCCCCCCACCCCCCCCCCCCACCCACCACCCATATAATGGTCATTATAAGACTCTTTTCTAAGGTATATATTCTAGCAGATGTCATAGGGCCCCATACGCTGCTGAGGGATAAGAAGCGGAGATAGGGTTCAGTGGGCCCTCCGTGACTCTAATTTTACGACCTGGCCCCTTACCCATGAACTACCAACAGGTGAAACAGAACTCGGCCCCTTTCTTGTATCACGCATCAAACAGTTGGAGGAAACTGCAATACGTTAGTAACGTGACATACTAATCATGTCCACTGCAGTTTTAAAACCCCAACATAATTCATGAGCACAGTTTAATTATAATCCGGAAGAAAAAGATCCATATGGCTTGATACTAAACTAAATCCCTAAATTTTCCGCTCATCTATTATTTTGTGTCGCAATTTCTGCAGAGGGGAGTTACCACATTGCATGGCACATAAAACAGAAAAACCCACCAGCCAAGCTTCAATGCAATCAATACATTTGCTCTGCTTGTTCTTACACCACCAAAGTGGTACTGTATAACCAACGGGGCCAAATGTTTTATGTGCCCTCTAACAAAACGATGCTGTCAGAGACTAAGCCCTTTCAAGAGGGATATTCAGCTCAAGAGAACGGCTATTTACTCAATACAAATCATTGCAGCCACCTCTGTGTTTATGGCAACCAACCATATAATTGAGTAGCATATCATCCATCTCCTTATATGACACACAACGGTCAGGCCCTGAAGAAATCACGTCGTACCAAGCAAATGTACCTGTCAGAGCCACCGCAGGCAACTGGGAGACAACGGACCCTGAGTATTCATTAGTCCAAAACTGAGAGACACGGCAACTGTTCAATCTGTCTATACCAAAATATGAGAACCCCAAAAAAACTCGCCAATCTCCTTGTAAATTCTTTAGAAGAAAAAGTATGTTCCAACAGACACGACTATTGTGTTAGAGAATGTTGTTATCAAAAGTCCAACACAACATTTCTGAGTCTAATTTCCTCTGAAACTAAATTGCAGCCAGAAACTATCAAACATCAAGAACTCTATGCACTGCCACACATAGCTCAGAATAGTATTAAAATTTTTTAAAAGAACAGTCCTGTTAATTTTAACACCGTGATATCACTAGTAGGGGGTGCGATGTACGACCAAAATTGAGGGAGGGAGATTAGGGGTGTAGCCCGACGCTTAAAACAACTAAACACAACAAGCGTTGAATCTAACGTAGCACACTAACAAGGTTAGAACCCCAAGTTGCTAGCGACTTGCCTTTTGCTTAGTACAATGAAAGATTCACCATTATCTCATCCACTAGAGTAAGTAGAATGTCCGGATAGGCAATGGCCAAATTGATTTGCAGATCATGATCACCCCACATGACAAACACACATAATCTGGTCAAATGTGTGGTAGATACTGCATGGTCCAAATAGTATAGAATCCTTGTTATCGTGATCTCAAAATAAAAATGAGAGCGTACGCAAAAAATCAGTAAACAGACTGACTTTCAATCGTGGCATCCCCTGATAGACCCGCAAAGTATATATACAGTCGCAACTATACATTACCCAACACGATATAATTGTGCGACAAAAGCATATTGAAATAATATGTTTTTTATCCCTACCCATCACATAGGCTATTATATTCCCTATTAGCTGGTTCCGTAGTACCACTTACACTTTCCTTTCCCCGACACGGAACTGGGATGCGGGCGGATTGACTGCCAGAGGATGGAAGAGATCACGAAATACATCTAACACTATCGTGATGTCTGTCAGCCATCGGCGATGGGACGATGGCATCGTCTATCGGCCCAAACCTAGTATCATTGCCTATCTAACACTACTTTTATGCTTGACTTTAACTGAAACCTGGATATAAATTTCACGACTTAGCTGCTACCAGGCATTGAACCTACATTTCGTATTGTTACCAGGTTGTACACACTCATAACATACACATTATGACAATCAAGTCATTATGTGACACTTATCTTATACACATGATGCGTTCAGTTATACTTAAAACATTTTTTTATAATCGAAATTAAAATTAATCTCCGAAACTTTTTGCGGGGTCATAAACTTTCAAATTCTTTGCTGCTCGTACTTGTACATATTAGTATACATAAATATAAAGTCAGTTGACACTTTTTTTTGGAGAAAAATCCTAACTGATTACATGATTAATAACTGCAAACAATTTATTAAGTCATGTGGTCTAAACCAATATGCAGCAATCAAAGGAGAAAAACAACAACACAGCAACTTATATACAGATAATCATGACTACTTTTAAAATCATGAGAAGCTAAGGATATAATTCTTATCAATGTATTGTAAAAATGTCATGTGAGACTGGACAATAAAACTGTCAGTATAAACACACCAATGAGTTTTAAATAACATTAATAATTTAATAATTTGTAATAATGCTTAATTACTTGAACAATCACTATTTTAAACCAGTTAAAAAATTTTAAACTTACTTATGATTCCTTCACATCGTCTTCAAGACTCTGAGAAATTGTTATTTTACTATAATAGGTCTACACACATTACATTTATCTGGTGAAGATTTTTAATTGTTAGAAAACACAACATGAATATATACAAAAAATACATAAGAACTTTGCGTATGGTTACATTATTAAAAGATTTATTCCTTTTCTTTATTTATTTGACGACACTTATAGCCATTACATTCTGAGACAGAATGAACAGTCTGTATCACAACCTTCAGCAATAAGTATAAATTGCACATTTTGAGGTTATGGACCCACAGGAAAAGCTGCTTGACTCAATAATTTGTTATAGTTTACTCTATTTGTTTTTACATAGCTGCTCACGAATATGGGGCTGTACCTGTGAATCCCCTAGGGTACGTAATTGAAAATTAGCTATATGATCGGCATGATCCGACACAAAGACCACATCTTTAACAGGTCTCACGCCGAAGGAGGGCCACCATGCAATCAAAGACATAAGTTAGACACTTAAATAGGAATCGAGTCAAATTTCAGTGCACCATATCCATTATGAGTCCAACCCGCTGATGAATTTTGCTTTAGCCAGAGCACAATTTCAGACCCGTCGTACTTTAATTTATTTCCATTTTACAAGAAGCCTCAAATGGCCCTTGGGGGCATGTACACGGAGTGGGTAAAGATAGGACTTTGTATCAATAAGCGGCTCCAACATCAATTACCTGGGATAGTCTCTGTTTCCATAAAACACCGGATAAATTCAACCATGGTGGTGGACTGTCCTTTATTGAAGCCACAGTCACTATAACCCGACATCCTACCTCAAGGTTAAATGACATTCGCGAACATCCTCATCAGCATGTTAGAGCCAATTTTGAAGCTATCACATCCATTATCTCTTTTAAGCTTCTGTCAAAGGAGAAGGTAGCTGTATTCATTTACGTACTGCCAAAAAGTATTTACATATAGTTGAAATTTGAATATTCTTTACGGTATAAACTTATAAGAGTAAACCATCATATATACTGTCCGTATCTAAAGCCACTATTAAATATGATGAGGCCACATACAAATTATATTTTTTCCCAACCCTACATTTATCCATTGTGCACATTACATAGTCCTATATATATTCATTTTCAATTTTAATAGATTTATTCCTTAATTAAACTTTTTCAACGCAGAACAACTCTCAATTTTCAAAGATTACATTTAGATATTAGCTTGGTTTAAAATTAGATTTTACAATTTCTCAACTTGCATGTTCATTGGTCTCACAGCCCAACAAAAGACCTCAGCAACGGTTTCATATTCACAGAGCAATATGCCTCAGAGTTGAAAACACTTGAAAGACCCACCGATAGTCCATACTAGCTTTCCCAGCAAATGATCTGGTACCGATGCCTGCCGCAGGCTGTAGGACATGCAATTGTACATTCCATCAAGACATGTTATCCCAGTGAGAGTTTTAACACAACAGGGGCAATGGACAGAATCATTCTGCAGCAGCACCTAGGTCATAGAAACAAACCGCAAGAGGCAGAGGTGTGGTTTGGTAGGACAGTGTTACTATACATGGTTTACTTGCCACCTAGTGCTCAAAGAAGGATTGGAAGCTCTGAGGGCTACATCTGCAACTCGAATCTTATCAATCCATTTTAACATGAAAAATCCTTTCTCTTATAAGTAATGTCACCGGACTAATCCATTTAATGCTTTGTTTAGTCGTGCTACGCACTACATGCTCCAGGAACACCAGCAAGACACACCTGATATAAATCATGTTGAAAAACCCTGGACCAACCCTGCTCAAGACAAATCTTATAGGTTAAAAAAAAAAAAAAAGTAAAACAAAAAAAAAAAACACCAAAAAAAAAAAAAAAAAACAAAAAAAAAAAAAAAAAAAAAAAAAAAAAAAAAAAAAAAAAAAAAGAAAAAAAAAAAAAAAAAAACAAAAAAAAAAACAACCAAAAAAAAAAAAAACAAAATAAAAAAAAAAAAAAAAAAAAACAAAAACCAAAAAAAAAAAAAAAAAAAAGAAAAAAATGTCCAGATATATCTTTCTAGTACATTAAGGATAATTTATAGCCGTTTGGTCACAAATTAATGCCTCATACGGCCATCTAGTTAATAATCTCTGAGGGAGCTTATGGCCCACTTACCGTAAAAAAAAGAAAGAACAAAAACATTTTCCCGACTCAAATTAGGCTACATCGACACAATAAACGAACACAAAATTGACCTAATACATATTATTAATTTCCCTTAGTATTTAAATTAATTCATGAGAGGGAAAAAGATTGAGTACAAAGTGGTTTACCAACCATACGCGCAAACCTTTTCGCTGTGCCAAAAAATATTTCAAACAGATCTATCTTCTAAATGAAGGTTATTAAAGGGATAGTTCACCCAAAAATGAAAATTTTATGTTTATCTGCTTACCCCCAGGGGATCCAAGATGTAGGTGACTTTGTTTCTTCAGTAGAACACATACGAAGATTTTTAACTCAAACCGTTGTGATCTGTGCAATGTTATTGTGAATGCTTCATCCATATCTTTGTTTATTATTATTTATTAAATTTTTTTGGACCTCAAATTAATCAAAATGTCCTAACTGGATCTTCCAGTGAGATGACAGACTTCTCTCTGGTGAACTCCAGTCATCTAGTCCATGTAATCCTAGCCCATATGTTTCATGATATGATTCATCATGACCGCAAGCGCAGAATGGTTCAATTGACCAATCAGAATGAAGTTTTCCCAAGAATACTGATAATGGTAATAATGATCCATGTTGTTAGCATGTATGTTAACTTCCAAAATAACAGTCGCAACAGGTGATGTGAAGAGGATTAGTAGTATATCAGTTATTAGCTTTCTTTGCTCTTGTATGTTTTTATTTTTGTAAGCATGGCCAGGAACTGAATCTAGTTTTATGATGGGTCCATGCAGGTAAAGGGCTATTAGCAGGACCACGCTTCACTGAGCAATGAGACAGAAATGTATCTTAGCATAACAATGAAGCTAATACCTGTGTGGCCACAGGCTGCAGTGAGCTTTGGCTATGAGTACATTCTGTTCTCTCCCAGTGGGCTCATCTGACCCTTAATGAACCTGCACACTGAGAAGTGTTTTTTAGTATGCATTTTGTTCTTCTGGACACGAGATGGAAGATTACCTATAAAGAAACACGAAGTTGCTAAACATTAATTTGGGGTTTACGAACAAACTATAAAAGAGAAATTAAATTTTTGTACACTCCTGGCCTAATGATTAAAATCATTTTTGTTGATTGAAATAAAGCTGATGTAAGATCTGATTAGTGAAATCACTAAACTAAAACTGAAATAAAATTCAAACTAAATGGTAATAAAGAATCTAATAAAAGTTGACATGCAAATGACTACAACTTAAAATGAAAACTGAAAATATAACACTTTACAAAAATGATGAAATCACATGTAAGATATAAATAATTATAAAAGTAAATTAGCACTTTTATCTCCGGAGAATTACGTTTTTCTCAATACCAATGCTAGAATAGCTCTACTAATAATCAGTGGTAGCAGTGCCATCGAAATTCTTATTCACTGTGCCTTATGGTATAAACAACTTTTTTTCCCATTTAAACATGTCACAAGACATCCACAGATATTCTCTGTTTATTTAATCGCGAGATAGTGGTTTTGCAAGTCCAAACAATACATTATTTTTTTACAATATATGTTTTTGGTGAATTTTGTCAAAAGTATGTGGTTTTATATGTCTCAACTCTATCTTGACACTACTATTTTACCACTGTTAGACTCAGTTATCAGTCCCATTTCTACAGAAGATGCGTGGTAAAGGTTGGACACAAACAAACCAGTTTAAACTGACAGTTGGTGTTTGCTACTCGACAATTTTTTTATTTTTTCCAATTTGAACTCTATTATGTCTTTACAGGTGAGCTCAATGGTCAAATTCATGTGTAAAAAAAACCCCCAATGAATCATGATTGAATCATAACTACTATATAATCACCATACAATTGCGAGGTTTCATTTCGCGTAGCTATTAATGCATACAAAACAATGAGAACCGCAACAGAAAACATGTTGACTTTCGACAAACAATGAGTACTTGAAATTTGAATATCAAGCAGCCTGCCATCAGCAGGAAAAATATGATGATTCAATAATTCCATTCCAAAAACTATTGACGGTCAGAATAAAACTAACTAAAAGAAAAAAAAAACACAACACCCTCAAAAAAATCAGTAATCTCAATCAAAAAATGTAAATGCAAAAATCAAACCTATAAAAATATGTTTACTTCAGGCTTTGTCTGCTTACTATGTATCTCACGTTACCTTTACAGGATGTTTTCACAAACACATTGTATTTACAGTCATGTCTTTTATTGTGCATTTTAGTGAGTGCTTTGGAAACTGTCACCAGCAAGTATGGAGACACCATTGAAATCCCATGCAACAACGGGCGTGTCGTGGAAGCAGAAGTCACATTTGTAAAATGGAAATATGTAAGTTTGAGGTTCACTCATTTTCTGTCATTTTAAAGTTGCGGTGTGTAATTTTTCCAAATTCTTAAAAAAATAGCAACTATTTCCGAACAGGTTTCCCTAATACTACTGCCGTTTCACCCACTGCTATTGTTCAGACAAACTACTCCAATTCCTAGCTAAATTTATGCTGTTGGCTAAACAGTTTTGAAAGCACTGAAGAGCCACAGTGTTTACATCTGAACAGGAATGTCAGCATATGAATGGTGTACTTGTACCATTCTCTGTTAAACATTCTTTTTTTGCTCACTAGGACAAAGATGGCAACATACTGGTGAAACATCGGGATCAAAATGCCACTGTTTCCAACGATGTGAACTACAAGAACAGAGTCAGTATTAAAGATTTCGGCCTCGTCATCACACAAGTGGCCATGGCCGATCAGAGAACCTTCACCTGCATGGTGGTGGTAGAAGAAGACATTTTGGAGTATCCTGTTCAACTGGCCATTTACAGTGAGTATCATACACAGTAGCACTGACCAAAAATCTAGAATGTTTTCATATTTATAAAGACAATAATTCTAATAACAGTACTTAAACAGTACAGTATTTTCCTATTTATTACTGTAAAGCTGCTTTGACACAATCTGTATTGTTAAAAGCGCTATATAAATAAAGATGACTTGACTGGACTGAAAATGATTATATTGGATGCATTTATGAACTACTGTGTCCAACAAATGTTCCTTTTGTTTTCAGAGGTTCCATCACAACCTCAGATTACAAACCTAACGACTGTGATGGCAATCGGCA
Source organism: Sinocyclocheilus anophthalmus (assembly GCA_018155175.1). NCBI lineage: Eukaryota > Metazoa > Chordata > Actinopteri > Cypriniformes > Cyprinidae > Sinocyclocheilus > Sinocyclocheilus anophthalmus. The sequence goes on along the minus strand of JADLZN010005268.1, from coordinate 515,944 downwards.
AACCAACTACGGTAGGTTGTGTAATCAAGTCCACAGATTACAAAATAGTTTATGGTTTATATGTCACATACAGCATGAATATGTGTTAAAAACTCAATTAGAACTCAAATATATTAACTTCTTACAATCTGAACCATAAATGATGAAATGGAGGGCTTTGGATTTCCTCTTAATATTTGCATTAATATTCAATTTTCTTTCGTAACTGTATAGTGTTTTGATTTGTCTCATCAGTTGGCGCAGTGTCATTCTGAAGGTGCCAATCCAGCTGCCAACATCACGTGGTTCAAGAATAAAACTCCTCTTGTGACTGATGGAGCAGGTAGAGTGAAATATGGTGGAAATTAGTTATTCACTCAAATATTTGCCAAGATTTCCTCATTTCCTCATTTCATTCCAAACCTGTATGGCACAAAAAGGAGAACATTTGAAGACTGTTTTCAATGCTCTTTTCCATGCAATTACAGTAAATGGTAATGAAGCTTTAAAACTTCAAAAAAGATGAAAAAGCACCATATTAATATCATAAGTGGTTCAGAACTTCTGATGTTCTCCATCTGTGTTCCAATGAGAAAAGAAAGTCATATGGGTTTGCAGCATGAGAGTTATTTTCAAATGATCAAAGAGCTTTTTATTGTTTGGTACTATATTTTGTGTCTTTATTAATGTTTTTCTTTTTCTTTTTTTTGATTACAGCCATTAAAATCATCACAAATGTGGATGTTGATGAAGGGACAGGACTGTCCACGACAACTTCTACCCTGGAGTATACAGCAGTGAAGGGAGACATTGATGCCAAGTTCACCTGTCAGGTTCAACACATCAAGTCTGCTAAAATGGATTCCTCTCCTCTTGTCTTCACTGTGAACTGTAAGTTTTTCTTATGCTGCCTATACAAAATCTTTGGATAATATTCTTCCTATATGGTCCATTTTTAGCAAGTTTTTAATCTTAATGCTCCTACATTTTCTTCCATAATTCAGTTCCAAACTATTTAATTGAGCGCAAATGCATTCAAAACTGAAGTGGTTAATGGTCTAATGTTGAGCATAATTCACAGGATTATTCAGAATAACTCTCTTTCCATCTGAAGTAGCCATGAGAAAGAGGTCTTGTCAGAATCACATGGCTCGTTGAATTTCATCCAAATAAGATATGTAATTTGGCCTTGTTGGAGCAGGGCGTTTAGATGTTGAATGGGGTTTTGTCTTGCCTTGCCTCTGGCTGTTATAGTGAAGGTACTAGCCCCACTGCTATCTCTCAAAAGCATTTCTCACCACGAGAGCACTCTCAAAGCCTCAACTCTTGAGCTGAAGGGCCTCTTCTGGCTCATAAGGAGCTTTTCTGAAGTGCCCTTATCTGCATGGGCTCTGGCAGGGCTTGTCCTCCTTGCTTTACACATACCATCTCTCCACAGACCCTACCGAGAAGGTCAATCTCCAAGTGGTGTCCCAGGGTCCTTTTAAGGAAGGAGACAACGTGACCCTCAAATGCACAGCAGACGGAAACCCTCCACCCTCTAGCTACAACTTCTACATCAACGTAAGTCTGCACTGCAACTCACTTGGCTCTCCGTTCCTTTAGCATAAGTCCGAAAATTGAAGGCTGCTTTTCTACTTAAACCACCTTTTGTATCTGTAGGGAGAGGAAAAGACTGTGGACTCCAGCATGTACACCTTGACCAGCGTCACCCGGGAGAACACTGGAGAATACAAATGCTCACTTGTGGACAATGAGGATATTGTGGCTTCTATACCCATCACAGTTGAATGTAAGGAAATACTTCAGATGCAGTCGGATGTTTGACCACTTTAGGATTGACTAACATCTCTCTTTTTCGTTCCTCAAAGATCTTGATGTGGTCCTTAGCAGCACTGGTAAAATTGTTAAGAAACTTGGTGAGAGCCTTGAGATGACTGTAGATGTTAAAGCTTCAGGAGCACCACAAACTTCTTGGAAGAAGGTAGAAAATAGATGCCTCTCAAAAAAATGACTACTCATCCCATTAAAAATTGAACCTTTTGTTAATTTCTGGTTATTAAAATGCTGAAACTCTCTTTTAGGGCAATACCAAGCTGAATAGCCTGCCCAAGTTTCACAAATTGACGTACTCTGACTCTGGCGTATATGAATGTATTGTTTCCATGGCTGGCCTCAAGAAAACACAAACATTTGAATTAGTAGTTGAAGGTAAGTTTGCAGTGCTCTTCGCATGTGATTTATTAAAGTTTAACTGCTTTTACGGTTGAGCGCAGTCCAAAAGACCAGACCATTGTACATCAGAGAAATGCTTTAGGAATAGGTTTCGTTTTTGATAGTTAATTGAATAAGTGTTTTTGCAGGTTCTCCCGTCATTAAGAACCTGATCAAGGCGCGTGGTGAGGGCATGACCAAGGTCCTGAAATGTGCGGCTGAAGGCTTTCCAAAACCCACAGTACAGTGGAGTGTCAATGGCTCAAATGTAAGTCTGAACGATCTTGCACGTCATTCTTATGAAGATTTTTCAGTGCCTTTTTAAAGGTTTTATATGCTCATCAAGGCTGCATTTATTTGATTAAAAATACAGTTAAAAATAACTTTTCTGTTTTGATTTTTTTTTAAATGTAATTTATTCCTGGGATGCAAAGCTGAATTTTAAGCAGTCATTACCCCAGTGTCATCTTTGAGAAATCACTCTAGTATGGTGATTTAGTGCTTAAGAAACTTTTCTTATCATCGTTGAAAACAGTTGTGCTGCTTCATATTTTTTTAGAAACTGATACATTTTTGTCATTGTCACTTTTGATCAAAGTAATGCATCCTTGCTGAATTAATTTTTCCCAAAAAATAAACGAATAAATACCAACCACACACTTTTGAACATGAGTGTTTATTTTGGTTAGTTTTCAAATGATGAATTTTTAACCAGTTTTTGAAATTGTGATTTTATATATTTTTGTCATTTTGGACTTCTATAGTTTTATCAAACAGAATGAAATGTTTTAGAATTAGACAGATCGCCTAATACATCACAGAATTCATCAAATCCATGCTAATGCTCATACCTAATGACTTTCTGGAGAAGGACGAGGATGATGATGTCACTAGGGAGCTGGCTTGTGTTAGTTAAATGGATATAAAGTGAAATTGAGGACACAGGAAAAACTGATTAAATTCCTATCAATGAAAATGATATTCCCAAGAAAGCATGTTTTGTTTGGAAAAAATAAAGAAACACCTGGAATATTTCTTAATAAATTGCCTGTTTTCATGTTCATGAAAAAAAACTACAGGCCATTTGCCAGGTGTTAATGCGTTTTCAGTGACTCTCACCAGGGGACAAGGCAAAATGGCATTATTTTTGTTAAAAATGTAGTGGAATTATGTTCTCTAGTGAATTGTAATGCTGGGATAAAAGAGAACTAATATGATTTACTTCTTAAAATTAAGTATTTTATATATATATTAACCAAATGTATTACCAAGGGCCCTTTTTATTTTTATTATTATTATTTTTTTTACTAAAACCTGAAACCGAGCCTTCCATTAAGCTTTTATTATAGCTTTTCTGAGCATCTGGGCTCTTTTTCAATTCACTTTCCAGGGTTTATTGTTGCTTTCAATAGTAAAGGAACCTGAAAGGGTAAAACTCTTATGTCGAACAAGCCAGCAGCACATTTTAGCTGATAAAGATGTTCTCACTGTGACAACATACATGTAGGATGTTAAACAAAGTAGTTATTGTACCCATATCATTAAGCACTAGGATGAGGTCACTATTCAAACACATAAGATGACTAGTGTGCCTGAGTGGGAGTGTACAGAGGAAGCTATTAAAAATGATTAGGCTTTTACATACTTCCTGTATCATGTGGTTTTGTATTGGTACAAATTGAGCTGTTAGTGTGACTCATTTATTGTCAGAAGTGCATTACCTCATTGCCTGTATCTCTTTGTCTAAGCACATGCCTCTGTAAAATAATCTACTTGTGCACAGAGCAATAGCGCTCTCTAGTGGTGCTTATGATCCTTTACAAAAAAGCTTGTACTCAGTATATCATTGTTTTGCCACATTATAATAGCCATGAATACAGTGGTAAGTCTGATGTCATTTAATGGATGTTACATGCTGTAATTGCAGGTTGAGGGTGCTTCTGAGCATGGCAAAGTCACATACAGCCTCACTATCGTTCCAAATGGCAATCTCACTGTGTCCTGCACGGTCTCTAATGTCTTGGGCTCTGACATTAAGAGCATTAATGTGTCTGCACGTAAGTGTAACTTCTTTCCACTCTCTTAGCTGACTTCTGAACCCTTATGCATCACAGGATTTCTTTGTAAAGTTGTTTAGAAGTTCATAACAAAATCATTAAGACAAAACTGTTAAAGAACAAAATATTTGTAATTGCAAATGTGCTTAGCATCTGAAAAGACTAAATCTGTTATTTATTAAAGGGGTGGTTGATTGTGATTTTCACTTTTTTTAACGTTAGTTAGTGTGTAATGTTGCTGTTTGAGCATAAACAATATCTGCAAAGTTACGAAGCTGAAAGTTCAATGCAAATGGAGATGTTGTCTTTTAAAATTATGGCCGTTTAATGCCTACAAAAACGGCTGGTAGGGACTACAACAAGTTACATCCCAGGTTCGTGACTTCACAAACCAAAGGGGGCGAGGCCATGCAGCGCTGCTTTAGAGAAGAGGAAGAGAAAACTAGGGGTGCACGTAAAAATCTGTTCATATATGAATTGCGATTCTGACTTCTAACCATTCTAATAGATTCACAAGTTTCAAAATCAATGTTCTAAAGCAGCGGTTCTTAATACTGTTCCTTGCGTCCCCCTGCTCTGCACACGCTCTGGATCTCTCTCTCTCTCTCTCATATTCAGCTTAGCTCCAACAATGAACTTTTCCATTTATACACTTATTTTCACATAGCTATGAGAAGCGTTAAACATGGACGCGCGTGCAGTTGCCATACTGTATTAAAGCTTTAATCAGGATAAAACTGTATATTAAAAGCTAACATAAGGAGTACCATTTACAAATAACAGCAGTATCTAAAAGTATGAGACAACAACAAACAAAAAAACATAGGCCTGCCATTAAAAGCCGTGCTTGCACAGGTTTTGCACAATCCTCTTCACTAATATCCTATGCTTCTCAATCGGGCTCAAACTGATAAGCGATATTAACAATGCCCTTGGTTACGATACAACTGGAGCACGTGCTGCTGAGGTGAGGGGCGGGACGATTAGACGCGCACTAGAGGCGGTTTAGCCAATCACAACACACGGGGCAGGCTAAACAATCAGAAGCCATCGCCTATTTCTGAGGGCGGGGGGGGGGGGGGCTTCATAAAACAGAAAAAGATTCAGCCGTTTATACAGAGAGGGGGACAAGAGCGTCGGTGGAATAAGGGGGAAATTATGTGAAAAAGGAACGCGTTGGTTTTTTTTTTTTTTTTTTTTTTTTTTTAATAAACGAAGCACATTCAACACCATGTTAGAATGCACCCCATAAACACAATTAAGCCTAGAAAAAAAACAGTGAACCACCCCTTTAAATTCAAGTCCATCCCACAAAGATGATGTTTATTTGTTTTAAACTTTACTTTTCATCAAAGATAATAATGGTTACACTTTACAATAAGGTCCTGTTAGTTAATGCATTAACTAAAATGAACCAACAATCACTCATTTTTTTGTAACAATAGTTACTGGTCTTTATGATTGTTAATAAAAATACTGTTCATGGTTAATGTTAGCACACATTCATTAAATGTAAAATAATAATAAAAACAGATACTTTTTAATTTTAGAAATGTTAGTGATGTTAAAATTAAATGCTTTATTTTTCATTGTTATTTCATGTTAACTGTTAAATGAAACCTAAATTGTTAGTATAATAACTCTAATAATACAGTAGCTTTTATGTGTTGGCCTTAAAATGTAAAATTAACATGGTTTTTAAGTAATAATTCCAAGTTTTGTCTAAGGTTGACGTTAACTTCTAAGCGTGGATAATATAACATTAGCACATAAAAACTCTTGTATCTTTATTTGAGCTCACCTTTCCTTCTCTTCTTCTGTTCTGTTTGTCGGGATGCTGGTCTGTTCTCTGACTAACACACGCTTTCACTTTACATGACACAAATCTTTCGGCTAACCCGGGACAAAAGTGTTTAATTATTAAACCAACCACAAGTGTAAGCCTCTGGATTCCTGTATTTACATGCATTGCTATTTAATTTGGGGTTATTTGAGAAAAAGCAAGAATTAACATGCAAATGTCCATTAATCCGTTTTGTTATTAGAATATATCTACACATTTATATATACAGTTTCTCCAGTTCTGTATGCAATGGGCTTTTCATTCCATGAGAATATAAAGCAAATGGAACTTAATATGATTTTATATCTGATTACAGTTGTTGAGGACGTGACAATGGACAAACAAGGTAAGACTGAGTTATCATCTACGATCAGGTCTGGTCTTTGCACAGCTTTGCATTACACAGGAAGAGAGCATATGCCAAACGTCAGTGCCTTTAGTCATCAATTTAATGAATGCTTTTTGAGTGTACTCTAAAAAAAAAACACTAAAACAAAGGTGCTGAGATGCCCAGCATCCTGATAAAGGCTAGGCCTTCAGCGTCTTATTTGCTTTTGTTTAGTTATTGAATGGTTTAAGTTCTCATCCAGTTGTCGTCTTCCCCTTGTCACCAGTTGTCCATGCCCTGTTCTGAATGTTTTATCTCTGTGTTTCTTAAGCAGATCAGAAAGATGAGTACAGTGACCAGACGATTCTGGCTGTTTGCATAGTAGTTGGCCTGATGCTGGCGGTTCTGGCGATAGGACTGGCCTACTGGCTGTATATGAAGAAGTTCAGGTACGACATGATATCCACTTCTCATTAAACAGTGAAGACGTTACCATTCATCACGTTTTGCACATTTGCACTATGCTTATGTAATCCAGATTTGCTCAAAGTGGAATATTATGTAACACTTAATCTGGATGTAGGCAAGGATCCTGGAAAACTGGAGAAAAGGAAGATGGATCTGCCGAAGAGAGTAAGAAACTGGAGGAGAATCAAAGCCAAAAAGCTGACGTGTAATGTCAAAGGAGCCATTCAGGGTGAGTCAAGATTTCTGAAACTAGCTTAATGTGAATGACTATTTTTCTTTGTAGTAGTATTATATATAAATGTTTATAGATTTAATTATCGTTATATTTATTATGTATGCATCTTGTCTTTCCTTAGGATTAATTTGAATGCAATCCCTTTTTTCCACAAGAGAAGGAGTGAAAAATTGGTGAAGTCTGTGAAAAAATGATCAGAAGCTGTATTGGAGGACCGGAGTAGCTGTGTCAGTTACATCTCCACCATCGTCTGTAATGTGTCTGTGCCTCCCCTACGCTGGGGATTTAATTAATAATGTATGTTGTAAAGTATGTGAATCTTTTGCATTGAAGATCAAGCCTGTTCAGAAACCTTTGTCTGTAAAGTGTTCATTCATAATGTTGGATTTCATGTTTGAAGCCCTACTGTGTTTTGTTTTATTTTAATGTCCCAGCTATTCAGTTCATGCAAATTTGTGTTTTTAGTTTCACATGGTTGAAACCCTGAGGCCTTTAGTATCTGTATGGGACTTTTTCCTTTCGAATTACACGTAGTACCTAATCTGTGGCATGATATGAAGCATGATATTCACGCTTATACCGAGCACTTGGCTAGTTTTCAGGTCTTAACAAGTCCGTAAGCAAAATTACATCCCGATATTATACTTGTTGGGATTTAGAAGACCATTATTTACCAATATTTAGACCTTATATGCATTTTAATAAAGACTATGACCTACAATTTGAAGTTCAAATGTCTAAACAGGACAACTGACATAATTTTGTCATTTCTGAATTAAGAAGATAATGCAGGGACCAGTGCTTGTTTAATGAAAACCTTGCCCTTTGCTTGGATTGTTTACCATTTAAAATTGGGTTCTCATCACATGTTGCTTTTTTTTCATGAAAGTGAAAATCAGCTCTCAATAATGTATACTGACACTTTTCTCAGATTATCGCCCGTTTCGTGTGTTCTTTGATGTTTCATTGTTTCGCCGCAGAATTGTATGTGATCTGGTTTAAGCATTACTTGTAAATATGGTTAAATTCTTTTTATTGTTTTTATGTTCTATTTATATTGTTGAGGTTTAGCTAAATGCCAGTGTTTTGACATTATGTTAGCTAGTTTTAGTAAATTTTCCTGAAAATATACCTCTGTTGCTGTTGAACGGTACAGTACAATTGATGGTATTTACTTGCAGATTTTAAATTCAATGCCTAGTGGTTGCTGCATTTCCACACTTCAGTGCACATCACCTGCATTTAATCCACTGTCAAGACCAAAGAGGTTGAATTTGGCCATGCAAGTATTGTACATTCTGACCGTTGTTTTGTACTCTTAGTTCAAATAAAGTGTACATTTTAGGAAAGAGGGTTTTTTTTTTTGTTTGCTCGCTCATAGTTGTAACTGTAATTTTACAATGTTTTTTAAAAGTTGCTTATTCTCCCAGCTCATTTTGTTTGATAAATGCAGTAAAAATAAGAATATTGTGAAATATTATTTAAGTTTGAAATAACTGTTTTCTATTTTATTTTAAATTGTTATTTATTCTTGGGATGCAAAGCTGAATTTTCGCAGACATTACTTCAGTGTTCAGTGTCACATGATCCTTCAATCATTCTAATATGCTGATTTAGTGCAAAAGAAACATTTCTTATCATTACACTGTTTTTGCCGTTTCACATTTTTTGTGGAAACCACGATACAATTAATTTTTTCAGGATTTTAAGATGAAAAGAAAGTTCAAAAGAACAGGTTTTTAAAAATGTATTAGATTTTTTTTGTAACAGTATAAAAGTCTTATGTAACTTTTATTCAATGTTTGTCCAGTAATTTCACAATCTCAGTTTTTACAGCATTAGGTTATGACTGTTCTGTTGTCACACATCACATCAACATTCCCCAAAGCAAGTAACTTTTAAAAAAGAAACTGTTCAAACCAAGCGGGGCCGTATGTATAAAGCCGCTCAGAGTAAAATTGTTGTCTTAAGTGTGTCAAAATTCTTAGAATGACAATTTTACTCCTATTCCTAGACTTAAGAATAAGTGTGATTCATAAAGGTTCCTAAGTGTTAAAAGAGATCTCAGCTCCTAAATTATTTAAGAGAACTGGAGAGGTCTCCTAACCTAGTTAGGAGTAACAAGATGGCAGCAAAAGGAGGAGACACACTTTCCAACGAAGATATGACATATTGGAGTTATATGTTGATAAAATTATACAAACTTGATCGCCAAGATAGTCAATTCTTTTTGTAACTGACCAAGTAAGAAATTTAATAACTTCTTCCACTCTACAAATCAATGCTCTAACTGCAGAAATAAAAATAGTAATTACATTTTTTTGGCTGGAAAAATGCAGCAATGCACCGGTGATAACACAGTAAGCAGGTTCTCACATATTGTGGCACTAACCCCACCAAACACAACAGTGACCAAAAGTGATGTGTGGAGTTTTTTTTTTAATGACCCCACATTTCACTTAAACCATTCAAATATGAGGGAAAAAAACACTGACCAGTGTTGCCAACTGCTTTCAACTGAAAGTAGCTAAAACAGTTGCTAAGTGTTGCTAGATTACTTCAGAATGGCAAGTTCACTGATCTATATACTTCTAGATCAGTGGGGGCGTATGGGTATCTCGATAACGGTTTGTACAAGAAATTTATTTTGTTGCTAGGCTTTTGAAAAAAAGTCTCAAAAGGGGTGAGGAAGTCACTAAACTGGCAACATTGATATTTACTACAACATCATCAATTATTGATATTTCGTTGGTCCTCTTGTTTTTGCATGTGTTCATAATTTCTTTGTATGACAGCATGGCCAAAAAGTATGACCACACAATTTGGTATGTTTTATTGCATTATTATCACAAATAAAACAATTGACTCTGAGAAACTATGCAACATGTTTACAAAATCTTGCACATTTTATTTTAAAATAAGGGTGATGTCAAATTTCAATACCGGACATCTCTTTTGGCCACTACTATATGGCAATTAATTAACTTTCCAACTGACCGACAAACCATATTGCAAAAACAAGCCACTTTTATGAGGATTGTGGGCTTTCCTGGAGTTGTTGGAGCCATTGATGGAACTCATGTTCACGTCATTGATCCAACTGTAAACGAGAAGAAATACCAATAGAATACAATTTCAAAGCATCAGTAATAATTTGTGATAATTTTGTACAATGCAAAGCATTTTTTTTAAATACATTTAAATATTAAAATATTTTAGTGTCTTAATTAAATGACTTTATTGTAGTCACATTAAATGATTGGTGTTGTACTGCTGTGACTTTACATGAGCAGGCTCACTACTGGCTGATTCAGAGGTCGAGGGCAGCCATTTTGAGTTGACACCATTGTAGTCCTTAGTTCAACACTTAAGAATCAGTCTTAGACTTTACTAAAAGTTCCTTTTAGCTTCTTTATAAATGTCTCCTACTCAAGTAGGAAAAGTCCTACTTGTAACTAAGAATTTTTTGACACTTAAGTCAAAGCTTAAGACTATTCTTAAGAGCATTTCTGAGAAGTTTTATACATACGGGCCCAGGTCTCAGACAAGGTACATTTATTTTAAAAGTTAAATGACAATAAAAATATCATGATGGAGATTGTGATTTTTTAAATTTGTAAAAATGTGGCCAATTAGAAAAATATCTTAAATTCGGTAAAGGTTTGTTTAAGGTCAAAGCATTATGTAAGCAGGTATTGTCTTATCACAAATGGCGATGTCTTGGAAAACTTACATGTACGTGCAAGGTAAAGTATATTGAATATTTTTTTTATAATAAAATATTAAATTCCATGCAAATATTTATTGTAGTGTTACAAAATTCATAATTTCTCTGTAAAAATAAAAGAAAAAAATGTGGCTATTTGGTTGAAGAAGTAATAGAAATTGTTGGGAAGCTTGAAAGAACTGTTCCGTGCCCTCAGGAACAGACCCATCCCATAATAATGATCCCAAAAGCATTGGAGATAATCCAAATCCAAACTCATCTGAAAAGTTAAGGTACTTTAACATTGTCATAAAGATGAGTTGATGGCTCACAGTAAACAAGCTGGTAAAGGACAGCGGAATGCAAGAGATTTAGTTCACTGTAAACTATACTGTTCCTTCATCACATACACATTTAAGAATGATAGGAATGTAGTCAAATAGTTACCACCTATTAAGTCTCCTGGCTCCAACTGTTTGTATTCCTCAGTGCAGCTGTTGCTGTCCATGGTGCTGCAATGGCCAACTACAGATTCACATACTGCAACTGTTATACAAGTTTGATAAAAACAAAATCAACACTAATATCACAATCCAGCAATTTTGTCAGACAATCAAATGGATGTAAAAATTATAAGCCTAAAAAATGGTAAATAAGCACACAAGAAATCACATTAACCTGAGAAAGTCAGATTGTAATCCTACATAACGTATTAATACACTTTTCATATCATAAAGCCAGATAAACCTGACAAACACGACATATCACGGTAAACTCGCAATGTCCTCTGGTGTTGACTTATCCTAAACCTCCTTATATCATTTGCTTTACATTTTTACTTAGCACATGCAGCATATTTGACCTAAAACAAACGTGTTTGTACATTATTATTGTGTAAGCACAGCATTTTGCTTAATATAGTTGATTGTCCACAAACTACGCATAAGCTGTCAATAATTAGCAAAAAGCAGCCCAGTGTTGTTTGAAATAGTTCAGCGTTTTGCAAAATGCTTATATGATTGTTTGTGTAAAGTTTATTTGACAGATTTATTTAATTGACACATGGCGTGGAGCAACCTTTACTGTTTCCCCCTTCGAAACGTCATTTGAACATCCGGGGACTCGTCTGCTTGATTGACAGTTGCCATAGCAACAGCCCAGGCTGTCGCCATTTTGTCAGTTGCTTTTTTAATCTTTCAAATGTTTTCGCTTCCCGCCGGAATAATGCAGTCACGCGCTCGTAACAGTGACAGTTTTGGAAAGGCTTCGCTAACCGCGTCGGACTGAAAACGACACCGGGACAAAGAATCGGAATGTCAGGAATATATTTATTGGGCTAGTAGTCCGTGTCTCGGGTCCGCCGGGCCGGTCCGCTGCGCAGGTTTGGAACGCGCGCCATTTTGTGAAAACTGACAGAAAAGCTTAACGGTTTTTGTTCACCTTTTCACGTAGCGCATTCTATAATATCTGCGTGTCGTTGGTTTTTTTGTGACTATTTTTGCTTTTGAAAACAATTCATTTGCGTCTCCGCCTCTACAGAAGCGAATAATCTTGAATGTGCGTTTCCGAGCGCTAGCTGGTTAGCCGCGTTTGTTAAAGTCACTGAGAAAGAGCGCTAACTAGCCGCTAACCATCACTTCACCACTTACAAACCATGATTAATGCACAAATGAGATCTGACATGGGCAAAAACGCATTGGAAAGACGCTGTTTTACCTGTCAGTCGAAATAAGGCATTTAGCCCCGTCTGGCTCAATACATTAGGGGTGTCTCATCGGAAGCAGCGTAGAGAAACTGGATCAGTCGCCTCACTTTACTGGATCTGGGACTTTAAATGAAGATCACACCATCAAAGGTGAGTATTTGAGATTTGTAGAGGTCTAAGTGAATCTTGTGGCCTTTGTAGGTTTGTTTCCAAACCGGTTGTTTGATAACGTTAGAAGCTACAGGCTAGGTTGATTTGGCCTAGATGGCTAGCCGATTAATAACTTTCCTCACGTTAACGTAGTTAGCGATCTTTGTTCATGCACCAGATAGCTCATCCGATCATCAGCGTCTGCTTTTACACTCCCCAAGCCCCAGTAGTGAGCATTTGTAAAGGTTTTAGGACAGTCTGTTAGTCGTTTAACAGGCAACCCAGTGTAGCTTCGCCAGGTCAGACTGCCGGAGCAAATGTGTGTGTATGTGGGTTTGCTCAGCCTACGATTTTATATATAACTATCCGCAGAAATCTGCCAGCTGGTGATTACAGAAGTGTATCATCACATCACTCTGATGGGAGTGTTTGGCTGGTGGAGGTGATGATGATGATGATGATGATGATGAAGCCCCATGTCTAGCGTGTTGTCAGTTAGCCATCAGGCTGGTTTCCTGTCGGGGGAGGGGGGCTGACATTAGCCAGGGATGTGATGCCTAACCATAGTTATCCAGCAAACATTGCTCAGTCATGTAGTACGGGTTTAGACTTTAGCGTGACGATGGAGACGTTAAACGAGTCCGGTCGAGCCCGATGAATGGCTAAGCCAGCTAGAGAGGTAAGGTCCGCTTTACATGTCACTGTCACTCAGTTTACCTCTGGTTAGTTTGCTCAGTGTTCAAGGGTTTTTCTCAAGTTAGTTATAGTTAATGTGAAGGAATGGATGGCACGCTGCTCAGATTTGTATTTGTTAGTCTGTGTAAAGAAATGCTTTCGTCTTTTTCAGATGGATAATGGTCTCTGACCAGGTAAATACAGGACAGGTTGTCAGATTCCCCCTCAGTGTCACCTGAAGGTTCAGCGTTGGTGATGTTTTATACATAATAAAAGTACAGCTGATACAGATGAATTATGCACAGAGAAATGTCTCATCAAAAAATAGGGTCGTGGTTTGTTGCTTCGGTTTGCCTCAGGTAAACTTTATTCTGGAAGTTCATAGGTAGATCTGTGTCAGATGCCATCTTTTTTTTGTCCATCACTTCCTCCCACAGCAGTCTAAAGTGGTCCTATTTAACAGGGGCGTTTTGTTCTTTCCTGTGATGCAGTTTATTAGTTGTTTTGTACAAACCTTATTTCAGTCACACTAGAAGAATAAGTCTCATGCATTTAGCTGGATATGCAGGAATGGGCCTACATGCACAAAAGGACCAGGATCTGTACTGTCGCGTACACTTGTCTTTTTACACTCCATGCGCAGTCCAGTATCCCTTTTCTTTCCATCTTATTGACATTGTTTTGGCGTTTCAGTGGTGCTGAAATCCAGCTGATCTCCTGTAGTGTTATTTCAGGGCTCGTTTTTTATTAGCTGTTTAGAAATTAGTCAGAACATTTAGATTAATTATAACTTTATGTAAGCTAGGGAAATTTGAATGGGGGGAAATGTTATTTTTTCAACACTTAAGTATGTTTCGTTAAATTAGGCAAAGTTCTGTTGTAGTTGTGAACTTAGGCTTACTTGTAGAAATATGAATTCAGTGTTATCCAAGTTTTAATAAAGCGATCGGAAAATAAAGTACAAATGCATGCTTTACATGCTCAGTTTTGAGATGAGTTGTAATTTCTATAAATTGTTCCTCTTTTATTGTGATGTTTGTTCATCAACGTTTATTTGCAGCCCTTCTATTCATGTAGGACTCTAAGGAACGTTTGAAATGTGGGAAGATAAGTTAACACTTATTGCAAGTGAATCAAACATTTTACAGCTAATTAAGGTGAAATTAAATTATACTGGAAATCATACACCCAGGTTAGCTGTTTGCATCTGTTCTTGTTTTGAAGCAGAAGCTGTTGTGCAGTTATGCACGTCTTACGTTATTGATTCCTTTGGTAGTATTTGTCAAATGAAGTACTCGTCACTGTGTAAAATGATGGTTAAAGTTGTTCATTGTTTATCATGGCTGCATTTAGTGAGATGCAGCCATGAGTTTGAAGTGGGATATCTAGTGGGTAGCAAAAAACCAACAAGCTGTTTTATTTTTTTGTTGCTTAGTCATAACTTGGGTGAAGTTTGTCTCTGTTTGCTGTACCTACTTTTTTGTTCTTGTGCTCCACACCAAATAAGTGGAATAATTTCTGGGACATGTAACACATTTTAACTTTGTATTTTGAGATGTCACTGGCCATCTTAAAAGTCATAAATTACACGGAGCTGACCCACTATTACACTATAAGTAAGGAACAGTTGTGTTACAGAGCTTTATTATAAATTGGAAAATGTTTGATGGAAAGCCATAATTGTTCTTGTTGCATGTGCATTCAACATGTTTGGCGTTGCTGTGAGAAGGTAATTTAATGATCACAGTCCCTTGCTGTACTGTAGTCAAGGGAATTTATTGCATGTTTGGTGTTTACCTGACCTGACAATAACCAGACATGCCATGAAATTAAATTAAATTAATTGAAAAGGATAAATTAAATGTCAAAAGCTAAATAATATTTTTAAATTTATTATTATTTGGTTATTACAAAGCATATATCACTAGTTTTTGCTAGTGTTATTAAAAACAAATCTTATAATTAATTATTCATATGATTTTTACTTGATTTCATTCCTTGAAACAGGATAATTACTGATCAGTAAACAGAAAAAAACGAATATATCGTATTCCTTGTTATAACTCCTTTGTAGTTTAATCAGATTCAGAAATAAAATATCAATCTGAGTAGTACTCATGTAAAATGAGTGACACAGCATGGTGAAATGCACCTCAGAGGGTTATATTTAATGTTTATATTTGCAAAGCCTTGTTCACATATTTTGTATTTTACCAACTTTATAATTTTTAATACAGGCCTATAAATTCGTATTTCTTCTTTGAGTTATAAAGGCTGCTTATAAATCACAAAAAACAGAACTAGATATGCAGTAAGAGCATCTTCTGTGGTGCAGAATGTAATGTTTCTGTTTGTACTGTGCCATACATCAGTTTTTCTCTTGGTGAACTGCATGCAGTCCTTGACAACATGAATCATCAAGCCCATATTGAGAAATATGCCTTAGCAAAACATAAAAAATACAAGCATCTCTGATATTTTTCCTGTACCTTTTTAAAAATATATAATCAATTTGAAATGTTTATGTTGGTAAATTAATGTAAAAATGTGTTATTATTTCATAGGCTTTTGTCCTGAAAATCGTTTGAGGCTGTAGAAGTGTTTCCATCCTCTGATATTTTGTGGATCACATGAATTCTTTGCCCTGCCTTAGTTAGGTCAGCTGAATCATTCTCCGCTCCTACACCATGAGTGGGGTCTGAGCTGCTATTTTGCTGTCAGGCTCCAATGTGGTGGATGCTTCATCTAAGTGTGCCAAAGTTCAATTTTATTTCTTGTTTATTTCTTGTTTTCTTATTGGAAAATGGGAGCAGCTCTGCCCTGGCAACAAAAGTAGGCTATTTGCATACTCTTCTGTGATTGGCTTGAACATTGATGGGCTTGCCAAATCACACTGTATCTTCTTGGTGATAGGCTATGCTAATTAGGTGCTGTTGCTGGGATTCTGAATAGTGGTGGGATTCTGTGTGGCTGGTGCATTGTGTTGCCTGGCAAGAGATGCTGATATATGAGCAAGCTCCTTATAATTATCACAATTTACAGCTAAAAAAAAGGACAGATTTCTAACCAAAAATGTTGTACTTGACATTAAATTTGCACTGTAGTCTTTTCTTTATTTAGAAATAGTTTTTTTAATTATTTGTTTCTGTACAGTTATATTAAATGATTTTGTCTTTTTTTTATAGCTATGCTTTAATTGTTGTTGCCTTTATTTTTCTGACATTCCTCTTACAGGAATGTTATATTCTGATAAAGAAGATTAATAAATTCATAGATTTTTTTTGTACGTATGTTTATATTCACTTTCTGTCCTATTGTGTTTTAGTTCTAGTGCTTCATTTTTGTTACATAAAAATCTCAGAGATGGCTTTTCTCTCCTAAAACAGAGAAAGAGGTTTGTGGTTCAAAGGATCACAGGGAGAGAGGAGAATTTTGTTCTAACACACTAATTTAGCTTAAATTTCCTCTAGGGGGAGAGACCTCAGCATGCAAACCCTCGTCTGTCCGGCTTGCACCCTCTCTTTCTTTCCATGCTGCTGGTCTTCAGATGGCTGCTCCCATGCCTCATTCGCACCAGCAGTACAGTGACTGTCACCAGCAGAGTACAGACCAGTCTGTCACTGTACTGCCATACAGTGATCAGACACAAGCACTCACTGCCAGCCAGGTACTGGATGCTCCGCTGCTGTTTATGCACTTAGTTTTTTTTGCATTGTGAATAAACATGGATGAAGCATGCTCAGTTATTGCACTTTGTGAAATGAATACTTCCTGTTACTTTTCACTTAGCCTTTGGATTATTTTACCTCTTAGTCAAAAGTATGTGAATTTGTTAAAAAAAATAAAAAAATGTGTCACCTAGTAAATCCACGTGTTTCCCCTTCTTTTATTGCAGAGGCACATGCCCCAGTGCTTTCGTGACCCCACTTTAGCTCCTTTAAGGAAGCTCTCCATAGACCTGATCAAAACCTACAAACACATCAATGAGGTAAAATGTCTTCGTTTTATTGCTATTCTCATCTATATTACGTTCCTTGCCATAGTACAGCATAAAATAAAGCTAAAAATAATAGTAGTGAAGTACAAAATTAGGATACTAGATCATAAGTAGTCGTACCTCTGAAAAGTCTTTTAGGAAGTTTTCACACTAAGTTATGAGTGCAACCATGCTCAAGGATTTTTGAATTGAGACTAATGCTGTGAAACTTACTTGCTCTCCTGTATTAGGTGTATTATGCAAAAAAGAAACGACGGCATCAACAAGGTCAAAGTGAGGACTCCAGCCACAAGAAAGAAAGGAAAGTCTTCAATGATGGCTACGATGATGAGAACTATGACTACATTGTCAAGAATGGGGAAAAATGGATGGACCGCTATGAAATTGACTCTTTAATTGGAAAAGGGTCATTTGGCCAGGTATGTCTTTAGTTTTCTTCAATTGTTTTAAGATTTATTTTTGAAAGGGAAAGAAAAATTAAAGATTTTAAATGTTAGGAAATTGGGACATTATCAGCTTTTGCCCTGATAAAATAGAGGCTAAATTATTGTTTTGGACTTAATCCATGGATGGCAAAATGATGCATGGTGTAATTGCCATTTCAAAGTAGTTTTAATATCTTATAAGGAAACACAAGTATTGTCTTATGTGAATGTAATTGTCACTTTTTTAGGTTGTAAAAGCTTATGACCGAGCTGAGCAAGAGTGGGTAGCAATTAAGATTATCAAGAACAAGAAGGCCTTTCTGAATCAAGCTCAAATTGAAGTACGGCTTCTCGAGCTCATGAACAAACATGACACAGAGATGAAATACTATATAGGTAAGCAGCCTGTTCAATTCTTTGATATCATTTCAAAATCTTTGCATAAAGTGCATTCTTTCAATTTTAAATATAAAAATCTAAATGTATTTCTTTTCTCAGTACACTTGAAACGGCACTTCATGTTCCGGAATCATCTTTGCTTAGTATTTGAAATGTTGTCATACAACCTGTATGACTTGTTACGGAATACGAACTTCAGAGGTGTCTCTTTGAATCTGACACGGAAGTTTGCCCAGCAGTTGTGTACAGCACTACTGTTTCTCGCTACACCTGAGCTCAGCATCATCCACTGTGACCTAAAGCCAGAGAACATCCTGCTATGTAACCCCAAGAGAAGTGCCATCAAAATAGTGGACTTTGGGAGCTCCTGCCAACTGGGACAAAGGGTATTGTGAAGCGACTTATTTTTTTAATGTGAGGTAAGTGTGGAGATTGTCACAGAATGCTTAGAGTAATTGATTACATATTCCTCCTCCTCCATCAGATATATCAGTACATCCAGAGTCGATTCTACCGCTCCCCCGAAGTGTTATTGGGAATGCCGTATGACTTGGCCATAGACATGTGGTCTCTGGGATGTATTCTGGTGGAAATGCATACAGGAGAACCTCTATTTAGTGGAGCCAATGAGGTAATGATCTGTATGATTTATTATTAATAATGATGATTAATTTTGTATAAACATAAGTTTCCCGTGTCCTTAAACACCATGAATAGAAAGTTTTATGATTGACAACTACATTGATATGTGGGAATAAATCCCCTAAATTATTGTTTAATGTGTGTACAGAATACAGGAGTTAAAACGGAATGTTATAGTAAAAAAACATAGATAAAACAAACGGTCACACTTTATTTTAAGGTTCAATTCTTGCTACTAACAAACCATTAACTATGACATTTCCCTCAAACTGCAAATGTTCTGCTTATTTATAGTTTGTAAGATAGTTGTTAAGTTTAGTATTGGGTTAGGATGAGGATTGTAGAATTATGAACATCAGAATATGTGCTTTAAGTACTAGGACGGGCAACGATTAATCGCATCCAAAATAATAGTTTTTGTGTACATAATATATGTGTGTGTACTGTGTATATTTATTATGTAATGTTAAAGAACAACCATGCTGTATATATTTAGAAAATATTTCAATGTATATATTTTTAGTCAATATAAGTATTTATTATAAAATTTATTATAAACATAACATATTTTTCTTAAATATGTACATGTATGTGTTTGTATTTATATATACATAATAAATACACACAGTGTACTCACATGTACACAAAAACTTTTATTTTGGATGCGATTAATCGTGATTAATTGTTGCCCAGTACTAATAAACAGCATATATATTATAAATAGGCATGCCAATAAGCAACTAGTTAATAGTGAGAATTGGTCCCTATACTAAAAGTGTTGCTTTACAAACTTATTCTTTAATCGAAACACTATCAGGTGGACCAAATGAACAAAATTGTTGAAGTACTTGGGATCCCACCCAATCACATTATGGACCTAGCACCAAAAGCCAGGAAGTTCTTTGAGAAGTTGTCAGATGGGACATGGAGTATTAAGAAGACCAAAGATGGAAAAAGGGTACATGTTACTGATATTTTGAAGTACAATCACTATTATGGGAATTTTTTATGCAGCTTTTGTGGGAATGCTTGTTATTTTTGCTAGAATGTCTTTCTGCTTTTCTGTGAGCAGTACAAACCTCCGGCATCTCGAAAGCTCCATGCCATCTTGGGAGTGGAATGTGGTGGACCAGGCGGTCGTCGGGCGGGAGAATCCGGCCACGCAGTAGCTGACTACTTGAAGTTCAAGGACCTCATTCTCAGAATGCTGGACTACGACCCCAAGACGCGAATTCAGCCCTACTATGCCCTCCAGCACAGTTTCTTTAAAAAGACGACGGATGAAGGAACCAATACAAGCAGTAGTGTGTCAACAAGTCCTGCACTTGAGCAGTCGCAGTCATCAGGGACCACTTCTAGTACATCCTCAAGCTCAGGTTCTACTACGATTTCATCTGTTCTGGTCTCTAAGCTCTTGGTTGTAACTGACTTGATAGTAGTGTGTTTCTCGGTAAAGCTTAACGCAGTTAATTTCCTCTGCTTCAGGAGGATCGTCTGGAACAAGCACCAGTGGCAGAGCAAGATCCGATCCAACTCACCACCATCGGCACAGCGGTGGGCATTTTAGCACAGCCATGCCAGCCATAGACTGTGACAACCTTTGCCCTCAGGTGAGCCCACCTGGTTGATCTTGTCAAGTAAAGCATTTCAATGTTTGGCGCAGGGATCAGGATGAACCCGTTTGTTTGGTCCTTGTTTGTGCGTGTGCAAGCGAAGCTATCATCCCCCAAGGTAGCTATGGCCTGGCCCAGTAGTAGAGAACAGACACCTGTCTCTGTAGAGACTCATCCAGTCCAGGAACTTTTCACGTGCCCAGCCCCACGCCTCGCCAGAGGCTTGCCACCCCTCGTCATGCACATGTTCCCTTCATCCCACGGACCGGTCATAGCAGCGTCGACCCAGCCTCTGGGCCGGAGTATCATACAACTCGCCCACCAACAGCGCGTCCACCCAGGATTCCATGGAGGTGGTGCACGGTCATCTGTCCATGACATCCCTGTCTTCCTCGGCATCCTCTTCCTCCACATCTTCCTCTTCCACAGGAAACCAAGGCAACCAGGCTTACCAGCTCCGCCAGCTTCCTGCCAACACCCTGGACTTTAGCCAAAACGGAAGTATGAGTATGGGTTTGGGTGCCTTCTCAAATCCTCGCCAAGAGACTGGTATGGCTGGACATCCCACGTACCCTGTTGCCACAAACACAGGAACTGGTCACTTTATAGCAGAGGGACACCTGGGCATGAGACAAGGCATTGATAGGGAAGATTCTCCGATGACTGGAGTCTGTGTTCAGCAGAGCTCGATGGCCAGCTCATGACTTTAGCTGAAATGGGTTTGTTTTTCTGTGTGAATTTTGTTTTTGTTTTCCCCATTTTTATGGTGGTGTTTTTCATTTTCTCCTGTTTTTTCAAAAGGTGCATAGAGAATAAAAGCTGCTCACTTCTGAGGGGAGATATCACTGAACCGCTACAAATTGAAGAGTATTTAAAAAGTATATATGTATTTCCATCATTTTTACGTTGTCGATTTTCTAGATAAGTTCATAATGCAAATAACCATTGTGAAACTGAGACACCCATCTGCCGATTCACTCACCTGCATACAGAACTTATTTACCATCTGTTACACCAGAAACTAGGAGATTTGTTTTTATTTGTCCCTTTTTTCATTTAATACAGTGAGCATTTCAGAGCTGTGAGCTGTCGTACAGCTTTTTATATGTAAAGCAATGCAAAACATTTGTTTAGTTCAAACAAGTGAAACATTGGACATTATAATTTGGCTGGTCGTTCTTTTATTTACCCTTTAAGTGAAACCTCTCTAAAGAGCTGTGTTTAAACCTGTAGCGTGTCAAGGAAGCAGTACTTGCAGTGATCTTTCGTGTTGTCGGTATCGTGTAACTCTTCGAGAGGGGGCACATAAGCTGCGGAGCTCCGGTGGCAAGCGCTGGCCTAGCGGTGAGGAGGAGCTGGTGTTAGACAGGCAGGTGCAGTACTCTTCAGGCCTGGAGTCCTCCAGACTGGACGGCTTCGACTACGGTACAGCAGCTGAGGAGCGACGAGGGGGGACAGATCCGGATCCAGGTGGATCTGGGGCTGTTGTCCAGAACCCTTTGGCCTTATGACTTTTGGACCTTGACTGAAAAGGAACTGGACTTTATCATTAAATAGAGATGATGGCTGTCCTCTATTTTTAACATTTAAAGAGTCCTTAATTGGTTAGGGAAGGTGAATGAGAATGGTTATTCAGAGGCCTTTATTTAGCAAAGATTTCTCATTTAAGGGACTCCAAATCGCAGGGTCTTGCTCAAACGTCCCTAACATGACTTCCTAAAATTGCCGAAGTGGGATTTCACATAGAAGGTATTCATTCCCATTAATTGGCTTTCTTTCTTTTTTTCCCCTCTTTATTTCCCGTCAAGCATGTGGTTCCCATTGAAAAATATCTGCATATATTTGCCTCTTTGTGTTGAACACAGAAGATATGTAATGAGATTTATGTGACTGCCTTTTTTCTCCTCTTGAATTATGCTGTGAATTTTACACCAATTACTACTTCTTCTTTATTACCGTCTTTATTTCTTTTGATATACCAAAGCAGTTGTTTTTATAGCACTAGGTGTCTGTAAGAAATAATGTAGCAGTTCACCACTTCAGCCCAAGGTTCATCAAAGTCCATTTTAGTCTGTACACTCGATCTCAAACTGGAACTTTAGCCGAACTTCATGTTTTAATGGTAACGAAAACTGAAATTGGTTTAATATATGGATAAACCGCCCTGATTTGTTACCTTTTTCATTTGTTTTTCCTGTCAAAGGGAGGGAAGGGACAGTTACTCTGCGGGCTACAGAGTAGCTGAGAGATCACAAATGATTCTGAGGAGAGAAAAGTGTTTTGTTTTGTATTTACCTGGTCTATCAGTCAGTGATGCTGCCTTTTATACCTAATTTGATGAACATGCTAATTTCTACCTTTTTAAATCTAAGTGGCTACTTAAATTTATTTATTCAGGCAGTCTACTGTAGCTACTATGACCTCTGAGTTGAGATTGTTATCAAGTGATTGGTTGGATGTTTGCCTCAGATGTGCTATTCAAAGGGAAACTAGATGTACGCGCTGCCACACAGACACTGGGCACATGCATGTTGGTCTGAAGAGGAAGTGTTTATAGTCACAATTCAGTCACTTTAAGGATAGCTGTGCTCACTCGAGGTTGCGAGCCCCCACCACCACCTAGCTTCTCACTTTAGGTCCCAATTCTTCAAAGGAACCCTGTTTGCTGCTTCTCTCGATCTAGCAGTTCTTCACAGACTGTGGGACACTACCTGCCATAGAAGTGCGGGTTGTTTCACATTGTTTTGTGTACAGATTTTCCTTTCGCCAAAAGGAAACGACCTTGCTAGCCAGGATTCATGGTTGTTTAATAAAAATCTCACAACGGCTAGTGGTAATCGGAAAAACAAAGGTTACCCTGAATGTTAGTGATTTCAAAATGTCGGGTTTTATTATATATATATATATATACAAACATTCGAGTGCAGTTTGCTGACGTTGACAAACATTCCAAAAATTCAAAATCTAAAAATTTCAGAAACTTTTAAAGTGCAACTGTTTCAGCTGTCACTAAATGATACCTGATTTAGTGCAGCTGTCATGAAATGCAGCCCCTTTTTAATAGCTGAAATATGAATTTATGTATGTATTTTATTTTGTTTAACATAAGGATAGGTAAGAACTCACTACATTGCTCTGTGGCTGGTATGTCATAAAATTACATTCCATGTGTTTGCTTACCATTTTATTTAGTTCCTTTTTAAACCCCTTGTTTTACTTGGTCATTGGACCAAATAGCTTTTAGTAAGAGGCATCTGCCATCACCAGGACAGCATTAAAGGTAGGGCTTATAACTTGTACCGAAAGAATCTTTTCACAGGGTATGACGCATGTATGTCCACACTTTTTCTAGTGCTCATGGTTTGCTAGGTCTGTTTCTCCCTTTCTCTTAAATGCATTCTAGGTAAATGTCACTGATACACAAGATCATGGATTTTAATTCAACATTCTTCTGCCTTTTGGATTGATTTTTATGTTTCTTTTCAGATTTTCTTGACCCTTTTCATGCAACATGCACTATATGTGATAATGCAAGATAACAGCATAGGGGGAAAAGGAACAGGCCTAGTTAGAGGTCCCAAGATTGCGAAGATTCGTAACCGGACTTGCTGGTCCTGTATATGAACGGCCCTTTGTATATATTCACAACAGTCTTAAGGGGTTGACATGAGATTAAAAAAATAAACGTGACGACGTTCTTGGCTTTTTTTTCTTCTTTTATTCCCTGGCTTGTTGCTTCAACACTACATCGGTCTAATTTAGAGGACTGTCTGTAACCACCGCAGAAGTTTAGTTGCTAACAAGCTTAATCTTTTGTACAACGCGATTGATCATCGTTTTGTAGCGAAGAGCTGATCGCAATAAAATACAATGACGTGAAGGAGCAAGGTTCCTGACGCACGTCTCCGCGCCGTTCGCCTGAAGGTGAGGAGGTTAGTTTGAAGGACCCGGGGTTCCTGGGCGATGAGACGGGTTATGAGGCAGGGAAGTATTTGCGATGTTGCTGACGCGGCTCGTTGGTTAGGGTCATGATTAGCTCGGGATGCGAGACGTACCGGGCCTGTAATCCAGGAGCGGCATCAGCCAATTGTTGACTTTACCCGTAGATGTTGTATATCCTTTAACAAACACTCCACCAACAATGTAATGTGTGCCAGTTTCATTCTACTGGGAACGTCTCTACGCTCTAGTATATGCCGTACGAGGGTATGTTGTTCGCGTCAGTTGCGAGTAGCAGTGCGCAATCAAAGACGCAGCACCTCACGGCGCATCACCAGTGGCCGATATACCACAACACATTCACCGCCTGTTTCTGTACCTGCTTGGACAAAACAAGGACCTGAAACCTCGTGTCGAAAGCCATGAATCGCAAGGACCGTGCTCTGTTGTGTTGTCAGCGCCACGCACATCCCAAAGACGGCCAGAATTAACGTTGACCCCCGCGCATACTCGTTGACTGTCCTCCTGGGTAATGGAGAATATCGGAAACCTTGTCCCACACAACGGGATTTTGTGTTCCCCCGCCCTCTTTCTCCCTCGCTCCAGACGTGTGTACATACTACACCATAGGACCCGGGGGCCGCGCTGGGGGTGTGAGCATATATGGATAGTAAGGTCTGACCCTAGTACAGCACCACTGAGCAGTGTCATATAAGATGCTCTCTCTACGCTCCTGAGTTGGGTGACCGTCCGTAGCATTTCTACTATTCATCGTTCGAGACGACGTGACTTAGGCTGAATACTCCGCTCGCACCTGTACCGTCCACTTTTTGATACTCTGTTGTTTCGCCCACGATATAGTACGCGCCGATTGAGGGCGACATTATCTCGACTGTTGTACGCGCACACACTGGGCATGATCGTATGCGAGTCGCCTACGCCGCCCGAACGCACTTCGTGCACTATTGGCGGGTTGCTTGTCATTGTCTGTATAATTTGGTACTACTCGCGCGATCTGAATAAGATGTGCCCAGTTGTGGTGTCGTTTTTCCGACCTTACGTTTTGCTCGTGCCATTGTGTTGATTCCTTCTCCTGGACATGCATATACTCCACAAATACACACACATGTTATTAGTCTACGGTATACAGATAAAAATCTGTTACCTCAAGCAATACTGAATCATGTTGCTACTTTTTTTATAGTCTAACGGTCATTGCCGGTGGATTTTTGTGTGTGTAAAAAACTCAGGTAGCTAATCTGTGATTTTCAAATGTAAGATATATTATACTTTAACACTTACGCGTGTTATCTAGCGTTGACTAGTTTTATCAGACATGCTAATATTTGGAAACAGGAATCGGTTCTTCGAACAATTAGTTTTTAGGACTCGGTTCAGATTCAGTGATTCTTTTACTCATGAGTAGTAAATGAATAGCGCGGTCCTGACACTCGGCATATTTAAGAGCCTTTTTTGACGCTCATTTGAATAAAAATGGGTATTTAAATTCTAGTTTACAATGGATTTTAGAACTTTTTGAGCCATATGCTATGAATCGTTGTTGAAGGGGGGGGGGGCCCCTTAGGGTGTAGGATTATCTAAATACAATCTTGATATGTACGAGAGTGAATGATACGATAATCATATTAACGCTGTCTCGAGCGAACACCCATTGCCCTCCGGACCATATATTCGCCAAATGTATATCAAATGGGGATAATTTAGGGACGAAAATAAAACCTTACCGTAGACAAAAGCATCGCAAAGGATCTGAAACCTGCGCAGAGACACCAGTGGCTACTGCCAGTGCCAACATAGCTGAAGCCACAAAAACATTACAACAAACTTGCAGCAGATATGCCCGAACACGACCGTTGGGGACTTTGAGAGAGTTTTTTTAGGAGGCTGAAAATGGTCCGGTCTCGCGTACCTCTAAGGATTCACGGCTGGATGTAGAGAGAGCCGAGATGAGAGGGACGTTGAGAGAAGGCCTGAGAGAGAGAGGGAGAGGAGAGACGATGAGGAGGTGCGAGAAGAGAGATGAGAGAGGAGAGAGATGGAGATGAGAGATGAGGTGACGGAGATGGAGAGAGAGAGGAGACTTCGAGCGAAGAGCGGAGAGGAGGAGAAGAGAGAGAGAGAGAGAGAGAGAGAGAGAGAGAGAGACGAACCAGTTCAGTGCTAACTTTGGTTCTGGTGAAAAATAAAGCGAGTTTTAACACAGTTTACTGATTTCTTTCTGCATTTACATTAAAGGAAGCAATGGATTTTGTTTTGTTTTCTTAAATATGGAAAATGGCAACATGTAGGCCACTTGATAACATGGACCGACAAAAAACGCCACTCAAATGAATATTTCATGTCCATATATTTATTCATTTGGTATGAGGCTGTGTAAAGCTGCATTATGTAGACTATTCGGTGAACTCCTAACGATTTAACTGTGCTTAAAGTATCGAATGAGATCACTAAATAATTATAACAAAAAAAGGACCTAAAACTAACTATAACTGAAATGATATGTTACTGTTTACTACTGTAAAGCTGCTTTAAAGCAATTTTTATTATTTTGTATTTTTATTCTTGAACTTTGGTATTGCTATAATGCAATAACAGAATGTGTAGTCATTATTTATGTGTGAAACACATTCACATCTGATTAAAAGAGTTTTAAACTGATAGACTATTTAACACATTGTAACATCAATTGTGAAAAATAAATAAAAAAAAAACTGAAAATGCTTTATCCACAAAATGGTCATTGTGTGTTTCAAACAAAAGAACGACAGAACTACATACAAGAAACATTTCAAATGAATAGTTAATCGTTTATTTTTATTATTATATTTCAACTCAAAGTAAATAAAAAATCATGTAGCTGCAGACCCTACAAATATTAGCACACATATATTTAATCCACAACTTCATCGTATATTGATATGCATGCATGAGCTGTTCACTCGAGAACCGTTTGGAACGAATCAGGTTTTGTGAACCGGTTCGACCGAATCATTGAAAAGATCCGACTCAAAGGAAGCGAAGGAGTCGCTACTGCTTTCAGTATGGCTGGTGCATTGTGGGATCGAAACGAATTGCATTGTGGGTTGGCCCGCCATCAATACTACTGTTTCATACTTGCGCGCCTTGTTCATTTTTGCAGTGTTGCAATGATTGTATTAGTGACACCATAACTAATAGAGTGCCTAGAGAGCTTTTGAACATTAAATGCACAATGCCAAATTTTTGTGCCGCTCCGAACTGTACCAGGAAAAGCACCCAGTCCGATTTAGCTTTCTTTAGGTTTCCACGGGATCCGCAGAGGTATGCCTTTTTTTTTAACTATTCAAAACACTATCACTGTCGTTTTGTGTTCATTAAACATGACGCCTGATATGAAAGTAATGCTTCCTGAGGAAGCCAAACCAAATGTGCTCCTGCAAATCAGTGATGATTTCTCCGACAGCTGGAGTTAGTTAGTGCATGTTGACATAATATAACAAGGCTTCTCATATTTATACATTTGAATTACTGTGATGCTATGATGTATTTAGCTGTTTTTGGTAAAACAAGTTTTGTGCCTGTAACAGTGAAGATAGTTCACGTGCCTCTGATTTGTATATCTATTCTTCTGCTCTTTAGCTGAACCGTTTTGTATTAATATAGATTATATAAAGAAAAAAAGAGATCCTTGTGGATGTTTGTAGTAAATGTACTCAAGAATAATTTAATATCCGTGTATTTTATATTAGTAATATACTGTAGTGCTTTGTTGGAGGTGTTGGAATAATTCTAGCCACTTCTAACCTGTTAGAATTTCATTATTCCAAAATGTCTTGTTAATCAAAATCCAGTGTTTAAATGGGAACGAAAAAGAGCATAATATAGCTTCTACAGTAGTTCTCATCAATAAAACATTTGTGTATGAATGTCAAACTCAGCAGTGTTCAGGGTTTTTTTTTCATTTGTTTCTCAGGTTTCCTGCGAATAAATGTTTTCTATAAAAATGTTATGCAAGAAGTGAGTCATTGTGCATTTCTTTTAACTTTATTTGCACAGATGTAGGTTGTGGGTGGAGAACTGTCGCAGGGCAGATCTGGAGGAGAAAACCCCCGATCAGCTGAACAAGCACTACCGACTGTGTGCCAAGCACTTTGAACCAGCCATGATATGCAAAACTGTAATGCACTATAATTTGTACTTTACAGTTATTGTTTAAAAAATTACCATTACTCATAGTACTGGAACCTTAATGTTTTATCATATTATCTAAATAGCTAAAGTTGAATAGTTTTTTTGTTACTGTGTTTTTCAGAGCCCTTACAGGACAGTATTAAGGGACACTGCTATTCCCACGATTTTTGATTTGACCAGTCACCTCGGCAATCCTCACAGCAGACATCGCAAACGCATCAAAGTTCTGGTAGAATATTCTTCTTCTTTCTTTTTTTTTCTTCAGGTGTACTCTCATTGAATTTCCTGCATTTGTTTTTAAACTGTATAATAACAATTTTTTTCTGCAAAGTATATTACATGTTGTTAGTAATAAGTTAATACATTTATAGTTCACCCAAAAATGAAAATTCTGTCAGTAATTAGTCATCCTCATGTCGTTCCAAACCTGTAAGACCTTCGTTTATCTTCAGAACACAAATTAAGATGTTTTTGATGAAATCTGAGAGCTTTCTTACCCTGCATAGACAGCAACGCAACTACCACATTCAAGACCCAGAAAGATAGTAAAGACATTGTTAAAATAGTCCATGTGAAATCAGTGGTTCCTCATTAATTTTATGAAGCTACGAGAATACTTTTTGTCTGCAAAGAAAACAAAAATAACGACTTTATTCAATAAAGCTCCCGGATTTCATCAAAAATATCTTAATTTGTGTTCTGAAGATGAACAAAGGTCTTGTGGGTTTAGAACGGCATGAGGGCGAGTAATTAATGAATTTTCATTTTTGGGTGAACTATCCCTTTAACACTATAAATCGGGACACCATTTATATAGTGACACTTTGCATTCCTGTTTTCCTCAGACAGATGAAGAGGTTCAGAAAATCAAAGAAAGACGACGTAAGCAAGATATAGTTGATTATTACACATCTCTGTAGAATATTTGATTCTGATTGGTCAATTGCAACATTTAGCAGTCAGTTCATTTTTAATATTTGCTGTTGCCTATGGCAGCGCTGTATATCACTCTGCTCATCTGGGTAACTGATACTGATTAAACTGATTTCTTACTTAATCGATTAAAATTGTAGCACTGAATGATTGTTGCTTTTAACGTTTGTGTCTCTCTTTCTTTAGTGGAGTCTTCAATTGAACAACTGCTCTCCAATAAAGACTGCGACGCTCAGGATGACAGCGAGAACGCTGACGACATCCCTCAGCTGACACCCGAGCAAAAAGACCTGAGAGAGTTCTTAAGGTCTTCCTTTGAAGTCATGGTTTTGATAGGAAGGCAAAACTTTCCATTCAGTTGCAATGCAAGAGAAGATGAGATGCGCTCCGAGGAGGAACGGTTCTTAACTACAAGTAACTTTCGAGCTCTAATTGAGAACCGTATCAATGCGGGTGATGAATTTCTTCGGAGGAGATTCGAGACAGCAGCTGTTAATGAGGAATATTGTTCGGCCGTCCAGCAGAGGCAGCTTCTGGAGGTCTGCGAGAGATGCGTGCGTGAGGAGATCCTTCAGCAAGTCCGAGAATGCCGCTTCTTTTCCATCGTCACTGGCGAGTTAGTGGAGTTCCCAGAAGGAGAGCACCTGCCTGTATTCCTGCGCTTTGTAGACCAAGCCAACTCTCTTAGAGAGGAGTTCATAGAGTTCCTCTCGTTTGAAGGAGAAGAGGTCGCTGTTGCTGAGAGGCTGGAGACTCAGTTGACGAAAGGATGGGGCTTGAGCATGGAGCACTGCAGAGGACAAG
This sequence comes from Sinocyclocheilus anophthalmus, assembly GCA_018155175.1. Taxonomy (NCBI): domain Eukaryota; kingdom Metazoa; phylum Chordata; class Actinopteri; order Cypriniformes; family Cyprinidae; genus Sinocyclocheilus; species Sinocyclocheilus anophthalmus. Next base: position 485,641 of record JADLZN010005268.1, on the reverse strand, counting down.
CGCATGCGGGATCTGGTATACTTGGCACCAAGATGAAGGTCATCGCTGCCCAGCTCAAGGAGAAATATCCCATGGTGGTGATCACACCAACTTCTACCTGTGCACTTAATGTTCATCTTGCTAATGGCATGCCATTGACTGGAGTGCAAGATGTGATGTCCGTTCTGAAGAAGACGAATGCGTTTTTTAAAGCATTTCCGTTGCTGCAGAGCGAACTTGATAATGCTATCTCCATCCTGTGTCAGGGAAACATAGAAAAAGAGAGCATTCTCAAAGAGGGCTCTCGTTCAACATGGACTGATCTTCATAATGTGTTCGAGATGGCCGTAGAATTGATGGAGCCGCTTCTGCTGTGCATGGACAGCATACACGACAATGAGGATCTGAAGTGGAACGACCAAATCACCAGTGACGCTTACGCCATTTCTGAGGCCTTGGCGGACTTTGAGTTCATCGTGACGTTGGTTATTTTGAAGAACGCATTGTCTTTTACGAGAGCTTTTGGTAAGAACCTACAAGGAGAAACCATTGATGTGTTTTTTGCCGCCAACAGCCTAACAGCAGTACTGCACTCGTTGCACGAGGTATCGGACAATCTGGAAGTATACCACGAATTCTGGTTTGAAGAGGCTGTCAGTTTGGCGACTGCAATGGAAATCCCGGTGAGAGTCCCGAGGTTGTTTCTTCGGAAGCAACAGGCGGTGGAGACCATGGAAATACAGGCAGAGTCATTCTTTAAGGAGTATCTTACACTGCCGGTTATGGAGTACATCACGCAGGAGGTCAAGGAGATCTTCTCTGAGAATCATCTCAAGGCGCTCAAGTGCTTGTCTCTCGTCCCCGCGGTCATGGGACAAATGAGATTCAATACCTCCGAGGAGACCCATGCGGACATTTACAGGAGCGATCTGCCCCATCCGGACACTCTGCCTGCTGAACTACACTGTTGGAGGATAAAATGGAAACACAGAGGGAAGGAAGTCAGCTTGCCGTGCACCATTCACCAAACACTTCAGCACTCCGATGTGAAGTTCTTCCCTAATGTTAATGCATTTTTGAAAATATTAGCCACGTTGCCGGTGCTGAAGCTTGATGGGAGTCACGGTGAAACCGCACAAAGACGTTTACAAGCTTACCTCACGGACACTGCGGTAAACCAAAGATGTAAGAATCTGGCTGTGCTGAACATCAATTATCATATAAAGACAGACCTGGAAGAAATGGTTCAGTGTTATTTAAAAACTTACCCAGAAGAATGTGAGAGTGATTAACAGGAAAAACGTAGAGACTCTCCAAGTTTCGACTGCAAAAATCTTCGAGCTGGAATTTTAATAAGTTGTGTAATTGTTTTGCATAATACAATGCCAATTGTTTATTTTCATGTGTCTTTTCCCCCTGGAGAAATGTGAAATTTGTGAGGACTGTCAAAAAAAGTCACCATGTAAGTATCTGCAAGTCTTGTATTTTGATCGCTTGACTTTTTTGACTTGACAAAAATGACTTCAGCCATTAAAAAAATCAGCCATTAAAGACACGTTTGCGTTTGTAAAAACTGGTCCGAAGTGTAAATTTACATTTACATTTAGTCATTTAGCAGACACTTTTATCCAAAATCATTACAAATGAGGACAATAAAAGCAGTCAAAACTAACAAAAGAGCAACAATATATAAGTGCAAATGACAAGTCTCGGTTAGCCTAACGCAGTTCACGTAGCAAGGTGAATCTAATATCAATTACACACATATACACACACACACAAAAAAACAAGTAGATAGAATAGAAAAAATAGAAAGCTAGTGTTTGTTTTTTGTTGTAGTTTTTTTGTTAAATAAAGAACAAAAAAATGAAAACGATAAAAATAAAGTAGAATTATAATAGAATAGAAAGTGTTAGAGTTAGAGGGTCAAATAAAGGTGACCCTCTAAATAAAATGAAAGCACATTTGATGCTGTCTTTTATAATGGTGTAATTTCTTTCTAATGTCACAGGTATACACTACAGCAGCTATTATATATTTACTTTGTAGCTATAAAAAGATCCCATTAGTTAACGTTAGATAATGCATTAAATAATAAGAAAAACAGTTGCTACAGTATTTATTCATCTTTGTTAGCGTTATTTAATAAAAATACAACTCTTCATTATTAGTTCTTGTTAGCTCAGGTCCATTGAATATAAATAGGTCCATAATATATTAACAGATGCATGTTTTAATTTTAATAATGTATTAAACATTGAAATAAGCATTAATTAAGATTAATAAATGCTTTTGAAATATTTTTATGGTAAGTTAATGTAAACTAATGTATTTATCCAGTGTCAACAAATGAAACCTTAACTGTTGCTATTTACTCCCTGGTAATGCATTTATTACTATGAAAATGAAGAACTTCATGCATCAATATTGGTGGCAATAGCAACCTGTTTAACCAGATTTGTTTTAGTCTTGCTCCAGTATATCCAACTTAAAACACGTTTTGCTAAAATCAAAAGATGCACAGCCCGGGGGGGGGGGGGGGGGGGGGGGGCGGGGGGGGGGTGTGCAGACACAGCTGCCTTCTATTGAAATTGTATTTTTTTTTTTTACACAATGCGGTAAGTAAATGAAGAGTTCAGATAAACTGTTTTTAACCATTTTCAAAACTGCATTGCATTCCAATTAATGTCAATCAAACTGTAGTTTGATTAGGTTAAAAAATAAGTAAAAAATACTGCTAACTAACACAATAAAAACATAATAACATAATTAAAAAAACATGATTTTTGAAAATGTGAAAAAACGGAGTTATCTGTTTTTGCAAATAAACTTCAAATGCAACCAAAATAGTTATATTTTGTGAGCACCATGGCTCTGGCAAGATCACCGTGCCAGTTTATTTCATGCATTCTTTATTCATTTTTAGTAAGTATTTGGTAAATGCAATAAAACCCTTTTGCAATGCAAATGCTTAAAATAAACTGAAAAGGGATAAACATTATAGTGCATAACATCTGTTGCTCTTTATATTTAGAGTCAATTCCTCTTTGGTCCTCAAGAGAGCAGCATTTGCAAGTATATATTTTACTATAAAAATCATGTCATTTTAAACTACTATGGTGTCTGTAGATGGGTGGGTTTAATTATAATAAAAAGATTGATTAAAGAGGGCGTACAAAACATTAATTCACCAAGGAACTGCTGCAAATATTTCATATAGATTCAAGAAGGTTTGTATCCACATACGTGTGAATTTAAAGCACAAAAAAACAGGAAAATGTACACTTGCCATACATACTTTTCATCCCACTAAGGAAAAGGCAAAAGAGTGGAAATCTGAGGACACTGAACAGCAGGCCAAACATTGTATATCCTCTCATGCAAAAACACCATTAGAAAGGCTTGCGCTAAGGTTTCCGATATCGGGGGGGGGGGGTTGCCACTTTGAACTCTGCTTCTGGAATTTCTGACATGATATTTTAATTGGGGTAAGGCATTACTTTCCAGTTTGGTCATGCATTGTGGATGCAATGTCAGTTAGATGCAGAGCACTGGCAGCATCACCGGATATCTGCACTGGGCTAACTGTGCCCCACCCCATGGTATGGGTTACACAATGTAACACACATGCACATGCAACACATACTGCCATCACTGCAGGCACCACTAGATGGTATGTTGTACACATGTAAGAATGAAAAGAACAAAAGAAAAGTGGGTGTAGCAATTCATTCATGCAGGCTGGGTCCGATATTCACCCCAAATTTCAAAACCATACATGCATTCACAGATGTGGAAGTGCAGTGAAACAAACTAGAGCATATATATACCACCTAATAGAAAGTTGCAAACAATCATTTTATATAGTATGTAGGACATATTTTGTATATGCAAGTGTGGGAATGATATGTCTTTGTATAAGTTTTTTTTTCTTTTTTTAAATGTGTGTCATTTAATAACTTAAGAATAATTTTTAATAATTGATTCAATTCAATTTTGTAATAATCATTCAGTACTTAGTTGTAGAGCACAGCCTATTGTCCTATTGGCATGTATGTACTCATAATTTTATAAGACCGTACGTCTCAATAATACATCAATAATAGACGTTTTAAATATGGCAGTTGTATCTGTATTATGTCATGTTTTATAGGCCTAGCTGACAACTCTGAAATACACCAACAACTCTTTTTAGACCCTTAAATGTCATAAATGTTTCCTATGTAATGAGCCGGTTTTCAGATCAACAAGTCCCAGAATCATGTAGCCTAGCGTTTGCAGGCAGAAATGGTGAAGCAGTGGGTGGATGTGGATGTGTGTCAGTCTTGAAATGGTTAAACGAGCGGCGTCTCCACCCGATGCTGCCCAGACGCTGACGGCTGCAGGTGATAGTTCACTCCACACGGGAGCCGGCGCGGTGTCTAGTCATACAGCTGCCAATGAAGGTGTCTTTTCTATAAAGAAATCTTTAATTTACATTTGCAACTGAGAGAAAACAAGCACATCGAAATTACTCTGCTGAGGGAAGTGCGCAAGCGCGTTCGCTAAGATACAGGGAATTTCAACACTCTGGAAGGATTTCTTTCATCAGAAGGGACATTTAAAGGAAATAGCATCGCTGTTCTGATTTTTTTTTAAATACTTTATGCGTTGTGGTCCACATTTCTGAATCGTTTCTCTTTAGATTCAAGCCTTCGCCTCGTCGTTATCGATCATGGCATGGCCCTGTATTACCAGGGCTTGCTGCATCAACCGCTTCTGGAGTGAGTTTGACAAAGGTGACATTGCAGTGCCTTTGGTTTTCACGAAGTATTCAGATGTGGCCGAGGTGCAGCATCTGCACCCTCAGCCCAAGCCATTAACATCACAGAAGCCGGTCATCACAGAATCCCAGCCTGCCCATAGCGCTCACCAGGAGGCGTCGACCGGAGCGACTCACGCCGCCGCTGATGCCGCAGCATCATCATCCCAAGACGGGTCAGGCGCTTCTGTGATGCGCGAGGATTTCAAAGCCTGGAGTGTGCGTCCGGAACGAAGCTGCAAACCCAGAAACGAGTTTCAGCCATCAAAGGCCCCTTTCAGCAACGTGACTCAGTACCAGAAAGATTATAAACCGTGGCCCATTCCGAAAAAAGGAGATCATCCGTGGATTCCCAAACAACCCACTCCTGCTGCACCCTGTAAGGCCGAGAGCAAGTTCTCCAAACAGGAGCAGGCCGCTGCTGAGGTTGATACCGGTGTGGAAAAATGTGAGATTGAAGAAAAACAGCACGAAAAAGAGAGTAAAGAAAGGAGAAAGAAGGTAGACAAAGAAGAGCATGTGTCAGAGGGGATCAAAATGGAGCAAGATGTTGCAGTGGAGGGAAAGAAGAGGTCGGCTGCAGATGCTCTCAACAGGCAGATTAAGGAGGAAGTCACATCTGGAAGTTCATATAGGTAGGCTAAATATATTACACATCTGCTTCATTTTTATGCAGTTAATAACATGCCATTTTAAAGAAAGATATATTAGAATGAAAATATTAATTGGACAATATCTAGCCGTTTTAAGATTATTGGGATTGGCTGATTCCCAAATAACAATTTTTGGTTCCCAGAACATCCTGGTAAACTTAGTTTATGGATATATAAAATAAAACTAATAAAATACTATATGTAGGCCTATATGTTTTCTTTAGTTTGTCACAAAAACTCCCTGCAACATTCTGGGAAGTATTATTTATTTATTTATGTATGCATGTATGTATGTATGTTGCAAAAAAAGAACCTATAGGAGCAGAGCCATATACTGTGCATTCATCAGTTAGCAGCAATGTGTAATTTTTAACATCTGCCAACAATGCCCTTGTCTATTGATTAAATAATCACTTTTACATTAACTTTAAGTAAAAACTAAATATGATGTAAAACAGCTGTTCTTTTCATTTCAGGAGTTTTGTGTGCATCATTCTTTTGCGTTCATTTAATTGCATTATTTTATCAGCAACTTTATTTGTAATCCTGTTTTCTACATCGCCATTTAAACAGTCAGTATATGCTCATTTCAGCTGTGTCATCATCGGTTCTTAAAACTCATAAAACCCATACATATTAGCAGACAAATATTTCCTAATTACCATGAAATTATAAAACTGAAAATGTACCCAAAATCAACTCCCTTTTTGGGGGGCTTTAATTCTGTATATTCTAGATCTGAAGGGGAACCAAACTTAGATCTGGTCATAAAAACCCTCATTGATTATCCACCAATCTGATTACTGGGTACTTTTCTATTCTGACATTAAACTATGGTTCAGTATATCAGATCACTGCAGCTAATGTAGCCTCTGAAACAAAAGATCAGTGAACCTTATCTACGCACAAGATAGAGGGAAAGATTTAGATCCAGTCTTTGAAAAATATCAAGTCACCAGTGTAATTTCCTCTCTGTGGGTGTCTACCCCAAAATATGTTGAGTCATTCTTGAGTTTCCAGATCATTTTGTGCACACTGACACCCCCCCCCCGCCCCCCCTTCTGTGCCAATATAGCGCCTGAAGTACAATACAGACTGCCCCTCAATGCCCCAATTAGGTTGGTCTACCCAGATTTCTTTACAAGGCATCTGTTTTGGTTGAGTAATTATGCTGAATATTGACTTTCCTCGATTTAAATAGGGTCAGCAGCCCAAACTTAGGATGGCATATCTAAAATAAACGAATATTGGCCACGCAGGTTCTGATTTGTTTGCCAGGTTATTGGTTTTGGTCTTTAATGAACCACAAACCATTTTTGATTATATGTATAATTATTTAAGCCTAAAATTAATTTACAAAATCTCTTTGTTTCTCTAGGAATCGCGGTAGGTTTTTAAAGGCTACAGAGGGAGTCAACAAATACAAGCAGACGACAAACCCCAATACAAAGCGAAAATCTCGTTAACAAACTTCTAGCCAGAGTGGTATTAGACCTGTTATGGCCTGGAGGGACCATTGGTTACAGTCGCCCATCACTTTACAAAGGAGCTCAGAGCATGGTCAAACCTTCAGGGCCCCACAGATAGTAACAAGCTGTTGGTAGCGCCGGTCGACTTACGAAAGGCCTGATGACAGGTGAACCAAGCAATTAGAACTCCCAGCAAGGTAGGGAGAGCCTTTCGTCAGGTCACCAGGTTATGCAACGATCACACAAGTTGTTGAGGAATATTGCCAACTGTTTTGATTTACCAAAAGAGTGACAGTGATATAATTTTCAGAGATAGAGGGTAATCATTTAGAAACGGGAGGATTACCCTCGCTGAGTCATGAAAAGTAATGCAAGAGTAGATTTTTTTGGAATATTTTATTAATATAGGGCTTCCAACATCTGTCGGTCTAGTGCTTATCAGTTTGAGATCGGAAAAAGTCTAAAAGGACAGTCATTCATGCAGTGTTATTTTGTATTGTAAACGTTTATAGTTATTTTTTCATGTTTACCAGATTTTAAAGTCTAAAGGAATTTGATGTGATTGTTCATGATATAGGGTTTTGTGTTTTATTATATTGAAATATATTATGATATATAGATTGGAAAAATAAAATAAAACTATAAAAATACTATAAAATAAAATTACATTTCCCAGCAGTGTTGTGTTTAGTAGATTTGTTAATCGAGCAGCATTAGTTAGTTTTCTGTTTTCAGATTTGGTCTAATTTATGTGCTTGTCGTTTTATTAGTTAAAAAAAAAACATTTTATATTTCGATAGAATCTATTTATTTTAACACTAGTTGTTTCAACTTTCGTTTTAGTATTGTAGTACCTTCAATTCCCTTTAACAAAAACTATTTATTTTGTTTTAGTTAGGTTGCCGATGCAGAAATGTCTTCATTTTATTTATGAGCTGTACTTTTTCGTAGAACTATTTTCCTTATATTTGGTAAAGTTAATGAAAAACAATGTTTTTTTACTAGTTTACTTAATAAAAGAACAATGAACTATTTCTTAGAAGACATTTTGAAGAAATGTTTTGGTTTGATATTTGCCATGCAGTTTAAAAATGTGGCTAAAAAGTTGCTAAATGTTACTAGTCCTCAGGCCATCAAGATGTTTGTTCCTTCATCAGAACAGATTGTTTAAAAATTTTTAGCCATGACATTCAACTCCCCCTCACCAATGGATGCGGCCTGGCAGGAGATGGGTGTCCGTTCAGAAGGAGGTCCAACCACAGCGATTAAACAAAAATCACAAATAACCCACAAGTAATTCACACCCAACTCCAGCATCAATGTCTTGTGAACTGAAAAAGCTGGGGCATTTGTAGAAAGCTTAGAAATTTGCTCCAAGAATCGGTCAATAAAAAAGAAAAAAAAGGTTAAAATTCATGGAGGGCCTATGAGGTGTACATTTTCATTTTTGGTGAATACAATTTGTTCATGGAGCGGACATTTCAGAGGCTTTTTTACAGAAAAACCTTCTTGACTCAAAAATCTTATCTCTTAATTAGAACCAATCATTAAAAAAAAAATAAGTAAAGAATTAATGTTTTAGATTAGGTTTTACACGAGGTCTGAATAGTACATTCTTCAGGAACTTTCTTGTATGCTCTTTCCCCAGACAGAAAAGTAATACGGGGTTTGGGGGATGCACTTGAGGATGAATCAAATTGAATTTTCATGTTTTGTGTCACAAATCCATCCTTTCAAATGTAAAAGCCAAATAGTGTGAAACAAGGAGAAGTTTTTCTTTAGATGTGATGTGCAAGGAATGGTGTGGGAGGTGCCCCTCTCTCTCCTTATAGGGACCTGTTCGACAGTGACAAGCAAGGGCTCGTTCTGTAGTAAGGTTGCTGTGTTCAGTGCATTCGTTTGGGGGACAGACAGGATCTTACGAACTATTTCACCATACAGAGTGCCCCAACACACACGGAGAGACTCAGTGGTGCGAATCTGATTAATCTCTTCACAATGAGGATTGCTGCCACACACAAATCGCTATCATTTTTTTTTTTTTTTGCAATAGAGAACCATAGTTAGCCTACTTCGAAGAGGAGCTCTATTTTGGCTTTCCACTGTAACTGAACGACAAATGATGTCCCGCAAAGGTTACTGGCTGTTCAGTGAACACGTGCGGCGGATAGTGCACCAAAAAGATTACTAAATAGGCGGCACGCATAGTAGTCAAAAACTAGAATCACATTGATCAGACTGCGATCATTGCTTTGTGCAAGGACAAATTGTATTAAACGGAATTGCTTAGAAATATGGAAACCTTGCACATATAGCGTGTAAATCTTCCATAATTGGTGAAAGTAAAGTTAAAAGAGTCAACTATTATATATGTTCATATAAGACAACCTTTGTGAACACCATTTTGATGGACTGCATCTTAACACGACAGACAGTGGCTTCGATCGAAGCTGTTCATCGAAAATTCAACACGTACCTGGCCACTCTTTAGTTGAGTATGTCAGAAACAAAATCACCCTTTTTGTTTTAAACATATCATATGCATTTAGCACATTGAATAAGGGCCGAAAATCACCATCTAAAGTATTTCTGTCAAGAGGTTACAACTTTGCGATGCACCACAAACAAATACATAATTGAAAACATGATTTCACATTTCAGAATTATTTTATTGGAATGAATCATTTTAAATGTTACAGGGTTTTTGCACTGAGGAGGCCAAACGGGATTGTGAGTTTCTACTGTACAATGGACCACGCAACTTTCCTCGTTGATTTATTGGTTTTTAAGGTGATATGGCGGGCTCAGAAGGCTCGGAAGTTGTCCTTAACATTAAAGGTAAATATTTGTGGGTAAAAAATGACAAAAACTACACGACACTGGGCTGTCAAAAACTGCAGTGGAGTCGGTTATTGTTTATGTGTTTTGAAGTATCTTAAACAGCTACATAACACGCGTATGCCACTAGGTTGGATGTATTTGAATCAAAAAATACAAAAAAAAAAAACCTGTAATATTGTTAATATTATTACAATTCAAAGTAATTGTTTTCTATTTTAATATATTTTAATTTGTAATTTATTCCTGTGATGCAAAGTGGAATTTTCAGCAGCCGATTAAGCTCAGTCTTTAGTTGTCACAGATCCTTCGGAATCATCTAGGATATACTTTTTCCATTATATAGATTTTTTCCAGGGATATGTGATGAATAGAAAAGTTTCAAAAGAAGCAGCAATTTATTCCAAACATAGAAATTCTTTCGTACAAGTATAAAAACTGTTTTTAAGTCCCTTGTGATCATATTAATGTGTCCTTGCAGAATAAAGTCTTTCAATGAAATTACAATTAAATATTTACTTGACCCCAAATCTGTGGGAATTGTAGTGTATATGGTAATAAATTTAATACTAGCAATTTTTATTTATGTTTTTATTGTATAAAAAACAAAAACAGGAAACAGTTAAATGGTACATAAATACTATATCGTATATATGACCTGTTAAAGGTTGACATAAGTGATAAAGATTTCAATAAACACAGCTGCCAAAAAAATAACCACGTAGAACACAGTGGAAATATTTTTGCGACTTGGGTACTTACATGTATCCAGATGTTTCGTAGACAATGCGTAAAACACAACATTTTAACTAGGGGACACGGGAACGTGACCATAGTGGCAATTGTTGTTCACACTGCCAAATGACGTCATAACCCCTGATATCACGTTTGTTTTGTTATAGAAAAACCAGTGGAAACATACAACAGGACGCTTTAATATGTTGTGCCGTTTTTAGTAGGGGGGACAGGAGGAACGGGAACTGAGTTGACCTATCCGCAGAAGAAAGCATGTATAACAGAACTTTCAAATGTACTCTAGTTATGATATTAATAAACATTGCGGCTGTTTTCCACCCAGCCAACGCACGACCGAAGGAGGGAAGTGGCCGACTGTGGGTCATAATGACAAAAAGCCTGCTGGCTTTCAAGCCGTGTTGTCGCGGCTTCGGTCACAATTAGCCTCGTTCGATTCAAGGGGCTGGTCAGACTCACCCTGCTTCATTTATTATACGTTATTTGACAAATCATTAGGCTCATCATGAACAAGATTGTTCGCCGAGGCCCGTCGTGATTGCATCGGGCGGTGGGGGATGAAAGACAACACACTAACAATGATCTCCACCAACTCAACAGTCAACAGCGACATCAAAACTTATGACTTGGTCTCTGTGGTTTTTATTTAATTTTGAACAATCAGGGGGTGATTGCGCGCCCTTTTCTTAAGCGTTGCCGAAGAAGTGAACAATTGTGCCTTAAATTATATAACAAGGGACATTATCATGTATATCGTGTTGTGATTTGCAGTCAGCAGTTGTAGAAAATAATGCACCAAATGTCCCAATTTTTGTTCCTGTAGGTGGAAGGAGGACAAAAATATATTGACTTCACCCAAAGGCCAAAAAAGACAACAAGCCATAGCAAAACAGTGAAAAAAGCAAAGGAGAAGCCAATCGCTGGGAGTCAAGCTGCCAAGAAGAAAACCTCAGAGAGCAACCAGGAGCCAAAGCCAGAGGGAGGCGTCACCAAGAAAAGCAAAGAAATGATCAACAGACTAGCCGAGGCAAAAGATTAAGTGCACTTTTGTGTTTGGGGGGGTTGAGGAGGCTATAATACGGAATAGAGGACTCTCATCCCCTTGTTCATGACCTTACTCTAATGGCCCGACTCTGATGGTGTCGTTACCTACGTATTGTAGTGGATCAAGGCTCGTCTGCTTGATTTGTCTTGACTGTGTGGCCACTGTCCGGTCTATAATGAATCTATCTTTGCTTTTGCCCTGCATCTGCTCCCTTTCTATATACATCAATAGCTTTCTCTGTGGCAAAGATGATTCACGAATCCTTGTTGCATGCTGCCTCTGAGCAAATGGCCATATGCCTTATTATATAAGATAAGGTTTTTGCTTTATCTTGCATTGAAGGATATTTACTGCAAACAATAATGGTCTTTTCTTTCAAGCAATCTAATGTGATATGGACTTCATTTAAAGTATATGGACCACTCTAATTAGATGCACCAATAGCATTACTCAAACACTAAGATGTAATATTTGTCACCACACAGTTGGATTATAACAATGTTGTATTCCTCACAAACAATCAACAACGAACACATGAACGTCTTAACATCTCAAACGGCATGTTTAAAGATTGTGTGACACCTGAAATTAGCAGTTAGGAGCCTTACGAGTGCACAAGAGCATCATGTTTAACAAATGAACACAATCCAGCTTTACTTTTTGAGTATTTCATTTCTTTCGACGCCAGTGCCAGTCATTTTTAAACAAATTGAGGCATGGTCTCTCTTAAAGTGTTATTGTTACCTTGTAGTGTAGAGCAATATGCTATGGAGACCTATTTACGCTTAGCTTGCTCTGCTCTCAATAAAGCAATGTTCAAATGTGCTCTCATATGCATCATGCTATGTAATAAGAGAATTTTGCTGATGTAAACCTAAAACTGCCTGCATTCCTTGCGTATGCTGTAAAATGGATGATTGACTTGGGAAGAATGCTGCTAAGCATACAGCTGAGGTCCATGTGATTGACAGACAGAAGCATGCCCTTCATAGTCATCTGTATGTTAATCATCATTCTGACCTGATCTGGTCTGGAGGGGTGAGAGCCCCCTCAGTGTAAATCTACAGCCTCTTGGTCCCGAGCTCCTCCTGGGTTGTCCTACACATGCTGTGCACACCATTCTAGGTGCTATCCTCAAGCTATGCTTTCCATAACAGTAGTGCCTGTATATTGAGCAACATAGGGCCATCAGATGTCCAAGTGGTAATTCTAAGTGTGATGTGCTTGTGTTGTGAGCTTGCATTGAATGAAACTGATTAAAATCATTAAAGCAATACACGGGTGATGTGGTTTGTTACTTTGAACTCTTGAGGTTGATCATTCTCAAGACATGTTTTTAATGGAAAATGGTCTCATGCAACACATTTTTGATAGAACAGAACAATTAAAGCATACATATCTATCTATCTATTTATCTATCTATCGAGTAGTATGTGGTTAAGGTTCGTTTTGGGGAAAAAATGTCCCCTCAAGGATAGCAAACCCTGATATTTTTGTAAAAATGCATCAAGTTTTCAGTGAAGTTTGTGTTTGTTAGGAATAAAATATACTAAAATATAGAACATACAGTTTGTACAGTATAAAAATCATTACGTCTATGGAAAGTCCCCATCAAACATGGAAACACAGTGTGCATGTGTGCACGCTTACACTGAATGATATGGCATCAAGGCTGATGTCGGCACCAAGTTCTTAATAGAAAATGAATAGAACAGGAAATATATATTAGTGTATTGTTGTATTGTTTTAGTTATGAAAAAATGGGTAATTTGACTTGAGAGCCTTTTTTAGATATGAATGAAGCATACTAGAGAAAAACTGACACACAAGATTTTTTTAAGGAGACAAAATAAACTCATTTATGTAATGCTATTAATAAAACTAGAAGCATCTTACACTTTAAACACAATTCAGGTTGGTGGTGCTGCTGGCCTTCAATGTAAGAGAAAAAAACAAACATTGCAGATGCAGTGGACTCCCAGCGACTCAGTCGTCCTCACAAAATTCAATAAATAATTCAAGTCTCAGGCTCTGCATAGTGCTGACTATTTCAAGTTACTGCACGAATACTGTTTGGGTGTGGTATAGTGAACATGAACAATATGGGACAAAGTAGCTTTCTAGTAAAAATGTCAAAAGCATAAATGAAACTGTTCATGTATAACTCACTGAAATGTACAACAGCACAGCTCTAAAGTCAGAGAACAGCATAAACATTTCACATTCTTAAATCCAGCTACTTCTCATCATATTTGAATGAAGATTATAATGAATTCAGCCTACCTTATCATCCATTTTTTGAATATTTGAAAACATGTCCTCACGTGCCCTCCAGTGGTTATTGCGAGTGCTGCTATTTTGAGTGCATTTCCCCCCACTTGTTTTTCTATTTTGAAACACAGGCTTAAATAAAACCAATAAAAATGACAACTATTGATTATATTCATGTTAACATAATACCAATAACAAAAGTATATCATTTCATTTTATGTTTACGAGCTCCAATAATACTAGCCTAATAACTGTATAATATATGTTTCTTCTTGTTCTGTCCCATAGGCGTTAACATATATTGTTAATTCACTTCCACACAGTTGTAAAACTATATTTACTTTCGTCTTTCTGAAATTGCCCATGTCAGCAGAAAGTTTCAGCAAGGCTTTTATTTTGTCTGTGAGACGGAAACACGTCACGACCTTCTCCATCCTCCCAAACAAACAAGTTACCCGCGTTCCTGTCTGTCTCCTCATCCGCCCAACGCACATGAGCGGAAGTAAATGTTCAGACTTTGATTAAAGATTACGAAGACACACCATTTTTTTCAGCGGATTAACTTGCACGGTTTAATTGTTCACATCATTACTAGCAATGTACGCTAGTAAAGTAAATAAAGTCCATTTTGATTTCATGCTGACTTTAAGGTAATTTAATTTCCCAAACAGCGAAGCAGCTTTACAGAACAGAGTCCAGTTGCTCAATATATTTTAAGACTATGAATTTTCCTTTACATTAATGCCTGAATGTTCGCGCGCGCTTGAACTGCAACGCCTCGACGTGTTACATAAAAACGGAATAGGAAAGTGATCCTAAAGAGTGGACTCTTTAAGGACTCAGAGTAAGTGAATTTAATCATTCATAACCTCTCTGGCAGTATCAGGTTATTGTTTTGAGATCTGTTAGCTTGTGTACAGTGAAGCAAACAACCAGCACTCGACCTGGTTGAGATTACGAGGTAATAAACGTTTGTTTACATCGCACGAGCTGACGTCTTATAGCTGTTTTAAAAACACGTTTAGAGGGATGTCATTGCCAAATGCAATATCCTCAGTATTCAGAAGTCTCATTTATGTAGTTGTATGCTTTCTCAAAGGTTAAGATGGCAAAAAGAAAAAATGTCTCTAAAATAGTGGTGGCATGCGAGTGGGCATCATGCACTTTCAAGAGTCGAAGCATGGAGGAGTTGAGTGAGCATATGTCTCTGCATCTGAAGGAGCATCTTGGGGAGGGAGATGCCATGGAGGAACTGGGTAGGATATTGTAATGCATGCATAAGTAGATGAATAAGGCAGATCTTTAATGCAATGTCTGTGGCAACATTTTAATTTTATGTAAATTGTAGGCAGTTCATATATTAAGATGGTTGTGTTTGACATCATGTCTGTTATAGAGGATTATCCGTGTCTGTGGAGGGGCTGTGAGTTCCTGGCGATGGGAAGCCAAAGCGAGCTGATCGCTCATTCCCATTTCCACATCTTCCACAGCAAGCTGAAATACATTGGGACTCAGCTCCTTGAATCCCACCCTGAACTGCCTAGTTGCACTCAGGATCTTCACAGCAGCAGTCTAGTCCCAGATGTCTCTGAGGGGTTCGTCTGTCAGTGGCAGCACTGTGATGTTAGTATTGTAGCATGCTGACTTCTGTTTTACTTTGACCCAAAAAGTGACAATTTGCTGAAAATGTACTTAGTACTTGCCCTCAGGTCATTCACGGCGCCGGTGAGTTTGTTTTTCCATAGGAACAGATTTGGAGAAATGTAGCATTACATCACTTGTTCACCAGTGGATCCTCTGAGTCTGCAGTGAATGGGTGCCGTCAGAATGAGAGTCCACACAACTGATTAATACATCACAATAGTCCACAAGTAATCATCAAGTCCTCTATCCGTAATATTGATTTCCCGAGTGAAAAAGTTGGTCTTGTCTGAAATTCATTCAAGGAATAGCCACAGATTAAGCACTGTTTACAAGCAATAACAGTTCTAAACAAATATGTGGGTTTTAAAAGAACAACAGGGGATGGACTTTTTCCACTGCGCGAAATGTTATTATGGATTATGGACAGGTCATTTGGCCAGAACTGGTGGTTTTAAGTTAAAGATGAATTTGTTATTATTGACGGCGCCCTTTCACTGCAAAGGATCCATTTTTTGAGCAAGGGATGTAATACTAAATTTCTCCAAATCTGTTCCAATGAAGAAGCAAACTCATCTACATCTTAGATTTACTTGAGTACATTTCTGGTTGAGATATTCCTTTAAATTAGACGTTATATAATGAGCTTGTCTGTTTTTTTGCTTTTTCAGAGTTCCTTTAATAACCCTGAGTGGTTCTACCGTCATGTTGACATGCACGCACACTGCACTGAGCTCCAGCCGCTTCCTGATCGACAGCAGGCTCTCTTCTGCAGCTGGTCAGGTAGGCGCTTTCTGCAAAACAGGAAAGTTTCACCAGTGTTTATAATGTTCCTATGTGAAACGCTTTTGCTATTTTTGCAGGCTGTGATGCTTTCTTTAAAATCAAGTACCGTCTCCGTGAGCATCTGCGCAGTCATACACAGGAGCGGCTGGTCGCTTGCCCCACCTGCGGCTGTATGTTCTCCAGCAATACTAAGTTCTTTGACCATATCCAGAGACAAGCAGAACCAGAAGGTCAGTTTGTTTCAAATCGTTTCTCTTCACTCGCTGACAATACAGCAACACTGATGTTTAAGAATGTCCATGAAATGTCTCTAATTCTGCAGTTGTTCCATAAATATGTTTTATTGCAGATTCTCTAACATGTAGACATTGTGACAAAGCATTTGCCAACGAGAGGCTGCTGAGAGACCATGTTCGTCAGCATGGTGAGTTCAAGTTTGATTTGTAAGTTAAACTTTTGAGATTGGGATACACAATATATCAATACCATATCAGTTACTGTAAACTTTTTTTATTATTTTATTTATGGTTTTAAAGTTTTGTTAAATACAGAAAGAAAGAAAGAAAAAACGGACGAACAGCTAAACAAACAAGCAAAAAACTGCTGAACTTCCTCAGTAATGAATACAAAGCAATTATTGAAAATACTGAAGATAGACATGTAAAAAAAAAAACAATATTGCTTTATAAACCAGATCGAAAATAACAGTATTAATAGTGTCTTTATTCAGCTCAGATTAGTTTGGTTCTTATTCAGCAGTGTCCGTGCATTCAAATTCATAATGTTACTGAATATTAAGTGTCTTTTACACCTATAAAGATATCAGAGTTTCTTCTTTCTTTTTTTGCAGTGAATCATATAAAATGTCCTCTCTGTGACATGACATGCACGTCCCTTTCCACCTTGAAGATCCATATCAAATTCCGTCACTGCGATGAGAGGCCCTTCCCGTGTGACTTCTGTGAGAGCAGGTGGCTGCCGAGAGTTTTCGCACTGTCCACATACACTCAATGAAGTACTGAAGAATATATTGCTTACATTTGATGGTTTATCTCCTTACCTTTAGCTTCAAGAACCAGCATGATCTGCGGAGACACATGGAAACTCACAATGAGGGAGCAGCATACCACTGCACAGTAGAGGGCTGTGGATACTCTTCACGCATGGCCCACACCATGAACCAGCACTATAAACGAGTACATGAGGTCAGCCAGCAGAGGGTGCAGTAACCTCAGCCATGATTCATATTTAAAGGAACGTGATGGGGAGTGAGCTGTACTCCTAGATTGGGTCTAATGATTGAGTATTTACAGAAAATCAAATTCTGGACACATCTATACCGAAACTATCAAAAAAAAATAGTGTGATAGAATTGTTTACTGATCTTGACTGTGCAAAGACTGAATCATGTTGGCAATGCACATTTTTTTTTATATATATAATTTCAAGTTTATGCGCTTGTACTGCTCAAAAACTTTTTTACTGATTAAATTCCTTTAATAATAAGCTTTGCATTTTTATTTACGCGTTCACTTTCATGTTATATATTTTTTAATTTATTTAAAAAAAGATTTTTTTTTTTTGGTTAGTTTTTCATGTAGTTGTTGAGTGTGATCAATTGGGTAAACTGCCTTTTACACCATACAAAAAATAATTAGTAGTTTTATATACACATAGTAAAGGTGTTTTTTTTGTATCATGATGGAGATGCTGTTGTAGCTAGTATTTTAAGTTTTAATGTTTTATTTGTTTACATTTTATTTGTAAATATCTGTACTTTTTAATTAAATTTTTAATTCAGTTTTTAGTTATTTTAGTACATCAAGTTAAAATAAAAATAATGCACTGACGATTAGTTGGAGTTATATAAATATATATAAAAGTTTACAGTTTATTTTGAGTAAGTTTTTTTTTTTTTTTTTTTAGTTTACACTATTAGTAATGTCATAAAATAACATGTATGAAAACTGTCTGCAACAGGACAACATGGTTCCAAGGTATAAATGTCACCTTTGTGACAAGACCTTCTCTTGGTGTTACACACTCACCCTCCATCTTCGAAAGAAGCATCAACTCAAATGGCCATCTGGACATTCCCGTTTTAGGTATGCAATTAATAGTATCTTAAAATGTAATCAGTTGCTTCTGAGCTATTAATTTGCCTTCACGTACTAAAAATTGCTTGTTGAACAGGTACAAGAAAGACGAGGATGGGTATCTGCGGCTCAACATGGTGCGTTTTGAGACTGTAGAGGTTACGGAAGAGTTGATCAAAAACATGGCTGAAAAGCGCACCCCTCGCAAGGTCTCTGGTTCAACCAGTCACTACAAGGAACCCATGCTGCATCCCGACAGCGGCAATAGCACTCCCCAGCATTCTTCCTCACCCTCCTCTCCTTCCTCATCTTCTTCAACCTCAGAGCTCCTGGAGGGAACTGACAGCAGTGGATTAAAAGGCGATGAAACATCTGTGTATTGTGTGTTGAACACTGTGACTGAGGTCAGTGGGGATCCAGAAGAAGTGGCCCAACCTGCCGGGCCATCAGGGGCTGTTAGAGCTCTGGCTGCAGTGGCTAGAGGTCTAGGAATGGATGTGGTGTAATCTCATACCTATCAAATGCAGTTCTTATCAGAGATAACCTGTGTAAGAATACATAACCTGTTTATCCTCCATAGATTAAACATTTTCCATTAGATCAATGTTTTTATTAACTAATATGCAAAGTTTAGAGGCTGATGTTTTTTTTATTATTTTTTAGGTTTTTACATGATCTCAGGTTACAAATACATATTTGTACTTTTTTTTTGGTCTCCATGTAGCACTCTGGCTGTTTTTATTTTTTTTTATTTTACATACATTTTACCTTTGATATTTTTAGCTCTGCATTTTAAAACATTGATTTTTGTTTAAAACATTGATTTTTGATTATTTTTTTTTAAATTACCAGGAACAATAAGATACATTTTTGAGTAGGTAACATCTAATTTATTTGTTTTGATACTTGTTGAATATTTTGCATATTGTGCAATTGTATTGTATATCATGGTTCCATTGTTGCCTTGCTATAGTTGTAAATAGTTGTGTATTTTTAAAGTCCTTTAGTTTCAAATATATTGTTAACATTCAAAATGAACAAGTATTTTTTTTTTTCACCTCAGAAATCATTTTAATATATTTTTTTTTTGACAAAAAAAATCATTTCCACCACTGTACATTTCGACTACACGTTATTTCACATGAAGTGCTTGATATACATAAGTCTGTCAGTTTCTGATTAAGTCCAGCTCACCGAGTCACAGTGTCTCTGTGTGGGTGCAAAACAGGTCTGTCTGTGAGAGGGGTCATCCGTCTCGAAGACCCTGGCCGTGCTGCCAGCATTGGAAAAAGCGGGTGTGGTTGGGCGTGGATATAAGCAGCAGGTAGAGACCTACTGAGCGAGGTGTAATGTGGGAGCCCTGTGCTGGGGTAAGCCGCCGCGAGGAGTCCTGGAGGTGGTAAGCGAGGATCCAGTGCAGTATAATGCATAGCCAACAGGCGGCTACGATCGCTTTCTTCTCTCAGGAAGGCCAGACGCTGCCGTTCCTCCAGGTGACTCCTTTGCTCCAAGGCGATGGACTGCAAAAATGGCTCACGTGGGTAAGCAGGGTGCCCCATCATGGCACGTTGCAGGGGGTTGGTTCTTATTAAGAGGTCCTTGCCTAAGGAGTCCCTCCGAGGAAAATCTAAACCTCGGTAAACATTCCGCATAGACTCCCAGTGTTGAGGCGAGTAAGGCAGCCTTTCGGCTCCAGGTAGTGGACCCATTCCCAGAAAAGGTGAGACTAGCCTAGTCCTGTCAAGACCATGGTGGCCAGCTGGGATTCCTATTGGCAAAGGAAGAGTTGAAAGAGGTGAAGGGTTAATAGCAGGGGCTCTGGGATCCTGCCATGGTTTTTCCAAAACTTTCTGGTGTGTTGTAACCTCATGGTCCTGGTCGTCTCTCTTCTCCTCCTTCACTCTCACCTTGCTGCTCTTGGCATGGGGTTCATATTCAACTCTAATCTTCTTCTCAGCTGGCTCCCAGGGTTGTCTATCACTGTTTGGCCGCTTGAGATCCTCTCTCTGTTGCTTGGGTGATGAACTCTCTTTTCCTGCTGGCTTGTCCTCAGTGGGCTGCTCGCTTTTGACATCCTTTTCTCTTTTGTCACTTTGGATCTCTTTGTGTGTTGGCTCCTCAGTTTCTCGAGTTTGTTGCGGAAGCTCTTGGGCTTGTGTTTTCTCTCTTGCCTGCTCCAATTCCTTGGTCTCATCAGGAGAGGAACTTTTGAAGGACTTTGTTGGTTGTTTGTTGTCCAGTGCACTATTCCTGATGGGTGACAAATGCCTTCCATTTGATTTATCTTTTGGCTCCCTGCAATGATTGAAATAAATGATTATCTATTTAAACTCTTAACCAGGAGGTCAACTCTAAGAATTCTTGATCAGGTAGGTTATCTAGGACCAGGGGTGTCCAATCCTGTTCATGGAAGGCCAGTGTCCGGCGGAGTTTATCTCCAACCTGCCCCAAACTCACCTGCCTAGAGGTTCCTTAGGTAATCCTGAAGACCTTAATTAGCTGGTTTAGGCATTTTAATTAAAACTGCATAAACTCTGCAGGACAGTGGCCTTCCAGGATCAGGAATGGACACCTCTGGCTTAGGCAGTTTGCTCCTGAAAAACATCACGGAGGCTACATAACTGCAGAAAGCAATCTGATAGCATTCCCAACTGTTCAATAACAGTTGCTCGGATAGTGCAGGACTCCTTGGAAGTACCCAATTTGAAAATCTTTCCAGAACTAAGTGCCCATTTAGCAAATATGGCAGCAACCTGGTCACAAACCTTTGGGGGATGCACATGCTGACTGAGCAACTGTCATTGAAGTGAATGCTAACGGATAGGATTCTGTCAAGATCTTCGAATCACAAAATAGTTGGTACGTACCGTTCCTCGTCATCTTTGTTGTCTAGGGAATCTCTTTTAATCGCTGCTCTGTCTGGTATGGAGGGAGCTCTCTCAGTTTCAGAAGACCTTGGACACAGAGGCGGCGTTGGGAAGGATGAGGGTGTCTGGTGCAATCTGTTCCAGGTCTCCAGTTGTCCACTTGAAGTTGGCACCGTTTTACCATCTTTAGTCCCATGTGCTGCATTTGGTGCTGTGAATGCCCGAGAGTAATTATCGTCAGTCAGAGGAAGACTGCATTAACCTACAGCAAAAGCAGATCCTTTCACGTCAGGATAAAAGATATCCTTACTTATTGTTGGGTTTCCTAGTCCTCCAAAGGCAGATGAACTCAGTGTACTTAAGCCTCCAAAGGTGAGTGGCTTATTAAGAGACTCTACACAATAACAAGGGATACGGGAGATTAGAATTTGAGGAGTAATGTTGGTCTAATATGAATTAAATTTTGAAGTAATCTTACCATGATGGGGGATTACACTGTGGAGATTGTTTGGGGTATGCGGTAAGGGTTCATAGGGCGAAACTGAAGGGTGTGTGGGACCTAACAAGACGGATGTAGATACTGGTTAGCACAGTCCTGTTTCTGTCAGACAATCTCTAATAAAAATCACAGGACACTGCTTACTGAGATCATGGGGATTCATTAATGTTGACACTGGCAGTACCTAACCCTACACCAGTCCTGTCCAGTCCCATTTCTTAAGAGCCAACGTCCTGCAGAATATAGCTCCAACCTGCCCTAAATTACCTGGAAGTAATCCTGAAATATTTAATTAGCTAGTTCAGATGTGTTTAATTACGGTTGGAGCTGATCCTCCCTCTAGCAGGAGGACTGGACTACCCTAAAATCAATTGGAAGTACCAGGTTGATAAGAGTGCACCGTGTTAATCCATGACCCTATAATTTAATTGGTTGATGGGATGTTGTTCCAGGACCAACAACTTGGTGATCCAGGAACATCCCATTTGGCTAAATTACAGTAACTAGTGTGGATTTGATCCATGCTGTAATTTGTACCTGCATTAGAGAGGATGGTGGAGGGACGGGGTAAATCACGTGGCTGCAGTCCCATGAAGCTCGAGACAGGCGATTGATTCAGAAACTCCAGCTTAAACCCAAAGTCTAATTTATGTGGCTCAATCTGCATATGCTTCTGTAACCCCAGGAATAGAAAATGGGTACATTAATTACAGATTACTTGTTGAAAACTAGATATATTCCACATCTTAAAAAAGAACAGTTATTTCTTTTGCGCTTACCTTAATTTTTTGCTGATGATGGTAAACTTGCCATGCAATGTGGACATGCATTGCACACCACTTTCCAGGTTTCTAAAAAAACAATGAATGATGGGTAAAGAATTGTGATTTACTAGGTTAATAAAAAGGAGTTGAATAATCACATGTAAACCTTACCTTTGGTTTAGGACACATGGGGTCAAGAAGCTAAAAAAAAAGACATTACATTATCCTTCTTATATTTCTTCAATGATAGACAGAACAGCTGTAAATATTTAATGAGACACATGAGCATGTATGGCTCCGATTTTGACCCATTAGAGAAGCCTTGCAACTGATGCTAAATGGAAACCTACTCTGGAGTCCTTCTGTAAAAGTTGGTGTGGCACAGATCCTGGCCTTGACACCACATCTAGTAGGTTAGAGGCCTGCAAATATAAAATTTGTGAATACTACGTCTATATTCATTTACATTGTTAACATGATCATTAATCATTCCCTGTTCTTCCACAGCACAGCACACATTCTCTTTTATATAAGTAATTATATAAGTGGCTAGCCCAGCCTTTACATTTATTATTATTCCTGGCCTTTAAAAACAGGCTTTGCAAATGTGGGTCTGAAAATAAACACTTTGCAAAATCTAATCTGAAAACTATAGAAAACCACAAGACTTTTCTTGTTTTTTATTTTCTTTCTTTGTGGGAGGTCATCTCAACTCAAGAAATATCAAGTTATTCACAGGCTTCCTTTAGCGTCGTCAAGGCCTTTTAAGAATGCTGTGTTTCAAACAAAACAGAAAGCTAAGAGACAGAGTGGCAGGCAAACCTTGGGCTGAAAAGCTCCCTGGAGAGAGCTGAATGGTCCAGCAGGTGGAACCATAGGAGGTATTCCAGTCATTATTGACGGATAGGACGGGACCAACTGTAGGGAAACAGCAGAAAAATTTCATTAATTTCAGGAAACAAAATGTGTTCATGCTGATTTAGGACACAAAAGCATGTCTGATTCTGGCCTTTAAAGTGAAATCAAAATTGACCCTATTTAAGTAAAGTACATTGCTGAACCTAAGTTTACATCTCACAATTCTTTTTTTTTTTTTTAGGTTTATTTTTGGCGTTTTCGCCCTTTATTGTGATAGGACAGATCAGAGCGGACCAGGGAAGGCGCAAAGCGAAGATAGGAGAGATTGGGGGGCGGGATCGGGCAAGGGTCCTGGGAATTCGAACATCTGGGGACGGCCCAGTTTCTCTATATACGCGCAAACAGCGGCTATGGTGACACTCTTCTGTTTTTTTGTTAAGGCCTTCTGTCACTACCATAAAATATATACACGTCAATTGCTGACTCAAGAAATAGTCTCTGTTTGCTTGGTCAATTGACAAATTATCTTCACAATTAGATATAGTTTATTAGATATAATAATTAAAACTTGTCTTAGAATCGCAAGAAACAAACGTCACGAAACAGTGGAGATCCACTAAAGGAATTCTGACCTTTTTCCTCACAACGTTCGAGTTCATCATCCCACAATTCTGTTTTTTTCCTCCTCCACATAATTAAAAAATTACCATTATTTTTTATAATCACCTTATGTTCAGCTTGCAAATGCAGAGTGATATCCCATTGGGAGTCTCATACTTCGCTCAGGAAGTTGCGAAAAAAAGGGTTCGCATTACGATGTAATTATAGCCTCAAGTCCCCGACAATTAATTTCGCCTTTCAATTCCTGGCGTGGGAGAATCGGTGGAGGCAGCGCACAGAGCATGGTGATGAGTACACCACGACGCATGCAACTCAACATGCCGTCTGGCCTATGATCGTGCACAGCAAGATTAAACTTACATTTGTCAGGAAGGTGCCACTTTAAGGGTAGGTATCTTCCGCTCAAAAACGCAAGAAAAAAAAAGATGATATTTACCTTCAGCGTAGTGACTTTGTTCCGACATTGATTTGGTTTGAATTTCAGCTCATAAACAGGACGTTATATGAGCACTGATTTAAGAGTAGTTTCTCTCACTTGTCTGGGGCAGGGGTACGCACCCCAGTGGTGGTGATTTTGTGGATGGGCATGCGGGAGGTGGGGGGGATATGAGTGAAAGGTGTGGCTGATCTGGTGTGGTTTGGTTGTGTGACGTTGTCGTGCGGTGAACTCTGTGCGGCAGTAGGGGCCGGGGGAGATAGGGGCAACATCTCGACGACCCAGTCTGGGCAGGCAGGAAGCGAGAAGAGTTTAACTGCTGTGCCGCAGGTAGGGCGACAGGGATCTAAAGGGCGCACATGGCAGAGCGGATTCACTACAGAGGCCAACTAGCAGGAGTTTTGTGAATTTATTTTTTTTTCAGGTCCAATATGGATGCTGCTGTACTGTGGAGGAGCTGTTGCTGGGCAAGATAGAGCGCCAACTGGAGAGTGCACTTCCTGTTAAGAGGGGAGGAGGAGGAGGCAGGGCTGTCGTCGGGGCAAACATGTTGAGGTGTTTAGAGAGGGGGATGATTACAATGCTCTTCTTTACTTGTGCTGATGGACTCCAAGTGCACAAAAGTGACTAAAAACAACTTGTTCCTTCAGTCTTTCTTGGGTTCTAAATGTCTCCTCCTTGTGGCATTTTGCTCGTTGTAGGGTGGTTTTCGCGCTCAGCATTTGTAGTTTCGGTGATTTAGCATACATCAGCGGACCTTGCCAGGTTCACCAATTAAACAATACTTGGATGGTAACACCTGGCCACCAGCCACTAGGCCAGATAATTAGAGAATCCTTCTTACCAAACAGTGATTTAGTCACTTTGAGTAGGACAAGATTACATTGCTTGCCCCGGCAAAACTCACTGTCATAATGCTACACTCTGTGCCCACTTCTGTAAAATTATGGTCCCTAAATATAAAGTCATGACACGTTGCACCAGTTTTATCATTTAAAAATTTTAATATTGTTAGCTTGATTACTTAGAAAATATTTTAGATGGGTTTAATTAAATAATATACTATACATTTGCATTTACAGCTCATGGTGGGTCTGTAAAAGTTAATAAAAATTAAATATTTATTTAAAATAAATTCCCCTGTGGGAAAATAAAATAACAGAAAGGCAATTTTAACTCCTGGAACCCCACTTTTGCGCTCAATTCCTGATTTAAATTAACTCCTCTCTTTCATTTTTCTGTTATAAATGTCACATTATGGAAAAAATGGGGTTACCGTTCACACTGATATTAATAAGCATTCTTGAACTACTATTCACACATTTATGAGCAATGATGAAACTGCATAAACTATTTGAGGTAATACTGCAGTACTAACCAAAAATCTGAAAAATTTAACATACAATACCACTGAAATGTTTAGGGCCAGTAAGTTTTTTTGTAAATACTTTTTCAGTAATAGTGCCATAAACTGATCAAAAGTGACAGAAAAAAAACCTTAACATTTATATACTTACAAAGAGATTTTCAACTAATACTGTCTGTTTTGAACTTGATGTTCATCAAAGTATTAAGTAGCAAAACGTTTAACGTTTGTAATA
The DNA here is from genome assembly GCA_018155175.1 of Sinocyclocheilus anophthalmus. Lineage (NCBI taxonomy): Eukaryota > Metazoa > Chordata > Actinopteri > Cypriniformes > Cyprinidae > Sinocyclocheilus > Sinocyclocheilus anophthalmus. The sequence continues at coordinate 459,663 of JADLZN010005268.1, read as the reverse complement.
AGAAATCAGCATAGTAGAATGATTTCTGAAGGATCATGTGATATGAAGACTGGAGTAATGATGCTGAAAATTCAGCTTTGCCATCACAGGAATAAGAAATTAAAAAAGAAATAGAATTAAAAAAATAGAAGAAAAAAACAACAACTTACGACCCCAAAACTGTGTTAAAGCAAAGATAACAGTCCAAAATGAGGGAAGCAGATCTTGTAAAAAATATATAATAATAATAAAAAAATAAAGAGTAGGATATCTCTGTTTTTACAGCATTAGCCTTTTCACGCACTGCCATACCACTGATGACGTCGGTTTCACCGTGACATTTACTGGTCACTCCCGGGGGCTAATAGTGAATGCAAATGTGATGAAGGGGTGAAATCCCTTAGGGATTGGCCCATCTATACAACCTGCAATTACCTCCTTTTGAACAGCACTCATGCACATAAAGCAAAGCAGTAAATCTCTTTTGTGTAGAGCTGTCAATTTGGGCCTTTTCTCCAGTACTGCTGTAACTATAGTGAAAGGTCTTTTGAGAGCCCCATAATGGATTGTTAGCTTCTCCGAGGGGTAGACCTCCTTTCGCAAACACCAGGGGTCCACGGAGGAGGGAAACACAAGGAGCAACTTATTCGCCTGAGCTGAGCTCCAAATCCCTTGTGATGAGCTGTTTGTATTGAATAGGACGACATAGGTCATTCAAACGTTGGGAACAGTAAACGTGCGTGGAGAAACGAACTAAACGTGAATCCCAAGAACGCAATACTTTATTAACTTCCAGATCTGTAAGGAGATGAACATACAAGTCTCAAGGGAGGAGAACAGACTAGTCCGTAATGAGTGGTACAGGCCACATGGCACAACTCAATAGCTGGACCGGCTACAGACTAATCGAGTAAAGCTAAATAATAAGCACACAGAGTCCTTAATAGACCCTCGTAATGGCGCTGGTGTTTAAATCTAATTTGCATCCCGTTTAATCAAAGAACAGCGTGCGCTGATGTACCCTTCCATCAGACATTGCAATAACCAAGAAATGAAAACGTCTGGCTCGTGTTTATAAGACAAGGTTTTGCTTAAACTGCTTGTTTTCAATTAGTGTCATGGCACGGTAATGCTCTATTTTAATGCAGGTCAGGAATTAAGCTAAGCCTCTTTTTGGAGCTGTCAGGCCACCAGCGAATTTGTCTTCCTGTGTCAGTTGGCAGCTGCCTTCCCCGAGCCATTTTTGTCATTCATCAAGCCCATTACTGGCCTAACCCTTCCAGGCATGCAGAAACGAATGGTCTAATCCCTTCATTCTCACAAAAACAAGATTAGCTGGAGGTTAAACACTCGTGTTCTTTAAATTTTGTCCTTGACATGGTGCCAGGGGAAAGCTCTTAATCTCGTGAAGGAGCAGTTGGAGAGAGCTTTGTGTGCATACAAAAGTAGACGAGCGCGGCTCAGGCGGAGCACAGGTAAGCCCTCCTAAAAACTCCTCATAATCTTCGAATCATGAGCATGTTTACCGTAGTCGTCCCTCTGCTGTTTGTGCTCGCAGATGGCAGGAGACGTCTCATAAATCATCCGGTGGCATCGAGGGCCGTGTACGTTATTGCTAGAGCACAGTTGGCAATGACTCAAACTGAGAAACAGTTGTTCTTGTGTGCTGACAGGTTCTCACATGGTTTTTAGCTCGCTGTGAATGAAGCCCACTCAGCTAAGGTGCATCTGTTCGGCTGCACCTCTCTGACACTTCAACAATCTAGACAAGAAGAAACCACTATGCGGTTGGATTTCATTTGTGTGGGTTTGTATCATTGAAATGTGCTAAAACAAATACTCAAACTTCTACATTCAGGATTAGTCATCAACTGAAAATGGCTAAAAAAAGCTCCTACCTCTGTTTCTGCACTCTCCACACCCCTGAATCGTGTAGGAATCCACTAGATCTGTTGGTCCAGGCTATAATCTGGCAGGTTTAGAGAGTTGTCTCTGGTGCAGCGTTCAGCAGGCGTTCAACAGCTCTTGAATGAGACACAGGGGAACAGTATCTCTCTGTATTCTCAACTTGCCAGTCTGTCTGCAGGATCACAGTCTGTGGTGTTGGGTATCACACAGACTAAGCGAACACTTCCTTTATGGAGGTGCTCTCTCTCTCTCTCTCTCTCTCACTTTTCCAGTTAATACATCAAAGCAAAAAGCCAACTGGGTGGTATGCACAGGATTTTCATGCTTACTGTGATTTTTATGGATCAAATCAGTACATTATGTTGTACATGCAGGTTCTACAGCTGGTTACGAAGTGGGATGTCTCCCACAGGTTTTTTGTTACAGTATTTGGTAACACTTTATTTTAAGAACCAATTCTATTAACTAGCTGCATGCATATTACTAGCACATTGGCTGTTTATTAGTTCTTATAAAGCACATATTAATGCCTTATTCTATAAAACCATTTTTTTAACCCTTATCCTTACGTCATACCTTAAACGTTAAACAAACTTTATTGCAAAATGAATAATAAGCAGCAAATTATGAGTTTATTGAGGGAAAACTCTTAATTAATAGTGAATATGTCTTCCCTATTCTAGCGAAACATTAAAATGGGTGCACATAAAGGTCTGGCTTTTCATGTTTTTTTGAATAATCTCACACGTTTCATGAGTTTTAGAAGAGACCTCAACAATTTCTCAAAAGCAGTCCCCCAATTTGCCAAGATACCAAATCTTACAATCAAAACACAATTTTTTGCTTAAAGTTTTCTCATCTTATTTTTATATACAGTGGGTAAGGAAAGTATTCAGACCCCCTTAAAATTTTTACTCTTAACAATATTGCAGCCATTTGCCAAAATCATTTAAGTAAATTTTTTTCCTCATTAATGTACACAAAACAGAAACCCATTAGTGGACAGAGAAAAAAAGAAAAACACAGAATTGTTGACATTTTTGCATATTTATTAAAAAATAAAAACTGAAATATCACATAGTCCTACGTATTCAGACCCTTTGCTCAGTATTTAGTTTTAGAAGCACCATTTTGATCTCATACAGCCATGAGTCTTTTTGGGAAAGTTGCAACAAGTTTTTCACACCTGGATTGGGGGATCCTCTGCCATTCCTCCTTGCAGATTCTCCTCTCCAGTTCTGTCAGGTTGGATTGTAAACGTTGGTGGACAGCCATTTTTTAGGTCTCTCCAGAGATGCTCAATGGGTTTAAGTCAGGGCTCTGGCTGGACCATTCAAGAGCAGTCACAGAGTTGTTGTGAAGCCACTCCTTCGTTATTTAGCTGTGTGCTTAGGGTCATTGTCTTGTTGGAAGGTAAACCTTCGGCCCAGTCTGAGGTCCTGAGCACTCTGGAGAAGGTTTTCGTCCAGGATATCCCTGTACTTGGCCGCAATCATCTTTCCCTCGATTGCAACCAGTTCGTCCTGTCTCTGCAGCTGAAAAACACCCCAACAGCATGATGCTGCCACCACCATGTTTTACTGTTGGGACTGTATTGGACAGGTGTGTGTGCAGTGCCTGGTTTTCTCCACACATAACGCTTCGAATTAAGGCCAAAAAGTTCTATCTTGGTCTCAGCAGACCAGAGAATCTTATTTCTCACCAACTTGGGCGCCATGCGGGTTTTCATGTGTCTTGCACTGAGGAGAGGTTCCGTCGGGCCACTCTGCCATAAAGACCCGACTGGTGGAGGGCTGCAGAGATGGTTGACTTTCTACAACTTTCTCACATCTCCCGACTGCATCTCTGGAGCTAAGCCACAGTGATCTTTGGGTTCTTCTAAACCTCTCTCACCAAGGCTCTTCTCCCACGATAGCTCAGTTTGGCCAGACGGCCCGCTCTAGGAAGGGTTCTGGTCGTCCCAAACGTCTTCATTTAAGGATTATGGAGGCCACTGTAACTTAGGAACCTTAAGTGCAGCAGAAAATTTTTTTTGTAACCTTGGCCAGACCTGTGCCTTGCCACAAGTCTGTCTCTGAGCTCTTCAGGCAGTTACTTTGACCTCATGATTCTCATTTGCTATGACATGCACTGTGAGCTGTAAGGTCTTATATAGACAGGTGTGTGGGTTTCCTAATCAAGTCCAGTCAGTATAATCAAACACAGCTGGACTGAAATGAAGGTGTAGAACCATCTCAAGGATGTTCAGAAGAAATGGACAGCACCTGAGTTTATATGAGTGTCACAGCAAAGGGTCTTTAATACTTAGGACCATGTGATATTTTAGTTTTCTTTTTTTAATAAATCTGCAAAAATGTCAACAATTTCTGTGTTTTTCTGTCAATATGGTGAGCTGTGTGTACATTAATGAGGAAAAAAAAAAAAAAAACTTAAATGATTTTAGCAAATGGCTCCAATATAACAAAGAGTGAAAATTTTAAGGGTGTCTGAATACTTTCCGTACACACTGTATATATTAGATATATATATATATATGATATTATAATAGACTATATATATATAAATCTATTCGGTCTTAGTGAGAGGTAAATAAGTAATTATATAAATATTATTTTGACTTTAAAAAGGGGAAGGCACATAGGGATGTTTTAAATTATGGTGAATTACTGTATTATTTATTTTTTGCTTTTTTTGTTAAATAAATTGTTCTTAGATATTTTTCCAATTATTTTTTCAAATTTAAAATAACTCCCTTGCCGGCTAAGTTGAATGTTTCAACTTTTGTGTGTCTTAGACGTTAATTAAAAAATTATATAAAGAAATAAAATTTCACAACAGAGTAAACTTATATACCCATATAAGTTTACTCTGTCAGAAATTGTATTTCTTCATTACATTTTTTAATGAACGTCTAAGACACAGTTTATACTTAGATGGAATGCAACTGAGATGTCCATTACATCTCATGACCTACGAAAGAGTTTTCCTCTGGGATAACTTGAATTATACAGTATATAATAATCTCATTATCTTTGCAGTAAACATATCCACCCCCTCCTGCATGTCTCCTCAGTTTTAAAGCTTCAAATCCAAACAGCTTGAACAAAAGTGTAATTCCTCCTCCAAAACCTCATTTCATCAGCCATATACAGCATATGAAAGAATCAAGCCGTATTTGAGCAAGACATCTCTTGTTATTATAACGTAATCCCTTCCCAAAGGATGATGAGAAAGGCCAGTTCAGGACACAGGCTAAGGATGCATAAATTGCTTTGAGCAAAATGACTGCATTCTCCCACAGCCAGTACAATAGGTGGCGGTGCTCGGCGTAAACCTGTTTCATTATTCAGCGCTCAGGTTTCGTTCAGTCTGGGATTAGTGATGGGGATGTAGGCCGGCCAAGCACACAATGTCCTTGATGCCTGTGGGATGTGTTGTACCTCCCGCTTCTGAGAAACCGAGCCCCTGGAGCGCCAGTAAAACAATCAGCGGCGTGAAGGACGCTAGAAACTCGGATCCTCAGCTACATAACAGACGACGTCACTGATGATAAAGGGCTCGTTGTGAGTCTTATCGCAGCGCTCAGTCACGGCTGTAACGTGTGTGAGAGCTGGAGGCAAAATGAGCGCTAAAGTTGGATAGTCAAAGTGTTTATTTGAGTTGTGCTGAAAGCTCCAAACAGTCAGCTGTCTCGCTGATCTCTCAACAGCGCCGATCTCGGCTATACACTATCCCACGATGCTTGGGCCCGTCTCGGCTCGGGTTACCCTGCGAACAATGCCAACTCTGTTCTGACTGCCTATCTCACAGACTTCGTTGTACTAACATGTATACCTATGTCTGCAACGGACAGGGGATGAACAGATTATACATGGCCTTGAATAGTTTCACTTCTCCTTTGAAAGTGATCATGCCTGTGAAATGCATTCTGGGCCCTGGATAGCATATAATCTTAGCACAGCCTTAACAAGCATCGCAGGAACGTGAAAAACCCTCTATCCAGGCCAGTCATTGCACAACGGCCAAAACCGTGGGCTGAAGCAAAGACAGCTCTGTGAATAGCGGTTCAGTTATTCCTGGCAGAAACACGTTACGGCTGTGAGTGCTGAGGGAAGCTGTCAACTTTTGACAGCCGAGTGTTGGGCGAACAGCTCCTCGGCTAGCCTGCTCATATTAGCATTAACAACACACAACCATAACAACAGCAGGTCAAACATAGTCTAGTGCTTATATGGGGGATCCTTCAGTGAGGGAATTGCTAGTATTCAAGAAAAAATGCTTAAAAATCAGAACATTATAATAGCTTGAAACGTTTTATTGTGCTTTTTAATTGACACTACTGTTCAGTAAGATTTTGTAATGTTTTTATTAAAAGAAGTCTCTTCTGCTCAACAATGCTGCATTAAAAAAAGTTAAAAACTAAAAACAGTAATATTGTGAAATATTATTACAATTTAAAGGTAACTGTTTTCTTTTCGAATGTATTTTAATATGTAAATGTATTCTGAGGCTGCCACTGATAGATTTCAGCATCATTACTCCAGTCTTCAGTGTCACATGATCCTTCAGAAATCATTCTAATATGCTGATTTGCTGCTCAAGAAACATTTCTTATTATTATTAATGTTAACAGTTGTGCTGCTTCACATTTTTGCCATACTTCTTTTTTTTCTGTGATATTTGATGAATAGAAGTTTCAAAAGAACAGTATATTGACAATTTAAAAAAAGTTAAAAAAAATTACAGATTGGGATCACATCCTACCCAGAAAGATGACAATTTGACAGATTCATAAAAACATGGGCTTCAATTGTCAATTAAAAATGTCAATAATCTCTTCAATTATTAGATTTAAGTCTCATTACCAAACCATTTACATATTTGAGAAAACAATTCATTTAAAAATGCATTTAGTATTTAGTAAGGTAATCAACTGCTAGTTGTTTTTAAGTTTTTTTTTGCATTTTTACTGATTATTCAATATTTTTGGCAAAAAATTTTTTTGTCATTGCTTCATTACCACAAAATGTATCATACACAATAAAAATTCACATCACACCACACTATACCAAATTATACCAAGTTGTTCACTGCACTCTAAAAAATGCTGGGTTGTTTCAACCCAACTTTACAAAATATGGACTAACCAACAGCCCGATTGGTTGGTTAAATTTACTTTTCAATTTACTAATTTTAACCCAAAAGTTGGGTTAGTCCAAATTTGACCCAAAGTTGGGTTGAAATAACCCAGCATTTTTTAGTGTGACCTAACTGAATAATCACCTATATTCAGACAAACAGTCTGTCTATAAATGTCATCAGAACTCTATTGCTGCCTCTAAAAATACACACTGTTAAAGGATTAGGAATATGATGTGTGTCATTCAAGGAGGTAATGTCTAATTAAAAACTCAATTCCGAGAAGCATTTGGCAGAACGCTGAGAAATAAAACAGACCCTGAAAGCTGTCTAATCCCCCTATGATTGAGACAAGCGTCCTTTAACTCAATTGCATTAAGATGGCTTAAGGTTTAATAGGCTTCTCAAAACATTGGTGCAATATGTGTTCACATCCTTCTGTTATCTTAGACAGCCAATCAGATTTGGCAAAATAAAAGTTCTTTTAAAAGCAGTGATAAAACACAAAATGTTATTGCACATGAGGAGCAGTCTGACCTAAGGCCGCGACCCATCAATGCAGTGAAACTCCAGCCCAGCGCTAGAGAACAGACCATGGCCCATGCTGACAAATGAGCCAGACAGGAGCTTCCAAAGCACCCGCTCTAACTTAAAGACGTAAATTCCATTAACTATTGCTGGTGATTCTGAAAGTAATCTGGTTAAGTTCTTAAGTGCCTCTGATTTGATTTCAGCACGCTTAAGAAGCAAAAACTGCATGAAGTAAATTGTGATGAGTGATATAGGGAGAAACAATTGTGGTTTTTATGAATGCTTCATGACTTAAATGTGTAAGTGTGCCAATAAAAATAAATGCATGACTGAGAATGTGTTGTTAAATAAATCGGCAAGGCTAAAGTGTTTCTGGGCTGGCTGGCTGTGGAGTGACTGGCCCTCTATCCAATTAAGTGGAAGATTACCAGCACGCACTTGGCCTGAATGCACCCACCTCCTAAATTATCAAGATGATAATTGGCTCTAAGGATATTGTGTTTTACATCCCTGTACTCAATCCAGAGGATTTCTCATCATGCCATCTGCCCAATGCAAGTATAAAGCGTCTTGTAAATGTTTTGTTTTCGTAATTCATCATATTACAGAATGGAAATGTGATGCTTCAAATATGAAAACGTTCTTAACCTTGGAAAACAAAGTCATGAGCTGCACCGATCTAATGTCCAAAGCTGAGAATATATAACAAGCTTAATAGGCAAAGTAGACATAAAAATGCCCATTAGCGATTTAACGGTTCTTTCTCATTGGAATAGGGAGTGATGTGATGACACTATCATTGGATAATTGAGTCTATCTATCAAACCTGTCAAGAGGTGTTAGATATAATGCCTGCTCATGAATTCTCATACAGGGAGGCAAATAAACACAATACTGAAGGCATATTTATTTAGTAATGGCGATGTTATGAAGTGTGAGGTTTACCTACCTGCATTTGGAGGAGGGGATATGTCTGTTTGTCAGAGTAACCTGCAATATTAATAAGTTTCAGTAAAAATTCTGCATTAACCATCACAAAAATGTTAACCACAAGAGGACACTGTTTCACCACTGCAAAACCTGACAAGCGGCTTCACTCTTTTAAAGCCCAATGCTTTCAAAGGAAATGTACTAAAAATAATCATTTTTCCATGCTTCAAAACACGAAACAAACACATCGATAAAATGGAAACGCATCAAAAATGTAGAAAAAAAGGTAATCAATTATTTTCAAGAAAGTTTCATTTTTCATAACCGCTAATTTCAAGAATTATTGGCGTGAACTATCCATTTCTCTCTAAGCTTGTCTCACTTTCGCAGTAGTATCTAAATGCACCACAAAAACAGCGAACCCAAATCCAAAATAAAAAAAATCTTTACATTTTATTAGATTTTTTGAGAAGCACTTACCCAAAATACCAATGAAGTGATGAGGCAAGAAGACCCTTCTCAATGTAATCCAAAATACTGCCAATTTTTTTTGAATTTTCCAATGCTTTTCAGAGTACAGTCACTCCAGTATCAGAACACAAAAGTGTTAAAAAGTTGTTTCCTTACATGTATAAACATAAACCATAGGTCTATCCAAAATCTAAGAGCTCTGACAAATTGTTTGTTTTTACCCTTTGAATATCAGGGCATGTATGATATTGAACATCCTGAACCAATCCTTTCCAGAGACTGAACCAGTATCCGGTCAAATCCTCCAAACACAGTAAACGTGAGGCTCTGAGCTCCTTCACCATCAACAGATTAAGCGCAAATCCACTCAAAGCAGGTTTGAGATCCTTTCTCGAGCGTGTCCGGCCGCACTCAGCTCGGCTCAAGAATGCTCCCTCAGTAGCGAACTGTGCATTCCTGTGATCCCTCCCTCAGCGGACACTCCCACACCTCCCTCCTCAGCCCTGAGAGCGGCACCCCGGCGGCAGAACAATTACAACACTCTCCTCCTCTCTGCTCAACACGTACGTATAGACAGTCTAGTGATTATGGCCATCCTCTTAATTACAGGCCCAGAATAACCAGAGGGGACAGGCGACGGGTTCAGAATGCTGATGAGACGCTTCCACCTCGCACCGAAATGAGACTTCACTCTTATTGGGTGACGTGTCGGCTCCAATTAATGCTTCTGTGCTGGTATGCCACCCCGCTTCTTTTGTAGGGTGAGAAAAGGATGATATGATTTAATGCGGTGGTTGCATTTGTACCTGTCACAGCTTATTATAAATGCATCACATAAATGTGAATGTCATGCACACCGTGTTGTGGAATTCTCGGTGAGGTCAGCCAATCGCAAAGCTCTTCTTTGGACAGAAGGGTTGTGAATGTCAGTGGGAAAAGGGCATGGCGAGATGATAAATCACAAGATGGGATATTATCACAACAGATATATCAGGTAATTTATTAGAAGCGTCAACACCCCCATGGGAGGAGGCACAAGAAAGTTCCTCATCAGCCTGATGTCTTTCGTTGCTAATGCGGTGTCCTCTCTGAACCGGGGATGGGCTCTCTTGGGGAGATAGCAGAAGACTTCAAAGTCCGTGGCCCGCCAGGATCGCAGGGAGGTCTCATTCAGCCGTTGCCCCTATCGGCCCTAAAGGGAGTTTCTAATTGCATTTCACAGGCCCTGAACAAAACAAGGCCTTGTTCAAGCTGAAGTTGGTCCTCCTGCTGGGATGTAGCTGTGATTTGCGACTCCTCAGCGGGATGTGGATCTTCAGCTTGCCAGAAAAACAGTTTCATCTTCCTTCTTCTGACTGCATGCACTGGGGCGCCCATAGGCGGATGAATACGCGAGTGGCAGCGACACCTTCTTCTCCCCTCGGAGGCCGTTCGATCTGTGGGACTGGAGGCAGATGTTTGGGCTCAAGTTGAAATATTAATTCAGACCTACACGAGAGACTCCAAATCGTATGCAGGCCATCAAATTTCATCAAACAGAAGAAGATTGGGGGTTTTCTTTTCATAATTTATAAGCTCCAAATAAAAGCCAGTGTACTTTGTACTGGTTCTAGCTGAGCCAGATGTTATTGCTGTGCTTTATTATCCTGACTATAGCGATTTGATATCTAATACAAGCATAGACCTTATTTATGAGTACTTCAAAAGAAGAGCATTTTGGTTAAATTATGTGTATTAAGTGTTTGTAAATCTAAAGTCGCAAGACCCAGGATATTCAATGTTCGCATGGAAGCGGCGAGATATATTGCATCTTCGTATGTGATGTTTTGAGATATACAAGCCGCATACATTCACCGTTGTAACTACTAAAATCAGACAATATATTGTTTTGCAACTAATTCTAATTCTTGTTAGTACTTCTCAAGAAAACTTGAGGTTGAAGTCGGAACATACCCGACTGGCAACCATAACCCTTGCTGTAACTCTAACCTTATCATAATTTAATGCTATTTTTATAAGCATAATTTATTTTAACAGATAAATAGATTAATTTTGATATTCATAGATTTTTCTACATCACATTGGATTCTTGGATACGGCAGTTTATAAAGCCACTGCTTTTAACTACAACATTTCAATACTAGTCCTAATAGTTAGGACTGGTAATTTGATCCAAATCTGATCATTTAACAACTTTTAAATTTTCATGAGCAAAAAATAACATCAAAATTAATTCCCCCAAACTGAACTTTGTTCAGGATGTGGATTTAAATCACTGAATTATCTTCCGTCATAATCTCATTTATATAAAACTGAAAGCAAGGCATAACAGGGGTTTCACAGGGTGCCAATCACAGTTTAAGCGTTGTATCCAAAAAAACAGTAAGTACAATCAATGAGTGTCACATTGGGCACAGCATGTACGGACGAATACGGCAAAAATAGGGGTACCAAAAATCACTCCTAAATTGTATCATTATAATCATCAAAGGCAGAAAATCGGAGTCAGATGTGATTACTAAAAATGAGATGTGGAACGAGGGCTTTTATTAACTCGGTGCTCATTTCTTTCTAAATCATTTTGTGTAATTATGACAAAGAATCGGTTTACGATAGCGTATGTACATCTGTCCCAAACTGATAATAGACCCCCGCGCCAAGCACGCGGTATTACAAAACGGAGAAATCAGAGTTAAAGAGATTATCGACACGCAAGTTGTTATCACAGTCTGTACTTTTGTAATATCAACACCGAGAAACCGATAAACTTGCAGACTTGCACTCAACAGCAAAGTCATTAGGGTGGCCGGGAACTTGAGGGCTGAAAAATAAAATTAATTTCACTGAAATTTATCTCTCTTAAAGGAGGGAAGGTGCAGAACGTTGATGAAACCATATAGGACCTTTCAGCTCCAGTCTGGCTATTAATTTCAAAGAGCAGGTTTGGCCCGATGGCCCTTTGAGAGAAAGCTGATTTAACTAGATCATTTTTAATGGGGATGGATTCCTCCATACTTGCCCTTTGGAAGAGCTTCTGTCCTCCATAACCACTGGTCTGTAATGGCAAGCTCCTTCTGAGACTATTACTAAGGGCCAATTGGCCTTGAAATGAAATACATAATCTTAATGTACTGGAAGATGTGCGATCCGTTCACTCGTGGAATGGAGCGACTCCACACCGCAGGAGTTTTCAGTCCATAAACAGAAATGCTGCGAGAATGTCGCGCTGTCAGATCAACGTAGGCTTCGTAAGCAGGCGTACGCAAACTCGCATGACAGCCGTTGCTATTTCCAGGAAGAGATAATCAAAGGCATTTGACTTGTGAGAGCCATGGCGAAATAGCAATATTCTTGGATTTCAAAGAGTGTCTAACCACTGAATAGGGTTCCCATACGCCCTTTCATTGGGATGACACAATGTTGCATCTGCTCGGCAAGGGATAAATTAAGCATGTGAAAGTTTTAGTGAAATCCCCATTTTCCAGTTAATCAAATCTCCCCTAATCAAATTAGGAGCTGTAATTCCCCAGGATGCGTGTGACAAAAGTGCATTATTCCTGCCTTTGGAGCCGCGAGAGAGAAATCAGCGTGAGGCCATTCCGGGCAAAACTCGGAAAATCGGTATCCAGTGGCCATGAAAAATATTGAAGTTAGCTACTCCTCTAGACCACGAGAACCGCAAAGAGGCAAAGGGTCGAGGTACCCTTGGCAAAGTGTTTTGAGTTGCCCCGACTCATTAAAGAGCTGACCTCTGGGCCACCTCGCGAGAGCGGTTGAATCATTCATTATGAGATGCAACTTGTGTAAATATTTCAACCATAGGGCCGATCGGATGACAGAACAAGTCTCGTCTTCACTGGGTCAACACACAAAAAACACCTCGGACAATGAAGCTCACGTTGATGGCTTAGGGAAACAACCAAGGCAAAACCTCTAAAATATGTCATGCGCTCGCATATAAACTCATCTTCGATCTTACAAAGCCGCAGCGATCATCTGTGAGGACTTATTTTCCACTGAATTAAAAGTCTTGAGATTTGAGCTGGCACATACAGGGAGCACAGAAAGTGCCCTTTTATACTCGTTTAGCAGGGCGGTAAATAGGCCCATGGAGCATTCGGATGCCACTTATGAAGTGCTCATAACCAATGTGTACCTCGCGGCTTTGCACAACAGCTTCCTTCCAAACCAATTCATATGGCAGCTAATGAATATGCCATTTTAGACTTCATGAATTGTTCCTTCCGTTCACTGCCCCCAGTGTTAACACCTCTTTATACGATTCTTAACACCTACTGCACTGCCTCTCAAGGTCACTCTGGCTGAACGGAGAGCTGGAGAAAGCCGCACAAAACCTGAGAGGCTCAATTCCTATTCATTTGTCACATTTGCATGCATGCCTCTATACTCAATCACACAAAGGCTACGGTAGCTTAGCCATTGCCCCCTACCAATTACAAATGAGTCCATTAAGCTGTCTGCATCGGGCCCAGCCTCTTCATGGTAATGGCTTGTGAGATTTCCATCATAATCGCCGGGCTCCCACTGCAGTCTTGAGTGCAGATGGAGGAGGAGAGTGGGTAAAGAGTTATCAAACGGGGCAAAGTGCATTCCTTCAGCTTTGTTTATGTGCAGGCGAACTCAAAAGCCAATGCTTTCTTTAGGAGTGAAGCCTTTAAAGATTATTGCAAAATTCTCATGTAATTTAGGCAGCTGCATGTGCAAAAATACGGGCTTTGATACTGATCATTATTTTATATTACAATATATAACCTATTTATGGCATATAGATATTAAAATATAGATAATTTTTTTATCTAAATAAATCACAAACAAAAAAGTCTATTTAAGCATCACAACATTATAATACACAGTATGAAAAATGGATATTCATTTTGAGATTTAATAAAGATTACATTAAAATTTTCATCACATTATTTGATTTTATTATTTAGTATCTTAATGAATAACTTAAGAAATGAGATGGCAACAAAGCTAATCAAAATGTAAAAATAAATCCAATATTGGTGAAGTAAGGACTCAAATTCAAAACATACTCTAGTAATGGCAGATATCCTTGGCATCGCTAATAAATGACGGTAGGTGCATAAATAAAACCCAAAACATCACTATTCATACCAATATTATCCTGAAACATATTATTATTAATCCATTATAATTATCCCTTTCATTTATCAATAGTCAATCTCAAACAAACCCAATACAGATTATTCCTCATATGGTCCATAATAAAAATAATGATCTATATATAAAAATTTTTAATATATTTTTACTATATTTGTTCTGTCAAATCAGACAATTAGGTAGACACATGTGGAGAACACATGAAACAGATGAAAGGATGGTTTCTTAGTGGATGGTCAACTCATTAAGTTCCTCCGTGGTTCCAAAATAAATGACGCAGGAGGGTGAATTACAAAGCACCGATGTCTCTAGATACGCGCGCATATGGAAGAATGAATGGCACCGGCTAGTTTACATTAAACATGCTGGTTGTTACCTGACACAACTAAGTTATAACAAAGTCAGTTTACGTGTACTAAAAGGAAATAAAAATCTTTAGGGCCCAGACAATTCAATCCCTAAAAATGCATTTATCAAGCTCATTTGTATGAAAGCCTGACCATAGTATTCTTATACCTGTCATATACCAGGGACAACTATATAAGAGTAATGGCATCAAATAATCAAAAGTGGGAGGAAATTCACGCAATCTGAAAAACCCTTAGCCAAGTGCGGAACGTATATTAAAACCGCAAATCCTGCTCCAAAGAAATAATATAGATCATTATAGGAAAGCCATCACCACTACTCCTCTGACCTTAAGAGGTTTCACTAGTCAGCTCAAGGTTTTAATATGAACAACACAGAACAAGTCATGACTGTACAGGTACGTTCAAAAGACCACACAATTACTGGTGATTTGGAACCCAAGAAATGACTTTAACAATTGCTGGGCAGGCTGAAACAGTTCTTGCAAAAATAAATATTTTTTTTTAAAGTGTAATTCCACAGGAAGAACTCAGTTCATTACAGGGTTGGACGACATGATGGTGTGGTTGAAACGTTGTGATAATGGGGGCTGAATTTGTTGGGGGTATACCCTCTCCCATTAAAAAACAACCGTATACCGGATAACTGATGTTTGTCACCTATCAAGTCTGTAGCTGTGAGAACCTTCAGCACTATTTCAAATTTAACAAACCTTCTGCAGGCAATTGTATTTTGTATATGGTATTTGGTACGACCGGCCATCACAACGAAGTTTAAAAACCTCTTCGGGGTACACGGGGTCGAACTATCTTTCAAAGACTGAATAGACAAAAGATCTAACTCAAACCGTTAACCTAAGAGTGAAGAGTGATTGTATGCGATCACCTTGAGGTACGCTCTAGCCCTAAGTAGTGCCCATTAGTGCGAAGACCATAGAAGAAAGATGATATAAGACTTCAACAGTGGTATTGATCGGACCACACCGTGGCGAGGTACTCAGCCACACCAGGCCACCCAGTTTCTCGGATAGAGGGGCTGCGTAAACATTGCACGCCCCATCCCAGGCGCTCATGTCTTACTTTGGTTTTCATAGGCAGCGAGTCCCAGAGGACTAAGGCGTGCCTGTCCTAGCCTCTAAACCCACCTGTCCGCATGATAGATAAGCCAAATCATTAAAAACAACAAGAAATAGCACTTCATAACCGGCCCAATTACTCTTGGCTGCCGTCTAAGGTCATAAATTGTTCCATTAAGAACAATATACAGAGATCCCCTCCGCACATTTGCACTTCCTAGCAAAACAAAATGTAGTGCGAGATGGTGATATGTCCGTACATGTGAAACCATGCCCCCAAACACAGAATAGTAACGCAGATAACAACCCACCTTAGTAACAATCGTATGCTCCTACAGGTGCTAAAGTAATCCTTGCGCTCAGACTGTGAAGTCAGAAGCAAAACAATAGTAAGGATGTTTCGCACATTTATTAAATCCCAACAACGAGTATTAAGCAAATTAGTATATTAAGCACAACACCAACAAGTCATGAGAATGGCTCTTCAGCTTTGTGACTGATTATTATTATGGAAGCCAAATATCTGGCTATCTTTCTTTTTTTTTGTTCTGCACTAAAAATGTTTCCTCAATAAAATAAATTATTTGAATAAAAATGTCGTCACCAATTCATGATTTATTTCAAGAAAAAATGGGGGGAAGCTATGGCAAGTTTATGTCACCCCTTAGACTTATTTTTTTTTGCAATTGGGAGATTTATATTTCCCAATCCTTTTTATTATCGCCATACAAATTCTGAGTACTAGTCAAATATACTGTTTTTCGTTTCCCGCCACAAGAACAATCAGGTATTGTGACTTCCATGGTCGCACACATTCTGCTTGATTTCTCAGAATGTATGAATTTTAATCTAAAAATCTACTTGAGTTTTAGATATCTTATCATGACTCTAGAAAGTAATTGCTTGAAATAGGGAATTTTAAAGGGGTCATATGATGTTGGTAAAAAGAGCATTATTTTGTGTATTTTGGTGTAATGAAATGTTTATGCTGTTTAAGTTTTAAAAAACATAGTGATAGTCAACAACCAATAACATTTAGGGCAATTAGGGGTTGGAAATTTCTCCCAAAAAAGAAGTCTGAGGAACCCCTCCTTTCATGAAACGGCAATCGATTTTTACAAGAACTCACGGAAATCTGAAAAGCGAAGGTGGCTCTGATTGGCCGCTATCCAGTGCGGTTTTGGATTGGGTCCTAAAATACCGATCAATCGTGATGACAGAAAAAAAATGTTACGCCCGCATATACCATACTGTGATTAACCCGTGTCCGGAGTGACGAGACAAACAAACCTTAAAAAAACACGCATTATGAAACGAAGACGTATTGGATTGCCATCCCAAATGGTGTACAGTATATACGAATATAATACTGACTTATAACTGTCTTTGTTATGCGATAGGTGGACAATCGGTGCCTCAGATAAAGCATCCGAACCACATGTGCTGCATTAAATGTGCTCGGAGAAATGAACAAAAACAACAAGCCTAAGCATACGCTCCACTGCTCAAAACTCGCGTTGAATCATCAGTGGCAAATCCGTTAAATATGAAAAACGTACTTACAGGCTGTGAGTCAGAACAGCTGGCATTGTAGTCTACTCTTCCAGGATCAGGATACAGTCCTCCATAAAATGTGCTGCACACATCCGAATATTTGGATTGAACTGTTCTGGAACAGTGTTGTAAATAAAACTTAACCACTGATTTTCTGTTGTGTCCTCTTTTGGAAGGCCAAACAAAGTATTTTTGCTTTCGCAAGGAAACACACAGCGTCTTCATAACATGGCGGCGGCGGTGGCAGCAACAAGTTATGCCTTCTTTCTTTGCGTGAACATTTGGGCGGTGTTATGCAAATCTTCCCACATCGTGACGTAGACATGTGGGGGCATGTTAAAATGAGCCGTTTTAGGGGGGCGTGGTCGAGTCTTAACTTTTATAAAGAATATCTCTTTGGGTTTGAGACTTTAGTCTTTGAAACTTTAGGGATCTTATCAATTCACGAACAGCTTGTAACACTCCAAAGAGAAAGGAACACTTGAAATCGCCTCATATGACCCCTTTAAAAATTGATTTTGCAGATAAAAGTTTCAATTACCTTTTTTATTTTATGTTGGAAACAGTCTTCCCTAGTTTATCACTAGTTAATTGTTATACATTATAAACAAATTTTGTGAAAATACTTTTTAAAGATTGATTAACATTGAAAAACAATATGCTAGCAATAACCAATGACGCTCTTTCTGATATTTCTGTTAACCTTTTCAGTTTTTCAATATGTTTGATGTTTGTAGCTGTAAATAATTTGTTATATTCATCAATATATGACTTCTCCATGCTTAAATATCATCACCAGCAAAGAGCTTTGCCAACTGTGCTTTAAGCTATTTCAACTCTCTTTTCAGTGTAAAATAGTGTTATATATATTTAATATAGAGTACATTTATTACAATTATGGATTTGGCAGACACTTTTATCTAAAGCAACAAACTTACACTCAGGAGATACATTTTTATCAGCGCTTGCATTCCCTGAGAATCTGAACCCATGACCTTGGCATTGCTAACACCGCGTTCTGCCAGCTGAGCTACAGGAACACGACTTTAAATCCTGAATATAAAAAAACACATAGTCATGATATGCATTATGCTTTCTTTTCCAAATCTTTGAAAGATATACATATTTAGGTAGAATCACTTTTTTTCATTCTTGCTATGCTTTTTGAATGAGATACTATCTTTTTTACTTATTGCTAATGCAAACAACACATTTGATTCAAATCAATTCGAAAAAATAAAAAATCTAATATTTTGGAAAAAGTGCATTAGAAAATCAATCAAAATCTAGCTATGAATATGGTAGCAGTGGAGCAGAATGTTCTCAATATAAAATACGGATTTAGTTTGAACACATAGTGTTTTTTTTTGTACCTGTAAATTTGAATGTATATGTTAAAACTGAATTTCTACTGATATTATATGTAAGCATTGAATAATATGGTTTAATAACCCCGCTGGACCAGACCTTTTGATTGAGTGCAGCTCCCATGTAATGCAACAGAACGGACAATTAAAGGTACAGCAGCGTGGTCATTCTCTGCATTCTCTTTGCCTTCGGAAAATGAATCCCCTGATAATTTATAACCGAGGAGAAACAAGCGGCTGATGAATAGTATCCATTATCATGCATCATTTACTGTAATAACAGGCTGCTATTTCCATACAAGAAATTACAAAAATCCTTCATAAATTAGTTTCGAATTTCGCCTGTGGATGTTGGGAAGAGAATAAAGGAGCTTGTGAGTTCTACCACCCAATATCAATTTCAAGGTCCATTTACTTCCTCATCCCTGATCCCTGCCACGCTGAACAGACGGAGACCCCTGAGTGGGCGCATATGGCAGAGGGCTGGGAGTCCACTGGAGCTGGTAATGATGGCAGCGGTGGACTGGTCCATCACCGTGCCAGCGCTGGGGCTCCATTGGCGCAGAGTAATTGACAGCCATGAGCTTCCCAACAGAGCTCAAACACCGCCGCCTGCTCTCTGGCACACACTCCCTAATTCACACACGCAGTCTTGGCTGCTGGCTCAGCAGGGGCAGGCCATCCAATTTACAGCTCTGTCCAGCACTGCCCCGGGAGCCATCTCCAGCCTGCCCAGCCGGCCCAACAGAGACTAATGAAGGGCTCCTCCAGCACCTCATACATTATGGAGAGAGCAGAGACAGATCAGGAAAACACTGCCAACGCACTCCGCTTTTCTGAACGGAAAGAATCAATTGGGTTGTTGTGGGTAACTGCTCCCCTGCTATGACACCGCTCTCCATTACAAACGGTGGAGAGAGCGCAAACGAGATATTATTTCAAATTTGCTGCACTGCGTGTAATACCACTTAACGCTTTGCTTCCACTTACCAGCTCCGAAATCAAGAAGATGCTTCACCTTTCTAGGTTATGGTGTGAAATGATCCTTCCTAGATGACCACCTCTCTTTTTCTGTTAATCTGTAGGGGTGGAAGATTCATAATCAGGTATCGTGTCATTGCGTATAGTGCTTAATGGTAACAGTATACAAGGACTTTATGTATGATGTAGCTTTGCTTCATTCTGTTCTTGCATACTTATGAGAGCATAGAGCCCACCGGCCCACCACTGAGCCTGCCTTGGCATGCTGTTACAATGAAACAAATTGTATTCTGCGATGGCTCCGCATGAGTCTTGGCTTCACTAACGTCCTTGGGATGCTTACCATCTGGCAGTCCCATCACTGTGTTCAGATACACTGCATTACAAAGCGAGACAGCACAGAATGCAAAAAAAGAGAGTGTTATCAGGTATTTTACTGAAATGTTGGAATGTTTACTTCTCAAGTTAATAATTCAATAACCGTTCACTGAAGTGTTTCTTTTGTTTATTTATGGCTGACAGCTACAAAAACCATGTACAAAAAGCCATGTTTAGGCCAGTTTTGTAATTGTTAACTAAAACTAAAACTATTAAAAATTATATTTTTGAATTAAAGCAGAAATGAAACAGAATATAATATTAAATGAAGAACTTAAAAGCATATGTTATTATGCAGTTTTATTATGCAACTAAAATAAAATAAGTTGAAGCTGAAATTGAAATAAAAATAAAGCTAAATAGAAATAATAAAAATCACAAAAGCACAGAACTAAAGCACATAATTACTAAAATGTACAATACAATTTAAATTAAAATATATAAAAATACAAGCCAATTTAAAATATCAATGAATACTATAATAGTATATAAAAAATACCAAAAAACCCCACTGATCTAGACACTTAAAATGTTTGAATGTCATTGCACTATAACAAATCTAGTAATATAGCAAATAGCAGGATTTTTTGTTTGCTATTTGGTATGTAATGCAACAACGTTCATAGATTTTGACATTTACCTTAAGTGTCCGAATTTTTGGGATCACTGTATACATTGGTGTGAAAAAGTGTTGGCTCCCTTCCTGATTTCTTATTTTTTTGCATGTTTGTCACACTTTAATGTTTCAGATCATCAAACAAATTTAAATATTAGTAAAAGGTAACACAAGTGAACACAACATGCAGTTTTTAAATGAAGGTTTTTATTATTAAGGAAAACAAAATCCAAAACTACATGGCCCTGTGTGAAGAAGTGTTTGCCCCCAAACCTAATAACTGGTTGGGCCAACCTTAGCAGCAACAACTGCAATCAAGCATTTGCGATAACTTGTAATGAGTATGTTACAGCGCTGTGGAGGAATTTAGGTCCACTCATCTATGCAGAATTGTTGTAATTCAGCCACATTGGAGGGTTTTCGAGTGTGAACCGCCTTTTTAAGATCATGCCACAGCATCTCAATAGGATTCAGGTCAGGACTTTGACTAGGCCGCTCCAAAGTCTTCATTTTGTTTTTCTTGAGCCATTCAGAGGTGGACTTGCTTGTGTGTTTTGGATCATTGTCCTGCTGCAGAACCCAAGTTCGCTTCAGCTTGAGGTCACGAACAGATGGCCGGACATTCTCCTTCAGGATTTTTTGGTAAACAGCAGAATTCATGGTTTCATTTATCACAGCATGTCTTCCAGGTCCTGAAGCAGCGAAACAGCCTCAGACCATCTCACTACCACCACCATATTTTACTGTTTGTATGATGTTCTTTTTCTGAAATGCATTGTTACTTTTACGCCAGACGTAATGGGACACACACCTTCCAAATAGTTCAACTTTTGTCTCGTCAGTCCAAAGAGTATTTTCCCGAAAGTCTTGGGGATCATCAATATGTTTTCTGGCAAAACTGAGATGAGCCTTTATTTTCTTTTTGCTCAACAGCGGTTTTCGTCTTGGAACTCTGCCATGCAGACCATTTTGCCCAGTCTCTTTCTTATGGTGGAGTCATGAACACTGACCTTAACTAAGGCAAGTGAGGCCTACATTTCTTTGGATGTTGTTGTGGGTCTTTTGTGACCTCTTGGATGAGTCTTCGCTGTGCTCTAGGGAAGGGGGGGGGGGGGGGGGGGTAATTTTGGTCGGCCGGCCACTCTTGAGAAGGTTCTCCACTGTTCCATGTTTTAGCCATTTGTGAATAATGGCTCTCACTAAGGTTCACTGGAGTCCCAAAGCTTTAGAAATTGATTTATAACCTTTTCCAGACTGATAGAACTCAATTACTTTCTTTCTCATTTGTTTATGAATTTCTTTGGATCTCTGCATGATGTCTAGCTTTTGAGGATCTTTTAGTCTACTTCACTTTGTCAGGCAGGTCCTATTTAAGAGATTTCTTGATTGCGAACAGGTGTGGCAGTAATCAGGCCTGGGTGTGGCTAGGGAAATTGAACTCAGGTGTGATAAACCACAGTCTTAACAGGGGGGCAAACACTTCTTCACACAGGGCCATGTAGTTTTGGATTTTGTTTCCCTTAATAATAAAAACCTTCATTTAAAACTGCATGTTGTGTTCACTTGTGTTATCTTTACTAATATTTAAATTTGTTTGATGATCTGAATCATTTAAGTGTGACAAACATGCAAAAAAAAATAAGAAATCAGGAAGGGGGCCAACACTTTTTCACACCACTGTATGTAGGTAATATATGGCCTGTTTTCACAGACAGGGCTCAGATTAAGCCAGGACTGGTTCATAGTTCAATTAGGCCATTTAAGTAGCTTTTATAGAGGTACATTAGAAAATATTATTATATAATATTTATAATATAATTTATAATATTATTGGTGTGGCATCTTGAGACAAAACATTGCACTCACATATTTTAGATAATCAGTGGAAGTTTCTTTTAGCCTTGACTGTGAAACCAGGGGAAAAATATTTGTATATTAGAATAGATTAGATAAAAATTACTATTTGTTTTTTTTTCAAAACTTTCATAAATTTTGAAAGTCACATGAAAGACCTACTGCTTTCAATGCACGTGTTTTTTTAAAGAGCCTTGGGAATTAGTTTACCATGGTCAAATTGGTCAGAAGGGGAATTACTCAGAGGCGAGTTTGCCTCTCATTAAACAATTGACCCTTATTTGTGCCTATTTTCGCAAGGCGCTGCTGTAGATGTTGGGCCAGGAATCAGCCAGGTTCATCCATCAGCTTTATGGCAGGTGGCAGGGGCTCCTTATGCTCAATGTAGTGGAAAGCAAGGCTTTATTACCTCTGGTTTCTCACTGAGAGAGATGAAGAGAAAAACAACAGTGACAGAGTATAGAATTTTCTAGGCTGATGGTCACGGTTGACGCGTCAATATAACTCCGTATGTTCTTGAAATCTGTTGTTGCACCTCAGCATTTCAGGCGCAGTGCAGACAAGGATGGTGTCCTTCACAAAAGAAACCCTGTCAGCTTGATTTTATCGGCTCCACAAAATGGCGTCGGCAAATTATTCATGACAGGTGAGAACTGTCACCACGTTTAACACCCTGAATATGAGCCAATGTCTTCTGACTTCCGTGGATGCAATGAAATGCACTGATGACAGCTTACTTGGCATTTACACACTCAGATTCCCGTTCTTTAATAGCTACGCTCCATCTCCCTGGGGTTTGCCAGCCAGGCCGACTGATAACAAACCTGTCAGGAGGGTTCACGAGGGATATGAATCCAGCGCTGGCGGAGAAATTATGTGTTCAGTGGAGGAATATGGAGACTGACATAAGCTGCACACCGGCTTAGTGACAGATGATTTGTTACACCGTGCGCTAAATGGAAGTCGCCACAACGGCTGATTAGGTCTTATCAGGGCTGTTTCGAGCGAGCAACTTTTTCATTTCACCTCTCTCCAAGGAGTCACCATCAAAAGAGATCACAGAGGTTTCCTCGGCGAGCCTGTCAGCTCAAGGTGAAGCCGAATGGGGGAGGATAACAGGGATGAGGAAATAAACTGCTGTCTCAGATAACATTAATGCTCAAGCTTCACGGCTGACAGTTACCTGATAAAACATTATCTCAGCCAATGAGAGACAGGACAAGACAGATGTCCCCCCACACACAGTTTTTCTAATACATTTGGCCAGATTACAGCAAACCGCTATTCATCTGTGGGTCGTATTGCGACTCTAGAGATCCTTTTTCCTTAAAGTCGCCCATCTCTCATGTTTTTTTAGCTGTAAGACTAAATGTATTATTGGACTGTGGCTCCCTAATGGGATTGGATTGGGCAATATTTCAAATGAATGTCAATTGAATACTATTATACATATAGTTATTACTATATTTTATTTTTATTGTAATATTATGCATTCAATAAACAAGACACTAACAGTTAAATAAAAACAAAATAATATAGAGTAACTTACATTTTAGAAGCAATATTGCCAGTTTAGGCCGGTTTACACTAAGAACGTTAACCACACCATTGCGCAATAACATTGGGCGAATTGTTTATCGTAAGTGTGAGCTGCAAATTTGTAATCTGATTGTTCATCAGCTGGAAGAAATCATTCTCAAAAGGCCCGTTCACACCAAGAACGATGACTATAACTATAGGTATATTTGACGGTACTAAAAATTGAAAAGTTTTGCCTTCGCATCTTTTGAAAAGTTTCACGTACATTGTCAAAATGATCCCCGTTCACACAGATCCACGAAAATGACTAAAAACGCTGTATTATGCACAAGTGTGCCGCAAACATTTAGATCTCCATCTGTTGGGTGGCTGAAGTATAGATTATAAACCCCACCCTCTCTATGTAAACGAATGGGATGTGAGCCAAACTAAATAATCAAAATACACTTCAAATAAATTTTTCCCAAAGATGGTTTCATTATTTTAGGTAGTTCTTGTCAAGCTAATGTATATTTAAGTGTTCGTTTTTTTAACAAGTTTGCTTTGTTAGGACTTTGATACCGCAGCGCCACCTCACGATTACTACTGTGCAGACTTGGACTCCAAATGCTATAATTTTCGCAAGATGACAGCGGCCATACTGAGTTGGCTTCACTTGGCTACACCTAATATCAAAGACTATAGAATACCCAAGACGTGTCACTCGTATAGTTTTAAATGGAGAAAAATGCAACACTCAATATGGCCACTCTATCGAATGAAGCCCCGCATTCTAAGTAAAAGAGCCAATCGCAAATCAGTAAAGTCAGCGTGTCACTACAGCTGCCATAAGAAGTCGCGGTTGCTATAGAAACAGTCAGCATTCTGAGACGTGCGCCTAGGACGGTGCATGCGCACTGGCTGATCTAATAAGCTATTTGAGCAAAATAAACAACATTTACATTACATTTTACAGTTGTTGTCAGATTTCATTGGTGATTTCAAATATGAAATTTAATCGTAAGCTTGGCGAACAGTTTTGGAGAATTTGATGGTTCCCCATTCAAAGAGATAGGAGCTGCACTTGCATGCCTGAAGCTTTCAATAGGATCGCCGAGTGACATGACTTGAAGGGACTTTGGTAATATGCATGTAAATCACATCACTGTTTTCACAAATTCACGCTTTCAAAAGACGATGCTGGTATTGTTCTCAAAAGTTTGTATTTTCAGGCCCCCTTACGCCTTTATCATGTAAATGAAAGGCCAAAACTCAAACAAAGTTATATGACATTTAGTTTATTGTGCATTCTGATTGGCTGTCAATGTTTCTATCATTCATCAGTTGGAGAAAATCGTTCTGAAAGTGATTCCAATGATATTTATCCTCTGTGTTGTTATTGTTATAGCTGTGATGTGGACTTCACTATTCTAATAGAATTTGAATGATTATTAAAACTTGTTGTCGTTATTAATAACCATCCTTGCTGTGAACAGGTCTTTACTTGCTCCATCAATGAAAATAGTTCAGAACCGATGCAAGTCTCTGAGTAGTAGTGTTTTTTTTTCATGAAATAATCAGGTTCAGTGACTGAATGAATGATTAATTCCTGAATAAATTTGGTTTTGGATCGGTTAATTCAGTAACTTAGTCTCATGTCACTTGTTTAGTTTCTGAATTAACGAATGAATCAGTTGAATGAACGATTCAGTGACGGACTCATAAAGACTTGTTGCCACCTACTGGCATAACTATGCCACCAGCTAAAGTCATTAAAAAACACTGGAAAAAATGCTTAAAATAGCACGCAGAATCACATCAATATTTCAAATGCTGTCTCTAACTGAGAATCATCCTGAACAAGCATGAAATTCTCTCAAGAGTGAGCAGATGGTCCTTCCTATATGCAACATCATCCATGTATTGACTGACAATTCAGTTCAGATGAGACCACATTAGACCGCAAATTGACATATATCACAAAGACTGAATCTACCTCTTAGTGGTGCAATGATCTGTATGATGGGCCCCTCACAAATCAATAGTAACAATAATGATCTTGTTTCACAAATCCCTAATACTGATTAATCGAAAATCCATGCAAACGCAACTTTTTGGTAGCTTCTGGATCAAGTCTTACGTACACTTTATATCTTATGGACCACAAAAGTTAAACCAAGCAGTGGAAATGGGACGAATTTGCCAATCTGTTCTCATTAGGACACCTTGGCTCAGTCTACACCCTCAAAGTGTATCTGTTTACCCATGGATCTCATTTGATGAGACATAAGGCAGTAATTGGATGAGGCTTGTGATCAGATGTTCTCTTGGGGAAGCTAATTCCACTCTTTCTGACCTGCCTAATCTTTTAAGACCAAGCTGGGGTTAATGGGCTGCTCTTCCCCCACCAACTCCTGATGGGTGAGTAGGATATCCAGACTGCTGTATAGAAAACGCTGTATTAGAGCACTGCAGAAGGATGTGACAGTATAAGCTGCACAACACGATCTATGATAAAGTAATTTATGCATGAGTACTGGACCGCAAGTGAATAGAAGATACATTTTCATGATTAGCCGAGCAGAGGTCATGCGTAAATGGATATCAAATAGCATCCCTTCTGACAAAAATCATTAATCTGACTGTAATAGTTCCCATTTACTGGAATGTTTTTTTCCTCTCCACTGGGAGGTAGCTTATAAAACATTATATTTTAACAGACAGAAACCACATTTCCTGCTGCCTGGGATACTGTATATGACGTTTTCTTCATATTCTCTTATTTAAGGGAAGAGACTGGAAGCGGTGGCAATTTAGGAGTGCAGTGGGTAATATTTCAGACTGAATTTAGTGTTAAATACACTCCTACAACATATATAGTTTTTATATTTAGTGTGAGATTTTGTTATAAACACAAGACAAATAGTTTAATGAACAAGAGGTTAATATGAGTAACTTACAATTTATAGTTCCAAATAAAGCAAGCACAGGATTATTGCGAGTTTCTGAGCAATCGTTTCTGAATGAATCAATGTTTTTGAACAAATTGCTTGAGTGAATCATTCAGTGACTCACTCATAAAGACAGCCAGTTATTGTGAACTACTAGCGTAACGATATAGTGCAAGAATTTTCAATTCAATTTGGACAATGTGGCCATTTCTAATTATTTTTTGGGCTGTCCCCCTCAATATCTATGTTGTTTACGGCCCTGTTTTGTCTAGATGGACGTCTTTTAACAGCTGCACTCATGAGGCTTTCTTTTTATTCTCTTATTTAAGAGAAGAGACGGGAAGTGTTAGCACTACCACAGTAAATTTCCTCGTTTTTATCTCAAAACTGATAGATATCTTTAAAAATTCCTCACACAATGGCTACTGTCGAGCATGTTGGCAATCCAAACGTACCACCTGCCTCCTCTCAGATTCCCAACCCTGTAATTGTACGTTGACTTGACAGACAGCTACATTATGATCATATGAAACAGAGCTAATCATGCTTTCCTGTCTCTTTCATCTGCACCAATGAGCTCCAATGACATTTCACTTCTGCGCCACAGATGAGGAAAGGCCTTCTGTGACCCTCGTTTTTCAGGCCTGCTCACATGCAAAGCAGGTTATACAAGAGTTTTAAAAGAGCATTCAGCAGGCGACCGCAATCACAGGCCCTCAGAAATAAAAGTGATTATAAGCGTCAGCGTGTTCGTTATATTAAGCCCCGTCTGCCTTTCTATCTATTCTGCCCAGAAATTTGTAGGCAATTAAATAAATTCCCATGTCCGTGCCTGGCAGTCATTAGTCTAATATCGGCTTTCAAGGGAGCACAGAGGCGGCGGTCGCAGTGCCAGGTCACATCACGAGAGACGGCGAACCTCTGCTTCCCGTTTGCCCTCTCCTCTTTATATTGCCATTCATTTTCCATCAGCAATACGATGCCAGCATTATGCTTGACTGATGTGGGGAGACAGAGCAATTTCCTGAGACACTTAACACCAGGTCACAAGGGGTTGAAATACGATAGACAGATACAGCCATTCAGAGGCTGCTACTCGAGATGATGCCAACCCAGATGTTATGTCAATGGCTCAGGGTGAGGAAAACACTTTCTCAGTGCTTCGATTTTCAAGGACGGCAAAATTGTGCCTCGAGTGCGCTTTCAATTTGCCCAAAGGAACGAGGTGAAAGCGAGACCTCGTTCGAGTAGATATTCAAACGCATTCATTCAACTGCCTCATGGAGGAGACTAAATATGGAAATTAACTTTGACTGCCAGATGTTTCCTCTGTGTAATAGAAGTCATTACCATCACATTTAGCACTTCGTTTCCAAAGCGCCTCACATTACGCGGTGACACGTATTCCTCCGCGAGCTCGGTAACAGTGCATTATGCGCAGATAATGATGACTTTGTTATCCTGTGGTCTGTGAGGTCCATTTCCCAGCTCCCCTAACTACAAATGTCAGCCCCGACAGGCAATTACAGGAGTCCGATTACTCCTTTCTCTACTATCGCGCTCCAATCTCAGAGACCCCTGGCGTAGTGAAGAGCTAAAGGTAATTTTCCCCCGGGCCTCACACAAGGCCATGAACTTGGCTATTAAAGGCCTAACAGGTTTTGTCCGAGCAGTCTGCTGGATGCCTGAGTGACACCCAGTCGATATTCTCCATCCTCCTGGGTCATCTCAACTGTCAGCGGTCTGAGGGTAGAAAAAGCTGCACTCAAGCCCTGATGACATGTGAAAATCAGCCATAAAAAATGTTGAAAGACATTATTCATAAGTTTCAGAATAGGTTTACAGACGTTAAAGGTTTGCTGCATTAGTTGAAGCACTCAAAATAAAGTAAAGAAATGTACTTGAATTGCTCAGATAATCGATATGATAGCAAGCATCATGTGTGGACATGTTTTTGTCCACCTGAGAGGTGGAAGTTCTTCAGCGGCTTCAGGATGTAATGAAAGCGCGACAGCTCCACCTGCTGGACACATACAACTCCACGAAACATTCCCTGCGTCCCAATGTGCATACTATCCACCCCTATCTGCCCTAAATAGTATTGAAAATTCCTAATATCACATAGACTTTAGGATGGATAGTGTGCAGATTGGGACGCACGCATTTAATTTTCAACAGAATATAGAAATTTGTTATTAATTTACACTTATTTTTACTACTGTTTTTAATAGCAAAATAATACATACTGTAATAATCTCTCATACAACAGTTGCATTTCGGTTCAATTCGTTTTTGTTCCGGTTGTACAACTACATACTACAGTGTAACACTGTACATTACTCAACATGCAGCTTGGAAGTTTACCATGGCTGTCATAATGTTCACTTTCCACATAAATGTATTGAATTTATCCACTAACAATACAGAATAATATATTCAACGTGGAGGATATAGTCGTTTTTTACTAAGTTCTCCATCACGGTGTCATTTCTACTACAACTTAAAGACGTATTCTCGTTCAATCAAAAGATTAAATGAAATGACGGTTATGGAAACATTTTTCAAATTAAATGTCCGACACCTCTGCACTACTAATGCTAATGTTAAAGATAGCTTTTAAATACTCACAAATAAATATTTTTTTTGAAATAACTGTCCAAATTACACTTTGACTGGAAAATGGCGGACAATAAAAATAATAATAATAAAAATAATAAAAATAATGTTCCGTTAACAGGGATATTTACCTTGTTTTTTCTTTGTTTTCTTCATACAACACGCTCCCATAACTCACCTCAAGCTCTTCACGATGTAAACTAACTTTTGAAAAGGCTTCATTGGGGCAGAATCTTTGGTTGTGGTGAAAATGACACCAGCTCTGAGGGACAGTCAAAACTGAAATAGATTTTCACACATTTTTTATTTAAATAATATATTCCCATGTTTTAAGACATAAAACTAAAATTTAAAGTAGTAAAACCTGTACACATTAAAAAGCAAAAATAAATTATGAGGCATATTTAAAAAAAACAAACAAATTTTAATGTAACTAATGCACGAAAAAAACCCTGTTGAAATCTGTTAGTTTTAATAAAAACTAAGCCCTGGGACATATGTGTCTTAAGTAATAATAATTAAAAAAAAATTACACAATTCATATAATGCTTATAAATGTTATGCACATCTCTGTGCCTGCAGGAATTTCACATCTTTCAAATGAGCAATTTCCAAGACAGACTGCAGAACAAAATGAAAATGTTTTGACACTACAGATGGTGTTTTTATCAGCAGTAGCACATGCGACTGGTACATGACTCTGAGAGAGAGAAAAAAAAAGTTATAATAATTCCCCAGGAGCCATAACCATCATGCCAAAAGTAGTGAAGACAATATAGAGTGATGCGGTGCCCAAGATCTCAATGAACAGTTACAATACTATTAACACCACACATTCATAGCTCAGCCTCTGGTTCAGCTCCATCAGGAAACCAACAGGCCTGATGAGAATAGCAGTGTCATTTCACAGGGATTTGAGCAGAATAAATACACAGCAATTTCTCCCTCGAGGGCTTCTCATACCTGGAGAGTATGATGAAACCTCCTGCAATATGGTGTCGCATTTTTTCCCTAGAAACCCAAGATATTTGTTGAAAATCAAGCAGAATGTGCAATGACGACCACGGGTTTCAGGTTTTACACACTTTATTCCTAAAACATTGGCTGCACCATCCATAGCGGCACACAATTGTATGTACACATTTATATACACACACAATTCTCTAAATCTGTGATATAAAATATATAATCCGACAATGTTCCTCTTGTCCTCTTATTTGAACACATTAAATTGCTGTACAGGAATTCTGTAGCTACAGACTATCTTAAAGTCCCCACCACACAAAGGTAAGAACGTGAGCTCCTGTATACTTCGTCTGTACACTGTGACAGTAAAAATTGTGGAGAAAATATTTCTCTAAATATTCCTCTTAAAGCCACCTACAGCAAATTCACTTGTCGGTTCTGTAATTAAGACAATTACATACATGACAAACCATTTTCAATTCATTTAAGAAGGCAATATGCAGCTTCCTGCCTTTATATAATATAAAAGATTACGAAATTACACATTTAAAAACGTACAATAAATAAGATATATGCAGGCATTTCAACTGGATAAAACCTGACCCAAACTGCACTTTCAGGCCATTATCAGGACTTTGAGTTCATTGAGATGGACTAGTTCCTTTGCCTCCAGTTGCTGTGAGATGGACACTTGGCATGAACTGGGCAGCCTGGCATCGCCGTAAGTGCGCTGTCTGATTGAAGTGGCTTTGTCCAGCCTGCGGCGGCAGTGCAGTGATGCTGTGTCTCTGCAGGGTCTGCTGTGAGAAATCATGGCAACGCTTGTGCAGAACCCCTCATTTGTTAGAGCATGTTCATTATGAAGTTGTGCATTTGGTTGAGCACAACAAAGTGCACGGGCAGACAAGAGCGCCGGTCCTGAGTCGCTGGGTCACAGGTCAGCCATGACAGGGCGTTGTACTGTTCCAGCACAAATCTGCAAAAACAACAAATGTGTAAGAAATCCTTTATTCATTTAAAAATGTGGATAGTACAATTATTTCATTAAATACACATCCTCATGTCATTCCAAACACACAAGACTTGCATTTATTTTCAAAACGCACTCAAAAAATATTTAGGCCTGAATTTAAGATCTATGTATTTGAGTTGCATATAAAATTTCCATCCATTTGGATTCCAAAATTTTACCATAAACTAATAAACTTACTGTGGTGTATATTTGTCACGCACACATACATAAATCAAAGAGGTAAGATTTCTGCACTCAAAAAAACAATTCAAACTGCTTAGAATCAGCATAAATCTGTTCATTGTGAAAAAATGTTTAAAAGTATACATATCAAATTCATCAATCTTAAATTTAGGCCTACATTTTTTTTTTTTAAGACACCTGCATTGAAAGTCCATTTCATTAAAAATTCATTGTAAAAGTGCTCCATGTGAATCAAGTGGTTTAAGTCTCCTGAAGAGACGATCTCTTTCTAAACGGATTTAATTTATACTTTCGCTCAAATATTAACAATGATCAATGTATATATTTTGAGCTTCTGTTGAGCATATTTGATGAGATTTGTGATTAGAGGCCAAATTTCCAGAGGGGTCCCAATAAGTCTTAAAACTATATAAATGCAGTTATATTGATAAATCTTAGTTAAAATTCTAAAAATCATGTCTCCTCAGAAGAATTAGATTAACTGCTTAATTCATATGGATTTCTTTATGTCTTTATGAACATTTTTGAAGCGTCAATGTTTTGGTAGAATTAACTTTTAATGGTGGGAATGAAATCGTAAGTTTCATTAAAAATATCTTCATCTGTGTTTTTAAGATGAATGAAAGTCCCATGGGTTTGAAACATGATGACTGCGGAGTGAACTATTCCTTTAAATAAACAGTGTTTAATGGCTTTAAAAGAAATACTTTCTGGAAAGCAATTTATTCATAAATCAAATCCAGTCTGGAATTGATCATAAATCAGTTGCTCTCCTTGTAAAGTGGATTTATGGAAGCTCCAACAAGTATGAAATAGCATCATGAGGATTACACCATGTGGAATAAATTCATAAATGTACAGAAATATATCAGAGACAAGGGAGATAGGGAAGAGTGTGTGTAAGGGGTCCAGCTGATACCTGAGCACATCTGAGGTATGGCTGGAATCCAGAGGGTGAGAGTGTTTACTGTGCAGCAACTCATCTGACTGCACTGACGAAACATTAAGGTGCAGAGAAGCCTGACAGGAAGACAGAAACATTCATTATATGACACCTCTGCAGCTCTGTTAAACAGATTAGATTGTGAAACATGATTTGGACAATAAAGCTGTAAAGTATCTCTTGAGTGAAATGATTATTACATTAACTGAACAGCTTACCTTCAGGAAGAGAGGACATTGGTTCTTTGCCTGTGGGCAGGATGACCAGAACCAGTCAGGCAGTGGGCCGGCTTTAGCCGTGGACACAAAGTAGCCCAGAGCCATGGGCTGCTGGAGGATGTTAGGAGACTCGTCGTGAGACTCCATCCTGTCTGTGCTCTGGCCCTGAGGACGGGAGAGAGAGATAGCGAGAGGGTGGATTCAGAGCTATGAGAAATTACTACAGCCACTTAAAATGGTTATGCAATAGTATGGATAAAATTCAAAATAATTTCTCATTAGCCCTAAACTTAGTTTAGATTTCTATTTCAAATAAACACTGTTCTTTTAAACTTTCTATTCATCATATAATCATCAAAAATAGTTTCCACAAAAATATTAAAGCAGCAAAACTGTTGTCAATACTGATAATAATAATAAATGTTTTTTGAGCACCAGATTAGCATATTAGAATTATTGAAGAATCATGTGACACTGAAGGCTGGAGTAATGATGCTGAAAAATGATATTTAAGAAATAATATTAAAAAATAAACAGTCAATAAAAAAATATTGTAATAATATTTCACAATATTACTCTTTTTACTGTATTTTTAACAAATAAACGCAGCCTTAGTAAACATAAGAGACTTCTTTCAAAAATATTGACTGGCATTATATGCAGAAATTCTTCAAAAATCAGTTCACCTTGCTGCCGTCTCCTCCGTGGTGGTAATGTGAGCCTGGCGACTGTACTGGGGAGGTGGTGGGAGAGTTGGGTAAGATGTTAATGAGATCAGGATCAACCAGGTCATTCTCTGCCAGCAGGTCTAAGATCCCATCCATGCCACCCATGCCATCTGTGACATCTGCAAACACAATGAGAATGTATATTAGCCTGCTATACACACAAGCAATAAGTGGAAGTGCTTGGTGGGGTGGATGTGAAAATGTCTGACCGTTGTTGGGATTAAAAGCCTGGAGGCCAGCAGAAGTGGGGAACACGAGGATGTGAGTGCAGGAGGTGTCCTGAGGAGTGTTTAACTGTGACTGCATGTTCAGGGTCGTGCTGCGGCCAAACACGGAGCCCGTGGACACTGAGTCTATGGAGAAACAGAAAAGGGAGGGAAAATGATGAACTTTCATCAAATATGCAAAAGTTTCTAAAGGTCTGAAAGGATACAATGAACAAAGACAAAGTACAGAACAACCGCTCTGTGTGAAAGCGCCATATTACTTACCTGGCATGATGACAAAGGAAGCCTGTGGTTCCATGGCGACTAGACAGGTACTGAGGATGCTGGGACTGTCCGCGGCAGAGATGCCGCACATCCTACACATTTCCTTCAGTCGTCTGCTGAGAGACTGCAAGTTTCGCCTACTCAACATAATACTCCAATCTGATT
This sequence comes from Sinocyclocheilus anophthalmus, assembly GCA_018155175.1. Taxonomy (NCBI): domain Eukaryota; kingdom Metazoa; phylum Chordata; class Actinopteri; order Cypriniformes; family Cyprinidae; genus Sinocyclocheilus; species Sinocyclocheilus anophthalmus. Next base: position 425,554 of record JADLZN010005268.1, on the reverse strand, counting down.
GGAGTAAAAACAGCAGTTAGATCAATAGCAAATGGCACATGATGCCAAACACTTAGAATAATTGCAAAACCTACCACGTAACTCCCCGTGACCGATCCTTCCGAGCCGGCCAATCACAATGCGCCAAGGAAGTGAGGTCATCTGTACGAGGCCCAGGCACCATTCCCAAAGCTTCTGAAGGCCCTGTCGTCGTGCAGAGCCCTTTTTTCTCCGAGCTCTGTGTGAAAACACACAAACGCCCCAGTCACAAACAGAGGCCTGGGCTTGAGCAAAATTAAGTCAAACAAAGACCAACTCTTGAGTGCTCACCGGTTGGGTACGTCGATGCTGATGACGCAGGTTTCCAGCAGCTCTCCGTACTGGTCTGTGCATGAAGCCAGGAGCCACCTCTGGTCATGTGACAGGCAGTAGGCCACAAACAGCACGTTGTATTTCTGGGCAGCCTCTCCGAAAGTCTCACCCAGCTCTGTCTGCTTGTCCTTCACTGGTGCCAGGACGAACGGCGGTGCGTAGAGATGTAAACACTCTGGTCTCTGAGGAGGGCAAGGACCAAGAGGTCAATACTATGATTTATTACACAGCCCTTTTTCTCAATATTTTTTTTTATGTATGAAAACTGCACAACTGATCATTGTTTCTGGAAAATTATTTATGTGTAATCTCAGGTTCAAGCCTTCTTTTTTTTTTTTGATGCCACCGACCCCAAAATGAGATGATCCTTTTGAAAGACCTTGTTTTAAAATAAGGCAGCTATACACTACTGGTCAAAAGCTCAAGAAAGATCTCTTATTATGAATGCTGAAAAGAGCTTTTGCTGAAAAGTTTAGGGTAAGAAAAATTTAAATTAAGAATGGTAAGAAAGATAAAAGATAGATTTTTAATTCAGCAAGGAGTCATTACAATGGATCGAAAATGAAAGACAATTTAATAATGTTAGAAAATATTTCTTTTTCAAATGAATGCTGTTAATGGAACTTTCTATTCATCGGAGATTAATAACTGATATAAAAAATATTTAATTAAAATATAAAAGATTGAGATTTAAAACATTTCAAATATTAAAAAATAGAAACAGATTATTGTAAAGCATAAGAAAATTTAACAATAGGGTATTGGTATCAAAGAAGGGTGCTTTGATTGTTTTTTTGGAGAATTCAAGACATTCAAAATTTTCTTATTGCAAAATGTATCGATAATGTATATTTCATGATAAAGCTGCTTTCATACTGAGGACCAATAAAAATTAAAAACTTTTTTTACAGAACAAATATCATGTTTTAAATAAATTTAATTATAAAAATAAACTAAAAACACTGTACAGTGCATCCGGAAAGTATTCACAACACTTCACTTTTTCCACATTTTGTTATATTACAGCCTTATTCCAAAATGGATTAAATTAATTATTTTCCTCAAAATTCTACAAACAATAACCCATAATGACAACGTGAAAGAAGTTTGTTTGAAAACTTTGCAAATTTTATAAAAAAAAAAAAAAAAAAGAAAGAAAAAAATTAAATGAATACATAAGTAGTCTATTTTTGCTCAATACTTTATTGAAGCACCTTTGGAACCAATTACAGCCTCAAATCTTTTTGGGTAGGCCTATGATGCGACAAGCTTTGTTCATCAGCATTTGGCAATTATCTGCCATCTTTCTCCTCACTTCTTCACCTCTCAAGCTCTGTCAGGTCAGATGGGGGCAGATGCACATTTTCAGGCTTCTCCAGAAATATTTGATTGGGTTCAATCCCAGGCTCTGGCTGGGCCACTCAAGGACTATAGGCCCTTTCGCACCGCTTTAGTTCCAGAACTAAACGTATGGTACTAAAGTACTGGGACGATTTTGCACGAACTATTTCCCGGTACCATTTAAAGGGTTGCATTCACACAGTGTGTACGAAGAAGTGACGTAAGCCGGTCGACAGCGACGTCATTTGTGCGCGGTGTTCAACAACGGAAACAAAGAACAACATTAACAACAGGAGGATGGAGGACATTGTGTTCGGAGCTGTTTTTGTTGTGTCTCGAGGGTTTCACAATAATGAACATGGAAAGTCGACATATACGTAAAGCAATTGAAAGAACGTGAAGGAGGACTAAGAATCTCCAACGACAACTGGCAGTGCTACATTTGCTACAAGTGCCTGCACTTCAGCGTCCGTCCATCTATCGCTGTTCTCCAAACTTGCGAAATAAGTTGACAATGTTTACAATATGTTTACACAGCATTTTAAATCATGGAGGGTGAGGGCGTTTTCATACGCGTTTGGCCAATCAATGGCTACTTACGTCACGATTAGTACCAGTTGTGCCGGTTAGAACCGGCTCCGGAGTAGGAGCTAATTTGGTTCTCGGAAAAAGGCAGTCCGGTACTAAAATCGCTCCCAGCTCCGGCGGTGCGAAAACTCCAAAAAGTGGGTAGTTCCACAGTTAGTTCTGGTACTATGAAAAGGTTCCTGCGGTGCGAAAGGCCCTATTCACAGAGTTGTCTATAAGCCACTCTTGCTGTGTGCTTAGGGTCATTGTCCTGTTGGAAGGTGAACCTTCTGCCCAGTCTGAGGTTCTGAATGCTCTGGACTGGGTATTCATTAATAATTCCTTACATATATATAGCACTTTCCGGGTACTCAAAGCGCTTTACATAGAAGGGGGGAATCTCCTCATCCACCACCAATGTGCAGCATCCACCTGGATGATGCGACGGCCGCCATAGCGCCAGAATGCCCACACACACTAGCTTATGTGGAGAGGAGACGAGTGATGCAGCCAATCAGAATATGGGGATGATTAGGAGAGGCCATCATGATGGACAGAGGCAATGCGCCGTGTGACACCATACTCTTTTTCGAAGGACATCCTGGGATTTTTAAGAGTCAGGACCTCAGTTCAACCTCTCATCCGAAAGACGGTGCTTTTTTGTCAGCATAGCATCCCTATCACTATACTGGGGCACTAGGACCCACACAGACTGCAGGGGGGAACACCCCTTCTGGCCTACCTAACACCATTTTCCAGAGCACTGGTTTTCTTCAGGGGTATTACCTCCAGGTATAACCAGGCGCAATTCCTGATTAGCTTCAGTGGGAGGAGACCAGTCTGCGGCTACAGGGTGATATGGCGCTGTTAAGGCTACTATCTCTATATTTTTGTGCATTGAGCTTTTCTTCTACTCTTATGAGTCCCTCAGTCCCTGCCGCTGAAAAAAAGCCCCACAGCATGAGGCTGCTACCAGAACACTTTACTTTTGGGATGGTACTCTGCGGGTGATGAGCAGAGCTGGTTTCCTTCAAAAATTATGCTTGGAATTTAGGTTCATCAGACCAGATAATCTTGTTTCTCAGAGTCTGAGGGTCCTTTAGGTGCTGTTTTGCAAATTCAAGTGTGTTTTCATGTGTCTTCACTGAAGAGAGTATTGAGTCTTGCCACACCGCCATAAAGGCCAGATCGGTGGAGTGTTGCAGTGAGTTTGTCTTCTGTAGGTTTCTCCCATCTGCATTTATGATCATGGAGCTCAACTAGAGTGAACATCAGCTTCTTGGTCACCAGTCTAGAAAAGGCCCTTCTCCATCAATTGCTCAGTTTGACCAGGAGGCCAGCTCTAGAAAGAGTCCTAGTTGTTTCAAACTTCTTCCATTAAGACTACATGCTTCTGTGAACCTTCAATGCAGCAGAAATGTTTCTGTACCCTTCCCCAGATCTGGGTGTGCCTCGATACATCCTAAAGACAATTCCTTCGACTTTCATGCTTGGTTTGGTGCTGCTGCATGCATGTAAACTGTGAGGACCTTATATAGTAGGGGTTGGAACGGTTACTTTTTTTCAACTTATTCACGGTTCGGTTTGTGTCACGGTTTTAGAGTCACGGTTTCGGTGTGGTTCGGTATGTGCTATGTTTAGGGGAAAAAAAGGACTATACTGTCAAATAAAAATAAATAAAATAAGAATAATTTATCTAACTACAAGCAAAAGCACAAATAAATACAATAGAGTAAAGATACAAATAAAATAAACAGTGATTTTCGTTTTTTTTTAGGTAGGTCTAACATTAGTTTGTAGGTACAGAAATTGAATAAAGTAATAAAATGTAAAACAGCATTGCATATTTCACTTTACTCTATTGTATTGTATTGTTGCTGTTTGATTAATAGAGCTGTCACATTAGGGCGTTTACACCTGGTCAATTCATGCGTTTTTTATGATCGGATAGCTATCCGATTGTAAAAAGACCAGGTGTAAATGCCCTCCGAAACGCTTTCGAGACTGATTTAAATCTGATCGCTCAAACCACTTCAGGAGCTGGCCTGGGACGAATTCCAGATGAAACTGGACAAGTGTAAATGCATCTGGTTGTTGAAACCACATTTTACCCCTCCCAAAATTTTTAAATAATAAACGTGTGAGAGCGTGTTATAGGCTATATGACATTATAGTCATATATGACTGTGCTAATGCAACACGCATCGCAGTGGACGAGTAGCTGAGTATCTCTTCAGAAAGCCGACGCGCAAACTGCCGCGAATGAAACAAAGTAAGATGCAGACGGTCAACAAACAATCATCTTCATTAAAAGTAGTAATACAAACTTATCTTTCCAGTGCTGATGCCGCACGCTCTCCTATTACAGTCTTTGATCTTGAAATGAGATGATAATTAATAAAATGCAGCGCTTAACTTTTGATTTCGTTGACGTGAACTCCATTAAATTTAAATATAGCACAGGAATTGAAGATCAGATTTATATATCTGTTTTGCGACGACACATTTATGTGGCCAAATGTAAATGGAAACGTTTTAACAAATAAGATAGATATCCGATCAGCAAAAACGCATGAAATGACCAGGTGTAAACAGGCCTTAAGAGAATGCACTGATCCAGCGCACTGATACAGGCGGCTATGTCTGCTATAGGGTACTTACAAAGGACGGGCTTTTGACGAATTTTTGCCCCTCCTGTGATTGGTTTGTCCCTTTAAACACAATACTTCAGAGAAAGCTAATATTTGCGCGTGTTCTGAGGCGCGGTTTTGCACGCTTCGGATGAGCGCACGCACAAATCTTCTCACTGCACGCGCAAGCTCGCGTCCTCTGGCTCTTAAATGTTTAAAATGGCAAAGCTTAAACGAGTTTAGCTTAAACACAGATATCAACGTGTGCCTGTCAGGTCTCACCTGTGCTGTTGTGCGCACGGTAGAATCTGGACCAATCAAACATACAATATATATATTTTGTTAGCTAGATTTAAACAAATACTCTGTAACACCCCAGGAAGCTGAACTGGCCCCTGGTTCCATAGCAATGCTGATACCCGATACATTTACGACCTCCTGGATTTTGAAGAAAATCGCTTCCTTGCCCATAAGGAAAATCCACAAGGGAAGGACTTTTCTTTGCTAATTAATTAATAGGAAAACCTTTCTTGGAATGAACACACATATCCTTCAGGTCATTGGGTATATTATTGTCATCGTGTATTTTGTCTTTGAGATTTTATACTGTTTTATTCAGGCTTATGATCGAAACACTCACTCTTGTCAGCTTACATATATATATAACCCTTCCATGTTTAGTATCTATGAATTCGTATTCGTATGATCTAATTGAGAATGTATATTGTATTTTTACACCTACGCAACATATTAGTGTTTTAAGAGTCTTTAGTAATTTTGATCCAAGTTTAATATGCAAATTACCATGCTTTCAAACAAAGGGCTATAAAAATGCCCCAGTATCTCAGAGAAATCCCCACTTGAGATTCCGGACTTCATCATTGGACAAGCCCATCTTGAGAGGAATGAATCTTTGCAGGCTTTAAAGGCCACACATCATGTGACCCGCCCCAGTCGGTGGTTCGTTTTAATTGAGAGGATTTTTAATTCACCCGGAAACCCTAAGCTCTTGCCAGGCTTCGGCCTTGACCTTTCCATTAATCAAGATTCTCTGACTCAAAACTGTTTCTTTTCATCGACCCAAATTCAGCAAAGATCAATTGGAAACCTTAAGATTGCATCAGGAAATCTCTTTCAGACAGCCGAGACTCACAAGTATCAAACTTAGTATTATTAATTGATACATTAAGTATCATAACACCTTTTTACAAAGGTGCGTTTGAACTAAGAATCTGACGTTTTCCCTCGGGTTTTAGATCTGCTGAATATGCAAATGGTTCCATAAATTTCATTCCTTATGTCTCTTTTCTGTACTGAGTTAAGCTTTAACCCTTTCCTATACCAACTGTATGCGTGTGTGTGTGTGTGTGTATGTGTATGTTAGACCAGTTTATGTGTTTATGTAGGATGTTAGACCAGTTTATGTGTTTTTGTAGTATGTTAGACTAGTTTAAGTGATTATGTAGTTAATAAAACCTTACTTGTATCACACTTGACGTGGTTCATTGTTTTCTCATAACTGGAGTCACTTAGTCATGCATATTTATGCTACAAGCTTTTGTAGAATGGTACAGTAAGAAAGTTATTTCCCTTAAACAGGAAATTAACGTTCTTAGAATTGACAAGACAGTTGACACTGAGAGGTCAGCTAAATATCTACAGCGGATCTAAAATATTCATAATTAATTATAACTAGTTATGATTAATTATTCATATTTCCCATGAGCTGATTCGTCAGCCGCTATCCGCACCAGGTGATAAGTAATAACTGAATGCTCATATTCAGCATACGGAATTAGCAGTTGAAACAAGAGGTGAATGGTTTGTCCAGTTTTTTTTTTTTTTTCATCACTGTTGTTGTAATGTACTGGGAAGACAGAATGTGCATCCATCAACAGAAACAAACATTAGCTGAACCCTGTTTGTTTTACTTGTTATTTATAGCAAACCATATTACAGATGCATAGTCAGATTTAAATTGAACCGCGGTCCTAGCGCGTACCGAACCGTGTGTGGAGAACCGTACGGTTAAATTTTTTTCCGTGAACCGTTCCACCCCCATTATATAGACAGGAGTGTGCCTATCCAAATAATGTCCAATCAACTGAATTTACCACAGGTGGACTCCAATCAAGGTGTAGAAACATCTCAAGGAGAATGACAGTGCTATGTATCGAAGCACCTGAGCTCAATTTTGAGTGTCATGGCAAATGCTGCGAATACTTATGTACATGTGATCTTTACGTTTTTTATTTTTAATAAATGTGCAAAGATTTCAAACAACCTTCTTTCACGTTGTCATTATGGAATATTGTTTGTAGAATTTTGAGGAAAATATTGAATTTAATCCATTTTGGAATAAGGCCCTAACATAACAAAATGTGGAAAAAGTGAAGTCCTTCTAGGACTCCCGTTGAGCCCCTAATTTTTTAAAAGAATGAAAGAAACGGAAATATAACATTTGACCAGTCTGTATTGAAAGCTATTTAATTTGAAAACCCTTTGTCTAATATATTGGTAATTATTAGGAGTACCTCTTTGCTCTGTAGTGCAGTGTCAATGGCCAGGCCGGGGCCGAAGCCTGTTAGCGTTTTGACATTAGTGGAGGTTGGCAGACGCCGTCTGCACTGAGTGTAAACTGAGAAAGCCAGAGACTTCAGGTGCTGTGCGTATATATGGCGCTCCTCACTCCAGACCGGCTGCAGTAAGTACTGGCTGGGTATAATCTGGTAGAAGAAAACACAGGATGTTTAAATCCAAGCAACGTGATGTTAAGAGTCGGAAAACACAGATCAGATGGATTCTTACTTGGACATATACGGCATTCCTGATGTGAGGGGGAAGAGACTGAAGCATTTCTAGATAACAGCGAAGAAGACCCATCGTCCACACACTAGAATTGCCGCCTTGGCCTGTCTCCTCATAGCTGAACGGGTTTACGATGTAGATCACTATAGCGGGAGGATAGGTGACAGCATGGGAGTCTCCGTCAGTCGGCACCCCCACCTTCTCTCTCTCCATTGTGCTGTGACACAGATAAATCACAGTTTAGAGATCACATCTGAGAGAATCAGTAACAAGATTGTTTGGATGTGAAAGGTGGTACCTCTCTGCAGGCTCAGACTGGACCTGAGGTTGGCTGGTGGCTGATGTGCCATCCCCCAGAGTCCCTGCACTCTGACCACCACTCAGCTGGCTGGACTGCAAGCCCCCAAAAGGAGGCAGTGAGTTGGGCTTGGAAGACGGCATGGTGCCTATGCCCTGAGAGCAGGAGGAAGGGGTGGTGGTTGTGGTGGTGGTAGTGGTGTTAGTGTTGGAGGTGCTGTTGGTGGATGGGGTGGTGTTCTGAGCGGCCGTTACGGGGCTGCCAGAGCTGGAAGTTTGTGTAGAGCTGGTTGGGTTTCGCTGGGAAAGCAGTGAGCTGTCCAAAGACTGGGATGCCAGAATGGACGCTGAAGAGATAAGAAATAGTATAAGATTGTTGCATTTACACTGTCCGCACAACATCATAATTTGTTTGTGCACATACCCAAGTCGTGACAGCACACTTGTGCGTAGAGTTTGAGCTTGTTAAACACCTCGCTGCTGCTGTTGATGGTTTTTGGGAGCCAGTCAGTGAGACTCTGGTCTGTGAGAGCTTTGGATCCAGTATCGCTCACCGTCACAATGCCATCAGCGTGAGACTTGGCGATGGGCCTGTGCTGACCGAGCCGACAGGACTGTCGAACAATAATAAATCATGTCAAGTCCATTTTATTTGTATAGTGCTTTTCACAAAACATGTCTTTTCAATGCAGTTTTACAGAAAATCATGAAAATTCCATGTTCATAACATCATAACATATCATCTTTATGCCTTATAGTCACATTTAGTGTATGTAGATATTACTTATATATAAAACTTAAAAAGAGCTGGGCGATAATATAGTTTTGTAATTTTACAGCAAATAATCAGATGGTTGAGACTTGCAATATACCATATAATTGAGTGTGCTGTACAAATGTGGAAAAAGTTAGACAGCCCAACTTCATATGAAAAACCGGGCATGCGTATATGTTTTTAATGTTGCAATGAAATAAAGATGATTTGCAAATCACGTTGCGAGTTCATAATTTAGCACGTTCTAACCTCATATACAGCTGTCAAATCTCTGAAGAAAGTTCTGGCTCCATTAAGCAGGGCTTCGTTGTCAGGACACACCACCATGTATCCGATATCCCTCTGAGAGCTGTAGGGGTCCAACAGAAGCTTCTCCCAGTACGGCAGAGCAAAAGGAGACAACACCACGAAGTCATACTCATTACCCACCAGTAAAGTGGGGATGGGGAGGGGCTCTGGAGATTCATCTGTGCCTGAGAGAAAAGAGTTGGGTAAATATGCCTGTATCATATATAAATGATGCAGAGGATGGTGTATGTTGAGTTATGCCTACCGTACGATCCCCTGCCAGCCATCTTGTGGAACTGCTGCCAGGTGAGGGGGCCCTGGACTCCCCAAGAGCGCACAGACCTCTTCTTCTGGATGGTGTCCTGCAAGACAGGCTGCAGCGACAGCAGCATCCTCAGCACGTCCTGGGAGAACAGCATGTTCATATCGAAAGCTGCAAGAACACAGAGAGAGGAGTGTTTTTCAAGCACCAGATTTGACTTCAAATAGATTTACTCATGAACCCATTTAGTTTGAGAAAGCAGTTTTGTTGGTTACTTGCAGAATTTGCTACAGGTCTGCATGAAATGAAAATTCACAATATCTGTTTACAGCATCTACATATCTATAACTGGATTGTTCTGGCAACACATGCTGGACTTCTCCAATCATTTCACCCTTTTCTTACAATAGCCTGCCAAGCTCATATTCTGTTCTGCCTTCATCCAATCAACAAACAAGGGAATAACCAAAATCCTGCCTGGTTGGTCGAAATGTGAAACAACAATGGACACTTCTTAACTACAAACGATTTGTTGGATTTGTATTATTAGAGCTCTCCGACTTGAGTTCACGTGCATTTTCACAGTCGGGAAATAATTTTTCACGTGCATTGCTGCGATGATGTTTCTTACATCCGTTTCGGAGAACCACAGGACAAATATTTCAATCGATCGCTCAAGCATCGGCACCAAAATGAGGCACCGAAATCTGCATGATGATTCGGTTATAGTAGATACGGTCATAGGTACCGGTGCCATATTGGTACCGGGTTTCGGTACCCAACTAGTGTGAAAGCGCTTTTTAAAAACATCGAACACCACAATGACTCACAGGATGTGACAAAACGCACTTGACAAACAGGAGAAACACTGTGCACAATGATAGTCAGAAGGCTTTTCAATCTACAAATTGCCATCATTTACTATGGATTTACTGTAGTAACACTAACTGCTTCATGGTATTGTGGCAGAAATGTGGATTATATACATATATAATTTTATCATATTAATGTAGACATGTATTAAATGAGTAATGGGATATACTTACTGTATTGTTTGTGATTAAGCTATAGTGTTTGTGCATTTGTACTAAATGTATTTAGAGTACTGTTTTTCATACAAATACCTGGAAACCATGTAGATACGTTTACCATGGTATTGAGGTTTTAACTGTGGTTATCATGATCTAAATATATGCTGCTATGGAAGACCAATGGTTAATTTTAATAACAGTCATACAGTCAGAATTAAAAAAAAGAAGTTATTTTTCAGATGTTACTGGCTTTTGCACAAACCAAATTTACATCGGAATACTAACTCAAGTACTGTTCACATCCTTTGTAAGAGACCACACAAAAAAAAAAAAAGTCATATTAATATTGCAGCCTGCACTGCAAACTGTGCTGAAGGTACGCATCAAAGTCAGGCAAACCTGTTTCATGATTTGAAACAATATCACTCAACATGCATAAAATAAAGATTAATTGTTTTTTATATTAAGCTATTTATTTTGTTAAGGAAAAAAGACTGGAAAAGTGTAAAGAATTAAAAAAAGTGAAGTGTTTGTCATGTTCTGACCACTAAGAGTAGTTTAAAACCACAGTTAACAGTCTGGCTTCTACAACTTTCACTTAGGAGCAAAAACCTGCCTTTAAACTTGAAAGAAATAAAAATATTGATTAATGTATTAATTTAAATTCTTTTTAGCCATCTTGTGGACCCCGGCTCTTTGGTTTTGAACCACTGCTAAAAACCTTGCACTGAATGAGCAGTGTAAAAATAAAAGTAAAAGAATAAAAACAATTGATCAACAACATCACAGAGGACCTCAGATGATGCCAACCCTGAAACAACATACAGAACTACCAAATACCAAACGTCTGTTTGATTACATCTTTAATTGATTTTTCCGTACATTTCTGCCATATGTACATTAACTGACAGTCACCAGTGATAAGCTACCACTAAATATTGTAGAAACTTAATTTTCTGTAAAATTGCTTTGCAACGATTTGTATCATGAAAAACTCTATACAAATAAACTTGAATTGAAGGAAGTCTCACCGTTGCGTTTGGCCCAGTGGTGTAAAGAGGAGCTCTTGACCAGTGTCTCATCGACTTTTCCTCCTGACATGTTGTCCATGAACTGTCTGCCGTGCTCCAGAGCCAAGTAGCAGTCACTGTAATAGTCCCTCTCCTCCAGACGCATGGGGGGCTTGAGACTGGTGCTGGGATGTTCTGGCCTGATGATTGGGGAGAAGGGGTTAGTGCACAGATCCTGCAGCAGAAGGATTAGATCATCCGGGACCTGCTCTTTAAGGGCTGCCCCTCTCTGAAGGGAGGCTGTGCGTACAGCCTCAAAGTGCTTCTCAGTCTCCCGTCCGGCATCTGAACCCCGCCCCATGATGTCCATCTCGTCCTCCAGAAAGAGGCCGGCCCCGTTGCCATAGCGACGGTTCATGACAGCGCTAAAACCGCAGGAGCAGGGGTCCATGCTTGAGTACTGCGAATCCATGTTGGGATCGCTGATGTAGACGCCCACATCCGCCCCCGTAATGTCCATGTTGCAGACGCAGATGCAACAGCTGTCAAAGTTGCAGTCCTTAAAGAGGTTCATGACCGACTCGGAGAGGATGAGGGTGACGTATAGGCTGTGAGCTTCTGGGATGGAAGGCTCGGTGGCCGGCTCTACCGAATTTAAAGGTCTGCAGGTGGAGGGCGTAGAGGCAGGAGAGTAGAGGTCGGAGTTCTCGTATTTCAGCGAGCCTTGGACGCTGGCAGGGCCTCTGGGGGTGCGTGGGGTCCGGGGTGTCCGTGGCGTCGGGGCAGAGATTCGAGGGGTGGCAGGGGAGGGCAGGATGCCAGCGCCGCTGTTGCTGGGAGGGGCGCTGTTAGACATAAAGGTGTTGTGTGTCTGAGGGGTGCAGCTCTGGTCCTGCTCAGCTGCACTTCCTACACTAGGGATGTTACTGTTAAAGAAAAGGAGAAAGTGTTACAAATAGTGGCTAAAATATCAAACCAACTGGCATTTATTTGGAAGATAAATAGCACAAGCGTACATTTCAAACCAAATGCGTGACAGAAAGAAGACTGTTTAGTTGAAAAGTATAAAACAATATATATATTATCTAAAATTATGGGGAAAACATTTGTAACCTCCTAAAATCCTCCTGAAGTCAAGTGAATTTAATTCCTTTAAACACTGTTTGAAGTTTTTAAAGTGACTCACTGCCAAACTCTGTTAAGATTCAGCAAAAAAGCTGCAACATATGTCTGCACTGTCTGGCCAATAGAAACAGATTAAGTAAGTGTAGTAAAGTGTTTTTTTGGATGTGCACAAGAAAGTAGGGGTAGGCGATATGAGCTAAAATTCATATCACAATATTTTACACTGTCCAGGCAATATCGATATTATATTGCGATATGAGAAAAAAAATACAGGCAAAATATTTTAAACTTATATAACTAGAAAAAGTAAGGGATTGGACATAGACATGAAAAGTATTTTGTGTTGTGCCATTGCTTTTCTGCAAAAGTGCAAACGTGAAACATGAGGTACGTATGAATTAAGTAATAAAATATGGTGTTCGAGTTGGCCAGTGGGCCACAAAACTGTTTATGCCGGGCCCCCTTTTGTAAAATAGAAAAAATATTTTCAAGATACCCCCACCCCCACCCCCTCTTTTTTTTGGAAAGTTTCTTATGCTCACCAAGGCTACATTTATTTATTAAAAATACAGTAAACACTGTAATATTGTGAAATATTGTCAATTTAAATGATCTATTTGAATGTTTTAACATATAGGCTACTGTTTCCTGTGATCAAAGCTAAATTTTCAGCAGCCATTACTCCAGTCTTCACGAACCATTTCTGATATTATCAATGTTGAAACCATTTGTGCTGCTTAATATTTTTGGGGAAAATTTTTTTCATGATTCTCTTATGAATATTTTAAATTGTTCTTTGTGTCAGAGCGCTGGAGTTCGTCAGAAACAGAAACAGTATGTGGCATCAATTTACTGTCAGGGATTTGTTGTGTTGGCCGCATCCACAGCAGAGAACATCACTGGGTTCTATCTGCTTTTGTCAAATCGTGCCACTCGGGTCTGGTGTAGACACGTTGTTTTGGTATTTGTGTATCTTAAGTATATTCATAATCTGCTTCACGATTACCTGGCACTGGAAGTCCTTTCACAAACTCTTTCATGCTTAGAGCAGAACCATGCATCATTCATTTATATTTCTAACATGGCTCCCTGCAATACAACTCTGATTCTTCAATCGCGCCATCTAGTGGTCTGTTATATTGATACAACCACAACTGCTACAAATGATAACGGAGCGCTCAAGTGGGTACTGCGAGTCATATTTAGGTAATTAAAATGTCAAATTAATATTTAGCATTCAATTATTTACTTATCAGAAAAGTGGTCGCATGATAAGCGGAAATTTAAAATTACGAGAGGCAGTCTTATAACGCAGAGGTTCCTTTTGCAAAATAATCTGCTGACTGTACACTATACTCAGCTTTGCAGTGCCCCCTTGTTCATTACTCCGCACCCCCCAGTTTGGGCCCCCCCAAAAATCTTTGGGAACCACTGGAGTAGGCAATTTGTGCTTTATTAATTTGGTCTGTTACGATGCTCTGTGTTTGATTATTAATGCCTGTGTAGTATGGCGTTGCACACAGAGGACAAAAATGTTTAGCCTCGACTCTTTATCGTCATTTGTTTTTAAAATTTGCAAAGCGTACCTAATTGAACAAAACTATATAAATGCAAAATCTGAATTCATGATTTTATAATGGTATCCACGGTATAAGAAAATCCATATAATGGAACAACATAATACCGGTTGTCACTTTCATACCGGTATAGCGCCCACCCCCACAAGAAAGATTCTTGTGTCTCAAAATACCATTCAATAAGTTTGTGTCTGGTAAGCTGTTCTTCATGTTTGTCAAGTCTCTTATGCTTAAGGTTGCATTTATTTGAACACAAATACAGTAAAACAGTAATATTAGGACATATAATTAGACATTAAGCTTATTCTACAGTATTCACATTGACAGTGGAGCAAAAAAAACCGTATGAATACGTACCTGAATATATACACACACACACACACACACACCCACACACACACACACACACTTCACGTTTTTTTCTGATTTGGTGCCCAAGTTCAAAAGAACAGTAATTATCTTTTGTAACATTATAAATGTCTTTACGGTCACTTTCGATCAATTTAATGCATCCCTGCTGAATAAAAGTATTAATTTATTGAAAAAAAATGTTACTGAACAAAAACGACTGTAGTGTTGATCTGCTCGGGCCGGTCAAATAGAACGAGATTAGGTGGGCAAACAGTTAATTACAGTAACGTTGTGTAATGTAAAATAAACCATATTCAGCCTTTCATAAATTTTCTTTGCTGAGCTGGGGCTTCTGGGTATGTTTGTTTAAACTGTGTAAGTGCATACTGTCATGCCATACCGTGCCATTTTTTAAACACTGCCTAATACTCTGAATCAAACCAGAAAATTCACAAGCCTTAGTCATTTGAGAAAAAAACAACAACCAGTGAATCAGCGTCTCTTTCCTCCTCTGACAGTTTAAGTGAAAGTTCACCTGTGGTTAGTCTGCTCGGAACGGAGTCACCTGTGGGAACTGACTTCATTAAGCCACTAAAATAACACTGGAAACAGTTAGTAAGTTGCTGCAAAATAGTTTTTGTTAGTTTTTTTGTAGTTAGATGCAGGTACACATCCTAAATTCTAATTCAATGCCCTGGACACATTCCTCTGTTAAGGCTGTTAATCATTAATATTGAATGTCTATTTTGGGATGGCAGCTGCTTGGACCACAAACAGCAGAGAAGAGTGTGTTCTGGGCTTGTTAAAAACCTGACCTACTTACTTCAACTACCACCTGCTAAATATGCATCCTCCTAAGGTAATTCAATCAATTAAAAGCCTTTTAGGCTTCCATACATGCCAACAAGCTGATGAAAGCTTGAATTACTCAATGTATCATTAAAGGTTTGTTTGTTGCAAAAGAACATTCAACACTGTGAAACACTAAAATCTGCTAGGGATGAAGAAAAATCCCTGATTTCTTGGCTGTTGTACCTGTCCTTGTTGAGGAAGGTCATGGCTGCCATCGGCTGCAGCATCTCCAGTTTGCCGACTGTCCAGCTGGGCCGGTACACACACTCTTCTGGAAGCTTGATGGGAAGCAGACACTGGCTGGGCAGCATCTTCAGAGGGGCGTAAAGGGAGCAGCCGACGAGCGCTTGGCAGGACTCTGATTTAAACACGTAGGAGAAGTCCTGAAGGTAAGATAAAGAAACATAGTCTTGCATCACATCTTCATGAAAATATCCCTGGGAATTGACAGCAGTAATTAAGTCCTACCTTAATCTCTGAGGGTTTGGGGCTGCAGAAACCCTCCTCCACCTCCATCTTGAAGTTCCCGCTGATGGCCCCATCCAGGAGAGAAAGGCCAGCTGCTGATTCCGTATTGCCCATGTTTATAGGAGAGTAGCCCATGATGATGTGCTGCTCCAGTGACGGAGGGGTTGGGAACATCTGGTGCAGGTCTGCAGAGTCTAGATCAATAAACACACAATGAAGGAACAGAATTTTGGCACTATATATAGAAAATAGGTAACAGATGCTTGCCATTAACGTCTCTGTTTTAGTGCTGCACAAGTCATCACAGACTGTTTTTGATTGATAAAACATGTAGCTAGCTCTTGGATTCTGTAGCTGAAAGTAGGAGCCCATGCAATGACTTTTCAAGAATTGCATAGATCAGTGGTTCCCAACCTGGGGTCAGGGGTGCCAGAGTTCACGGGGGTTGCTGATATGCTTTGCGGTCAAATAAAGATGTAAAAAATGTCCCACTAATAATTTTATATATAAAAATGTTTTTAAATCATATGCTTACAATGCCAAGATAGGGCAATTAAATAAAATAAACAATTAAATTAAAGATGCACCGATCGACCAGCCAGGGACTGGAATAAGCCGGTTTTCCGCATGAACGGCAGAAACAGTGGGAAATGACATCTGTTTTGTTAAACAGTACAGCAACTCCTTTTCAGTTAATTGCAATTTCTACCTTTTTTCTAGTCACAGAGCACTTTATTTTGAGAGTTGTTTAAGTGAGAGAACATCTGTAGCTTTGTTTATGTTTAATAATTTATTATGCAAATCATTTTTTGCATTAAAAAAGTATACATTTTTGTTTGTGTGCTGACAATATGCTGCAATTATAGTTTTTAGAAAGAAAATCGGAATCAGCAAAAATCCTATCGGCAGATCACACTTACAAAAACAAAAAAAAAAAAAAAAAGAGGAAATCGGAATCGGCCAAGAAAATTGCAATTGGTGCATCTCTAAATTAAATAAAAGTGTAATTGACAGTAGTCTACCAGGGCTCCAGACTGCGACTAAATGTATATTTTGCTACTTTTTTTTCTGCCGGTGACACTAAATTTTGTAAGAGGTTGCACTGGTACCACTACCAATCTGCTCAACTGATAAGTGTTAGTATTCTGTTGTGCATGATAAATACATATTAAACGCCAAACACGCCAAAAGCAAAACGAAATAGCCCTTCTCTTTTGAAACCGTGGGTCACATGGACCTTTTATCAGCTCAGCTCAAAAGAAAAGAGAGCGCAGTGTGAGCTAAAGTGAATGCATTTACTACACTGACCAGTCACAATCACGAGACCACTAAACAGTGATCGCGCTCGAGTTCAGTGCAGAGTTCTCCAGTACAAATCACATAGGTGTGCGATTTAAACTAGTTTAAAGCCAAATAAATCAGAGCTGGATCATTCTCAACAACTGATGCGGAAACACCTGTGCAACAACGATCCAGTTAGAAGGCGTTTCAATTTACAAATCACCAACATTTACCATGGTTTTACTATAGTAACATTGACAGTAACCATGGTATTGTGGCAGAAAAGTAGAATATTCATATTGAATTTTATTATATTAATAATGTACTAAATATATTAAAGAAGTAATGGAATATAATCACTGTATTTTTGTTATTAAGTCGTATCAGTTGTTTGTTGTGCATTTGTACTTATACTGAATGTCTTCAGGTTACTGTTTTTCATAGCAAATATTATAGAAACCATATAGTTAGGCTACTTTTTTTACCATGGTAGTGAGGTGCTGTACCTGTGGTTATCATGATCTACAAATGTATGAAAGATGAGGCTGTTATAATTTTCACAGATACTCACAGAAACAGGTACTGTTTTTGTTAATGAACATAAATGTGCATCTGCATCCTAACTCAAGCTACTGTCAAATGTGCATTTCTAAAACTTGTAATATTATTAGTATAACATGTGCATATATATACTGTATATATATTTATATATATAACACGACACTAACCAGCTCAAAGTTTGGGGATCGTAAACTTTAATGCTTTTGAAAGATGTCTCTTATGCTCACAAAGGCTGCATTATTTGATCAAAAATACAGAAAAAAACTGTAATTTTGTGAAATATTATTGCAATTTAAAGTAATTGTTTTCTATTTTAATATACTTTAAATATAATTTATTTCTGTGATGCAAAGCTGAATTTCCATCAGCCTTACTCCAGTCTAAAGTGTCACATGATCCTTAAAGGGGTCATATGATGTTGCTAAAAAGAACATTATTTTGTATTTGGTGTAATGAAATATGTTTAAGCGGTTTAAGGTTCAAAAAACACATTATTTTCCACATACTGTACATTATTGTTTCTCCTCTATGCCCCGCCTTTCTGAAACGCATCAATTTTTACAAAGCTCATCAGTCTGAAATGCAAGGTGTGCTCTGATTTGGCCAGCTATCCAGTGCGTTATGATTAGCCGAATACCTCAAGCGTGTGTGTGATGGAAATGTTACGCCCTTCACATACTGTTGATGCCTTGTCCGGCCGGAGCTATGAGACAAAAATATTAAAACCCATTATTATAACGAGGCATTTGTTGCATCCAGTGGGGACATATTTACGATTTATAATGACTTATACTGTCTTTTTTTTGTGTTGCGTTGCATCGCGCCGCGTAAGCATTAAACCATGTCTGCATTTGTGATTGGATAAACGACAAACAACAAGCGCTACTCTGTACTGCTCAAAACTCGTGTTTGAATCAGCAGTGGCAAATTCTTTTAAATATAAAAAACGTACTTACATTCTGTGAATCAGAACAGCCGGCATTGTAGTCTACTCTACCAGATCAGGAAACAGTCCTCCATAAAATGCGCTGGACACGTCTGAATATTTGGGTTGAAGTGTTTCTGGAACAGTGTTGTAAATACAACTTTACAACTTGATTTCTAGTCGTGTCCTCTTTTGAAAAGCCAAACAAAGTAGTTTCGCTTTCACAATGAAACACACAGCGTCACACATGGTGGGCTAGAGTGAGGAACGGCCGGCGGTCTTGTGGCAACCACATGTGACGACCCCCGGCTGGACACCGCTTCGTCCACGGTGAAAGCCAATATGGCGATCCACAGCGCAAAATTTATGTATTTCCTCAGCGACCTCATGGATCACTCATCCATTCCTCTTTTGGAAGGACAATCAAAGTAGTTTTGCTTTCACAACGAACACACAGCGCCTTCACGACATGGCGGCGGCAGCAACAATACTACAGCAAGAATAAGTTATGTTTTCTTTCTTTGCGTGAACATTTGGGCGCGTTATGCAAATCTGCCCCACATCATGATGTAGACATGTGGGGGCATGTTAGAACGAGACGTTTTAGGTAGGCTTGGTTGACTCTTAACTTTTATTAAGAATATTTTTTTGGATTTGAGACTTTAGTCTTTGCACTTTACAGATCTTCTTTATGTACCAATAGCTTGTAACACTCCAAAGAGAAAGGAAAAATTTAAATCGCATCATATGACCCCTTTAAGACATCATTCTAATATGCTGATTTATTATCAGTTCTGGAAACTGTTGTGCTGCTTAAAGAAGTCCTATTATGCCCTTTTACAAAGTCTTGATTTTGTTTTGGGGGTGTACTAGAACATGCTCTCATGCTTTGTTGTTCGAAAAACACATTATTTTTCGCATATTTTACGTTATTACAACACCTCTTTCCCCAGTCTGACATGAACGGCTCGATAGTTCCTGTATCAAATGAAGGCCCTCCTTCTGAAAGACGAAATGTGCTGTGATTGGTTAGCTGGGCCAGTGTGTGTTGTGATTGGCAGCACTCGGTGCCTGGTGGGGAAATGCCCCTTAATATAGCCGCCTGCGAGCTTCAGTATAAATATTGCGTCAAAATCAAATCAATTTGAGAGCGATTTAAATCCGGATGATTGTAACCACTCTAAGTTCATCTGCTTTGGGAAAGCTAGCGAGTCTCGGACATAGTGATAACACTTTTTGCCTTCTCTAGTGCAGCTCAACCAGAGGTCTCGTCCCATTCGTTGATATTTATATCACAAATCCCGGAAAATATGCGTTGTAGTTCAAACGAGTCGTTCGTTGTAGTTTTTGAAAAATTTCTGTTAAATATAATATCTCCTTTTGAAGTGGACTTTGAGCTTTGTAACTTTGCAGATCTTTTTTATGCTCAAAGAGCAACATTACAGACTAACTAAAGTTGAAAAAAAAAAAAAGCATAATAGGACCCCTTTAATATTATTTTTTGACACGTCTTTACTGATCCCAAATTTGAGCGGTAGTGTATATATATATTATATATAATATATATATATATAGATATATATATATATATATATTTGGGGTGGGGTCAGATTGTCATATATGTACATGGGGGAGGGGGTGCTGTTGCCTGAGGAAAAAAGGTTGGGAACCACTGGCATAGATATTAAAATTTGGGATAACAACCAATAAATAGCTTACTTTTCTAGAATTGCACAGATATTAACTTGGTCTCCCAGCAATGAAAGCTGATGAGATAATCCTATATTATTTCCTAATTTAAAAAAAAATGTTTTTAATTGTTTACCAGCAATGTTTATAGGCATTACTGTTATATAACATTTACTATTTTGAAATACTTTATTTTTATATTTTCAGTTTTTATTCTATTAAGTTTTTAGTAATTTTGTTTAATATACTTTTTGTACTTTAAGTTCTCAAATAGCAATAAACTTAAATAAAACAATTTTTTTAAATAATTGGTAGTACTTAATTGTATCTGTAGTTCCAAGCAACTAATTTTCCAAGTTTTTTCCATCTAATATTTATTATTCTGATATTTCTAAGATTTATATTTTATATTATATTTTAAATTAAATATTTATAATGATCCAATATCATATCCAATATATAGGCTTTCTACAGATTTAACAGCATAAGTTCCGAATTCCTACTTTCCTCTATGATAATACTCACTAATAATAGGAACTATTCTAACATACCTGGGTACGGAGAGTATTCAGACCCCCTTATATTTTTCTCTCTTTTTTATATTTCAGCCATTTGCTAAAATCCTTTAAGTTACTTTTTTTCCTCATTAATATACACACAGCACCCCATATTGACAGAAAAACACAGAATTGTTGACATTTTTGCAGATTTATTAAAAAAGAAAAACTGAAATATCACATGGTCCTAAGTATTCAGACCCTTTGCTGTGACACTCATATATTTAACTCGGGTGCTGTCCATTTCTTCTGATCATCCTTGAGATGGTTCTACACCTTCATTTGAGTCCAGCTGTGTTTGATTATACTGATTGGCTTGATTAGGAAAGCCACACACCTGTCTATGTAAGACCTTACAGCTCACAGTACATGTCAGAGCAAATGAGAATCATGAGTTCAAAGGAACTGCCTGAAGAGCTCAGATACAGAATTGTGGCAAGGCACAGATCTTGCCAAGGTTACAAAAAAAATTCTGCTGCACTTAAGTTTCCTAAGAGCACAGTGGCCTCCATAATCCTTAAATGGAAGACGTTTGGGACGACCAGAACCCTTCCTAGAGCTGGCCGTCCGGCCAAACTTAGCTATCAGGGGAGAAGAGCCTTGGTGAGAGAGGTAAAGAAGAACCCAAAGATCACTGTGGCTGAGCTCCAGAGAAGCAGATCGGGAGATGGGAGAAAGTTGTAGAAAGTCACCCATCACTGTAGCCCTCCACCAGTCGGGGCTTTATGGCAGTGTGGCCCTACGGAAGCCTCTCCTCAGTGCAAGACACATTAAAGCCCGCATGGAGTTTGCTAAAAATACCTGAAGGACTCCAAGATGGTGAGACATAAGATTCTCTGGTCTGATGAGACCAAGATAGAACTTTTTGGCCTTAATTCTAAGCGGTATGTGTGGAGAAAACCAGGCACTGCTCATCACCTGTCCAATATAGTCCCAACAGTGAAGCATGGTGGTTGCAGCATCATGCTGTGGGGGTGTTTTGCAGGGACAGGACGACTGGTTGCAATGGTTGAAAGATGAATGCGGCCAAGTACAGTGATATCCTGGATGAAAACCTTCTCCAAAGTGCTCAGGACCTCAGACTGGGCCGAATGTTTACCTTCCAACAAGACAATGACCCTAAGCACACAGCTAAAATAACGAAGGAGTGGCTTCACAACAACTCTGTGACTGTTCTTGAATGGCCCAGCCAGAGCCCTGACTTAAACCCAATTGAGCATCTCTGGAGAGACCTAAAAATGGCTGTCCACCAACGTTTACCATCCAACCTGACAGAACTGGAGAGGATCTGCAAGGAGGAATGGCAGAGGATCCCCAAATTCAGGTGTGAAAAACTTGTTGCATCTTTCCCAAAAAGACTCATGGCTGTATTAGATCAAAAGGGTGCTTCTACTAAATACTGAGCAAAGGGTCTGAATACTTAGGACCATGTGATATTTCAGTTTTTCTTTTTTAATAAATCTACAAAAATGTCAACAATTCTGTGTTTTTCTGTCAATATGGGGTGCTGTGTGTACATTAATGAGGAAAAAAAAATTAACTTAAATGATTTTAGCAAATGGCTGCAATATAACAAAGAGTGAAAAATTTAAGGGGGTCTGAATACTTTCCGTACCCACTGTATACTAAACCAAACTGCTCACACACTTCCAGTAACGGTTATTAGAACAAATGTATCAGTAATGATGCAGATTTAGCAGGGGTCATGAATTGAGGCACATACAAGGCAGGGGGTCTGGCGCTGCAGGTTTTGGTTCTTTCCTACCAATTTTTTCCTCTGCTCCACCAGCAGCTCTCCTGGATCCAGGCTGTTAGGAGTAAGACAAAGAAATGCTCACTTTAATTGCTCTACTGTTCCCCTAGTTCAGCAAATAAAGAACTTTATGACCACCTAAAAGTTTTTCTAATGAGGCAGGGGATCATTAGAAAATTTGGCTTCAATTTGAATATCACCGTATCAAACAGATTCATTACTGCTGGACCTTCACAAATGTGATTCATACCAAAAAGTTACAGAAAGAAGTGGATTATGATGTAACGCTTCAGTTAGGACCGCTAGCATTCTCACTTTCCACATCACATGTAGCTGGCGAGCTCATATGAGTACTAACCGTCAGGTCATCCTCGTCAGAGTTAAAGAGGTTGTCCAGGTCATTAATGGACACGACCAGATCTGTCTCATGAATCAAGCTGGTGGTAGGAAGTGGTTTACTGCCACCTGACCCCTGGGCATCTGTGTGAAAAGGTGCGTTCAAGATAACCCTCCGAAACATTTCCAGAAACAATGAACGTTTTTTTATCAATTTAACTGTGAGGAAATAATACTCACCATCAGAAGATGACACACTGCCATCATCCCTCTAAAAAGAAATAAATAAAAAATAAATAAGACTTCTCACTTTGAGAAACCCAACCACACAACATTTTTCTAAGAAAATCACTGCCAGACCTTATTTTTCTTCCCGGTCTCCCTCTCGGCTCCAGGCTTTTTGTCTTTATCAGAGAAAGTAAACTCCTCATCTCCTTCCTCAAAAGCATAAGGATCAGATTCACGTTCCTGGTCTCCATCGCACACAGCTGCAGAGAGATGCTGGTTTTTCTTTTGCTCGTACATCTTCACCAGGTCTTCCGACACTTTCAGAGGCCTTTTGGAGGAGGACATAAACCTGCAAAAATCACCCCAGAATATGTTACTTCTCTAGTTAGAAAAGAATCAATAATAACCAATCAGTTACACCAATACTACTTTTTGTATTTATCATGATAGCTTAATAGTTTAATACTCAGGCGGAAATGTGACACTTTATAATATTAGTAGAACTAAAAGCTTTAGATAGACCCATAACTGTAGTTTTTTCTTTTAAAGAAATTAGCACTTTAATATATACCAAAGTGTTAATTTAAAAATGTTAATATATTTGTAATCTAAATTTCTTAAATATAATCAAAAATTATATTTTTATATATATATATATATATTTATAATATTTCTAATGCCATATATCAATAAATATATTTACATAATAATAATTATGGTTGAAAACCATGGCCAGTCATAGCCACTAAATCAAAACATCAAGTGTGTAGCCAAAACCTGAAGGTGAACTCTCCTGACGCTGACATAGTCAGTGGCCATTGTTTCAGCAGCTGTTGACTATTTATCTGTTCATTAGGTCACACAGAGTGCACCATAATATTAGGCCAGAAGGAGGGTCCAATTCAACCAATCTGCTACTGCAATCAACTAACATTACCAATTAGTAGTGCTGCCTGATGTTATTGACAACCCCTGAAGCAAAACGACTTGCAAAAGGGCCAAAGTAATGTTCTTTATGGAAGCATAACTTGCCTTTTACTTTAAGATGTTAAAAGGCTGACGTATTCTCAGGCAAGTTAAAAAAAGCTTCCTTTTTCAAAAAGGCAAGGACATGTTTCGAACAGCAATTCAATTTTTTTTATGAGGATCCATTTTGCCTGCCAAACGAAAACTGTTGGTATTCAGTTCTACTAAGCCAAATAACTTTATATTTTTAATCGCACTTCTCAAGGTAGAAAATGTGTTGTTGGTATTTAGTGTAATAATAGCGTAATTAACACTATCACTATTTAGTGCACAAGGCTAGAGAACTCACTCTGTAACTGACACAACACCATCCTGGCCTCCGGCCCTGTTACCATCCTCAAAAAGCATGACCACAGGAAGCTGAGGTGTGTGGAAATTCGCATTCTTGCCACCAGGCACCCTAAAGTACCTCCAGGGGTTATGCGTTGTGTCCTCGTTGGGGTTTACGGCAGAGCCAACATATACAGTGGCTTCTAGGGACTCTGGGTATGGAGGTGGGCAGGGTAAGGGCAATGGGTCTAGTGGAGAATCATCAGGGGGTTTCTGGGGAACCAGGCAGGGCTCAGAGGAAGGAGGGTAGAAGTGTTGGTGCAAGGGCGAGGAGGAAGTCTTTAGGCCGTTGGCCGTCACCTCTACACGCTCACAAGGGTGCGGGCTGAGCGGCGGGGGTTGAGGGGAGCCGGCCATCTCATCAGTTGAACCGTGCATCATTGGGGTCTTGCTGGAGGTGACATCGGCATGATGGAGGCTGGGGTAGCGGCTGTCCTCGTGGCCCTGCAGACACAGCCTGTGAACAGCATCTCCCTGCTCCACGTTGGGCTGCTCTTCACACAGAGAGCTGCGGTGGTGGAAGGGTGTCTGGGGCCTCTTCTGCTGCTTGTCTCCTTTCTCCAGCTTTTCCACCATCTTGTGTTTGGTAGAGGGCTGAGGAGGCTGGCCAGCAGATGGAGGATGCCCTGGGGTGCTACATGCCCGCTGTTTCTGGTTCTTAAGCCTGGAATAAAAAGCAAAAGCTCAATGTCATCAACTGGCTACATTCGTTCATTAATCTTTGTTAATTACAGGTCATTTGTTGCAGCTTGAGCATACCTTGAGCAACTGCACTGTGACCTCTGAGACGACTCTACAAAGTCCCAAACAGAAGCTTTGTCCGTTTCTTCCTCGCAAACTCCGTTAGACATGGTTGAAAACTTTCTCCTGCAAAAATAAACCATACCAAACGGCTGAAGTTGCTTTGTTTTTACTCAATAAATTGTCAATAAATGCCAGGTAATTTGCTCTGGCTGATCAGTCAAGCTGTAGTTTTTATATTCATACTTGTTCTGGGCTCGGTTAATATTGCACTCCTGCCAGACTCGCTCCACCATTTGGCTGGCTAGCCGGCGGGGGATCTTGCCTCCGTGATGACTGCTGCTGTCCACACTAAAGACGCCTGACATAGCTGACAGTTTCACCCATTTCTGGGCAGGCTGAGAAACTGCAATAGAGAGGGAAAAAGTAATTCCATTGTTTTGACAGCAGCTGAGAATCCAATTGCTTTGATTGTCTGGTCTTACTATGCATAAATCATAACTGAACATTTAATAAAAAATTAATAAAAATGTTAAATGTTAAAGCCATGTGAATATAGGCTTTTTACTTTTTCCACAATATTTTCGAGTGCCTTGGATTGATGTTTTTTGATGACATAAAAGAATCCCTGCATCCAAAGAGCACAGATTCATGGAGTTCACACCCCTGCAGCATTTTTTGCATATTTTTGGATATACAATAAAACACTTTTAATTTTAAGAAAATACAATAAAACATTAAACATCGAAAATGTAATATTATGCTGTAGTAAGAAAAAATACATAAATCAATCACATAATATGTTAAACATCCATTAACTCATTCAAACGGAGGGAAATCAAGTTACTTATGTAGAACTATTTTTTAAAATTTATTCAGAATAATTGAGAATATAGTGGTGGTACCTGCATGAGCCTCCTCAGGTGAAGTGGGAGGAGTCAGAGTGACTGAAGAGATGCCAGTATCCCCATGGACCATGTGACTGAGCTGACCTCCTGAGTAAGAGCTAGAGGAGGTGGAAGAGCTCACTGTAGCCACGACCGGGATGTCAGACTGGGCCACCAGCACCAGGCTGGCTGGGTACACCATCCTCACTCCAGCTGCGCCACATGAATGATTACTTGCACTCTTATTACACATTAATTGAGATGACATCGAACTCTTAATATGTTCAGCTGACTTACCAACAACAACCTCAACAGCAGCCAAGGAATCATCCTCCCAGTCGAGGTCATCCATCTTGTCGTCCGTGACCTCCTTGGTTTTGGGGCCTATGGGATAGAACTGCTTCCATTCTTCGATCAACTTCTGGGTCGGTGGATCCGACAGCTTGAAGGACTGGCCCGTCAGAGTCCCACTCAAACCGTACGGAGAGAGGATCACTGGGGGGGATACAGGCAGTATATGAGATACTGTCTCTACGTAATTGCAAGTGTGATACTTCCTGGTGAAGTCTCTGTTCACTTTGTGGTAACCTGAGAACATGAGAACGAGAATTGCTTAGGGCCACAAAGAAAGCCATAAAACGAAAGTCAAGAGATCTGTCAATAATTCAGTTCACAGTAGATCTGAAACAGGCAGGGGGATCAATAAATAAAGAGCAAAGGTATTTCCTTTTAAAGTGTCATGCAACATGTTATTAGTTGTTAACATTGTGCTAATAATTAATGTCTAAATATCTGTATCTATGTGTTATTTTAATATCAATAAGATATATTTTTATTCATATTTTTAATCAGTTTTTTTTATATTTTCCATTTTGATATTAATTTTAGTTTAAGTTTTTTTGAGTTACATTTATATGTCTCCTCTATACTTTTTAATTGTATATATATATATATATAAATGTGAAATATTTCTTTCAGTTTATGATAAATGTTTTTGATATTTTATTTCAGTTAACATTTATTTCAAGCAAAATTTATGGTTTTAATTTTAGTTTTAGTTATCTATAATAAACCTGATATACTGAATAGGTTTAAACTATAATTTTAAAACAAGATAAATTTTTCTTCCTATTGATTTTTAGATGACAATTTTAAAAGAAATGCGTATCTTTAAAAAAATTTAACCTCTTTACTGTCACTTTTGATCAATTTAAGGTGTCCTTGCAGAATAAAAGTATATATTTCTTAAAAGTGTAGTGATAATATATATTTGCGTGCAGCTCCTTTAAAGCAAAATGAAACTGCCTGGAGCACAAACGGTTGCATTATCTCCACTCCTCCTCCTACAACTTCCGAAGCTTTCCACACCTACAATTACACATTATTCAAAACTGTGGTGAGATCTGACCTGTGCTGATACAGGGAGTTTCATGACACTTCAACACAAACCAAACACACAAGGCCAAGTGAAAACTTGGCGTGTCTCACACGGTATGACAGTGTTAATTTTGACAGACATTTTTGATTTAGTCTTAGTCTTCTTGAGACAAAAATGCTTAATAGTCTTAGTCACATTTTAGTCATTTGAGTCTTTCATAGTTTTAGTCGACGAAATGTCATTGCATTTTTGTCAACTTTTAGTCAAACTGCAGTTACCAACATTTATTTTGGTAGCTATTTTATATGCAGTCTTCAAACAAAAATAGTCATTAATTCTTCTCTCTTTAGACCAAATCAATTAAGCTTATGAGAAATGTGAATCAAGTAATGAATTTGGAAAAACTTGAATAAATGACAATTTTCAATTTTGGGTGAACTATCCCTTTAAAGCTAGTGAAAGGGAGCAACTTTATAAAAATTATAGTTGTTCATATATAATTTATAATTTAAAAAAATGAAGCAGAATAAGACAATAAGACAAATACAAAAGAGATACAAATTAAACTCATTTTTCAGATACAGTAGGTTTACTTAACATATTTATTTAACATCTTTTGTTGGTTAACATTTAATGACACAGACAGGTATTTAATTAGGCTGCTGACCCTTTAAGACCGAATGAATGTAATATACTGACATATATTCAGTTTTCACCCACCTGTTTACGTTCACTTAATTCATAACCGACTGTATTTACGTGAGATACTCTACACAACAGACATTTGGACGGTTGTGTGTGTATTTGAGCACTGAGAACTGATCGCACGCTGTATATGAGAACTGAAGAAG
Source organism: Sinocyclocheilus anophthalmus (assembly GCA_018155175.1). Taxonomy (NCBI): domain Eukaryota; kingdom Metazoa; phylum Chordata; class Actinopteri; order Cypriniformes; family Cyprinidae; genus Sinocyclocheilus; species Sinocyclocheilus anophthalmus. The sequence continues at coordinate 397,278 of JADLZN010005268.1, read as the reverse complement.
TGGAGCGTGCGCGAAAGAGAGCACTTCAGCGCGATTCGAAGACGTGACAAATTTCATCATAGTTTATCATCAGATATTAGTTTTAGCTCGTCAATGTCTCGTCTTAGTCACAGAAAAAAAATGTTCGTCAACGAATATTTTTCGTCGTCGTCTTCGTTGACGAAATTAACTGGTGTACGAGCAATAAAAATATTCACAATGCAAGAGAGTTCATATAAGTTTATAATAGGCTAATTAAGCATATTGTTAGAAGCAAGAAAGATCACGTTGCAGTTACAGTAAAAAAGCACTAGCTACATTACCGGTCAATTTCCATGTAGATAAGCATTTCTTGAGAGGATGTTTGGCTCCATTATTCAAGACAATAAAATATGAAGGGATAATAAGAATGAGTGCACTTGGCATTCAACATTATTGCTTTTGCAAATACATATAACAGGAGTCTAACATAAGCGTTAGCCCCCTTGGGGAGACGGTTAATGAACTAACACAAGCCAGACAACTGATCACAAGCCCTGTGAACGAGCTCTGCCAAAGTCAATCTTCTGCCATTAGAGTGACAACAACTGGAATAAAAAACCAAATTAATCAATCTGTGACTGTTAGCCACTTATAATGCAGCACAACCAAGCTTCAGATAAAGAGGTTTGTCATCGCCTCTTGAAACAAGGACTCTTAATACAAGTCCTACAAAAACCATGGAATGACTTGAAACTGTTTTGACAGCAAGCTATTAACACATCAGAGCTTAATATTGTTTTTAACCTGGAATAACAGCATTTCCAAAGGTGGATTAAGGACTGACGTTGATCGGACATAGGAGAACAGATTGAGAAGAAACACAGATGCATCTTGTTCAGGGTAAAACATACTGTTCCAAGCCATAATGCAAGTCACAAGCCTGTGAACTCAGCACCCTGGAGGGAACGGTGGTGATGATGTAACAAAGCTGAAAGCCGGAGAAGTACTGAATCTGGAAAACACCTCATCAGGGCCACAGTGGGGCTTCACTGAGATAATGACTACCACAAGAGAAGCAGCGTCTCAGAGGTGTTAACATAATGTAGGCCTTTGCCCTTGAGCTGAGGAGAAAACATGTGTTTGCCACCAGTCTGACTGCTGAGGCAACGACAAACCACAAAAAAAGACAACAGAACAAAGGGGAGGGCCTGTCATCTTTTCATTTTCAACACTAAAGTGTAAAATTCCCTCTCAAGCCTACTGTCATTATGTGCTTCATGGTGAACACTAAACTTTCTGCTTTTATATATCAATACAACTGTGGCTTAATGCACGAGTCAATAAAAAAAAAAAAAACTAATCTGCAAATGAGTTAACTGCATTATTTTCACATAGACACTTAAATCTGGTCCACATTACAGCTTATTCTGGCCAACAGCCAGGAAAGGGCCAGGAATGTAAAATGTAGATTCTAGTTAAATCTGAAATCAGAATTAGTAGAACAACTGCAACATACAGGAACACTACTAGAGCTGTGCGATTAATCGAATCGCGATTTGAGATGTTGCGATTTCCTAATCGCAAAGCCTGCGATGTGGACGCGATATTACTCTGTTCCAGAGCATATGCATGACTGCCAGCCTTGAGTTGCAGTCTTACTTGCCCTGGGCAAGAGTGAGCGCACATCCGTTCTCCCCAATCAGCACTGCTCTAGCCAACTGCGTAAACGCCCAACATTAAAAAAAAAAAACGGAAAGCGGGAGAGAGACAGAGTGGGATTATGGCGTCTACTGGGTCAGATCGATAGTTAGGCAAATTAAAACTAAAGAAAACCGTATGCAACTTAAGCTTCGAAATGACAGACAACAAACAAAAAATTTAATTTGCAAGAGCTGCGTCACAGCGCATATCAAAAGCTCCCTTATCGGTTCTGTTTTCAGTACTGGAGAATAAAAGATACATTCTTAGATGTTTTTGTTAGTACGTGAACGTTATCTTACACATTTTATCTCCCCAACAGATTCATTTGAAAGAAGTTTATAACGCATGTTGGCTATTCCAAATTCAGAAGAGCGCACACACAGCCTGTGTCTGTGAATGCTTCTCATACTCGCTCCTCTCTGCCACACGTGGCGCGAATCCCGCGTCACGGACGAGTTGCCGCATTCACGCAGCCTGTCTCGTAATGCTCGGTTATACTCGCACCCGGCTCCGCACCGCAAGTCTCCACGAGCGCATCTGGCAGTATGGATGAGGCTTGACGCACGCGTGCAACCTGTGTCGACTCGCGTCTGGTTCCGTGTTTAAAACAAATGTAAATTCAGTCTAACTGCTTGCTAATTTCACTTGGATGAAACATTCAGCACATTTTCCACTAGCTCTTAAATTAATAATCATGTAATCCTTAATAATTGACTAATAAATACATTTCTTTTATAAAAAATTCATGTAATTTAACACTACCTTTCAAAAGTTTAAGGGTCAGTATTTTTGTGTTTCTGAAAAAAAAACGAAAACATTTATTTGCAACAATATAAACAATATATCGTTTACTGTTTATTATTACTGTAATTTATTATTTTTGTGAATTAACTTCGCTATTTTCAATTTTATATTTGAAATGTAACATTTTCAGCAAGCCATTATTCCAGTCTTCAGTCTTGCATGATCCTTCAGAAATCATTCTAATATGATTTTGTGCTCAAGAAAAATGTCTTACTATCATCAATGTTGAAAACAGTTGTGCAGCTCAAAAAGTTTGTGAAAACTGTGATTTTTTTTCTAGATTCTTTGATTAATAGAAAGTTTAAAAGAACAGCATTTATTTGAAATAGTCTTCGTTTATAACATTATAAAATGTTTACAGTCACTTTTAATCAATCTAATGCATCTTTGAATAAAATAATTAATTTCTTAAAAAAAAAAAACATCTTACTAACCCCAAATCTTTTGATAAATGTAATGCATCCTTGAACTAAGTATTAATTTCTTTTAAAAAGACTCCAAAACTTTAAACGGCAGTGTATATTATACAAATAATATAATGTACAGCCTGAAAAAATTTATATTTGAGATTTGCTAAAGAGTACATCTAACAAATTATTAGTGTTATTAAAAATTAACTAAGTGAGATTTAGATAATGGCAAAGGAAATAAGCATGATACAAATATAGAGTATCAACCAAACGAAAACAAGGCATGATTTTTGTGTGCAAAAATTCAAGACACAATGTACATGCAGATTTCATCTGAGTCTACCGATCAGCAACGCTCCTACCTTGAACCGAGCTGCTGCCCTGCTGGGCCAAAGTCAAGTGCTCCTCACTCAACAGATAGACAGGCTGGTGCTGGTTAATCTCCACGCTGGTGCACACGTTACTGTCTCCATGTACGAAGAACGTGAAGGAGCAGGACAGGTGCTCACTGCAAAGGAGAAGGAACAAAAGGAGGATTACTCGAGGGTCTAGCGTTAAAGCCTGAGAGAAAGTAGCACACTTCCTGGAGGTCTCTGGGAATGGTGTGTTGACAGCTGAGGTCTTCACAGCGTGTTTGCAGGCTTAGTGCCCGGAGAGCTACAGTTAGTGACTGAACCTTGACCAGGAGTACTATGAAAAGGTTTAGGAAATACTAGAACATTAGATCCATGAGTATCAGAGACTTCAACTTTGGGGTTTAATAAAGTGTTTAATTAAGTCCTAGAACACATAATGAACATCTCACACATGCTTTGTAGCACACATTCTCAAAGTTAACAACCCAACACCTGTGAATGTGTGACCCACAGGCTAGAGTGAACAGCTGTTACAGTGTAACCGAACATGCAGATGATGAGTGATCAAATTCAGGCATTCAGGAAACACCAACCGAAACCACAGTTTGTTTGTTTTTTCCAGAAGCCTAAATTCTGAAGAATTGTTTGATTCTTAAAGAAAATCTGAAATGCTTTTAGAAGGGAATGAACTATGCAATGTTTTTTGCCGTACAGCAATCAAAACATTATTAATCATTATCTGTGTGGGAAAACAATTATGTAATTTGCAATGCTTCATGGGAGTGGGCAGCTGCTTGGGAGCTCTTCTGCCGCCATTTTGGTTTCCATGGTAACAGAAACTTCTTTGATAAGTGGGATTTCTGCTCAGGATGCTTTTTTTAATAACACTAAAATCTTAATGACTTGAGGCTTCTTCAGAAGCTTTAAAGTCAGATTGTAATGGAAATTCACCCTGTCTCACTTCTAAATGCATGTTATTGATCTTATGGTGAACTATTCATCGATGCATTACATTTTTGGACCTTGTATATTTAAAACATATAAATATAAATAATATATATAAAATTCTAAGTCATTGTTTGATTTCTGTGGTAAATATACTTATACTACAGACAAACAATGCTCTCTTTAATGGCATTTACAATCTGACTTTCTAGAACTTTACAGTGGCAGCTCTCTATTTGCATGCCTGAACACTGTAGCCCATTCTCATTCAGAAACACCAATGCAGAGAACCATCACTTCCTGCCTTTAAGCCAACAGTGCATGCATGCTCACCCTGGAGGGATCGAGTGATGACCCCTGGTAACACCAGAGGGTACAGTGCCAACATCACCCTGTGCAATACCAGGGATGTATGAGAGAAAAAAAGAGAGAGAGAAATGGGGAAGCCTGCATTCCTCAAATGTCTGTCAAGCACTCTTAGAAGTGTCCTTACGACACGCCACCAGCAATCCACTACAAACCTCACACAGACAGATGGCACTCCAAAGCGTATGCACTACCATTCAAAAGCTTGATGTCAGTATGATTTGTTTTAAAGTAATTAATACTTTTGAATCAGTAATGATGCATTGAATTGATTAAAAGTTACAGTAAAGACATCTGTAGTAATACAAAATACTCAAACTTTCCATTCATCAAACAAATCCTGAAAAAAAGAAGAATGTTTTTTCAACATTATTAAGCAGCACAACTGTTTTCATCATTATTAATAATAAGAAATGTTTCTTGATCAGTAAATCATATTAGAATGATTTCTGAAGTATCATGTGACACTGAAGACTGGAGTAATGATGCTGAAAATTCAGCTTTGCATCACACGAATAAATTACAAAAAATATTTAAAAATGTATTAAAATTGAAAATACATGTGTGACCCAGGACCTTTTCATAAGGGTCAATTTTTTGAAATTGAGATTTACATGTCATCTGAAAGTTGAATAAGTAAGCTTGATGTATGGTTTGTTAGGATAGGACAATTTTGGCTGAGATACAACTATTTGAAAATCCTGGAATCTGAGGGTGCAAAAAAAAAAAAATCAAAACATTGAGAAAATCACATTTAAATGTCCAAATAAAGTTCTTAGCAATGCATATTACTAATCAAAAATTAAGTTTTGTTATATTTATGGTAGGAAATTTACTAAATATCTTCATGGAGTATGATCTTTACTTAATATCATAATGGTTTTTGGCATAAAAGAAAAATCTATAATTTTGACCCATACATTTTATTTTTGGCTGTTGCTACAATTATACCCCAGCGACTTATGACTGGTTTTGTGCTCCAGGATCACATATAAGGTGGCATCTCAATAAATTAGAATGTCGTTTAAAAGTTCATTTATTTCAGTAATTCACTCAAATTGTGAAACTTGTGTATTAAATAAATTCAATGCACACAGACTAAGTAGTTTAAGTCTTTGGTTCTTTAAATATTGATGATTTTGGCTCACATTTAACAAAAAAAAAACAATTCACTATCTCAACAAATTAGAATATGTGACATGCCGATCAGCTAATCAACTCAAAGCACCTGCAAATGTTTCCTGAGCCTTCAGAATGGTCTCTCGGTTTGGTTCACTAGGTTACACAATCATGGGGAAAACTGCTGATCTGACAGTTGTCCATAAGACGATCATTGACACTCTTCACAAGGAGGGTAAGCCACAAAAGTTAATTGCTAAAGAAGCTTGTTGTTCACAGAGTGCTGTATCCAAGCATGTTAACAAAGTTGAGTGGAAGGAAAAGGTATGGAAGAAAAAGATGCACAACCACCGAGAGAACCGCAGCCTTATGAGGATTGCCAAGCAAATTCGATTCAAGAATTTGAGTGAACTTCACCAGGAATGGACTGAGGCTGGGGTCAAGGCATCAGAGCCACCACACAAGACGTGTAAAGGAAATTTGGCTACAGTTGTCGTATTCCTCTTGTTAAGCCACTCCTGAACCACAGACAACGTCAGAGGCGTCTTACCTGGGCTAAGGAGAAGAAGAACTGGACTGTTTGCCCAGGGGTCCAAAGTCCTCTTTTCAGATGAGAGCAAGTTTGGGATTTCATTTGGAAACCAAGGTCCTAGAGTCTGGAGGAAGGGTGGAGAAGCCCATAGCACAAGTTGCTTGAAGTCCAGTGTTAAGATTCCACAGTCTGTGAGGATTTGGGGTGCAATGTCATCTGCTGTTGTTGGTCCATTGTGTTTTTTTGAAAACCAACTTCACTGCACCCGTTTACCAAGAAATTTTTGGAGCACTTCATGCTTCCTTCTGCTGACCAGCTTTTAAGATGCTGATTTCATTTTCCAGCAGGATTTGGCACCTGCCCACACTGCCAAAAGCACCAAAAGTCGGTTAAATGACCATGGTGTTGGCCGGCAAACTCACCAGACCTGAAACCCATAGAGAACCTATGGAGTATTGTCAAGAGGAAAATGAGAAACAAGAGACAAAATTGCAGATGAGCTGAAGGCCGCTGTCAAAGAAACCTGGGCTTTCATACCACCTCAGTAGTGCCACAAACGGATCACCTCCATGCCACGCCGAATTGAGTCAGTAATTAAAGCAAAAGGAGCCCTTACCAATTATTGAGTACATGTACAGTAAGTGAACATACTTTCCAGAAGGCCAACAATTCACTAAAAATAATTATTTATTGGTCTTATGAAGTATTCTAATTTGTTGAGATGGGTGGGTTTTTGTTAAATGTGAGCCAAAATCACAATTAAAAGAACCAAAGACTTAAACTACTTCAGTCTGTGTGCATTGAATTTATTTAATATACGAGTTTCACAATTTGAGTTGAATTACTGAAATAAATGAACTTTTCCACGACATTCTAATTTATTGAGATGCACCTGTATTAAATGTAAAGTCATTTCACACTAATCCTGTTTTTTTATCTGTATTTTTGATCTAATATATGCAAAATTTGTAAACACAAGAGACTTCTTTCAAAAAATATACAAAAATAAATAAAAAATCTCACCAAACCCAAACCTTTAAACGGTAGTGTATATTCAGAGCTCAATGTGACCTAACAGCATTCAAGCTCACCTATCTGCCTTGTTTATGGAAAAAAACAAAGCACCAGAAAAACATGAGCCACAAATGATTATCAGGAAGAACTCTGGATGTCTGACATCTTTTCAAGTTCAGGCAGAGCTGAACAAGTGAAAGCGAAATGGTGGTTCCTGTTGACCTACCTAGTGTGAAACCGCACAGTCAGTGTTTTGTGAGAAGAGTAAGCTCTTCATTAAAACTTAGACAGAGGAAGCAGCCACACTTTCCAGCTCTTGCATCCTTAACTGACACCGAGTGCACTGTGTGCACACCCACAGCAGGAAGCCATATCCTCCCACCCACAGACACACCACAACACCTCTGCCCTGAGGGGACCAATGACATCTATGCAAATGAGACAGACAATTAAACGGACCGCATCTTTTGCCCCTCCCTACGTGATTCGAATGTTTCACTTAAAGGTGGGGTAAGCGATTTCTGGTAGACAACGTTGACATTTGAAATCACCAAAACAAACACGCCCCTACCCCAAAAGGGTCTCACCCCTATTTTGATAGCTCCGCCCCACACATACGTACACAACCCAGGCAACGGTTATCTGTATATACATATCTATGTCTACACTGGATGCGGCGCGGCACGACAACAAATCCCTGACAGAAAACTGCTGCTGCTTTCTATTTATGACGTATTGACACAAATTTCAAATGATTTTCAATGGTCGCTTTGTCGCGTCCAGTGTACTAGACAGACTTTAGCTGTCGCGGCGCAGACACGGTGTTACTCACCTATCGAGAAGAAACAAAGCGGCGTCCAATCGCAGGCCTTCCACTCCTTGAGTTCTCTTCAGCGCTGGAAAGCTGATCCGATATTTACACGGGTCCTACTTCTTGCCTTATCACCTTCTTTTGTTCCTCAGACGTTTTCCTCTTTTGGTTTTTTATCCGCCATCTCTATCTTTCTGTCGCTCGGCTCGCTAATGTCCGTCCTGTGCACTGAACGCTCTCTCCTCCACATCATGAGTAGACACGCCCCTTACTGCTGATTGGCTACAAGTTTGTTTTGCTAGTCGGCCCGAATCAGTTTTCTAACGCGTTTTTGAAAAATCGCTTACCCCACCTTTAAAACAGGCAAAACAGAGCATCCCGGGAGGTTACGCGACAAAAATCGCTGGCTTCCAGAACAGGGGCTCTTCCTCACACAACAATGCCAATAGCCTGATGTCACTCGTCTGCTGCGACAAACAATGAGGATCACGCTGTTAAATGCTGCAGCATACGGCATGCATCCGCATCGCTGGGCATGAAAACACACCAGGTTATCGCCAAAACGTAAACAGCAGCCTCCGTTTGCTCAACGTCTCTTTTACCTTTTGTTGATAGGCTTCTCATCCTTCTCGTAGGGTTTGACGAACCACTTGCCGATACGAACGAAGGATCGGTTCATGAGGCAGCGCTCCAGCAGGTTATGGATGGCTTTGAAGAGCAGCGTTCGGCACTCGTAGGTCAGGCCGCTATCCCAGGAACCGTCCTCATTACCTGTGAGAAACAGAGGACAGGTCAGTATTCTATTATATCCACATGCTCAACTGCTGCTGCCCCAATTAAGACCCTACACATCACTTTTTAGTTAATCATAATGTATATGGTAAAGAAAGATGTATTACAACGTCAGAACAGTAGTTCAGACTTTTATTAGCATTTTTTAGTGATAGAAAGTGACACTTTTATACAGCAATACAACTGATCAAATGTGAGAGTAAAGACTTTTAAAAATCTAACCGACCCCAAAATTTTGAATTTGAGTTTATTTCTTATTTAATGTTAGGTTAGACAAAGAAATTACTAGGCAATAACGGCTAGAAATTATATGAAGTTATACAAATATAACATAACACACAGATGATTTCTTTATAATTACAGTCTTGGTTCATAGAAAGACTATTATTATCAAGTCATTCTTGCAATTTTCACCTAAGTTAGCCAACAATAACACATCAATGGTCTGATTTGATCTGGAACTCAGATTTTAGGTTGAGCCCTGCCTATAGCTCCATCTCAGAGTGTTTGTTGTTGAAAGAGATTTTATAAGAGAACAAATAATTCAAAGAACCAGGAAATTAACCCTACTTAGCTCTTTATTGACCAAGTATTGATCGAGCTATTATAGTAATAAAAGGTGGATGAGAAACAGATGTCAAGTCACACCTTAAAAAAAGAATTAAGCCAAGCCAGCCAATCTAAATAAGCATCGTTAACTTTTCATCATTAACTACAGTTTCCTCTTTCATATGAGAGCTGCTTATATATTGAGTAAGGTATTATTTGTTATGCAAATATCAAGATAAATAAAGTCTCACTGCAGACATACTAAAATCCTTAAAAACTTTTGCTTTGACACAACTGCAATTAATGCAGTTAGCAAACCTCAACAACTGCAATATCAATAACCGGTCTATGACTAATGTCTGGAAAAACACCTCCAGTCTAACCACCAATTTAGCTATGAAAAATTCAGTATCAAGCACAGCTTAAACTCTGACAAGCAAAACATCATCTCTGACTACACGTATTTCTAACGGTGTATGCACATGTTCTGGTTTGGAAGGCATGTGTCAGTTTAACAAGCAAGCAGACATACATGATAGGTCATGGTGGACGAGCTCGGCAAAGTTGGGGTCGTCTCCCCACCAAAAGATCCAGAGCTCCCGCCGGCCCGGGGTCTGGTGCCTCCGCCACACGCTCAGCACGTCTGCCTTCAGACAGCGACTGAAGCTGCACAGGATGGGGTCCTCCTCCGTCACCGGGAAGAGGATGGGGGACGAGGTGGGGCCCTGCCACACAAAACACTTCCATTTGATCCCGGTGAGGTCAGCCTGAAGGCACAGAGAGAGGGAGAATGTGTTAGAAAAATCTATCATGTGGGATGGCTCAGCAACCGGTGATAAAGTGACAACTCCACTAGGGTTAATAGGCATGCATACTCAAAAACACAGCCAAAATGGCAATCTAAGTATCTGATTGTGCAACTTTGATAAATGTAGACAAGAGAAGTTTTTCTGTGACTAATGCAAGATGACGCCATCTAACACATTGTGAATCAACATATAGGCCTATTTGAAAGTCACTGTCAGCATTAAACTCTCAAAAACTTTGACTTTTGCTCAGCTGAAGAAGGGCCACTTTGGTAAGTATCTGAAAAGTTTTCTCATATGCATCATTTGCATGTCCAAGATTAATTCTACAATATAGATTATTTCATGTGCATCGATGATCAAAATAATTTTATCCAACAAGGAAAAGCATATTATAATCTCACACAATATTTTGTGATTGAAATTGCCTTGGTGTCCCATAAATTACGGCTTTTGCAATAAGTGGGTCTTGACTTTAAAATAAGTTTTTAAAAATGTTATAAAAACCATTAAAGATGAACTTTATTCACATGGTTAATAATTATGCTGAGCAACTAGTAGATGTGTTACAGTGGTTAAAAATATAAACTGAAACCAATAGTAATTTTGCTGAGAAAGCATTGTTTTTACACTTATTTGTTGATGTAAAATTGAGCCCCAATTCTAAAATAAGCCGCTAACAAAGATGAGATGACATTTCCACCCATAACCTGGTCAATTTAAACAAGTTCACAGTCTGACCTGGATTAGTGTAATGTAAGTAGTTTATCCAATATGTCCATATAAATATATCTGAGCTTTTGGTGCAAGAAGGAAGTGAAAAAGGCCAGGCAGACAGGAAGCTTATCATGACTACTTGGCACTTGTTTACAGATTACTCTACAACCACGAATTGAAGAAACTAATGTAGGTGTATATAGGAAAAAGAGACTTTACATATAAAACGTTTAACAAGCTTTACTAGTATGACCAAGCAGATAATCAGACTAGTTCATAACAGAAACAAAACAGAAAGCACAATCAAAGCTAAATGGCTATTATGACCTGTCCTTTCTTGACAATGTTTACAAATATCAGGAATTATAATAATGTGGCATGAAGAGTTACCTCAACTTCTTTTAACAAATAGATATCACTTTATTTCCCCAGCTGGTTTACCACTGTACTTTTTTTTATTAAAAGTTTCTGAAATGTTATGTTATATGTTAAATGAGCCATTATCTAATAAAATATACAACAATATGCATACCTTTCCAGAACAGAAAGCGAAACATTCAAATTTAGTTTAAAACTCGTTTTCACTCTGTTGACATATTAAAAGGTTTTTACAGAGGGGATTTCTTATTATTACTCCATAAATCAGAAAATATTGTCAACAGCCAGAAAAATACATATATTTTCACCATGAGGAATAAAATGTTATATAAACCTAGAAAATGATATATAAACAAACACCTCTAACTAGATACGGGCGCAATGTGGAAATGCAGTTATTGTGTCACTATTTTCATTTTCCATGTTAAAAAATGACTATTTTACTACTATACTTGGGACAGTTAAATTTGACTTGATGAAAAACAACTGACTGCAAAAAAAGCACCCAAAACAATATGTATGTACTATATTGTTATATGTGCTATATATAAAATTGTCTCTTTGTATGTTTTACAGTAGGCGTTTCTGACATATTTTTATCACTCCATAAATCAGAAACACAGACAACAGCCAAAAATATATATAAAAATACATTTTCACCATGTGTTTTAGTAATACATTTTTATAAAAACCAGATGATATATAAACAAAAATGATATACAAAAACCCCTCAGTAAAAACCTTCAGTTCAGAATACAGATAGGAAAAATTTAAAACTTTGGTTTATGTAAGTGAAGTGGAGATTTTTGGCTCAGTGCAGAAGAGAGAAAAATTTAATCAAATAATATATTATAATTGAAACCTACAAGCTGAGATAGACAAAGTGTAATAAAATAAAGACTGAACTTTGGATGTTTTCTTTTCACAAATGTGATAGAAGGCATGTTATGAAAGCAAACCATCCTATAATCTCAAAATGAGCCACTGCATGAAAATAAACGGTTTTGCTTGTAGTGTCCTGGATTTGATTGTTGATGTTGTTCAACATGACTCGCTAAAGCTGTTTTTCTACTTAAGAGTTACTTCATGCCAACAACTTGCAGCTTGTGTCAGCCAGTTAGCTCAGCAAGTGTTTACCAACGTTAGCAAACTCGACCTAAATAACACTCACCCGCCAGCCTCCGTCTACACAACGCAAACACACACCTGAATGTCTAATATACATTTAAAAACCGGCAGCGGTTTAGTTCGTATTAAGATCAACAGGCCTTGATTGACTGGCCGGCTAAAAATGGCTTCTGGCCCTCAGTTTCTCTCTTACCAGACAGAATAGATTGGAATGGCAGTCCTCCAGGCTCGCCCCGTTGGGTACAAAACAAGAACTCATCATCAAAGCGCAGTCCGGCGAGCCATCCTCTCTTTCAGATCCCAGGAACAGATAATGCGATGGGTTTTGGACCGGGCCTCCGTTTCTCGGACACAATCAGCAGGACGGCTTCGCGTCCAGCGAGCTAATTAGCTTAGCTCCGCTAGAGGTTACTCACTTACCAGGAAAAATTGCACTAAAAACGTCCTGCGCGCATTTACCATGATCCGCGAGGAGATATTTTTCTCCCCCAGATTTGTTACATCACACAATATGTAATTTCAGCAGACCGAGTGGGTAGGGAGGGGAATACAGCCCTCCCCTTTAGCTTAGCATAGCATCAGGCTAGCCGAAGTTAGCCTGGCTAAGCGAGGCAGCAACAAACTGTTCAAGCCAGAAAGAGTTCAGCTTCAAATTTCACTAAAAATCACTCGCTCCTTTCCAGGTCTTCGCCGGACTATCGTCAACGGCCATTCACGGAGAAGCTGGCGATGAAAGTAAAAGGTTCTGGTTTAAAAGTGCAGTTAAAAGAGGCAAGGCTGTGCTGTGCTCAGCTGTCTCTCACTGGTTTGTTTGAATACATTGGTCGCATCCTTAATGGCGGCCACAGGGACACAACTCTACTACACTCTACTCTACTCTACTCTACTCTACTCTACTCGGCTCCGATTGGCAGCGCTGCGTCTCGATAGAGGAAAGAGTCGATGCTGGATTCCATAAAGCTCCAGAAGAGTCGACTCACCAAGAGAGCTGTCAACTTCTTCTTCTTCTTCTTTAAATTTTACTGGCGGTTGGCAAACCAACTTAAAGGTGCATTTGAGAGCTGTCAACTCCTCTAAGGGAGATTTTTGATCTTTTAGATGGGATCCTAAAATTTAAAAGGCATGTGTATAGTTTATTGTACAAAAAATATGACTAAAATCAAAATGACTTAAAACTATGTGGAATATGTAGTTTCTATTAAGTTACATTTTAACTTTTTTTTAAAAACTTGTAATATTATGCATACTGTTATATGTTATTTATTTACTTATCTAATTTTTATGTATTAATCACCAATAATGAGATTATTAGTGTAAACCTATTTTTACTTATTTTATTTTCTAAAACTTTTCACAGACTCCCTTGCGGCCCCCTGGAAGTCCCCAGACCCCAGTTTGAAAACCCCTGGTAGGCTCTAAAAAATTTTTTTACTGCTTTATGTCATGTGGAGTTGCAGTATTTCTACAATAAAATATAAATAAATGATAACAAATGTCCCCCTTCCACCCAAAGTAACAATATTTATCATGGTATTGTTATTTTATGTATCACAATCTACAATGATATCATACATCTTTTAGTTATGTAATAGAGTCATAATATCATCATTATATATATCTTACATCTACCTTATATTTGATTGGCTAGCTGTGTTTATTGTGTGCATGGAAATTAATCTTTCTGAATCATTCATGAGAGAAGCTGAGCAGGGACATATGACCGACATATTGACATTAAAATAATAACAACTATGTTAAGGCTTTGGTGAATGTGGCTAAAGAACTTTTTTTAAGCAGAGTCAGTAAAAGAGTGAACTGCTGTTTCGGATAAACATTTGTCATTGTTATTATTTAATGACTTCATGCTGCCAAATTTGAAATAAAATCAAGTGATGATTGAGTTAATACTTATTCAAAAGAAAAAAAAATCAATACTTTTCAAATTCATTCGTTTTGACTGACAATGAAAAGTTCACACAATGTCAAGTCAAAAACTGCCTCTTAAAATTAAACAAATAACTTTTTGCCTAAACGTGAGACATCATTAAAGTGTTTTATTATTTTATGGAGTGTTATTTCACGCCCATTATGGGTTCATTAAGTTGACCCATTCCCACCTTCTCCCCCTCCCTTGCTGTGTGCTTGACATAAGAGAGCTCTTTTGTGTTTCATTAGGTTCTGCAACGCCTTGACAACCTTCTTTCTCTTGAGACATGTCGTGAGTTACTGTAAAGAGAAAGTACATTTATGACAGGGTCTGCTATTAATCCCATAGTAAGCTAAAAATACACATAGGTACAGTAGGACACGTGTGATGTCAGTGATATTTTGTGTGAGAAGTGCGCCATCTAGTGTACAATGCTGAGGCAATTACATCAGATGCACATTACATCACATACAGGTGCATCTCAATAAATTAGAAAGTCGTGGAAAAGTTCATTTATTTGAGTAATTCAACTCAAATGGTTGGAAACTCGTGTAATTATTAAATAAATTCAATGCACACAGACTGAAGTAGTTAAGTCTTCTTTTAATTGGGATGATTTTGGCTAACATTTAACAAAAAACCACCAATTCACTATCTCAACAAATTACAATAATTCATAAGACCAATAAAAAAACATTTTTAGTGAATTGTTGGCCTTCTGGAAAGTATGTTCACTTACTGTACATGTACTCAATACTTGGTAGGGGCTCCTTTTGCTTTAATTACTGCCTCAATTCGGCGTAGCACGGAGGTGATCAGTTTGTGGCACTGCTAAGATGGTATGGAAGTCCAGGTTTCTTTGACAGCCTTCAGCTCACCTGCATTTTTTGGTAACTTGTTTCTCATTTTCCTCTTGACAAAAAGATTCTCTATGGGGTTCAGGTCAGGTGAGTTTGCTTGCCAATCAAGCACACCAACACCATGGCCATTAAACCAACTTTTGGTGCTTTTGGCAGTTTGGGCAGGTGCCAAATCCTGCTGGAAATGAAAATCAGCTCTTGCAAACGCTGCGTCAGCCAGAAGGAGCATGGTGAGTGCTCCAAATCTGGTAAACGGGTTTTGCCAGTTCAGTGACGTTGGTTTTCAAAAAAACAATGGACCAACACAGCAGATGACATTGCACCCCAAATCAACACAGACTGTGTAAACTTAACACTGGACTTCAATCAACTTGGGCAATGAGCTTCTCCACCCTTACTCCAGACTCTAGGAACTTGGTTTCCAAATTAAATACAAAACCTGCTCTCATCTGAAAAGAGAACTTTGAACCACTGGGCAACAGTCTAGTTCTTCTCCTTAGCCCAGGTAAGAAGCCTCTGACGTTGTCTGTGGTTCAGGAGTGGTTAACAAGAGATTATGAAAAACGGTAGTCAAATTCCTTGATCACGTCTGTGTTGGTGGCTTTTATTGAGGCCTTTTCGTGGACCACAGCTCAGGCCACTCTTGTGAAGAGTAACTCAAATTCTTGAATCGTTTTTGTTTGACAATCCTCATAAGGCTGTGGTTATCTCGGTTGGTTGTGCATATTTTTCTTCCACACTTTTTTCCTTAAGACTTTTCTCAACTTTCTGTTAGCATGCTTGGATACAGCACTCTGTGAACAGCCCGCTTCTTTGGCAATGAATGTTTGTGGTTTACCCTACTTGTGAAGGGTGTCAATGATCGTCTTCTGGACAATAAAACATACTGTAGGATAGCAGTCTCCCCATGATTGGTAGCCAGTGAACCCAAAGAGAGACCATTTGAAAGCTCAGGACCTTGAGGGTGTTTTGAGTGATAGCTGCCATTGGCAGGTCCACCATATTCTAATTTGTTGGAGATAGGAATTGTGCTGGGTTTTTGTTAAATTGAGCCAATCATCACAATTAAAAGACCCAAAGCCTTAACTACTTCAGTCGTTGGAATTTTGAATTTTATTTATACCCTAAGTTCACAATTTTGGGTTGTGAATTACTGAAAAATTAAAAAACTTTTCCTTTTCCCCTTATGACATTCTTAATTATTGAGATGACCTGGTACACATACTTTTAGGCACATTTTTTTTTAAAACATAATAAAACATATGTATATAAAAATCACCTATCCATATAAATAAATTAGATTTTTAAATCCTGTAAAAACACGTTGCCTCTTATTGGAAGTAATGAGGAGAGAGAGAGGGTCGCTCAACCTTTGCTGTTAAAAAACCAAATTATTAAAATAAAACTCGGTGTAAGTTTAATTTACAAAAACTTTAAACTTAAATTTTAAGCCATAAATGACATTTTACGTAGCAGAATCATCGTGGGTGACAGTGAAAACCGCCGGTTAAATTTCATGCAATTTTCATTTTTTTTGTATTACTGAAACGAAAAAATCGATTTAAACAATCCCGACAAAGCCATTTACTTAAGAACTTTGTTGGAAAACCTAAGTGTCACCTGTGCTGCACCTCTGGGGGGCGCCGAGGTTTATTCAAATATTACAGTTAAATTCTGATCTAATCATGACAAACTATATATCGTTGGAAAAGTCTAAGACTCCTAAATAGATATTTTTCCAATGTTTTTGTTAAAAATTATGTAGGAAAATAATAGATTAATTTATGACCTCAATTTGACCCTTGTGCACTCAAAACTCTACATCGTAACAGGAGTTCTGACCTTTGTCAAAAAAAAAGTCTTCTTTGTTGCCTTTTTCTGTATCATACTTTAGAAATCATCAGAAATTATATATAAATTTAAAACTTTATATCTCAAAATTCATCCTTTGAAACCCATTATAAAATCAAACATTGCATTACCATGAAAACGGTACATCAATATCATGCTACAAAAATGTTTTCCTTCATGAATTATAAAAATGTAAGTTTGGATCGTCCACTTTCACGTCTATGTTCAAAAATGCGAGTCACAGTTAAGGGGTTAATGGATGAATTTACTCACACCAGACATATTCGTCAGATTAGCCCAGATGCGAAAACGCTGCCAGTCTATACCATGTTAAGGGCTATTTTATGCACGGACAGTCTGCACATACCCATTATTTTGAATAAATAGGGATTGCATGCTGCTCATTGAGTATGAACGCTGAGTGGATTATTAACGATCGTTTAATAACTAAATATTGACCAAGAAATGGTTGATATTATGGTGCAAAATATTCACAATTTTATTTCATTTCCCACGGAAGTGTTTTGCTCACAATAGCTGTTTTTGTTTAAATTTAGAATTTGTAAAAAGCATTTATGCTGTAATTCGCAAGGATGGTTTTGTCGTGGCAAGAAGCTCACGGCCTGGCGGCCATACAGAAATTGCCTTTCAAGGTTGGGCAGTACAAAGAGGTGACACACCAAACAGTTCAAATAAATAACAAAGGGGGCATTTTTGTACCCCCCCAATTCTCTAAAAAATGAATGATTTACTGTATCTTCACTGTTTCTACAGGTTGAGAATATTATATGTAGTATGGTCTAAAGTTCCTGGCGCAGCGGTCTTGGACTAGTTAGTTTATCCAGCACCAAGGACCAGCGCGCGACCAATAAACACGCGCGCAATCTGATGTATGAGGATGTAGGTGCGGTGTAGATGTGACCCGGCAAAAGCAGCGAATCACAGCAACACACAAGTGTTCCGTGTATCTGACTTACTCAGTGCGAAGATTTCTCGTGAAAACACACATAAACACACACAACACACACACACACACACACAGTGTATCTGACTAACTCAGTGGCAGATTTACTCGTGAACACACACACACACACACAACACCACAACACACACACACCACACGAGTGTACTGACTCACAGGCAGTGAGATTATATTGAACACATTAAAAACATCAAACACAGTGTATCGGACTTACTCAGTGGAAGATTTACTATGAACACACCACACACACCACAGGTATCTGCTTACTCAGAGTGAAGATTTACTCTGGAACACACACCACACCAACACAGGGTATCTGACTTACTCAGTTGAAAAGATTTACTCTGAACACACACACCACACAACACACAGTGTATCTACTACTCAGTGGAAGCTTACCTCTGAACACACACACAACAACACACATCCACACACAAACAAAACAAACAGGAACAACACACACACACACAAACACAGTGTATCCGACTTACTCAGGGAAGATTACTACTTGAACACACACACACACAAACACACACAGTGTATTAGGTTTGACTTACGTGGAAGATTTATATTGAACACAATACACACACACACAGTGTATCTGACTACTCAGTGAAGATGTACTATGAACAACACACACAAACACAGTGTATCTGGACTTACTCAGTGGAAGTATTTACTCTTGAACACAAACACCCCACCCACACACACACACCACACACACAAACAGCGTATCTGACTTACTATCCGTTCTATAGTGGAAGATGGATCTTGAACACACACTACACACACACTACAGTGTACGGATTATCAGTGGAAGATTTACTCTTGAACAACCACACCCACACCACACACACACAACACACATCACACACAGTTTGTAATTGACTTACCTAAGTGGAAGTTTACTCTTGAAACACACCACACAAACCACACCAGTGTATATGACTGTACTCCGTGGAAGATTTACTCTGAAACACACACACACACCACACACACACAGGTATCGGACTTACTCAGTGGAAGATTCACGCTGAAACCCACACACACACACCCCACACCCACACACACAGTGTATCTGACTTACTCAGAGGAAGATTTACTCTTGAACACACACACACACACACACAGTGATCTGATTACTCAGTGGAAGATTTACTTTGAACACACCCAAACACAAACACACACACAAACACACACACACACACAGTGGATATGAATTAGCATGGCAGATTATATTGAACACACACCACACACACACACACACCACCGTGTTCCTGACTATCAGTGGAAGATTTACTCTTGTAACACACACACACACACACACCGACCACACACACAGGAATATGAACTACGCAGTGAAGATTACTCTTGAAACACACCCACACACACACACAACACCACCACACAGGGTATCTCTGACCTTACCTAAGGGAAAGTTTACTCTTGAAAACACACCACAAAACACACACAACCAAACACACACCACAGTGATCTGACTTACTCAGTGAAGATTTACTCTTGAACATTGAACACACACACACACACCACACACCACCACACACACACACACACACACACATTGTATATGACAAGACAAGTGGAAGATTTTACTCTTGAACACACACACACACCACACACAAACAACAACACACACACACACACACACAGTGTATCTGACTTACTCAGTGGAAGATTTACTCTTGAACACACACACACACCACACAACAAAACACACACACACAGTTGTATCTAATTACATCAGTGGATAGATTTTATCCGTGAACACAAACACAAACACACACCACACACAACACACACACACACACAGTGTCTTGACTCCTTATCAGTGGAAGATTTAATCTTCCAGAACACACACACAAACACACCACCCACCCCCCCCCCCCGCGTATCTGCTACTCAGTGGGTCCTCCCCTCGAAGAGTTATACCTGACCACACACACACCCACACACCCCCACCACACACACACCACCACCCCACACACACCACAAAACACACCAAAGAGTATCTGACCTACTCATGGAAGATTACTCTTGAACACACACAACACACACACACACACACAACACCCACACACACACAGGGTATCGGACTAATCAGTGAAAACCCGATTACTCTGTGAAACACACACCCCCACCCACACACACCGTGTATCTGACTTACTCCGTGAAGATTCCTCGTTGACCACACCACACCACACACCACACAGTTGTTATGATGACTCAGTGGAGAGATTACTATTGAACACACACACCACACACAACCACAACCAGTGTATCTGACTTACTCAGTGGTGGAAGATTTACTCTGAACAAACACACACACACACACAGTGTATCTGACATACTCAGTGGAAGATTTACGCTTTGAAACACACCCAACACACACACACACAGTGTATCTGACTAACTCAGTGGCAGATTTACTCGTGAACACACACACACACACACACACAGTGTATCTGACTTACTCAGAGGAAGATTTACTCTTGAACACACACACACACACACACAAACAGTTGGATCTGACTTATCCAGTGGAAGATTTAATCTTGAACCAAACACACACACACACACCACACACACACACCACACCCCCCGTGTTATCGACTCGCAGTTGGAAGAATTACTCTTGAACACAAAAACCGACAACACAGTGTATTGACTTAACTCAGTGGAAGATTTACTCTGAACACACACACACACACACACCACACAACCACACACACACACAGTATCTGACTATTATCAGTGGAAGATATTTCACTCTTGAACACGCACACACACACAACACCACAGGGATCTGACTTACTCAGTGGGAAAGATGTACTCTTGAACACACACACACAAACCACACACCCGGTATTCTGACCCTTACTCAGGGGAAGATGTACTCTTGAAAACACCCTAACACACACACACACCAACCACACCACAGGTTATCGACTTACCTCAGTGAAGATTACTCTTGAACAAACACACAAACACACACCAGTGTAATCTGACTTACTCAGTGGAAGATTTAATCGTGAACCCACACACACACACACACACCACAGAACACACACAACCCACACACACAACACACACACCACACACACACAACACACACACACAATGTATCTGGAATACTCAGTGGAAGATTTCCCTTTGAAACACTCCAAAAACACACACACACACACACCAGTTGTATCTGACTTACTACTCAGGGAAGATTTAGCTTGAAACACCCAACACACACACACACAGACACACACACAGTGATCGACATCTCAGTGGAAGCATTTACTCTTGAACACCACACACACCCAAACCACAAAACACACAGTGTATCTGATTACCTCAGTGGAAGATTTCCTTTGAACACACACACACCAACAAACACACACACCCACACAACAACACACAGTTGTATCTGACTTACTCAGTGGAAGATTTACTCGTGAACACGACACACACACAAACCACACAAACCACACACCCCCACACCACAGGTGGATTGGACTTATCAGTGGCAAGCACCCCTTTACTCTGAATGAACAACAACACCCACCCCACACCACCACACACACACCACACACCACACAGTGTATCTGACTTAACTCAGTGGAAGATTTATCTTTGGACACAAACCACACACACACACACACACACACACGGTATCTGACCTACTCAGTGGCGATTTTACTAGTGGTGAAACACACACACACAAACACACACAAACACACACACACACACACAGTGTATCTGACGTTACTCAGTGGCAAGATTTACTCTTGAAACCCACAACACAAACACACAGGGTATATGACGCTTACTCAGTGGAAGATGTATTCTTGAAAACACACACACACCACAACACACACCACACACCCACACACACAGCAGTGTATTGACTTACCAGTTGAAGAAATCTCTGAAACAAACAAACACACACACCACACACACACACACACACACACCCACACAGTGTATTGACTGACCTCAGTGGAAGATTACTCAGAACACAACCACACACCACAACACACACCACACACAGTGTATTGACTTACTCAGTGGAAGATTACCTCTGAACAACACACACACCCACCACACAACACACACACAAAGGGTATCGATTACTCAGTGGAGATTTATCTGCACCACACACCACACACACACACACAAACACACACGTGTATATCGGAATTACTCAGTGGAAGATTACGCGTGAACACACAAACACACAAACCCACACACCACACACACACACAACGTGTATCTGAGTCAGGGGAAGAGTTAATCTGAACACACAACACAACACACACACACACCACACACACACAAGGGTATTGACTTACTCAGTGGACGATTAATCTTGAAACACACACAACACACCACACACACACCACACACACACAGGTGATCTGACTTACTCAGTGGAGATTTACCTTGAACACACCACCTCACCAACACACACACAGGGATCTGAACTACTCAGTGGGAAGATTAATCTGAACACACACACACACCACACAGTGTATCTGACTTACTTCAGTGGAAGATTTACGGAGTGTGCATCACCACACACACACACACACCACACACACACACCCAGGGTATCTGAACTTACTCAGTGGGCCGATTTACCTCGGGAAACACACACCACACACAGTGTATCTGACTTAATCAAGTAG
The DNA here is from genome assembly GCA_018155175.1 of Sinocyclocheilus anophthalmus. Lineage (NCBI taxonomy): Eukaryota > Metazoa > Chordata > Actinopteri > Cypriniformes > Cyprinidae > Sinocyclocheilus > Sinocyclocheilus anophthalmus. Next base: position 374,572 of record JADLZN010005268.1, on the reverse strand, counting down.
CGAGATTTACTCCGTGAAACACAACACACACAACACACACACACCGTGGATCGACGTACTCAGTGGCGGTTTATCTCGTGAACACCTCACCAACACACACCACTTTAACACATTCCACACACACAGTTCGTATCTGACTTACTCCGTGGCAGGCTTTACTCGTGAACCCACACACACACCCACCGCCTACACACGACACACACAGTGTATCGACTTACTCCGTCAGCGCAGATTTACTCGTGATAATCACACACACAACAAACCACCCAACCACACCACCACCACAGTGTAATCGACTTTACTCAGTGGAAGATTTTACTCCCCCCTCCCCCGCTCGAACACACCACAACACACACAGTGTATGCCCCCGGAACTACCTCGTGAGAAGATTACTCGGTGACAACACCAGCACACACAGTGTGATCTGACTGAATCCAGGGCAGATTTACTCGTGAACCACACACCTCACACCCACCCACGCCACATTATCAGGGTCATCTGACTACTCGTGGGAAGATTTACTTGTGAACCTTATCACCCACACACACACACACACACACACACACACACACAGTGTATCGACTTACTCCGGAGTGGAAGAGAATCTTGTTTGACACACACACACAAACACACACCACAACACACACACACACACACACACACACACACACACACAGTGTATCTGACTTACTCAGTGGAAGATTTACTTGTGAACACACACACACACACACACACAAACACACAGTCGTATCTGACTAGTGCAGATTACTCCGTGAACACAACCACACACACACACACAGTGTATCTGACTTAGTGGAAGATTTACTCGTGAACACACACACACACACAGTGTATCTGACTTAGTGGAAGATTTACTCGTGAACACACACACACAGATATGGAGCCTCAAGTCTTTCTCGTATGAACACACACACACAGAAATATCTGATCCTCTGTCATTTATTCATATGTGATTTAATATATGTACACTGTAAAATATTTTTCTTCCTATAACCAAAATATTAGTTTATGTCAAAGTCTTAAGTCTTTCATATGTAGCAACATGCAGAGTACCCTAAAGTTTACTGAATTGTTCTTTGATTTCCTTTCCATGGTGCTCACACAGCAACATATACAAACTTATCAAATATGCTGAAAAGACAAGTTGGATGAAAAATTATATTTTTCGAAGACACTCTCTGTGGCACAGTAAATGCAGAATCCATAAATGTTGTTTGAAAAGTTCTGTCCATCAGTATTAAAAGGTAAACACACTAAAAGCTTATATGGCTGTACATTGAGCACAGTGTCTCGAAAGTGATACAATTATTCATGAATTTACTCTATTTTAATTTTTTTGTTGTTGTTGGTTGTAGTCATTTATGCTTGGATTGGTTTCCATTGTTGTTAGTTTTTCAGTATTTATTACAGATTAATGAAATTACTGGTGCAATAAATAAGTCTTGCAATACATAAATAGTCCCTCTTGATTTCTTTCACAGGTAAAGCTGAGTGATCTCAAACAAATACATTTATCTTTCATGACAAGATAATAGATGACTGGACCACAAAATCATCCATTTAAATATGATAAAAATAATTGAAACATTAAAGATAATTGCAATTGCATAGTACCTTAAAGTCTGTCTTCAGTCATGTGCAACTAAAAAAAACAACAACAACACAATTTCATAACTATCAATTACTGTCACAAAAGTCAAAATGGTACGATTTAAAAAAACACAAAAAACGAATAATTCCCAAAACCAAGCAGTGTTTTGATCAGTAGTTATATATTTTTTACAATACACACTCGGACCCCTGCAATTTAAGATCCTAAAAGACATTTCTTAGAGATGTTTGCACTATATATTCAGACAATAACTACATCAATTAGAGAGAAAAAAAAACATATAGTGGCCCCAAAGATTATTTGGACATTTTTAGATACAATGAAACTCATACATTCTGTGTATTAGGAATGAAATGAGGCTAGACCTTTTCACAGGACTCTTTTTGACATTTTTGCTATAACTCTTACCCAACTGGTCCTGAGACAATTTGTTGTGATATATATGAACATGTTCCACTAAGATTTTACAACTACAAAATGTCATTGATCATTTAAAACCTTACAAACTTCATTTCTAAAATATTTTTCTTGAAAATGTGTTTTTAAAAAAAATTTCTATAAGAAATGCCACTTGGTTTGATATTTTGTTTATATAATCTAAAGACATTCATACATTTTTAAAAGTGCCAAAATATTTTTTTGGTGCCACTGATTTCACACAAGCCTTTGCAATGTTAGTTGTGCAAAAACAGTTGTAGTGATGTCAACTGTAGTGTCATTTTTTTCAGTTTTCTCAGAGAACCTACAATCCTGAGCATCTGTAAGAGGTCCTTAAGATGTGACAATGGCACATGCAAACACTTTAGAAACAAATGCTGTGCTGCTGGGCTCTGGTGCTCTATGAGTGCTGGGTGACTCGAGCATCCATTTGAGATGGATTACAGCATGTCATCCTGGTTTTCCCTGGTTGGAGTCCTTCTGCGCCGGAACCGCATGCTGGAGAAGAGGGACGAGGCGGTGAGGGCCACACGGCTCAGGCCTACATTTAGACAGTGTACTTCTGACGTCACCGGCACCTCAGCAAAGAGAGCCCTGTCCCGGGACACCCGCATGACGCTGTCGCTGTTCTCGATGTCTTTCACAATATTCAAGATTTCCTGCCTTTCTGTTTGTCGGGTCATCCCACGGATATTGAGTATGGCGGAAACATGCTTCCTCCTGAAACACAAGAAAGATTTATTCCCTCTTGACTCATATATGAGGCATATTGTCATATTAACAATAACTGTACAGTGTCACAATAAGTGGCTAAATAAATGGAATATTGCATCTATTGCATTAGTTAAACCGTAATATGGTTGCATGGTAAGTGCTGAATCTATACTGGAATAGACCTTCATTAAGTGAATTTCTCTTTACATGCTTTGCCTTAAAGTACAAGCCTAATTTTTTTTGCAGAAAACAAAATTTTTTGTTTTCATAACTTGCAAAATAGAATATTCTTCTAAACTGAAAATTCTTCAAATACAAAAAGACTTGGGCTTGTATTTGAAGTTTATTCTATAGATTTGGCAAACCGTAAATGTAATTTTAAAAAGAGAGAAAGGATTAAAAAAGGTTTACAAATTAAGATTTACAATCTAATGCAAAAGTAAATTATTCAGTAAGTAAGAGGACAGGAAAGTGATACATTTTTATAATTTTTTATTTTTATTTGTAAATATTTGTAAATTGCAATAATATTTCACAAAATAAATTTTTGATCAAATAAATGCAGCCTTGGTAAGTATAAGAGACTTATTTCAAGAACATTAAAAAAAGTTACACTTTATTTGAAGGTGTACTTGTTACAGTGTAATTATACATTTAAGTACTGAGTAATATTAATTAACTACATGTACTTGCTATATGGTTAGGGTTAGGATTAGGGTTACTTGCATGTAATAATGTATAATTTATTGTTATTACAATAACCCCAAAAAGGACCTTAAAAAAAAGTTTTCCAACACCCAAAACTTTTCCCCTATTTCTTTCCCAAACAAAACTAACTAAACTAAAGTTAAAAGCAAAAGCAAAAAGGATCTAGAATAGTAATAAATGTAAAGGTTTCGAATTGGAAGACACAAAAAAAACGTAAGTCTTAAATATTCTTAATGTCTGTATCGTAATGTATAATGTATAGCTGTATATATGTACAGTTGAATCAACAGGGTGCAAAGAATCCTAATTTAACCTTCCCAGAGTTGGGTCCTGTTCATTCAAAGTTTCCCTAGATCATAAAATGTGTGAATATATGTACGGTAGATGGGAGAGATTCCAAGCGTTCATCAGTTTAAAACCCAAAGGTGTTGCTAATGCTAAACAATAGAGCCCGCAGCACATCTAGGTCATGTATTTGAAGGTTCAAGCTTTATTTAGCACACATTCCACAAAAGAGAGTTTCCTCTGGATTCTGCAGCTGTACAGGGCTCTTGATTAGGCAACTGCCCTCTCTAGGTTAAACCATGGCGCTTTAGGTCAGGCCCTGGCAGGATGCCTGTGTTTTTGCTTTGTCTTTGCGAGGATCCAGAGCTGGACAGCTGTACACCTTTCATGCGAATCTGGGATAAACCAAACAGTCTCCCATAAAAATCAGGAAACCGCAAAGGTCTAGTTTGCTTTTACAAGCCCCTCTTTTGCTGTCAAACAGAATGACCACGCTTTGTCAGATGACCTGAGCTCTCTGCTTTGCGACCTCGATCATATCAGGGGCTACAAGGTGTCCCGGCCGAGCGGCACGCCGCCCCTCAAGACACTCACCGTATGTCAGGGAATTCCCGTACCAGGACGCCGACTTCCATTTGGATGGAGGGAGTGTCTTCCAAGACAATGATCTCTGATAAGTGAGGAATAGCGCTGTTGAGCCATGAGGAGGAGGATTCCTGGATGGGGGCAAACAAAGATAACATCAGATCAGTCACCAGATCAATCTTCAAATGCCGAGACTGATCAACAACTGGAATGTACAGATGAACGTTCAGATTAAACACGACTGCCTGGCACTAAAGACGCGTTCCAAAAGTACATTATACAATGACTTCTGACAGACAGCCAAAGATCACAGCGCCCAAACGACTCCGGAGGCTATTTTCACCCTCGTCTCTGGAAAAACAAAAACCTAGAGGATTAAGAATAGGAGCACATGTTGTTCCAATTGAGGGTAAATATCTGTATGCCCATTACACCAAGGCAGTTCTTCCTGACTCTCAGTTTGACCTTAAAGGCAAGTCAGACTTCAAAGGCCCAGGCCAGGACATTCTTCCAGAAACAATGGCATCCTGTTGTCCACCGAAGTGGCAAACGGATGTTTTAACTGAAGCAAGGTGCGTATGCTGCACAGGAGAAAGGAGCGTTTGGGTGGGTCATAGAGATGCCCTTTGGAGCCATCTACCTCCATGCCCACTCCAGAAGAGCCCATTCTTCAGAATCTCTTTTGTTTGAAAAGTTGTGGGCTAGAGATGGTTTTTGAGTGATTAAAACATACAGTATTTAGAATCTAGCTCAAAACAGGACATGTCATTTTGGCAAGTGTGATGAATTTGGGAATAAGGATTTAATAAGAAAAATGCCATACTAATAAAATTAAATGAGGTTACGCTTTATTTTACGGTGTCTTTGTTTACCAGTGTTGGGGAAAGTTACTTTTAAAAGCAATGATGCATTACAATCTTGCGGTACTCTATGAAAAACTAACTTATTGAGTTACTTTTTATGAAAAGTAATGCAAGTTACTTTTGCATTACTTTTTGTCACCTGGTCTGGGCTTGCTTATTTTTTTAATAACATAAGTCCCAAAAGTTTTATTTTTGGCAACTGTACACACTTTTTCACATCAAAAGTGAAATTAATAAGCCTCAGACTGAAAGAAGAACCTCTGCCTCTGCACCTCACTCCCAATTTCTCCCAACACAGGGACAGGCGAGGTGTCAGTGAATAAATGGGAAAACAAAGTAACTTGCGTTACTTATTTGAAAAAAGTAATTTAGATATTTAAATGTAAATTTAAAAGTAATGCATTACTTTACTAGTTACTTCAAAAAAAGTAATCTGATTACGTAACTCATGTTACCCCCAACACTGTTTGTTACAGTGTAATTATACATTTAAGTACTGATTAATATCAATGATCTACGTGTACTTGTATGGTTAGGCTTAGGATCAGGGTTAGCATGCATAATTTATTGTTATTATTATAGTAAATATATATAACGTGTAACAAGGACACCATAAAATAAAGTGTTACCTAAAATGATTCAGAAAACAGTAAAAAAAAAAATCTTAGAGTTGTAATTGTGGTTTTCGGTTTCCCATTTAGTCCCATAAACATGATACAAGTTGACCACCTCGTATGTTACTGTAACATGGAGATTGTTGACATTACTGGATATTTAGGAATAACTGCAAGGGAAAAAAAAACATTCCAAAAAGTTTTCATACTCTGCTGATCATACTGAAATATTTTAAATTGACCAGTACTACCATATTTTATAATTATGTCATAACTAATATCATATATCTTGCTGACAGCAGGGTTATTATTGTTAACTAAAGCTAAACAAAAATCAGAACTAACTAGAAACTAACTTAAATAGGTTTGTTAAAGAACTAAAATTATTAATTGGAAATTAGTTCAAATCTAAAGCTAAAAATATAATAAAAATATATTAAACCTAAAAAGTAATAAAAAAAATGACAAAAGCACATCACAAAACTACTAAAAACGAAACTAAAATTAAAACAAAATCTGAAAATATAAAAATAAAAGCTACATCTGAAATATTAATATAAATATAAAAACTGACTTTTTTTAACAGAACAAGGTGTGCGTTTCACAAAAAGCAACTATTGCCACAAGTTCCGTCGTAACCAATAGAGTTATCAATGCTATCGATGCTTTTGGAAAACGCACCCCAGGTTAGCAGGAGAAATGAAAACCTTTTACTTTGATCTTTCAGATAAGTGACTCACCAGCTCTTTGAAGAGTGTTTTTAGGTGCTTTCCTTCGTCACGAAGGCGTCCAGCCATTCTCTTCCTCATTTTGAGTGATGTGCAGATGATTCTGCCCCTCATGATGGCCCGCACATATTCAGTCATCACACGCCGGTGCACCTCCATCACCAGGACCTAAGAGAACGCAGTAAATAAGAGGCTTATCTCACAAAAACCCAACATGATCGTACATGAAACAGATCAATCTTATTTCACCCTGAAGTGGTTTATTTTGGGATAATGACTGGCTGACATTATATAATGGTACATTATCCATGGCTAAATCGACAATTAGACATACAATTGATTTGAGCTGAAATAGTTTTATGTAAAAAAAAAAAAGGTTGAGAGAGCTAGATAGATTTTAGCAGTAATTGTACAAAAATATTTGCGATGAACCAATACAATACAAGGGCTGTGTAGACACAAGAATTAAAGAATCAAAGCGTACTTGACAAAGCAAAGAATCATTTACGATAAATTTGCAGATTGCCGATTGAGGGAGGAAATTAATGTTATTGACATCTTAGTTTACCTCATAAGGTGGATTGTCCATCCTGCGAAACTTCTTGAAGTGCTCTTTTATGAGCGCCTCGATTTGCTCAAAAGGCTCAGTGTTGCTCAGCCATTTCCGTTTAATCAGCTTATCAAATAAGGGCTACGTGAAATGAGACAGAACGCTTTTGATTAGAAATGACATACACAGTACACACTGGAATGTACTATATTTGCCTTCACCAGGATGTGAGGGCTTTCATATTCAGAGTCAAGAGAGTGCAGCTAACTTCCTGTTCGAGCCCCATCTTGGTATAAAAGGATGCAGCGAAACTATGTGGCCCATGAGAGCTGGTAATGTCAATCTGTACAGCAAACACTGAATACTGTTCGGCGTCAGGCCAAAAACATCTAATTCACTAGTGTTTTTCACATAGTGCTGCTATTTTAGTGTCTCAGAGCCAAAGTAGCTGTGCAAAACAACATCCTTGAGAACAGCCCATAGGGGAAATGCTGAGAAGATATTCTTTATATTCTTGGACAGAGACGAACATAAGGTATTGAGAAATCTGTGCGTGCTTGCATGTCTATGTGAGGAATTGTGGGGTAATCTGTGGCAGCCTCACCCTGATATGTTCAAAAAGTCTGTCGTTTAGCACTCGCACACTCAAGCTGACTATTCTGTCCAGAGCTGTGTTGGCTCTACGAATCGAGTCCTCGCTGGTTGAGGGGTCACACTGGCCACAACGCTCCACAAAGCTCCTAAACACAGCAGTTTATATAATGAAAACTCTAAAATAATTAACAAACATAGAAATAAAGGATTTTGAGGAAGCCTACCTGAACGTTGGACAGCAGTTGACAAGAGCGATGGTTTTAGCAATGTAACCGTCTTCATTTACCTCACAGCTGTTTATGAGCATCTCATGGAACATCTCCACCTTTCTCTGAAAACTGCAGCAAAAAAATGCATTTAGTTAGTATGACACATTTCTATGGGAATTATCTAACTGAGGAATGAAAATGTATTTATCTAACAAATAAGCAATTTTTAAGCATTTAGGACATTAAAAAGGGTTAGTCATTCATTGGGCTCCAAACTTGGAACCCCATATAAAGCCCAATATATAGTAAAACAGTACGATTGTGAACTATTATCCTTAGTAAAAAAAGGAATATATTTAAAATACATTTATTTCATACTAAGTATAGTTGAAATCTATTAACATATTTACTTACATATTTACTTACTTACATATTTACGGAGACTAATGTAATTAAATAATTATGGAGTAAGACGGGTGACACTGCATATGGAACCGGACACAAAACCAGTCTTAAGTTGCTGGAGTATATTTGTAGCAAGTGTCAAAATTATTGATTTTTCTTTTATGCCAAAAATCATTAGGATATTAAGTAAAGAGCATGGTCCATGAAGATATTTTGTAAATGTCCTACTGTAAATATATTAAAACTTAATTTTTGATTAGAAATATCCATTGCTAAGAACTTAATTTGGACAAATTCAAAGGCGATTTTCATACAATATTTAGAGTTTTTTGACACCCTCAGATTCCAAGATTTTCAAATCGTTGTACTCGGCCAAATATGGTCCACTTAACAACAACACATCAATGGAAGCTTATTATTCAGATTATTTATGATATCTAAATCTCAATTCGAAAAATTGACCCTATGGACTGGTTTGTGGTCCAGGGTCAAATACGTATTTCTTACTATTAAGCGAAAATGTGTTTTATTTTTATCACTATTGGATCTTTTGAATAATATGGTCTTTAAATGCAGATATTGAAGTGTCCCGAGGAGATAGGCCATAGCTCCACTTAGTATATTTTCAGTATCTTTAGTTGGATCAGAAAAAACCGTCTGACAATCTCGAGCTCTCCACCGGACCGTCTTAGCTCCCTCCGCGAGCGGAAACGCGACGCTGTGATCACGGAGACTCCATCGTCCGGCACGTCCGTGCTACGACAGCTGAAGGTAAAGTGCACACACACTATTTCCCTGGTGCTCGTGTTCTCGATGTTTCTGCGCAGATACCCGCGATCCTGAAGGGTGACGAGAGACCCGGAGCGGTCGTGCTTCACGCGGGAGTTAACGACACCAAGCTGCGGCAGACGAAGACACTGAAGAGGGACTTCAGGAGCATGATCGAGACGGTGCGCCGCACATCGGCCGCGACGACGATCATCGTGTCAGGACCGCTTCCCACGTATCGACGAGAACACAAAAGATTCAGTAGACTTTTTGCTTTAAACGAATGGTTATTGTCATGGTGTAAAGAACAGAAACTGCTCTGTTAATAACTGGAATCTTTTCTGGGAGCGTCATAGGCTGTTTCGCGCTGATGGTCTGCACCCCAGCAGAGTGGGAGCGGAGCTCATGTCGGACAACATCTCCAGGACGCTACGCTCCATATGACTAGTAAATCAAATCTCAAATAACTGCCCTGATGACTTGTGGTCTACCCGCTTAAATGATAGAAGTACTAGTGCTGTCCAATCTATAAAGACTGTGTATATTCCCCGAATAGTGAGGTCAAAATATAAAATTAACGCAGGATCTAGAAAAAATATGATCGTGATTAAACCAGAAAAATTTAAAATAAATGAACAAAAACAATTTAAGTTTGGGCTCCTAAACATTAGATCACTCTCACACAAAGCAGTTATTGTAAATTAAATGAACACAGATAATTGTTTTGATGTGCTCTGCTTGACTGAAACCTAGCTAAAACCAAATGATTATATTGGTCTAAATGAGTATACTCCACCACGTACTATGATAAGCATGAGCCCCGTCAGACTGGTCGTTGGTGGCGGTGTTGCAACAATATATATTGATATTCTCAATGTTACTCAGAAGACAGGATACAGGTTTAACTCATTCGAAATACTAATGCTTAATGTTACACTGTCAGATATGCAAAAAATCATATCTCTTGCTCTGGCTACTGTGTATAGACCACCAGGGCTGTATACAGAATTCCTAAAAGAATTTGCAGATTTCCTCTCAGACCGATTGGTTACTGTTGATTACCCGTTGATAAAGCGCTAATTGTCGGAGATTTTAACATTCACGTTGATAATACAAATGATGCATTAGGACTTGCGTTTACTGACCTAATAAACTCTTTTGGAGTCAAGCAACACGTCACCGGGCCCACTCATCGTTTTAAACATACGCTACATTTAATTATATCGCATGGAATTGATATAGATATCGTACCTCAAAGCGAAGATGTTACTGACCATTTCCTTGTATCATGCATGCTGCGTATTACTGATATTAACGATATGGCTCCGCGTTATCGTCCAGGCAAAACTATTGTTCCAGCCACCAAAGACAAATTCACAAATAACCTGCCTGATTTATCTCAACTGCTGTGTACCAATAAGTACACATGAACTAGACGAAATGACTAGCAACATGGGCACCATCTTCTCTAATACAATAGAAGCTGTTGCCCCCATCAAATTGAAAAAGGTTAGAAAAAAAACGTACTGCGCCATGGTACAACAATAATACCCATTCTATCAAGAAAGAAACTCGAAGTCTTGAGCTCAAATGGAGAAAATCTAACTTGGAAGTTTTTAGAATTGCGAGGAAAAACAGTATGTCCAGCTATAGAAAGGCTCTAAAAGCTGCCATGGCCGAGCATATCCACAAACTCATAGAAAAAAACCAAAACAATCCTAGGTTTTTATTAAGCACAGTGGCTAGACTAACAAATAAACCAGATGCCACCCAATCTAAACATTCCCTCACAGCTTAATAGTAATGACTATGAATTTCTTCACTGATAAAATAGAAAACATCAGAAATACAATAACAAATTTAGATTCTACAACATATAATACTTCAGATTCATTCATCGCACCAAAAGATAAACGGCAGTGCTTTACAGCTATAGGACAGGACGAGCTAAATAAACTTATCACTGCATCTAAACAACAACATGCCTGTTAGATCCTGTACCCCCTAAATTACTAAAAGAATTGTTACCTGTAGCAGAAGAACCGCTTCTCACTATTATTAACGTAGTAGTTGTCTTTAGGTCACGTCCCAAACACATTCAAGCTGGCAGTCATTAAGAATCTTATTAAGAAACACAACTAGATCCTAGTGAACTTGGTAAATTACAGACCCATCTCAATCTCTTTATGTCAAAAAATTTTAGAAAAATGTTGTGTCGGCTCATTGTGCTCCGTCTTGCAAAAAAATGATCTATGAAGAATTTCAGTCAGATTTCAGGCCCCACCATAGCACAGAAACTGCATTGTTAAAATTACAAATGACTTGCTTCTTGCGTCAGACCAATGCTGTGTCTCATTGCTAGTTTTACTTGACCTTAGTGCTGCATTCGATACTATAGATCATGACATACTGATAGATCGATTACAAAACTATACAGGTATCCAAGGGCAGGCTTTAAGATGGTTTAGATCCTACCTGTCCGATCGCTACCACATTGTTCATTTAAATGGGGAGTCATCTCAATTATCACCAGTAAAATATGGAGTGCCACAAGGATCTGTCCTAGCTCCTCTGCTATTTTCAAAATACATGTTGCCCCTTGGCAATATTACTAGAAAATATGGGATTAGTTACCATTGTTATGCTGATGATACTCAACTACAAATCTCAACAAGACCAGATGAAACTTATAAATTATCTAAGCTAACGGAGTGTGTTAAAAAATGTAAAAGAATGGATGACCAATAATTTTCTCCTATTAAATTCGGATAAGACAGAGATATTACTTATTGGACCAAAAGACAGTACGCCGAATCTCGTGGATTACAATTTGCAACTAGACGGATGCACGGTTACTTCCTCTACAGTCAAAAATCTGGGTATTATATTAGATAGCAACCTGTCTTTTGAAAATCACATTTCCCATGTTACAAAAACAGCATTCTACAATCTTAGAAACATTGCCAAGTTACGAAACATGATAACTGTTTCTGATGCAGAAAAGCTAGCTCATGCATTCATGACCTCTAGACTGGACTATTGTATGCACTGCTAGGTGGTTGTCCTGCATCTTCAGTAAACAAGCTAAAGGTAGTCCAAAATGCAGCGGCTAGCGTCCTTACCAGGTCAAGAAAATCAGATGATCATATTACCCCAACGTTACAGTCTCTGCACTGGATACCGGTTCAGTTCCGTATCAAGTTACAAAATATTATTACTTGTCTATAAGGCCCTTAATGGGTTAGCTCTGCGTACCTAACTAGTCTTCTACCAAGCTACAATCCATCACCCATCAAGGTCGCAAAACTCTGGACTTTTGGTAGTAACTAGGATATCAAAGTCCACTAAAGGAAGTAGAGCTTTTTCGCATTTGGCTCCCAACTCTGGAAAGCCTTCATGATGACCGTTCGGGGTTTAGGACCCACTCTCTTGTTTAAATCTAGATTAAAGACACATCTCTTTGGCCAAGCATTCAAATAATGCATCTCATAATCTTTTACTGCAGTCATAATCTTTTACTGCAGTTATATCTAATCAAATGCACATTATTAATCTTTAGCTTGGGTTAAACAAATACATTTAGCTTGGTTGGAACAGCAACTACGCTAACTATGTTTGTATTTGTTTCTCTGTCTTTTGCCACGGGATTAAATCCCGTGGTAACTAGGATTTACACAAACTTCAGTCTGAATCCAGAACACCTGAGAAGAGAAGATGCAACCCCTCAGAGGACCTCAGAAGATGCCAACCCTGAAACAACATACATAACTACCAAACTTTGCTATAAGTTTGATTTCATCATATAATAATTGATGTTAATAGTGTTCATCGTCTGTTTTACGTTTATATTGAGTTTTCCGTAATGCTGGTTCGTCTGGCCGGAGGAGAACTGGTCCCCCGACTGAGCCTGTTTTCTCCTAAGGTTTTTTTCTCCATTTCTGTCACTGTTGGAGTTTTGGTTCCTTGCTGCTGTCGTCTCTGGCTTGCTTAGTTGGGGGACACTTCATTTCCAGCGTTATCGTTGACATGATTGCAAAGATATGATTTAAACTGAGCTGGATGTTGACATCACTGAATTCAAGTGATGAACTGTCTTTAACTGAAAAATGAGTGTTTACTATTGTCACTTTGCATTATTAACACTATTTTCCTAATTAATGCTGTTCAGTTGCTTTGTCACAATCTGTATTGTTAAAAGCGCTATATAAATAAAAGGTGACTTGACTTGACTAAATAAAATGCAAATAGTGGTTCATTTAGCCAGACTTAAGTATAACAGTTTAATATACAAAAGGTACAACTGCAGGGTATTTGTATTAAGTACATAAATATGTAAATGTATTTGTAAAATACTTGAAATAGATGTATATTTATTTTTCACAAGTGATTACAAATTAAAATCTATTAGAATGCATTTTAAATGTTATTTATTCCTGTGATGGCAAAGCTGAATTTTCAGCATCATTACTCCAGTCTTCATTGTCACATGATCCTTCAGAAATCCTTCTAATATGCTGATTTGCTCCTTAAGAAACTTTTTCCAATATTATCATGTTGAAAACAGCAGTGCTGCTAAAAATTTGCTACTAAATGCTAACATTTTGTGGAAACCGTAATAATTTTTCTTTGATGAATACAAATAAAAAAAATAATTTGTAACACTGTCAAAGTATTTAGTGTCACTTTTGATCAATTCAATGCATCCTTGCTGAATAAAAGTATTAATTTCTGACTCCAAACATTTGTATGGTAGTGTCATATTTCAAGTATCACTTTCCCACCTATACAGGAAATCTGCCAGTCCGTTGAGACTGCATTGAGCAACCCGTGAACCCAAATCTCTGTTTACGGCTGCGGATCTCTCAAGGTCTTCTTGTAGCCTCTATAATCAAAAATATAAGAAATATGTTATTTACACACCAGTAAACACTAAGTGAATTGAAATCTGTTACAAAATTCCTCAATTTAGTCTTGAAATATCTTGCTCAATGCTACTTCACCAAACAAATGAACTATTTTCTAATTTCCTTACTATCACTCATGACCACTAGGGCGCAATACATAGCCTGCAAAAACAATGTGCTGTAATGGAAACATGCTCACAATGGGAAATGTTTGTTTATTTTGGTTCCAGCTAGGAGTTGATTTTCTTGTTACACAGAGGTGCATGGATGCCATTCGACATGTCTTACGTTTTGTTCTAACAACAGACCCAGTGTCTAAAACCTGCAGCAAATATCGCAGACGGCCAGGAACAGTGGGCCATTATACACAAAATCAATACTGAGAAAATGGATTAAAGAAACATGTGATATCACATGCTCTGACACCATATGTCAAGCACAATATCCTCTTTTATATAAATGAGCATAAATGGTCCCTGCGCTGACCTGAATAACAGTGCGAGCCAGGGGTAACTGATACTCCTCGACGTTCAGGGTGTCCAGCCATCTCTTTTCCTCCTCCTCCAAAACCTGAGACAGCTCATTGGTCACTTTCCCCTGGAAAACACAACATTTCAACACACTCATTAAAAGCGTCCTTGCTGTGAGAGGGGGCGGCCATATTGGGGCCTGTATTGGGCATGTATGAAACGACAGCATCCATAATGAAACAATCATTCCATTAACACATTCATGACATAAAGTATTAGACTAATGTCACTATTTTCAGGATGGGCTTAAGGATTATTAAAAGACCATACATTGATGTTGCTTAATGAGCGAAGGGGAAAGATATGTTGTCAAACTGACGCCTATTGTGTAGTGCTCATTGTAGACAGGAAAACCGTGCGTTGACCCTGAAATGCCGCACTCTAATTGACCGTGCAGGTTGCAGTGACCAGCCATCTCTTTGAGTGGACAGAATGTGCCGCCGTTGTTCAAGATACACAGAAAATGCTAGAATTTGGGAATTTCGGTTCTTACCCTGACTGAGTTGAGGCAGTCAAGCTCGAGTTTTTCCACTGTCTCCGCTGGCAGCAGTGGGCCGAGCTGCGAGAGGTTAATGGGTGTTGTTATGGTGACTGTTCCAAGGACATCTCTGCAGCAACAACAGGAAGAGCAAATCACAAACTGAGTCTGGACTTCACTCATAAGGAAACATTGAATTATGAAGGAACAGGAATGGGAAGGTACAAGAGTGGCTTTCACCTCTCATATCAACCAGAAGCTAATTATAACATCTGTTTTAGGTTTGATGTTGCTGTATGTGGCTTGACAACTGGATACAGCCAGTAATACTTAACAATACAAACTACAAAACAGGCCACCGCTAATGTACATTGCCACTGGATTTACTTTTTATATCTTTCAAAATTTTGGGGTTGGTAAGATAAAAAAAAAAAAAAGAATCTTGTATGCTCACGAAGGCTGCATTTGATCAAAAACACAATAAAACAGTAATATTACGAAATATTATTACAATTTAAAATAACTGTTTTCTATTTTAATACATTTTAAAATGTAATATGTTCCTCTGATGCAACACTGAATTTTCAGCTGCCATTATTCCAGCCTTCAGTGTCACATGATCATTCAGAAATTATTCTAATATGCTGATTTGATGCTCAAGAAACGTTTCTTACTATTATCAGTGTTAAAAACAGCCTGGCTACTATTTTTTTTGAAAACTGTAATACATTTTTTCAGGAGTCTTTGATGAATATAAATTTCAAAAGAACATTTATTTGAAATCTTTTGGAAAAATTTATAAAGTCATTACGGCCCTTTGATCCGTGTAATGCATCCTTGTCGAATAAAGTATTAATTTCTTTAAAAAAAAATATTGACCCCAAACGTTTCCTCTAAACGAAAAAAACAATGTCTGTAAAAATCTGTTCAGTCATTCTAACTTCACTTCAACACTGAACAGACGATTGATATATTTTTTGCTCTGTTTTCATCCCATATATCAAGCTTTAAAACATGAAAAAAACACCATAAAATTAATCCATATGATTAAATATGCTAAATTCAAGTCTTCTGAAGTCATATCGTAGGTTTATATGAAGAACAACCTGAAATTAGAGTTGCCAATCACAAATCTTTAACCCTCAAATTTCATTTGTACACATGCAAAATTCAAATTTGGTGTTTTACTCAGAAGAAACAGTACCAATGGGTCAAACCTGACACGCAATATTTGAATATGTCTTCAGAAGACTTCATAATATGGGCCCCTTTTAAAGTACTTTTTGGAACTTGGCAGCCTGTGGTCACTGTTTGGTTTCTTTAATGGGAAAATGTTCTCATACAGGTTTGGAATCACATTGTTTTGAGTGAATGATCCTAATCAAACTGGTTACCTATTGTAAATATTGTAGAGCCAGTCTAGCAAAGAGTATATATCAGTGATCTGCAGATCCCCATTAGTGATAGCCTGGAGACGACGGGTAACAGCCTGATGGTAGCTCTGTGTGTACACTTGGAAGGAGTCATATTCCACAGGATATACAGACACCACGTTACGCCGAGCTGCTCCGAGGTCCTCCACCATACGCACTCTTAGCTTATCCAGGTAGGCCGCGAGCTCGCCCGCCCGTGCTTCTTCATGCTGGGGTAAGTTTGCATCTGCCAACTCGACCACCGCCTCCCTCCAGCGTTTCTTGAACTCCCTCGGCCGCGGGCCTCCTGGAGCGGCTCCTTCACTCTGAGTCCAGTCCCGATCGGCTTGCTCCTCCTGCTGAAGCACCTGCACCACCAGGCCCAGGTTGGGCCCGGCGGTGGGGCTACGCAGAGACTCCTTCACCACGTCCCACAGCTCTTTCTGCAGGGCCTCGTACAGCAGCTCCACATCTTTGGCTTTGCGCCGACTGCTGTCTTTGCTGCTGGGGCTGCTGAAATCCTCAGTGCCCCCTGCCGTCAGGGATTCGGCCTCCCTACACTCCTGCTCCAGCTCCAGAATGTGAGTGTCAGCCAAAAACAAATCTCTTTTCGTCACCAACTGCAGGATCTCCAATACTGACAAAACAGAGATGAAGAATTTATGCATTAGTCACACAGCAGAGACTGAATACTTAATTCTTTCATTGTTTAGTCATTCTCATGTTGTTACAAACAGTATACTGATATATTTCCATGGAAATCAAAAAACATTTTTTGTAAAGTATCTTCACCTTCATTTTAAATGAGTAAATAATAAAGAATATAAAAACTCAGTTATAAAGTACACTAAAATAGTCAACGGTTGTTCTTTATATGAAAAGGTTTGTGGGTTTAATTATTATATTATATTACAAATAATTCTATAAATATTAATTCACAGCATTACAGTATATCATATGGGTCTATTTTGAGATTTAGTGACATGAACAAAACAATTAAATTTTTAATCACAATTAAAGCACAAAATTCATGATTGTGATTCGTGACAGTCCTAGCCATAGACCATATTTGATTTGAGAGCTGCAGCGAAGATGAAAATAATGACAAAATAACGATAAATAATGACAGATTCTTTTTTTTTTAGGCCAACAATTCATTTAAACTCTATAGCATCATGTTTATGTAACTAATACACCTGAAATGAGCACATTTAACTTCTAAACTTAAAGCTCCTAATTTTAGGAAACCTAATAGCTACACAAACAAAGCAGACGCATAAAGCAGGATTTACTTCAGACAATGTGTTGGAGGAACAACACTGATTTCTATTTATGCTTTGATATCCAAATGTTCTCATCATAAAGTTTCACTTAAAATGCAGCACATGGCGCTATTACTTTCATCAGTGTGGCACAGTGATACTGATTCACAGCATCTCTGAAGAAACATTGGACTTCAGAAGAAAAATCTGGGATTGCTTTATACCATGCACAAATCAACAATGATCATTTTCGTGGAATATAAACTGAAAGAGCAAAAAAAAAAATTGTCTGAATTTGCACTTTATGATTCATTGTATGTTAATTAGTTATTTCTAAAGCAGTAGTTCTTAACCAGGGAGTTGAGGCCCACTAGGGGGCCTCATCAAACTACCATTAAAATGAGCCAAAAAAACAAAAAAATTAACCCAATTGATATTTTCATAATGCATATACAGTGGGTACGGAAAGTATTCAGACCCCCTTACATTTTTCACTCTTTTTAATATTGCAGCCATTTGCTAAAATCAATTAAGTTAATTTTTTTTCCTCATGAATGTACACACAGCACACCATATTGACAGAAAAACAAAGAATTTTTGACATTTTTGCAGATTTAATAAAAAAGAAAAACTGAAATATCACATGGTCCTAAGTATTCAGACCCTTTGCTCAGTATTTAGTAGAAGCACCCTTTTGATCTAATACAGCCATGAGTCTTTTTGGGAAAGATGCAACAAGTTTTTCACACCTGGATTTGGGGTTCCTCTGCCATTCCTCCTTGCAGATCCTCTCCAGTTCTGTCAGGTTGGATGGTTAAACGTTGGTGGACAGCCATTCTTAGGTCTCTCCAGAGATGCTCAATTGGGTTTAAGTCAGGGCTCTGGCTGGGCCATTCAAGAACTGTCACAGAGTTGTTGTGAAGCCACTCCTTCGTTATTTTAGCTGTGTGCTTAGGGTAATTGTATTGTTGGAAGGTAAACCTTCGGCCCAACCTGAGGTCCTGAGCACTCTGGAGAAAGTACTTGGTACTAGATATCCCTGTACTTGGCCGCATTCATCTTTCCCACGATTGCAACCAGTCGTCTTGTCCCTGCAGCTGAAAAACACCCCTACAGCATGATTCTGCCACCACCATGCTTCACTTTTGGGTCTGTATTGGACAGGTGATGAGCAGTGACTGGTTTTCTTCACACATACCGCTTAGAATTCAGGCCAAAAAGTTCTATCATGGTCTCATCAGACCAAAGAATCTTATTTCTCACCATCCTGGAGTCCTTCAGGTGTTTTTTAGCAAACATGCACTGAGGAGAGGCTTCCGTCGGGCCACTCTGCCATAAAGCCCCGACTGGTGGAGGGCTGCAGTGATGGTTGACTTTCTACAACTTTCTCCCATCTCCCGACTGCATCTCTGGAGCTCAGCACAGTGATCTTTGGGTTCTTCTTTACCTCTCTCAACAAGGCTCTTCTCCCCCGATAGCTCAAATTGGCCGGACGGCCAGCTCTAGGAAGAATTCTGGTCGTCCCAAACGTCTTCCACTTAAGGATTATGGAGGCCACTGTGCTACTAGGAACCTTAAGTGCAGCAGAAATTATTTTTGTAACCTTGGCCAGATCTGTGACTTGCCACAATTCTGTCTCTGAGCTCATCAGGCAGTTCCTTTGACCTCATGATTCTCATTTGCTCTGACATGCACTGTGAGCTGTAAGGTCTTATATAGACATGTGTGTGGCTTTCCTAATCAAGTCCAATAATCAAACACAGCTGGACTCAAATGAAGGTGTAGAACCATCTCAAGGCTGATCAGAAGAAATGGACAGCACCTGAATTAAAAATATGAGTGTCACAGCAAAGGGTCTAATACTTAGGACAATGTGATATTTCAGTTTTTTTTTTTTAATAAATCTGAAAAAATGTCAACAATTTTGTGTTTTTATGTCAATATGGGGTGCTGTGCGTACAATAATGAGGAAAAAAATTAACTTAAATGATTTTAGAAAATGGCTGCAATATAACAAAAGAGTGAAAAATTTAAGGGGGTCTAAATACTTTCCATACCCACTGTATATACTTCTAAATATGCCAAGCTCTAAAATATTTTATTGGGTAGAAATTGTGAGTAAAAAAAACAAAAAATTTTCATTGTCCAGTAAATCATGAGAACTTGAAAAACCATGGAGCAATCGAATATAGTTGTGGGCAATGTGGGTCTGAGAACAACTGGAGAAGATGGATGAATATGGGAACATTATTTTGGCCATTCAATAAAGTTCTTCAGAATTCCCCCATTAGTAGATTTCATGCCATTAAAACCTAAAACATAAATGCAATATATCTTCCAGATGGTCAAAAGGACTGCCAATGCACTCTGCTGGCTATAGTTTATAATGATCTCACTTGTGTTTCTTACATGTAGCAGCACTTTTTGACATTCCAAAGAAATCTTTGATGAAGCAGACGGGCTCTCATTGAGGTCAGCGCTCACACCCATCCTTCATCATTTCCAGTCCTTTCCTTTGGGATGAACACATTTACTTGGGCTAACAAATTGGTCTGATTACAAGTGATAGATTTTGACAAGCTTCAAGTATTCAATCATTACATACATATTACATATTACATCAGTGTATAATATATGCTGTATATACAACGGTGACCGAAAGTTTTTTTAATTAAGTATTTGTTTTGTGATATTTTGTGAAATATTATTGCAATATAAAATAGCTGTTTTCTATTTGACTATTTTAAAATGTAAATTATCCGTGACGGTAAAGCTGAAAGTTTCAGCACATAACTCAAGGTCTCAGGTCAATTTCTTTCAAAAATCATTCTAATATACTAATTTGGTGCTCAAGAAACATTTATTATTTTTTTCAACATTGAAAACAGACTTGGTTGCTTAATGTTTTGTGTAAAATGTGATACACTACAGTGTATGTACAATTAAAACAATTTATTCATATTTCTATACATTAAATTGATTGATCAATGTATCATGGTTTCCACAAAAATATTAAGCAGCAAAAAATTTCATCATTGATAACTGAGCAACATATCAGCATAGTAGAATGAATTCTAAAGGGTCATGTGACACTGAAGATTGGAGTAATGGGTGCTAATAAAATCAGCTTTGCTATCACAGGAATAAATTACATTTTTAAATATATTCAAATAGAATTAAAATAACAGTTGTTCATAAATTTTAATAATATTTCACAATATTTTTACTGTATTTCTTTTACAAATAAAGGTGCGCATAAAGCACTTCTTTCAAAAACATTTAAATCTCTTAATTATTATAACCTTTTGGCCTCCAATGTATATAATTTTAATAAATGATACATATGTAATGTACTTCTTCTCTTCTGTTAATTTTTTCTATTAAGCTTTCTTTCTGACCATTTTCAAGACGCATCTGTCACAAATCAGCTGTGCAATAATTGTCCCCGCTGTTGAATTTCTCCTCAGAACACTGAATGGACCGTAAGGGTCTCATTGCGGTGCTGAGTTGCCCATTTATCTCCTATGACTTCCTGACCTTTTCTTAGATGGAAGGATGCGGGGGTGTTCGGTTGGCGCCTGACTCATCTGTCCCCATCCCTATCGAGGATGGACTGTCCTGTAATGCCACAACAGACCCCACACCCTTCTCAAGCGTCTCGCATAATAACAGCCCGAGTGTGCCAGTCCATCGGAAGGAGATCTAAATATAAAATACAATACCGCCAGGGTTATCGCTAACGCAGACGGGGGGCAAGGTGCCTGTTAAAAATGCACTTCCTCTGCAACTAATCCACGTGAAAATTCCTCCAGCCAAGAACAACATGTCACTGTATCATCTCAATGACTTTGAGACCCGACTGCTGATGTTCATACCTGAAGGGAGAAAAGGTCGACCCTGCAAGCTTCAGTCTGAGAGGAAGAATTTAAAAACTGGCTCCCTTTTAACTGATGAATGAGAATTTGAAAAATATTGGCCATGCCCCACAGGAACTTAAATAGGATAATAAACTGTTTGTCTACACTAGTACAGATATCTATCTATTTGTATGCCTAAAAAAACCCTTACATTTTAAGACTTTTTCTAACTTTTTATTTTAGGATATATTAAAATAAAAAAGTGATTAAATGTAATAATATTAACAATATACTTCATATTTTATATGTATATATATATATGCGTTTGTGTAGAATGATAGACTTTAATATTGGAAAAGCAATGATCCAGATGTTGAAAGCCATGTAGTTTAAATGGGTTTTATCCCACAGTCATTAAAATGCGGAGCTTTGCCAGTAACTGCGCTGAGCTGTGCAGAGGACAACACTAGTTCTTTGTTTCCACAGAGTCTCACGCACTAAATTCATGGTGTGGAGCATGCTTGACTTAAGCATGGACATGTCACCACCCTTCCTTAATGAAAACCACAGGGACAAAACTATTGCCTTTTAAGGGCACGTATGGTACATATGCTACATATATATACCCCCACCTACAACTTCTAAGAGCACATAACACTGTTTTCTTTTGGCTGAGGATTTAAAAGGGTGGGGGCTGACAACCAACTCGACTGAAAAACCTGACTAAGCAAGATATCCGCTAACATAGCTCCAACACACCTGCCCAACCAACACCTCTCAGCAGGACCAATCAGCCGTTACAAGGAAAAGATTTGCCTGGATTCTAGGAATGTAATGGAATATGATCTGTTCTTTGTCGTGCCACAGGTTCAGGACCATTTTCCATTAACCCTCTATGTTTCAGAGTCAAAATCATCCTTCTGTCAAGTCGGAGCAGGAGAAAACCAAAGAACTTGAGGAATAGCAGCCCACAGAAACTCCCGTTCTCATTCATTCACTTCCCCTATTTAATGCTCAGCATGTGCAGAGTAGACATATTTTCCCCAGAAGTGAAATATTTAATAAGTGGAGGATGATTGCATTTCCTGCCTCTGCCTTAGCGGCGCAGATGGGTCGAGCAATACTGAGCCCGTCCTGAAGGAATTTCACAGGCTAAAATTTTGTTTCAATGTCCAGGCCCAGTGAGGCTTCCAAGTGACAACTGGCCTCGCCTGCCACTGGAGACCTTTAGGTCAGGATGCAAAGTGATGACATGAGCCTTCTCAGGACAGAACGGTCCCACTCCCTTCATAATTTATTTGGACATGGCCAACGTCAACAGAACAATCCTAAATTGGACCATTTGGAAAACGCGAACTCCACCTTACTCTAAGTGCTACCCTGCCCTCACTTAATGCTTGTTGGTTTATTTGACATGCATGAACAAATTCTCCTGCCAAATGTTGGACAATAGCTGGATAAGGTGGAAGTGTTGGCTATTCCTTTCACAAGTGACTCTGCCAGTTGGCATGCAGGAATATTTGCTATAATAAACGGGAATGCATTGATTGCAAACATTCCACTCAGATACTGATTCCATGGCGGCCATGACAGAATGGTTCTCAGCTGTAGTTATGGCTTATGGTTGGAGGTTGCGGCTTGTAATTTGGCGAGGTCTGGAAATCATTCACTAGTATGAGGGGTAAACGCCCTTCTATATGGCTTCTTTATCAATTCAGCCATGTCATCTTACACTCTGCCAATCCCAAAGACAAATAAATGCTTTCAGTCCTGATAGATACCAGCCATCCGAATGCAACGTAGACCTTGCTCTCTGAACTCACAGCAAAGCAACAATGGGGTTTAGTTGCAACATGCTTTGTGTTCCAAGAAAAATTTTTCATATTGTTGCGACATCATGGAAAGGATGGTATTGTTGTTAAAAAAAACATTTATTTGGTATTAAAATTAGTTGGGCTGCCCTCGACTAAGGATTTTTCTATATAATATCAATTATAAGTTGTGCTATAGTCTAAAATTTGTAAAACAGTGACACATGAAGTAAAGGCATTGAGAATGTTTTAACAACTCCTACTCAAGTGAAATCTGATCTGGCTTAGCAGAAGTTGACAATTGACAGTTGAAAGTTGAAACACCTCCATGAACAGCATTCACGTCCTGTTCTTTGCTCCATTTTTTGGATTTTCTTGTAAGGCATGCGTGGCCTTACACATTATCTGAAGTGTTACTTCCTTGTTTAATCTTTCCTATGCTCCATATATTCTTTTAACGCATCGTTGTGAAGATGTTTGATAACATTCTTCAAAAAGACTCTCTGTGAACTAAATACTTAAAGATTTGATTATCATTCCCTCAGGAATGTGGGACCACTTGAGAACAGCTGGGTGGATGGAGCAATGCTTTCTTTTGTCACAACACTTATGCCTGCAAAATAAATGGGAAGTAGGCCTTTTATTTAAGCTCATACACAATAACTTTTTTGGAATACTTAAGAAACCACAAAAACAGACTAAACTGAGAAAAAATGTGTTCACCATTGGCATCTGATCAATGTGTGAACAAAAATGCTCTTCACCCAAATAACAGATAAATCATAAAGCATCTGGTGGTCTCTTCAGCTGAGAGTTGCTGACTTGGAAACCCACATGACTGCTGCGGGAGGTCACCAGAAGGTTTCCCATCAACATAATTTGGCTAAATTGATTTTTTTCCTGTGTCAGCTGGGACATTCAAAGCAGCAAGATTCACTAACCCTGTCCCGCCCTGCTGAAACAAAGCAAAGACATGACCAAACATGACACTGTGGGGCACATTTAGTTCCCCTTTGCTCAGATTCCTCTTTTATCATGTTCCATGCTGCATTTACACAAGGAGAAGAGATTGATGGTTTAAATTTGACAGCCCCCTATAGCCCATATGTTGAAAACGGCAGAAAAGTCTTGAAAATGCATGCCGCTCTGACAGGCATGTTCCCCGATTATCAATCTTTCTGCAAAATTTTGTTCCAACTCTAATCAAACACACATGAACCTGTTAATCAGAGTCTTGCTTAAAATTATTGTGTAATTATGTAAGAGCAATTATGTAAGAGCAGGGCTGAAACTAAATTCTACTAGGCTGAGCACACAATGAACTCTGTTGACTGTTTAACAAATGCACAAGCAACCGCTAACACTTGTAGATATGTTTGCAAAACAGTACAGGCCTGTGACGCTAGCAACTGGTACTGCTAACTTGATGTTCCTGATCTTGTCCTTCACAACCATCCTTTATGCCAATATTCTTTAACCAACAGAGCCTGCAAGTTGTTGCTGGTTTTGAACCTTATCTCTCCTTGTCTTGCAGTAAAAAGCCTGAAACCTGCAATCATGTGCAAATTCCTGCCTTGCATGTACCATGCGCATGTAGGACAAATTAAACAATCAAACTCTGGTACAGTACAGTTGTGGTCAAAAGTTTAGGAACAAGCATTAAAGATTGTACATTTATAGTTGAATTAATTTGCAAATAATTCCATGTTTAATGCTATCACAGTCTGTTCGTATATTTTCTAGAAGTACCAAATACTAAATACTGTATTACACTGACACAAACCATTACAAAACAACTGTTATAAATAGCTAAACTGCCAATGTGTGTTTACTTATTTTTACGTACTGTGAGGAATATGAGTCTATGAGTTGCTGAATGGTTATTCTACAAATGCACAGCTTCATATTCAGTTGACTGTTTACCTGAAAGTGGCTCCCTGGGTTTGACCTCAGGCACCTCCTCCACCGGCTCCTTCTCAGGCCCCTGAGATGAGTGGTCCTGCATGGACTCCCTCTTCATTTTGCCCTTGCCCACCATCTTCAGGAAGGAGAGTGGACTGGCGGAGTCAGGATCAGTTTCTGAGCACAGGTCACCATTGGTCAAGCTCTCCTTGCACTTTCCGGCCATTCTATAGAAGAAGAAAGTTGATGAGGAGATGAGGATGCTGTGTGTCTATTCTACTAGTGGCAACAAATGGGACTGTAAAAATCATTTTACAAACACTCCTACCTCCCATTTGCAATAAATCACCAAAAAAAGTTATTAGTCCTAAACAGTTTATCTCACTCTGTTTCTTTCTCATCTTAGTGCTGGGAACCAATATGGGCCGTCCACTTTTCAGCTGCCTTTTTCTCCATTCATTTTTCCCCATGGGGATTTTAAAACAAGTCTTTGTAAAGGAGTAATATAAGTCATGAACCAACCAGCTACAAAGTGAATCACAACATTACAAACCATGAATTGAAGCAAAATAGTATTGGAATAACGGACTGTGTTCTTATGTCTTAATTTATGCATTTAAATCCCATTAAAATGAACCAAATCCACACTGTAGGAGAAAAAAAAATCTTCTGCAGTGAGTTGCAGTTCCTTTCTGTACAAATACTGGCCACATAGACACAGACGAGGAACACAAGATGGACAGAGAAGATGGGAAAAGTACTGGTAATATCTACGCAAATGATGTTATAAGAGGTCAAATTGGAATCAATGCAAGGCAAATCATCTGAATTTACAGGTACCGAGATGAATAATTCACTCAGTTTTCATGCTTTCAGTTGATGTGTGCTGTGTGGATAAATGAAGAGAATAACACCATGTTGGTTCTTCAGGAGGTGATTGTGTCAAGATCAGAAACTACAGAGCAGCTGCAGTGTGTTTGGTGCTGCTGTGTGTTCTTCTGCTGACTACAGTCCGTGTGTCACACTCACTCAAGAAATGCAACCGTTTTTATCCAAGAATGAAAACCTGACCAATGAGAGAGAACAGCTAAGAAATTAACTTCTGATTCTTGGTAAAGCTTCTTTAGTCTATGCAGTTATTTGCTGCAATATTTTTAAGCAAAATGTGTCCGTTTCTGGTGTCATCTGCTTCCACTTATTTTTAGCTGTACAAAACATCTCTTTATGCTGCTTGATATTACAAACTGGTTTTTCTTACCAAAAAAATTGTATTGTTATACATATTTATTTGTGTAAATATAAACAAACTGGTCGGTAGCGCAAATTGCTTTATTGTTTACTGCCCTTTGTTATTTTTATTCTTTTCCATATCAAACATTCAGAAATTAGGTGGATACAGCAGATATTTTTAAAGCATGATGGAGTTGGGTTGTGGTCTCAGTAACTTTCAGTAAACACAATCTATAAGTATACTATCTGTTATAAGTCACAGACAGATGAGTGTAAATGGGAATAAAAAGCTAACAGCTGAGCTGGTTGTGTTTACAGATGGATGGACTTACTATCAATTCGATTTTTACTACATGTCTAGTGAGTCGAAGGACTTGAATGAGAGCAGAAGATACTGTATAGAGAGAGGAGCAGATCTAATTTTCATAAACAACAGAGAGAAGCAAGATTTTAGTTTTATGTGCGTTTATATTTTTTAGCGGCTAAATGAGAGATGATCAGATTAAATGTGTCCGTTGTCTGTTTATGATATAAATGTAAGTGTAATTGTTTAATCTGTTCAGGTTATGAGGGTCTGGAGAGCCAAAATGGACATCGAGCAGAGAACTGTGGTGTGATTGTGGATAGTGACCCAAGGTTGCCTACTGTATTTAGATGGCATGATGTTGCATGCAACAGAGATTTTCAATGGATCTGAGAAAGGGGAGGTTACAGCTCATACTGCCATAGGAACATCACACACCTTTTGACAAGTTTAACAGTACAAAACTTTTGTAATAACTTCTCATCATCTAAAGCAGTGTTTCTTAACCATGCTCCGGAAGCACGTCTCCTTTGTCACAGCTTAACTGGTTCAATGAGGGAAAGAGATTAACTTGAGAAAAGATGGAGGAATATAAAAATATTACTTTAAAGATGTTGATTATATATGCAGAATAAATATATTTTACATTTATTGCAAAATATCCATATAAATACTCAAGTAGTTTGAGAGTGTAGGGAAACGTAATTTGCAGTGCTTCATGGGTGTGGGCTGGCACTAAAAAGTTATTTTGGTGCAATTTGCTTGCTTCGATTCCCTAATTGTTGGGGATTTCTCTACAGAATCATGGGTAATGTACAGTAGGTTTTCACCATTAATTCTACTGTTAAACACAATTATTAATAAGTTGAAATAATGCGGGCTAATGGCTTCATCAAAAGTATATACCATTGATCAACAACCTTATAGTTTACAGTAGGTCTGTTTTTTAATAGTCAATCAAAAACTTACAGTGAAACCAGCATAGTCTGATTCCTGATTTAATGACTCTTCTGAACCGGTTCATTTTAATGAATAAACTACTGATTACTACGTATACAATGCTTTTATGACTTTTTTACATTTTATAAACTTTTTGGAATTTACATTTTTTTTAATGAAATATCCTTTTAAAGGCCAATTATTGGACTGCATTTATGCCACTTGCATTTATGACACTTGATAAAAGTTTGTATAGACACACCTTGAAGTAATTAACTCGTTAATCAACGGTTAAGGAAGCATTAAGAGGAAACGGAAGCCATCATACCGTAGCAAGCTCCCTTCTGAACTCCGTCGGCCCTTCTTCTTCCTCTGCATGGGTGAGGCTGAACCTATAGAGCCCTGTGGGGAGGGGGCGTCCTTTCCCTTGCTCCTGCCAGACATGCGCAAGTTCTTGCCCAGTTTTCCTAGGGTCTTGAGGGGAGAGACCCCTTTCATGCGTTCCAGGGTGCTTTTGATGGAGCCTCCTTTCCCTGATCTTCCACGCCGCACCTCATTAGCCTCATTTTCATCCTCTTCATCCTCAAATGGGTTTCTGTCCCGGGGCACACGCCCATCCAGAAGTGAGCCTCCGTTGCTTCTGGGCCAGTCCTCATCTGAGCCAGGCTCCTCAAATGGTTTGAGGTTAAGACTCATTTTTCTGAGAATGAACTCACTACGTGTAGTCGACAAGTCCACGCTGAACCTGCCTCCCTTCAGGCGAGACGGGAGGTTCTTAAGGACTGGCATGGTTGCGCTGGGAGGATATATGCTGGAAGAGAGATAAAACAATTAAAGGCATATCTTTCAACATCACCACTACCAGAGTAAGCCATTACAGATGCACTCTGACTCTGCTTATACAAACAGGAAATTACTGCCACACGGGCCAGTACACTGGCATTCATCCATGATGCTGCTATTAGCTTTCATTTTTTATGAAAACGTTCCTTCAACTTCCTTGGTTCTTTCCAGTTTACAGCACAGCTGAAATTGCATAGTAAAATGAACATAGAAATCAAGAAAGTGGATCTTATGAAACAGTAGATTTCAATAGTGTCTGATATGTAGTGTGGGTAAATGACATATCATCTATTCATTTATATAAATTACAGTAAAGTTGTTTGGCACATTTACTTGATACTTATGCAATAAGTATGGCTTCACATGAATTGGAATATATGCACTACTGTTCAAAAGTTTGGGATCACAATTTTTAAAAAAAGAAATTAATACTTCAATGTTAATTAAAGGGGTCATATGATGCTTTTTAAAAGATCATTATTTTGTGTATTTGGTTTAACAGAATATGCTGACATGCTTTAATGTAAAAAAAAACACACATTATTTTTCAAATACTGCACATTATTGTAGGTCCTCTAGGCACCGCCTCTATCCAAACGCTTCGTTTCTACCCAAAGTCCCCCCTTCTGACAAGCGCAGTCTGCTCTGATTGGCCAGCTGACCCAGTGCATTGTGATTGGCCGAACACCACACTATTGTAACGCCCCTTACCATAATCGCGAGCTTCATCTTTCAAAATAAATGTAAAGACAGTAAATAATGTCATTAGTTTTACCATCAGTTCAAGCCCGAAAGAGGAACAGAGTTCGCGGTTACAGACACAGTAATGAGGCAGTACACAAGCCGCGGTTAAGACATTTGTCGCTTCTCTCACAACCACACACACACACACGATGCGCAACACTCTGCATTTGAACAGTCAATAGCCAATACTAAAAACTAATAACAAAACATTAGCTGATTCAGAAGCGCCAGATTGTCCTAGCAAAGTCAGAATTACCTCCTCTCCTAGGTTCACGAAAAGGTCATCCATAAAATGCATTGCTGTTATCTTGTAAGTGATCTTAAAGATTCCTAAACGCATCTACTTCCGGAAGACCAAATAAAGTGCTTTTGCTTTCTCCTAGAAACACACAACGTCTCCCTGACATGGCTGCTTCAACACTAACTGCTGTTACTGAAACCACGCCGCCTTTCTTTGCGTGGCAGAGTCTTAACTTTGATAAAGATATCTCTTTGGTTTTGAGACTTTAGTCTTTGCAACTTCAAGGATCTTATCTATGCACAATCAGCTTGAACACTCCAAGAGAAAGGAAAACTTGAAATCACATCATATGACCCCTTTAAAAAAAAAATAAGAGGTAATTGCGGACTGTGTATTCACAATTCTGACTTTTTCCTCAGAAATGCATGTTATAAACTCACAATTCGGACTTTGTTTTCTCAGGATTGCATGATATTAACATGCAAATGCAAGAAAAAAATTCTAACTTTATGACATGCAATTGAAAGCTATTAAGTCAGAATTGTGAAATATAAACTCGGAAATATGAGGAAAAAAAGAAAACTCACAGATAAAACTCACAATTGCGAGTTTATATTTCACAATTCTGACTTAATAGCTTTCAATTGCATGTCATAAAGTTAGAATTTTTTCTTGCAAAACTCTTCAAATTCAGCTTCGCTATCAAAGGAATAAATTACATTTTAAAAAACATTAAAATAGAAAAATCCTAATAGAAAACGGTTATTTAAATTATAATAAGATTTAAGGTAGTATAATTTAACAGATTAATTAAGCATAGCACAGTAAAGAACCAAAGACTTAAACTACTCAGTCTGTGTGATTGAATTTATTAATACACGAGTTTCACAATTGGTTGAATTATGAAATAAATGAACTTTTCCACGACATTCTAATTTCTGTATGGCAACCTGTATAAGTAGCTTAAAAAATGTTTTACTGTATTTTTGATCAAATAAAGTCAGCAGTTGGTAGCACAAGACTCTTATGATGTATCGTGTTTAAACTAGACTTGTTTCTTTCTTTGTTGTATGCAAGTACCGCTCAGCCCCATTTTAATTTTAATGATGCACATATAATCAAGTCAACATAAAATCATCATAGCAAAAACAGTTATTACACAAACAGAGAAACAGATCTGACAGTTTTATATGAAAGATTACTGATTTTATGATGGGTAGAATCAGAAGCACACCCTTTGGTTAATATTGAAGAGAACTTTTGATGTTGCGCCTGCCTACATTACAAGTGTAATAAAATATTTGGTTATATCAAAATGGAAGAAAAGAAACACATACAGCCTTGAGGAATGAGAAACAATTATTCTGGCTGGACAAGCAACCAAAACGTATATCTGGCAGACACGACTCCCCAGTGTTATGCCTGAAAATACTAAATCTTGTGTAATAAACAAAAGGAGGATTCAATCTTGAGGACCCGAGGCTATTTCAGGAAAACATGTGTGCCTCTTTCAAAGGCTTCTTTGCTAGAATAGCCCTCTGGGATATTTATGGCTGGTGACAAAAGGGGATAGGAACAGCGCTGAATAACTTCCGGTTTGCTAATTTGTGTGTGTGTGTGTATACGAGGGCTACTTAACGAATGATTCGCTTTGGGTTAACAGTCATCTACCTGGCTTCCTTGCGATAAAAACAACATTCTGCAATTTCAACAATAACTCACAAAAAAGAAAAATTATATTACCAACATGAGATCAAAGTCATATTCCATACAGTAGCCTGGAGACCAATTTCACTGTGTAACAGCCAACAAGCTTTAAATTCCTAGAGAGGGTCTATTGTTTGTGGCTTCCTACCTCTTTTAAATAATTATGTCTGCATGATTTTTCCATATGGCTCACCTACCATTCAGGGCTTATTCTTTCATGATCATTTACACTGGAAGACGTGGGTAAGGCCATGAACATACTGAGAGTGGCCGACATTATTTTTCAACTGTTATTGTCGATATAATAAAAATCAGTGGGGAAACAACATTGAACCCCATTGACTTTCATCGTATGCACAGAAAAACACTGAAACGTGTTTTACAGAAAAAAGAAAGTCTTACCGATTTAGAATGGAATGAGGTTAGTAATGATGAGAGGTGTTTCATTTTTTAACCTGACTTGCCACTTGATCATTGAATCACCAGTAGGATTTAATTATTAGACAAGAAGGAAATTTACATAGCAAATGGAGTGATTGAGGAGGAGAACATAAGTTACGCAACTGCTTAACAACAGAGTTCATTTATGCTTAAACTGTTTAACAGGGGATTAACAAGTTAAGTTAATGAGTTAATAGGAAAAAATGTGACCCAAATGTCTTACGGCAATTGAAGTTCCATTGCAAATCATCTTCTCTCTCAACATTCCCACTGAAATTCCAGCTCTAATTATAAACCTTACAGTGGAGCCAATATGGAACTTCGGGTTAGATCATTGGGTGAGATATAAAAGCCATACTACCGCTTTCCCAGACCAACTCCTCTTCCGGTCTCATACAGGTAGAGGACAAAAGGGACAGGTCCCCCGCATTACAGTCAATGGCAGTGGCATTCTCTAATAAGTGGATAACTGGATAAATCCAAGGAGAAACCTATATGTCACTGACTCACTGTAAAAATATGATGTTAAATTGGCATCTGTGTATTATGGGATGGCATAATGGTGCCTGTATATTTTTTACAACAGACAAAGACAAAATATTGAATATAAAATACTGCAATGAACATTAACTAAATAGATAATGTAACACAAAACACTCTAATGTACATTACAGATAACAGAAAAAATAAGTAAATGACAGAATACAGTCATTTTACTTGCTAAAATCATCAATTAGTAAAATTACATATAATGTGATATTAAAAGGGTAATTCACCACTGACAAGATGGGGTTTTAATAAAAACCAACTGTCTATGCAGTAGAGAAACATGATTTGTTTTTTTTAAATCAGTGCTAGAGAAACAGAGAAAAGGGGCTGTTGTGAAAAAAGGTAGGAAAACTTCGATGCCCATAATGCATTGGGCTTCATCAGGGATACAAAAATGCAGAAGTATGAACTGTGGTTTTCACAAAAACTCTAAAGCTGTAAAAAGCCTGACAGATGGCCTGTTTGGAGACTTCAACAGACGGAAGAATAATACAGATGTTTAATTTACTTATACTACAGACACTGTAATAATGCTGGTTAAAAACTGTTGAACTTAAGCTTTAAACCATTTAGTTTTTCACTGTATGTGGTAAGTAACAGTTGGCCAATTAAGGGGGTTTTACAGTTTTTTCCCCCTGGAAAAACTATATTCTTGTTTGTACTATTTGGTTAGTGTCAACGATGGTTTCTGGAGGATGCCAAAATACCAACATCTTGTGAAATCTAAGACGCATAAGCTTAGTCTCACTCTGTTCGCACCATAATCCTCCTCATCTGCATCTACCATTTCAAAATTATGCGGAACCACTGCAGTGCCAGTACGGTTCAAAGTCTACAGCCATCCTGTCTCTTAGCAGGGATGGGCAGTGAGTTACACTCAAACGGAGGCAGGACTGGTCTTAATATGTGACAGACAGAGGCATTGCTTCTGTTGTAGCTTTGGGTTTCAGGCTCTGGTTAAAGGAAAAGCACTGGAATGTTGGAGAGAGCCAAAGACAACCTCCCAATGACTTTCCCCAAGGTGAAGTTTCAATGCTCCTGAATTCATAGGGTAATGCAAGTACATGATCTCAAACAGGTCCAGTAAAATTTAGAGAACGGATTATAAGTGTTTTAATTGAAAATAGATCTGGTTGATAGATAGATAGATAAGATAGATAGATAGATAGATTTTGGTTTGCGTGTCACTGAAGCCATAAAAGTGATTGAGGATCACCATTATATTACAGATGAACTCAAACAAGCACAGCATTATATGGGTACCACAAGGTCAGGTCACTTGTTTTGACGTAACCAATATTTGCAAATCTTAGTCGTCCATCTTGACATTGGAATATGCCCTGCTATAAAGTCTTGTGCTTTTCCAGGACATATTATCTTTCTCTTGGGAGTAAATCTTTAACTGTACACCAGGAGAACAATGTTAGATGACCTTATGAGATTTGCTGTGAATGAGGATGGAATCTTTCTTTTTTTAAACGGGAAGGATAAACATTTTACTTAATAAGCAGGAAGAGAAAAGTATTAAGTCAGCTAGTTTAGAATTCAGTCGAACAATTTTTTTGCATTGTCATGTGACGAGGTTGCAAAAAAAGATTTGTAAATGAAGATTAGATTGAAAGACAGAGAGGACAGTAACTGCTGACACTGTATTCAGTTTAGTTCATATGAGATGTATTAGTTTCCCTCAAAAAAAAAAACTGACTCAAACAGTTATGTTAAAAATAAGATATTATATTTTGTAATATATTTATAAGCGTTACGCCCCCTTTCACCCTTTCATTCTCTTATTCTCTTAAAGACATATTCGACATAGTAATAAAATATCCCAATATTTCATTCATTTAACACAGTTCTGATCAAATCCAGAGTTGTAAACAATAAAAACGGAAGCGTTATTGCAGTATTACAGGAGGTAACGTCTTCACAGAGTTTAACATGGTTACAAATTACACGAGAGCTAATTAAACTCTGCAAGTCCGGTGAAATTTAACACTTAATAATAACAAAGGGGAAATAAAAAACTTACAGGGTCCATGTCGATCGGTCTTCATGTCAGGAACCAGAAGTAAAAATATTTGACTGAAATAATGAGATATTAATTCAAATCGAGGAACGTCACCTACGCCAGCAGCGTAAACCACCGTTCAGAGCAAGTGATATATGGAGCTGCGCTGCCAGGACTTTTACTTTTTATTGGTGGGCTGGACTTAGAGAAAATGCACATTCAGCTGCAAGCACACAAGAGCAAGTAAACCGCAAAATGTTTAAATAAAAATAATATAAAATTAAAACATACTTTATCGTTAAATAACTGATTCAACATAAAAATTAGTAATTACAAACACTTTAGGAAACACATTTTATTAATTTAAAATATGTATTATTTGATATTTTATTATTATTATTATTATTAAATAAAATTAAGAACGTTCAAAAGATGCATTCAGGTTATCCAAAGGTTTTCACCAGTGTTGCCGCAAGCAGGATATGTCGTCATTTTATGTTGTCATTGATTAGTGTGTCTGTGTGTGGCAGACTTGTCCTAGTTCCTAGTGTTGGTTGTGTTTTGTTCCCCCACAGTGTCCGGTTATGTTCCATGCCCTTAGGTGGGTTCTTTCTGTTTCCTGTGTGTAGGTTCATTTGGCCAGGTGTTCCCCATTTAGTTCTTATTGTTCCCAGGTGTTACCCATGTGTTTCTGTGTATTTAAAGTGTTCCCTGCTCCTAGTTCTTGGTTCTGCTGTTAAACGGCTGTTCTCCCTGCTACGTGTGTGTGTCTTGCTCCTGTGTTCCCTTGTTCAGATAAATAAAGATGATTCCATGTTGATCTACTCTGACGTCTCCTTGATTCCTCGTTCCCCCACAGTAGCAGTAGCCGAATCGTGACAGAACAGCAGACCTGAAAAAAGTAAGCAGCGCCCTTTCTCCTCGTTTTTCTTTTTCCGTTTTTTGAAAGTTTTTTGTTTCCTGGTTTCTCCCCCCGCGGCATGGAGATCGCTGCTCATTTCCTCGCCATATCCCGCCAAGATCTCCCCTTCTACGAGTACACCGGGAAGTTCTGCAAGCTCGCGACGGCGTTGGATGACGCCACCCTCAATAGTCTGTTCTGGCTTGGGCCAACTCCAGATCCCCCGTTAAGCCCAGGGAGGGCTCCTGATCCCCAGTTAAGCCCAGGAAGGGCTCCTGATCCCCAGTTCAGCCCAGGAAGGGATCCTGATCCCCAGTCCAGCCCAGGAAGGGCTCCCAATCCACAGCTCAGACCAGAAAGGCCCCAGTTCAGCCTAGGGAGGGCTCCCGATCCCCAGTTCACCCCAGGGAGGGCTCCTGTTTCCCCGTTCAGCCAAGGGAGGGCTCCTGTTCCCGAGTATAGCCCACGGAGGGCTCCTGTTCCCGAGTATAGCCCACGGAGGGCTCCAGATCCCCCATTAAGCCCAGGGAGGGCGCCAGGCCCCGAGTACAGCCCGTAAATTTTCCCAAGTATTTTTTTTTTTGGGGGGGGGGGCCTTGGTGTAGGGCTCCAGTCATAGAGGCCGAGGCGGGGGTGGGCCGTGGCTCGGAGGCTGCTCCTCCATGGGCCGCCCGAGTCCCCGATCGTTCATGGCGTCCGAACGGGTAACGCTCTGTCCTGAGGGACCTCCAGAGCGCCACCCCCCCTCTCTGTTGGATGTTGTGTGGCGCGAGGACACGCCTTCCGGGAGGGGGGAGTACTGTCAAAAAAAAAAAAAAAAACACTGTTCCTAGTGTTGATTGTGTTTTGTTCCTCACGTGCTCCATGTTAATGTTTCCATGCCTTTAATGGGTCTTTCCCGTTTCTGTCTGTAGGTTCATTTGGTCCAGGGGTTCCCCATTTAGTTCTTATGGTTCCCAGGTGTTACCCATGTGTTTCTGTGTATTTAAAGTGTTCCCTGCTCCTAGTGCTTCGTTCTGCTGTTAAACGTCTGTTCTCCCTGCTACATGTGTGTGTTTTGCTTCTGTGTTCCCTTGTTTGGATGAATAAAGATGATTCCATGTTGATCTACTCCGACGATTCCTCGTTCCCCCACAGTAGCAGTAGCCGAATCGTGACAGTGTGTGTGTTTAATGGTTGGAAATCATTAGTATTTTTGCATTCAGGGAATCCTTCATTTTAAAAAGTTCTTTAAATTGATATGTGGATTATTTAATTGGCCAAGGGCCAATAAAATTGATCTGTGAACTCACAAGCTCTTGAATCCCCCCAATTAACAATTTTATATTTCACAAAACAGCCAGGCAGTACACGTGCCAAGGTGAAGTTAGACAAATGCATATAGTTTTGTCTGAACAATAGAATCAGTTGGGCTGATCAAATCAGGGGAATCACAAGATGTACATATTGTACGTTCATACTGCACATACTTCTCTTGTCCACCTTGAACTCTCTGCTAATCAATTATGAGATACATGCTATATTTTTCAGTTGAAACCGAACAAGGACATCACATACTTGTTCCTGTTGATTGTCAGGGGGCAAAAAGCGCATCAGGAAACCACAATTGGCGCCACATCTAAGAACAGCACTGAATAAAGGACTCCCCGCTCTGGAGGCATCTAGGGACAGGCTTAACACGGGACGGAAGGCCTCCAGGGCGGTACCCGTTCTGGGACCCATGGTGGATCAGGCAGCTAGGGGAGCCATGGCGGAGCAGGCAGACTAGGGAGCCATGGCGGAGCAGGCAGAATAGGGAGCCATGGCAGAGCAGGCAGCTCGGGGAGCCATGGCGGAGCAGGCAGCTCGGGGAGCCATGGCGGAGAGGTAAGATAGGGAACCAGGGGGAGCAGCAGCATAGGGTGCATGGCGAGAGGCAGTCGGGGTGCCATGGCGGAGCAGGAAGTTCAGAAAAATTCCTTGGAAGCTCAAAAAAATTCCTTGGGGGAAATTTCGGGTTCTGAGGCCCTCCATGGGCCTGACGCAGGAGCAGCGGCCCTCCCTGGGCTTGACTCAGGAACAGCAGCCCTCTCTGGGCTGGACGTGGGAACAGGAGCCCTCTCTGGGCTTAACTTGGGAACAGGAGCCCTCTCTGGGCTGGATGTGGGAACAGGGCCTGGAGCGACACTTGAGCGGAATCAGGATAGAGCTGATACTGGAGCGAGCTCTGGGGCTGGAGCCGAAACTGGAGCGAGCTCCGGGGCTGGAGCTGACACTGGAGCGGGCTCAGGGGCTGGAGTCGACACTGGAGCGAACTCAGGGGCTGGAGACAACACTGGAGTGGAATCAGGGATGGGAGCTAACAGTATGTCCTCCCAGATTCTCCTTGGTTGGAGGTGAGGGAGACAGCTGCTGTCAGCTGAGGGCTTGGGAGTGAATTGGCCGGCGGGCTTGACAGTGGAGTGGCCAACGGACTTGACAATGGAACGGCTGGCGGGCTTGACAACGGAGCCGGAAGGCGACTGATCTGCGTAGCGTTCTGGATCGGGGCCGGACGCTTTCCAGACACCGGAGGATCCCTTCCCTCCATCTCAGTCCTGTGGTGTCTGGGAGGTCAATGGGGCGATGGTATTTGGCCCCGATCCAGAACTAAGAATTCAGTGTGGCATCGTCCAATGCCGTTAAGACGGCGAGCCAACAGAATTTCCTGGCATACTCCACAAAAGGAAGGTCCTTACGGGCTAGGGCAGCAAATCTCGCAGCAGTTTCCATAAACGCGGGGAATGGAAAACAAAAACAGGGAGAAGGGGTGCCGCTTACTGTTTGCAGGTTGGAGCGAGGAGACGTGGGTGAATTTACGAAGGAGTCTTTAATAAACCAAAACAGGGTAACACACATGTAGGACATAGAGTTGACGTATAACACCGAACACTGGACACAGGAAAACACTGGGCTAAATAACAGGAACCAACTAGAAATAACAAGAAACAATGAAATCAATGAACCCCCAAATCAAACACGAGGGAGAAACTTGGTCAGGGGGAGCACATGGGGAGCAAAACACAAAACAGGAACACAGGGGCAGTCCATGGGCATGCCACTGTTATTTATTCTATTATTTATTTGTTTGTTTGTTTATAAAGTATCACATTATGAAGTATTAATTTATAAAATATCATTTATAAAGACAAATATATACTGGTAAAAATACAATTATTATAAATATGTGTAAAATATTATGTGTTTTTTAAAAAAAAATATTGACTTTATATTATTTATATTTATTCTATTATTTATCTGTTATTATTGATTTATTTTATTTATGAATTATCATAAAATGGGCTATATGTCTGTTCATCACTGATTGTACAGTCATTACTGTCATTACAGTAAAACACATAATCTCTCCCAAAGTGGTGTGCTCATATGGGCATAGTGGTTCGTCACCACTATTATGCAACTTTTAGCTGGCACCTGAGTGAAGAGTCAGCAGGGGATGGTCCAATCACAGCCTGCCTGCATCCTGCAGTGGTGCTCCATACAGACCACAGGCGAACAGCCCTCTGTATCTGTGCTGAGAGAAGGGCTCTCTGTCATGCCACTAGAACAGCAGCCCTGACCACAGCGAGCAATCAGCCGCAGCCCTCCTGACACAATTCAGCACGGTGGATGCCAGCAGAGGAACAGGGGTTATCCTTTATAGGGCCCATTTTAGCTGGTAGCATCCTGGTTCCGTTTCGCTGGAGTGTGGGCATCTGTAAGCGGGAATGGACTGGATGGATGTCACAATTGTAACCTTTTACATTGAGCGGGTCAGGTTAAAGCTAATTTAAGAGGTTTGTGGGGGAAGATATCATTCACCATTTGAGGAAAGATTGATTATGGCATGCGTTTGTCTATCCCAGGCTTTCATGATTGTCACGTTATTGCTGTACATGTGTTTTCTGTCATCCACATTGTCTGTTTACTCTTGGCACAGGTGGTGTTTTCACTCACATGTACACGCTCAGAAAAAAGGTATAAAAGCTGTCGCTGGGGCATTATCCTTTCAAAATCTCAATCTTTAAGGTACATATCAGTAATAAAATACTATTATGTAAATGTTATATATAAGTACCTTTTGAAATGGACAGCTTTTGCACTTTTTTTAGTCTGTTTAATATTCTATACCTTATGTTATTCCAGTTGGATTGTGTATTATATGAATTCATGACTCATTTTGATGGCATATAATTAATTTGGCTGTAACAGAATCTAAAAAACGTTTTTAAAACAAAAATAGACAAAATATTCACTGGAACTAATTACCCAAACTGCCTCTCATGGTCTGTTCTGTTGAAAAAAACATATATAAATGTGCAAATTATGATATCAAAATAAATATCTTATCAGCTACAAAAAGAGAGGAGAAAATGTTTGTTTTGTTGTTGGTGTCAAAGGTTATATACATCTAGCGGTTCTCAACCTTTTTGCCTCCAAGCCACCCTTTTTCCAAGACACTATTTTAAAGCTCTAAGCTGATATGTACTTCTGACACTTCTGTTGTAATAAAAAAATATTATTATATGCTGTTAAACACACAACACACACACACACATATTATATATATATATATATTAGATCTATTATATAGATATATTAATTATATTCTTTTATTTCCAAAATTTTTTTTTTTATATTATAGAATTTAACTGTATTTTTTTGCTGTTTACAGGTATAGGTAGATCTGTTTGTTATTATTAAGGACAGTTTAAAGTGTTAAATAAAAAGATTATGACAGTTTGATGTGGTAATATTTATTATTTTTTTTGTGTTTTGCATTTTAATTAAGATTATGTAATATAACTACATTTAAATAATTTTAAGACTTATTGAGCTGCCCTGGAAGTTTGCTGATGCCCCCTAGTGGGTCCCGGCCCCCAACTGAGAACCACCATTCTATGGCATATTAATTTGTGGGGAAAAAAATCCTTACAAGAGAACAAAACTACACAAGGTCAAAGAACATATAAGCCAGACTAAATGTAAAAAAAATCTGTTCACTTATTATTCATACTTCTCTTGTTGTTTATTTAAGAAAACCAAAAAAGTGCAAATTAATTTCTCACATTGTTGGGCCTATGCAGTTTGACGCAACATGAATACATTTTAATGTTTGATTTTAAGGATTTTTGTTGTTGTTGTTGTTGTTGTTGTTTAACATTTTTAGTATCAGTTAGATTAAAGTCAAATCTGAATAGAAACGTGAAAACCAGCTGATTACAAAATCTTCTATACTTTATTTCTGTCCACTGTCTTGAGACGAGATGTCCAGAGAAAGTGATTTATCAAAAATCAGTTCCCGACACATGTGAACATCATAACATGGACCATGCTAAATAAATCAATAAGTACTCAGTCATATTCCACAATTATAAAGCTTTTCAGTTTTGTTTGAGTGTATTAATGCAAGAAGTGTACAAAAAGTATGAAGGCTGAAGTATATTTGGCATTCATGTATATCATTGGCACTAAGACCTACACAACATCCACTCAGCT
This sequence comes from Sinocyclocheilus anophthalmus, assembly GCA_018155175.1. Taxonomy (NCBI): domain Eukaryota; kingdom Metazoa; phylum Chordata; class Actinopteri; order Cypriniformes; family Cyprinidae; genus Sinocyclocheilus; species Sinocyclocheilus anophthalmus. The sequence goes on along the minus strand of JADLZN010005268.1, from coordinate 333,898 downwards.
CAGCATGACGTCAGAATAACCCTCTTCACCCAAGAGAAACAGTTGAACCCCATGACATTTGAACTAACTTAGTTCTAAACGAGCCTCCACTTGTCATTTCATCAATTTTGAACCTACGAAAAGTCAGAAAGCCCTGTCAAACCAGACAAAACGTTCCTCTTACCTTGTTTGGCAGTGAAGCGATGGTAAATCCCTATACGTCTCAGAGCAGGGACATCCCAGTGTCCCAGAGGTTTCGTATCTGTGGATGTGTTTGTGTCTTAGTTTGTCACTGTCAGTGTCCAACTCAGAGAGTAACTAACTCTACATGTGCTGTCGTCCAACTGAAAGCACGTCTGAAGCCCGGGACTGGCTATAGTCACTTCCTGAGTTGTTTTGGAGCGCAAAAGACGATGCTTTTTCCTCAGGAAGCCGGCCATCCCCTTTCCTTTCCACCAGCTCTGCGCTTCCCCCACCACCTCTTGGGCCTCTGGGATCATGGGCACTATGACTCCACTAATTGCTCTGGGAGGGATGGATGCAGTACAGTATTTTTTGTTTATTTCTTGATTGACTGGCATGGATATGTGTGCTTATGACTAACATGACTGGTCATCACTGGTGTGTGGCGTGAGGGAAGTGGATCTGAGTGTGTAGGAGTCCACTGTCCTGCTTGGCTTTTGTCTTAAGCGTGTTTGTTGATGCTAAGCGCCCTAGCACATCTGAAGGTGTTTTCCCAACTGTGGGTTGAAATAAGCAGGGCAGACTGTGCCCGGGTCAATGAGTGCACCTGCACCGTCTCTGCGTGGGGTAGTTTGTTTGTTTTCTTACAGCATTGTATTAGACCTGAGGATCTATAGAGGCTTTGATCAGCACTGTGGTAATCAGTGCTATTTATATTGTTTACATCATAGGAACAAGCATGACTTTGCTGCTTGAAAGAATTCGCACAGCTCTATCTGAAAAACAATGTTTTTTTTGTCTTTTTTCCCTTTGTTTGACAGGGCTCACCATTGACATGGTATGTTTCTGATATGGCAGATTCCATTATGAATAAAATAATTACAGTTACGATTTTAAATGATAAAACATCTTCTGCACTGATTTTTAATAAGGGGAAGTGAAACACATTTATGCTATACAATAAAATACAATAGCATTTATAACCAAAATAGCTTAAAACAGATTGATGTGCACAGACGCATCACTGCCCTCTGCTGTCTTTTTCTGATATTATTTACAGGTTAGCTTGTTAGATAGATACATACATCCATAATTTTAACATAATTTATTCTGAAAATGTCTTAATTTATCCTAATATTTTTTTCCCACAAACTCATAAATCTGTCATTATTTACATTTGTTTATGTGTGTAAAAATTAAAAGACAGAAAATCAAATACAAGCACAAAACTATTTGCATTTATGTACTTTAGTAAATATAATAATAATAAAGATAATAATTAACTGAAGACATACAGTAGATTTATTATTATTTTATTTCACAAAGATATAACGGGCTATACAGCATGATTTATTTCTGTGTTCTTTAGCTTGTGTGCTTTTGTTTCATTTAAAATGAAGGCATACCAAAAGATAAATAGCCCGTTATTATTTTGTTCAGTTTCATATCATTTTAAATATAAAATAAAACAAACAAGTGAAACAAGCAAGTAAAACTAAAAACAGTAAAAAAAAAAAAAAAAAAAGTAAGACAAATTTTCTGGAAGTCTGGCAAAAGTACAACAAACATACATTATGGTGCTTATACAAAATAAAATACAGAGAGAAGAGATACTACAAGAATGCTTCAAAATGTGGAGTCTTCTTCAAACATATAATAAATTTGACCAGCTTGAGTTATTCATATAGTAGCAGCAAACATATTAACAATACCTCATGATTTGGTTACAAACCAGCCTTCATTTCTACTGGGAAAAAGCTTAAGCTGTCAGTTTTAATGAAGCATATTAAATTCAGCATTGATATTCAAAACTTTTTTTCTGAAAAATAATTTAATCCTACAAAATCTAACCACAGACATACACAACACAACAGGGAATTACTGTAACTGATTTGAAATCTAAAAAGCACAAAAATCTTTGGTCCATTTGTGAAAAACTCATGGGTTCAGCATAATCTAAAAAACCAAGAAATATTTCATGAGTAAAATCCTTAACATGGGTCAGTATTTCTAAGAAAAACTATTTAAAATGGCTGCTATGCACTGTACAAATGGTTTTCACAGATTAACTAAAATTCACTAAATTAACTGTTTTTATTAAAGCCAAACAAGTTATTGAATATTTCCATATAATCCTGACTATAGTGAGTTATACCAACGAAAGCAATTTTAAGGGATTAATTTGGGAATAATAATTGCTTAAATTAACAAATACACGTTCATTGTGTGAAAGCACTTCTACTGTAACAAACGAGACTCTCATTTATAATTGTTTCAAAATTTCAAAATTATTAAGACAACTTTTCACAGGTCCATGCAGTGGTCAGTCACTCAGTGTTTTACTCTGAGCTTTAGGCAAGATTTTTACATAAATATTTTTATAGCGTTTTTCTGTTTTGTTACTTGAAATAATGAAGACAGCACTGATGCCTTGATATGACGTAGTTTTGATACAGGAGACTGTATGTTTGAGCAGATGCTCAGTGTCTCTCAGTGTCAGGAGAGCCCTGGCGATCAGAAAAGATGTGAAGCTGGGGATGTTCAATCCCATTGTTGTGGAGATCTTCTTGTTTCTGCAAACCATGAAGTTTAATCACCAGTTCTGTGATGAAGACCTGATGAAGATGAGGAGAAAAGCACGTCATCACAGAATAATCAGACATGATAAAATGTGTCAACAGTATCTGAATGAAAACACAACTTAAGATAAGACCTGAATATTTTTTTTAAGTATTAACAGTAAAAGTATTAAGTATTATCAATTTCTTCAATTTTGTCAACAGAGGGCAGCAGATGATGATGCAGTGTTTGTAGTCCTAAAAGTTTTAGCTGGTTAGCACGGCCCATTTAGCCCGTGCTGGTGGTTGTTGTAACTACATCATCTGGCTTTAGAAAGCATTCAGCAAAAAAAAAAAAATTCTGGGTATTATCCCACAACACCCACGTTTTGATAAAGAATTTTGTCTAATCATTAACACTGTTAGTCACTATTTCCTGCAGTGTGACAGTGAGTCACTTTTATGTCTACAATAAACTCAAACACTTGGAGGGGGTTATTTAGTTAAAGATAAAACATCAAAGCTATGTGCAGAAAAGGACAACACAACTTTGTTTGAAATGAAAGATCATGTTTATTTCCTATTGTTTGATAGAATTATAACATGGATAGCAGAAAGGAGGTAGAGAAAAGGGGAGAGAAAGAGGTAGGTAGACTTACTTCTGTGTTGTTACCGCAGGTATGAAGGATGTCCTACAAGAAATAAAAATCGAGCGATTTATTAAAGAGCGTGACAAATCTTGTCCCAGCTGAAAATGGATTTGAATGGTTTAATGCTGGATTGATTCTTTTATTGCAATTAAAGAGAGCTTGCTAGTTAAAGGAATAGTTCATTAAATAATTTGTTCCAAAACCCTATGGATTTCTATCTCATGTGGAAAACAAATAAAGAAACTTAAAAGAAGAAATTGCTCATAAAAGTAGCTCATATGATTCACTATTTGGGTTAACTGTTCCTTTAAACTAGTTAAATATACCACATACTGGTTTCTTCATCAGTAGTTTCAGAAAGCAGATACCTTAAGCTTCTGCATCCTTTCTTCATCACTCTGTAGATCTAGTAGCTCATCAATGTTCACTTCCTCTGGCATATCCTCTTCCTGTGAGGAGAGAAACATTTAAAAGTGATATGATACAGCTGTTCATACCATGAAAAACGGTAGGCTGAAAGAAAATGTCATTTCACTCTCTGACAGTAGATGACGCATCTAGAAATCAAGTTACACCGGTACACAAAGCGCTGTGCAACTTTCCGTTTCTGACACCCACTTGTCATGGAAAAGAAAGGAAGTCAAACAGTATTTATAAGATAGTCATTTCTGAGAGCACTGGCAAATTACAGACACACTTAAAATCTTAATTTTTTTGTCTATAATTTTAGAAAAGGTTGTGTCTGCTCAATTGTGCTCCTTCTCGCCAATGGAGTACTGCAAGGATCTATCTTAGGCCCTCTGCTATTTATTACCCCTTGGTAGTATTATTAGAAAATAGTAGAAAGATTTGTTTCCACTGTTATGCTGATGATACTCAACTATATATTTCAACAAGAACAAATGAAATTTCTAAATTATCCAAGCTAACAGAATATGTAAAAGATTGGATGACCAATATTTTTTTCTATTAAATTTGGATAAGAGATCATTTTCTCATTTGGCTCCTAAACACTGCAGTAGCCTTCCTGATATTGTTCAGGGATCAGACAGTAAATCTTTAAATCTAGATTAAAGACATCTCTTTAGCCAAGCGCTCACATAATACATCTAATAACCCTGCACTCTACTTTTATCTAATCAAATGCATATTATCATTCCTTGCTTAAAATGTTATGAACAGTAGCTACACTAATTATTCTCTATCTGCTTGTCAGTTTCTGCCACGGGATGGGCATCCCGTTAATCACGATCAACATTTCTACTTGAATACGTCATTAACTAACTGCATGATTTGTACTATGACCACTGATAAATTGCTCTTAACTGTAGAAACATTCTTTTTCTGTGAAGCTGCTTTGCAACATCATGTATTCTGAAAAGCACTGACTATACAAATAAATGTGAATTTAAAAAAGGTCAGTTGAATTTCCAGATTCTCGATGCATGAGATGCACGAAGCAGAGGTCACTTAAAACCCAGCAGCTTTATATTGGTAAACACTGCGAATCTGCATGTTAAAAGTTCCGAAATAAATCCGCTGTGAAATTTGGGTGTAATATTCCTTATGTGAAATTCCCAAATTATGAAGACCGGAAATGCAAGCTCATGTGAAGATGTTTTGCATTTTGCTGCTTTCCAAAGTTCAAGTTTAAATGTGTGTCTAAAAGAAGATCAGTACATCACAGCATGATCTCTTAGCTTAAAAGTACACAAACATTAAAGCTACAGGTTTGCGGCACTGCAGGATGGTGAGTGTATATTTGTAAATTTAGGATTTATTATTTGTTATATGTTGATTTTATTTATTTTTTAAAAAGACACCGGACCCACTTTATATTAAGTGGCCTTAACAACTATGTACTTACATTTAAATTAATAATTTGGTACAATGCACTTATTGTGTACATACATGTTTTTACATTGTACTTATATTTTAAAAACACCTGCATGTAATTACATTTATAATTACACAGTTGACCCATCCCTTACACCTTAACCCACCCCTTAAACCTAGCCATACCACCAAACCTGTCCCTAACTTTACCCGTATCCCACCTCAATAGCAGCAAAAGTGTTTTGCAATACAATATGAACACAATAAGTACATTGTACTTCATTTTTGATGTAAGTACATAGTAGTTAAGGCCACTTAATATAAAGTGGGGCCAAGACACCATAGAGTATGTCATATCACAACCATTTCAGTGGCTGAAGAAATTTAACATGCTCAATGTCTAGTGTAACCGGCTAACCGCCACTCATGGAATTTCACCACACAAAGCTAAATGTGACCGCACTTTTAAAATGTATATGGCACTGAATTTTTGCACTAAAAATGTCTAATACATAAAAATGGTCTAATAATAATTATGACAAAATGTTAAAATCGGAGTTCATCATTAATGCATTAATTAATAAATGGTGTGAACAGAGCATTTACAATTAGACTTAATTTATGGCTTAATAAAAGAAACTCACAACTGTTACATACATTGTAAAAGGAAGAGTTGCATTAGATATGCACATTCAGACCTATTCTCACTTGACTGCCCACCACATAAATCAATGAATCCCCTGCTAAGCTGTCTCTAAATGTTAGAAGTCATACTAAATGAGAACAGTGGTGAAATCAGACGGACCAAACAGCCTTACAGAGCTCAAATCAAAGTATTGTCTCATGCTCCATTCAGCAGCTGTCAATCTAGGCCAGACAGCTGTCACTCAGCACTAATCTATTGTATGGGAATTAACAAGTCCCGCCCTTCCCTTTTATTCAAACCACCTCAAATACACCTCCAGATAAACCAGACTACTTATTATTTAATTAATGGCTTAATTCTGCATTGATTGTAAAATCGTAACTGCTACTAATTTCCTCTAATAGGAAATGGTGTACCTGAAAAATATAATATATTATTTATGGTGCGCACCTCTGTGTTTCAAGAATGATTTCATTTTCACTTCCCTTTCTATTGTGGCTTGGTGCCTTCGAAAATAGGCCAAGGTCAATATTCATGTCCTTCCACTAAATCATTTACAAAAACAAAATCAGCTTGAAACCTGCCACCCACCAGCAAAGCAGAATGAAAACATCACAGCATATTTTCTTTTAATATATGCCTATCTTATCATTTATTTGATCCCTTGATGACCTCTGTGCTTGATCTTAAATGAATGGTTCACAAAAAAAATTAAAATTTGTCACCATTTACTAACCCTCATGTCGCTCCAAACCTGTAAACGTTTCTTTCTTATGTTGAACACAAAAGAAGATATTTTGAAGAATTTTGAAGAGCCAAACAGTTTTGGTTCCCATTGACTTTCAGTAGGTAAAGAAATATATGGAAGTAGTACTGTTTGATTACTAGCATTCTTCAAAATATCATCTTTTATTTCCAACATAAGAAGGAAACTCATACAAGTTTGGAACAACATGAGGGTACAGTAAATGTTGTTGTAAATGATGACAAAATTATCTATCCCTTGAAGCACAAAGGCTGGGATTTGATACACATTCACGGAAAATCAATTTGGAATGTTTGTAAGAAAAGTAGTAATGTCTGATTAATTAACAAAATGTTCAGAACAGGTTCAGATGATTCATGGAAATGATCAGAATCAAGAGATTTCAGTTGTATGGACCACTATTATGATACTATGATCAGGTGCTTTTGGATTGTTTGTGGAAAGAGGAATCAGTAGAATTTTTTTTTTTTTTTTTTGTTCCACAAAAGACAGAAAGTCAGACAACATGAGGGTGAATAAATTAACAACACAATTTTGATTTAAAGGAATAGTTTACCCAAAACTGAAAACTTGCTACCATCCAAACAGAGCTTATTTCTTCATCAGAACAAATTTTGATAAATTTAAACTGTCACTTCTGGAAAAAAATGTGAGTCCACAATGCATAATAAATTAATGCTTCCTCTATCCCATGTTGTCCTCTCACACCAAATCACCAACATAGTGTTAGGAACGCTGTTTTCGCTTGTAAATGGTGCCTGATCTGTGCATATTTCTCTTCTGATTCAGACAGAGAACTTTTTCACTGGAGCAAGCAATATTATGTATAGAGGACACATTCTAGCGGAAGAAATGGTTTGAAGTTAAAAACGCCTTAATGAATTAGTATATTACAAACACACAGCTTTATATGACATTAATGGACTGGAGTTGTGTGGATTACTTGTGGATTATTGTGATGTTTTTATCAGCTGTTTGGACTCATTCTGACGGCACCCATTCACTGCAGAGGATCCATTGGTGTACAAGCAATGACAAATACAAACTCATCTACATCTTGGATTAGCAAATTTAAATTTTTGGGTGAACTATTCCTTTATGGATGAACTATTGCATTAATTGATTTGTTATCATGAACATACTAAGATACAACTAACTCACAACATATTATAGAATGTTGTGGGATTCAGTCTAACTTAAGTTAACACCAAATACTGCAACTACGTTAACATGATTACCAAAGCTCCAAATTGCCATCAGTATGGTCAGTATATACATCCAGCAGGTTAAGAGCTGGTCATGCAAGCCAGTGTGTCTCCTGATAAGGTTACGGATAACTACAGGGAACAGGGTTGGCGTGGGAGAACTTTCAAAATCCTGAAACTAACACCACAATTGAAAGGTCAATCAGAGAAAGATCCAAGCTGAAAGCCCTACCAGGGCATCAATGACCTTTCTTTTAACTCCAAATGCCACTGAAATGCTGTGAAACAAACATAACCCTTCACATGCTGAACGTACAGGGCAAACCTTTAGTAACTGAAAGTTTGTGCTTTTGCTTTAGATTCGTTCCTGAGCAGAGAAGCTATGCACCTTCAATAGAAAACTGAAAAGTAGTGTACCAAATATCTTCAGAATTTATATGTGTAAATATTAATGTAAATTTTGGTTGGTCATGGTTTATTTAATGTTGAACTATCCCTTTATTCAAAATAAACCTAAACAAGCAATAAAATAAGCTAAAACAACAAAAAAAATCAAGATTTTATTTTACCCCCTCAAGTGTAAGTGTTAGGTATCCGGTCCATGAACTTCCGTCTGCTAGCAATCAGAGGTCACCCTTTCCATTTCATTGACTCTCGCGCTACACACTGTTGCATACACCCGGATACATATACATCATTCATTACACTGATTGCACCAGCCTGATTGCACACAGCTGTATCATATCACTCACTCACTATTTAACACTCAGTCTCACTCCTTTCACTTGCCGACAGGTTTTGTGAAATCGCTGACAAATGCCCGACATCGGAGGCAAATTGGTGCTCGTTCACACAAGTGACAATCACGCAGTGTTAATTATCAAAGACGCAATCTGAGGGAATAGCCGATGCGTCGCCGACGCCCGCAAAATATTTGGCATGCTAAATATCTGGAGCTGTCGGCGATTCACAATCACGCTGTGTGCAATGAGTTCTGACTGAAAAACACATCAGCGATGACCTACAGTCAATGAGAGACCAAGATACAGGGCAGAGGGAAGTTCGGGGAGGAGTTATAGACCAGAATATCAGAATTTTAATAGATATGTGAACAATTATATCATACAGAAACAAACAAACATTTGCTGGACCAGCCACAACATCAGCATAACAGCAACTGCAAAATGATTTACCTCCAACTCTCTTTGCAGAAAACCCAATCCCTGTTCCCTGCATCTCCCTCATGCATAAATCTGTTTTATTTTTCTCTTTGTAGCTGGAAATCAGCTCACAGACAATTTGTGGGCTATATATATATATTTTAATAATTCTAGTGTCGCTCGAAAATTCTGGTCTGACGCACGAGGGTTCTTGCGTTATTTCTTTATCACTTCTCGCGTGTGTTTTGTTGGGAAATGTAGTTTGCGGACCAGACAGAACTGTCGGCAATTCTTCCTATTGTGAAGCCCTGCAGTGTGAAACCCCCTGTCGCCGACCCATCGTGCAATGTGAACACAGCAGCAACTGAATGCTACCACAGATAGTCACGCAGTGTGAAAACAACGGCGATCCGACGAGTTTGAAAATCGTGCAGTGTGAACTCGGCATTAGTTTCCCAGTCCTAGCCTAGTCTTGCCCTGTCTGTTTTCTTGGTTTCTGATCTTTGCCTGTTTTCTTGGATTTATCCCTCTAGTCTCGCCCTTTTGATTGTGTTCGCCGATCGTTGACCTACGCTAACCCTAGGACTATTCTTGTGTCTTGCCAGCCATATACCTGTTTGCCACTGTTTTTTTGTTTTGACCCTGCCTGTGTTTCTGACCTCTCTGCTTTAATAATGCTTGCACATGGATCCGCATGTCTCGCGTCTTGTCAGCCCCGTAACAGTAAGTTTAGAAAAAACCTATGAGGTAGCCTAATTTTGAAAGTGTGGTGTCTAGTGTAAAATTATAAAATCTTATAACCCAAAGGGCATTTTTTTAAATAATATTTGAAAATATATTTGAAAATATTTTATCTGGGAAGAAATTGTGAGTAAAAATACTTTTGAAAATCTTTAAAACTCTTAATCCTTATATAGTATAAATATATAAAAAATTATACACTATATAAAAAAGTAAAATACATCTGTTAAAATTAATTTTAAAATATAAAATAAATCTGTTGTACATTCAAAATCTTTCATAAAGAGACTTATTTTTTCATGATAAACTGCAAATAATACTGCATTCACTAATCTTACATGCTATAGATAATCTCTGATGGAGCACTGCGCTAGCACTTCAGCGCCTCTCATGTCAGCTTAGTCCAACCAGAGTAAAATGTCAGATCTTTTGTGCATCATCTGCCCTTAGGACTCCATAAACTGTGATGTAACAGTACGCCGATCCACATTAAATGCAAAAGTGCATGTGAGATCAACACGGGCTGACATGGTTTAGTCTAACTAATTACATTACATGCCTTGGACGGAATTATCATTTATCCACAAGAAAGACCTTTTTCACAAGAAGAAACCATTTAGTTTCTTCAAATATTTGTGCATGCAGAATAAATGATTTAATGCAGCCTTTGTTTACTAGTGACCTCTTTACAAGCTGACCATTTTAGGAACAAGAACTCATCTACAGGTCAACTCTGAAATGTAATATTCTAAATGTGGATCTGTTTTGCTCTTTGGTCCTTGTGATGCTGATATAAGCACTTTGGCTGAATCCATTCAGTTTCTGATCATCATCAGACGTTAATGCATTACCACTTCTCAAACTGAACTGATAATGTACATCAAAACATAAAAAATGCCTTTTATGCATTAAACATGTAATATCCTTTATTGTGAATAACACAATAAATTCCAGCTAATGCTAGCTAGCTAATGCTAAACTTCTCAAGTGGAGTTACATTAAGATCAAATGGTGACCCAACATACCAACCAGTACTTAATGCAGTCTGGGTTTTCTTTTCCTTCCATTTCAAAGTGCACAACCATGTTAGCATGTGCCTAATTTGACTATTTTATACCAAGTGACACATTCATTTGCATCAAAATACCACAGATTATGAGTGAATACATAACCTCTGACATCTACAACAAGATTTATGAGAAGTGGTTTTTCCTTTCCTTTCAAAAGTTGATCAGCCTGTTTATTTAGCTACCCCAACAATGCATGATTACATTTCACAAAACCTTTTTATGTTATTTTTAGCATTTAGCTTTGTTTTATCCATAACACTATCAGAAAAGACTTATGTAGTACAATTGCTGTTCACTATTACACATTTTTTGGATTTCACATATGTCAAATCTGTAGAGCAAAGTTTTGTGACTACGTTTGGGCCACTGACATGGAATAAAAGATGAACCAGCCTCTGGACTACAAATAAACATGAATCTGTCCACTACGGGACTCGAATCTAGGCTTTTTTATTAAGCTTTGATAGAGCAGAGGACTAATGGTCCCGCTTAATGGGGCTTGTGATGCCCTGTCCGTGGACCAGTTGGTAGCGGGTAGTCATTTTGCGGGATGGGGGTGGAGGACAGTTGCAGGAGGGCTTTCTTTGTGTGATACAGTGACATATGGGGTCTTCATTTCTACAGCCCCCATCCCCCTTACTCATAAGAAACACCCCATGAGACAAATATACCATCAATCAATCCCAGGACCATAAGAGCAGGACATAGTTGGGCCTGCTGCCAACAGGAAATGAAGGGGGGGATCTGATTACAACCTCAGTGGGGGTTGTTTCTTTTTTAGCACCAACATCACACCATAAAGATGACAAAAAGATGACTGTTAGGATTCGTCTAGTCATCATGTACTCTTAAAGAACTGGTAAAAGTTGTCACTGGGGTGGTACCCTTTCAAAAGGTACTAATACGTAGCATTGAGTTACCAATATGTACACTTCAAGGTAAGTTATGCACCTTTAGGATAAATAAGGTACAAAGATGTACCTTTTAAAAGGATAGGATCCTAGTGGCAGCTTTTGTACCTTTTTTTCTGAGGTTGTGTGTATGTTGCATATAGTGTGTACAATTTACATGGGTCTAGTTTTATGCTACATTTTAACAAAAGTAAGTATAATTATATATCTATCTGTATATATAATAAAATATATCTAAAATGCAAATTATTGTTGAAGTTTTAGACCTTTGTACAATAATACGATTTTTGTTTAATTACTGCCTGTTTGTCAAATAAATGAATTCTTATGCTACATTTTAACAAAATATATTTGTTATAGTATATACGTAATAGCTAGATATATATATATATATTGTTGAAGGTGTAATAAAACAGATCTTACAATAGTATACATGAAATAATATTTTATGTTAATACTTCATGTTTGTCACATAAATTACATATTTTATTCAATGCAGTCCTTGCTGTTTCTTATTTCAATGTACAATTTAAAGTAGACAGTGCAAAAGCAGCTAGACCCTGTTTAAAAAAAATTATGGATTTACATGAGATTAAAATATGCTACTTTAATTAGTAACAGGCAAATTTGGAAATATACAGATTGTGAAACACACTGCTTTAAAACCACTAATTATAGATGTTGAAACTAAATGTGTTGCAACACCCCTCGATCTCAACCCTACAAAATTTCATAATTATCGTGGCAGGACGCCATGTGCATTCCAGTGTCAGAGCTCAAGCATCTGCCTCCTCACATCGACCATCACAAAGCCCAGTGACTGTGAATGTTTACTGTTTTCCAGACGCCTGCTGGCATCCCATCCCAGAGCTTTCCATGTAAGGCAGCAAGCGCACCAACAAGTCTTGACCGCATCTTTAAACATTTAAGGTCGGCCCCCTGATCTTGCTGCTCATGGGAACTGAAAAAAATCCCCTCTGTCCTAAAATACCCCAAGACACAGGAATTTAAACTAATCAGATATAAATTGCTGGCATTTCTGCATATCAGACATGTTTACTTGTCTTAGTTGTTCAAGCCTCACAGGAGAACAGGATAAGTAGCCTGATGTCGCTTAACTATGTGTGCTAAATCAGCAGCGTAAAGACCATTTGGAGAGGCAAATCATGTCAAAGTTTGAGGGTAAAAATCTTCACAACTTACTTTTGTGGTCTTAAATAACGATTTCTTATGACTTATGATATTACAAGATTTTAAAGAATTTAATAGTGATATTTCTGCTAATATTCATTTTCCATCCTACTGATGGAAAAATAAGAAAAAAAGGTAACACTTTACTTAAAGCCTTCATGTATAATGCATTATAAAAGTAGTTTTAATGCATTAATTATGCCTTGTAAACATAAGCATGTACAAGCTCAGAATTGTTTGTAAGCACAGTTAATACATCATAACACTTATCAACTCATTGTTACACTTTGAATAATTCAGTTATAATTATTTCAGTTCTCCTCCTCTTATATATATATATTTGAGATAGTTCAGAAACCCATCTGAAATTTTCTTATACATGAGCAATTGGGCTCAGCTCCTACATTTATGTTCAGTTATTACTTAACCTACATGGACGAGCCTGTAGAAAAAAACGACATTGAGAAGAAGATTTTAGATGAGCGAGAGCATGAGCGAGAGAGAGGAGAGAGAGAGGGGGCGAGAGAGGAGAGAGAGAGGAGTATAAAAACAAACATAGTTGTTACTCCAACAAACACACCACCACACAACACCACATATATCATATATATATTATATATATAACTGATCTTAAGATATATATTCTATATACACAAACATACACACAAAATGTGACCTGTAGGCTATATGGCTACATAAACTAAACTAAACGAAAATTAAGTGCTATACTATATATATATATTAGATAAACCCTATACTATAATAACACAGTAAAAGTTGGCATCAGCTTGTCATTGTTTACACATATATTCATGAAGGACACAAAAGGCTGTCGTTTCGTGGATTTGTGGATTTGACCCAAGAAAAGGTTCACGCCCTTTATGAATAAACTGCGGAATAATCACTGATTAGCACATCAAAAGGGACTCAATCAAACATTATTTCGAAACTTACTTGTGGAATTAAAATCCTTTATCGTATTTTACCATCTTTGCCATCAGACATTTTACATTCCATTCTGAATTCAAATGGTGTGACACCTGCTTCACAGTTTGGTGGGACATAGACTAGGTGGACTTGCCACGTGGATAGTGATGATTTTAAATCTTCCTCCCACTGATAGAACTTTATTCTCGATATTATGGTTTACCAATAATTATTCCAGAATAAATCGCAATCAAGAAGATTTTAATCTTTTTTTTTTTTTTTTATCAGAAACGCCTTTGCTTCTTCCATGTCATTGGATATTAAAACATGTTGAACTATTTTAATTTCTCATACTGAATTGTATTCATTATTTTAATTGTTTGTTTTTTTAAAAAAAAATTTTTCTAAAAAAAAAAACAAAATTTGATTGTACTCGTGTAATATTATTCTTTGTTACAAGAGGACTCACCCTTCCCAAATACAGCTCGTCAAGTCCACAATCTATCCACTTTTCCACATCCAGGCGCCTCTGGAGTTCCCTTCTGTTATATTTTACGGTGACTCGTGCTTGCCTCTTCTGCACGCTCAGTCCAGCTTCCCGGCTGGTACCACGGTTCGGTGAGTGAATCTTATTGTTATAACGCCTCCCCACCCGATTCGCAGCCATCTCCAGACTGACCCTACGGATGGACACTTGCATACAAATAATTGATCAGGAGTCTGGCGGAGTAGGTGCGCTCCTCCAGCACGAGGGAGCGCTGACACCTCCAGAGCGCGCCGGGCCGCAGGGTCCTAGCGCTGAGATGTTACCGCCTTACCTTCGCTCTCGCTTGGGGTCTGGCGACCACCAGAGGCCCGCAAGAAGGTGCTAATAGTAAGTGCAAAAATAAACATTTGCTGAAAATATTACTTAGAGTCCAAACAACTGATAAAAACATCACAATCATCCAAAGTAACGCCAGTCCATCAATTTGTAAAGTCAAAATGTCACGGAATGCCAGGAGAAACAAGGTAAGATCCAAGTGCAGTTTATTAAAAGTAACAAATGATCCAAACAGAACAAAAACGTGGCAAAAGGTAATCCAAAAACACAGGGAACAGATAACACGGTGTAACTTTAGACAACATCAACATCAGATAACAAATACAATACTGCAGCAACGACAGACAGAGTGAGCATGGTATATATAGATGGGATGATGAGTAAATTGCTAACAGGTGATAATGATCAGAACAGACACGACAGGCAAGGGATTATGGGAAATGGAGTTCAAAACATATAACACTGAAACAGGAGAGCGCCCTCAAGTGGCCAGTCCAGGGCACCACAACCAGACACTGTGACATTACCCCCCCTCTACGGAGCAGATACCAGACGCTCCACCAGAAAACATAAAGGTTCAGGAGGGAGGTGGAACTGAGGCGGACCAGGGGGAGGGATGGCGGGCCAGGACCATGCAAAGGAAGGGGGTCAGGGGACAGAGGTAGACCAGGGTATGAGAGCGGAACCGGCAGGGTGGAAAGCCAAGGCGGGGCCGGCAGGACGAACCAGCAGGGCCCCAACCATACAGGAACCCCAGCAGATAGCCAGGACGGAGCCGGAGGAGTGAGCCAGTGAGGCTCCTGCCAAACCAGAACCCAGGCGGGCAACCAGAGCGGAGCCGGAATCCTGTCAGGCAACACTGGTGGGACAGAAAACCCTCTCAGCAACTCAGGGAAAACAAGAGCAGAGAGAGTTTAGTACCAGCCTCAACAGCTGCAACAGGACAAGCCGATTGCTCCGCAACGGTCCCTGTGAGCTCCCAGACTGGAGTGACTTCCTTAATGAGCTCTGAGAGCTCCTGAACTGGAGCAGGCTCTGAAGTGGACCTTGTAAGCTCCCAGACTGGAGCGGGCTCTGAAATGGACTCTGTGAGCTCCCGGACTGGAGCGGGTTCTGGAGTGGGGAGTGGGTCTGTGAGCGCCGGACTTGGCCTCAAGTGGCCAGTCTAGGGCACCACAACCAGACACTGTGACACAAAAGCTGCATGTTTGTAATAAACAAATCCATCAATAAGGCATTTTATCATAAACGTTTTTTTTTTTTTTGTTTTTTTTTTTTCCCTTTTTGATAGGGCCAAAATACCAGTCCGTAATCAATAATAACGTTTCTTGCAGTGAAGTTCACCTCTAGTTGTTCTCTTACATCAAAACCCAATCACATGTTCAGGACTGTTTTGGACTTTTATTCACTTGCAATTAAAAACAGTTTGTTTTATATGGGCATATATTTCTCTCATGATTTAGCAGAACTTTCACGTGTGAAAAGCACTTTGCATTTCTTTCAATACGTCAGGCCTAATGGTAGGGGAGTTGACTTGTACCAAAGGTAATGGGTTCGAGTCTCAGTACTGGCAGGAGTTGTAGGTGGGTGGAGTGAATGTACAGTGCTCTCTTCCAACTTCAATAAGCAAGGCACTGAACCCACAACTGCTCCTGGGCGCTATACAGCAAAAATGGCTGCAGACTGCGTGTGTGTGTTTGTTCACTAACAACTTCTTTGTGTCTGCACTTGGACTGGTGAGCACAAATTACCATACTTGGCCACACGTCACCTCCCTTCCTTTCCTTTTCCTTTACAAGACATTAATTGATGGAGTCGTGTGGATTACTTGTAGGTTATTGTGGTGTTTTTATCAGCTGTTTGAACTTTTTTTCTGACGGCACCCATTCACTGCAGGAGGATCCATTGGTGAGCAAGTGATGGAATGTTACATTTCTCCAAATCTGTTCTCATGAACAAACAAACTCATCTATGGACCTGAAGTGAATAATTTTCAGCAAATTGTCGTGTTTGGGTGAACTATTCCTTTAAAAAAAAAAACAATAAGGTTTATATTGGGTTATAGATTCAACTATTCTGTCAAAATATAATATGATATATATATATTATTATTTTAAATTTTTTTTTTGTTTGAATGAAAAATT
This sequence comes from Sinocyclocheilus anophthalmus, assembly GCA_018155175.1. NCBI lineage: Eukaryota > Metazoa > Chordata > Actinopteri > Cypriniformes > Cyprinidae > Sinocyclocheilus > Sinocyclocheilus anophthalmus. The sequence continues at coordinate 317,108 of JADLZN010005268.1, read as the reverse complement.
ACAGCAGGCTATAAGGTAGGCTATGTGCCCACAGTCTGACTAATTCATCATATGTTCATTGAATTGTCTCATTGTTTTGTATGGACAGTCAAAAGAGAGATTTTGTAAAGATAAATGACTATGAATTTCTAGTATTCTGTGGAAAAGTGATGAATGACGTCTGACATCATTATATTCTGAGATGTTATCTACTCTTCCTATTGAACAACCTAACATCTGTGACACCATCTATCTATTTATTTCTCACAAACTACTTGACACATCTTAATAATTTTATTAAGGACTATTTATGATAATAATGGATTCAAAATGTTGCTGGAAAATATCTGAATATATTTTTGAAAAGAAAATTGCTATTTATTTTCATTTCTCTTAATTTTGATTTATAGTGATGATATATTTTAAGACTAAATATTATCTAAATATATAGTCTAGTATATACTAGTCTGTATACTAAATATGTAGTCAGAAATCAAGATAGCAATTTTTTGTCATGTATTAAATAATAATAATTTTATTGACTTGATTTTATTTGCACAAAAGCAACTCATGGTTTTTAGAAGCAACTATTTTTTAATTCTAAAATGCATGCTTTTTCATGTCATTTCATCTGACATTTTATCTGATATCTGACAATAACTTGGTTAATTTGTCATGTGAATTGTGAAATAAAAGTCATTTAGTAGATGCTTAGTAATACATTTACCTAGACCAGTGGTTCTCAAACCTGTCCTGGAGTACCCCCATGCAGCCCTGCACATTTTGTATGTCTCCCTCATCTATCACACCTGATTCAACTCATCTGCTCATTAGTGGAGACTGCAAGACCTGAAGTTGGTGTGTCAGATATAGGGAGACATACAAAATGTGCAGTGCTAGGGGTACTTCATGGAGAGGTTTGATAACCACTGACCTAGACTTTCAGTACAGATGTTTCCCACACACACAGACTGTTGTTGTATCACGGTGATGCCCACTGCTTTTACTGTATACTGACCTCATGAAATTCTTTATCCCCTATATCTAAACCTAATCCTCCACAAACCTCTAGTAGCTTATCTTTATAGTTTCATTAAGACATAATTTTCATGTATATTAAGCTGTTTCCTCACGATGATCAGCTGGTCATAGGCAGTTGATTTTAGTTTTTGCTTCTCTTGAGGGGACATTTAGGTTCCCACAATGTAAGCAAAACCTTACCCCCACACAGAGTCTAAACCAGGGGTGCCCAAACTCGGTCCTGGAGGGCCGTGTCCTGCATAGTTTATCTCCAACCCTAATCAAACACACCTAAACCAGCTAATCAAGCTCTTAATAGGCATACTAGAAACTTGAAGGCAGGTGTGTTGAGGCAAGTTGGAGCTAAGGTTGGTGGTTTCCGTAAGGTGTCGTGGCGGTGGAGCTGCTGTGCGCATCGTGTTTGGAGTCTACGGCGGTTGACATAAAGTGGTTTGTGACTGGATTAAGATGATTTCTGGGGTAATCGATGAAGATGAAATGGAGTCAGATGACTGGAATTTAATAAGTAGTAGGAAAGGACAAGAAAAGAGAAAGAGCGGGTGAAATGAAGGGAGTTAGGTAGATAGCCAAACCAGTAAAAGGGGATTAGAAGGAAACAGCTCAGATGAAGATAATAGGGTTGTACATAAAAAGATAGTAAAAGAGGAATATAAAGTAATTCTTAAATTCAGAAAGGAAGATGAACAGGTTAATCTAAGTCCAATAGCATTGTCTAGAGAGTTGAAGAAAAAGTTAGGAGAAGTGGATACGACTAAGATTTTGAGAGATGGAAGTCCATTAGTAATATGTAAAACAGAAGAACAAAAAAAACAAAGCACTAAAAATTGATAATATTTGCAATAAAAAAGTGAATGAAAGGAGGATGTTGGGTGAGAGACGAATGAAACCGGGAGTGATAACAGGCATTCCAATCGAAGAAGATCTAGAAAGGCTCAAACAATGTATTTCTGGAGGTGAAGTGAGTACAATAAAAAGGTTGCAAAAAACAATGAATGGGGAAAGGCTTGATAGTTTATCAATTCTTTTGGAGTTTCAGGATTCAGTGCTTCCAGAAAGAGTCAAAATTGGATATGAGCTTTGCAGTGAGCCCATATATTCCTCCCTCACTCCGCTGTTATAGATGTCAGAGATATGGACATATAGCAGCAGTGTGCAAAGGAAAACAAAGATGCCCTAAGTGTGGAGGTGATCAAAGAATTGAAAATTATGAGGGGGGGGGGGCAACATAGGGTAACATACAGTGGATGTAATGTAAGGAAGAGAGCTGTGGAAATTGAACCAGTGAAAGTGGTAAACATAAGTTATGCAGAGGCAGTGAAGAAGGTCCAAGAGCAAAGGAGAAGTGATGATACTGACAAAGATGAGAACATCTCGAGACAAGAGGTTGGTCAAGCAGTGGAAAGCAGCACAAAACTGACAGTGGATAGGTTGATTTTGTTCATTGCTTATGTAATTAATTGTACTGACCAAGTCAGACACAAAACAGAGAAAATTAAAATAATTGTGAAGGGAGCTGAACATTTTTTGGGTATAAACACCATCTTGGGAAAATATCAATAAAAGGCTGGAAGTTGATGGGAAGTCGGGAGATGCAGGTGATAAGACAACTTGAATGTTGTACAATGGAATGCAAGAAGCTTGTTAGCAAATGGTCAAGAGTTTAAATAGAAACCAGAAATCATATGCATGCGCAAAAAAGGAAATGTTAAAATGTATACATGTTTATAATCCATGTAAAAGACTATCACTTGAGGGATTGGATGAATTGATTGTACATTTAGAAGGGAAAATCATATGTTGCGGAGATTTTAATGCTCATAGCACGTTATGGGACAATTGTAATGATGGGAATGGAATAGTGATTGAAGAATTAATGGAGATTAAGGATTTAGTATGTTTAAATGATGGAAGGGGAACAAGGATTAATGTAAGAACAGGAACAGAAGCAGCTATTGATCTTACACTTGTTTCAAATTCACTGGTGGGTATATGCTTATGGGAGGTGTTTAGAGAAACGACTATAGGGAGTGATCATTATCCTATAGTGATTAAAGTAACATTATGTATAGAAGCGTGTAATACAGGAGGAGTAGACAAATGGTTTTTTGAAAATGCAGATTGGGAGGCATTTAGGAGTATTAGTGAACAAGAAATGGAAAAAATTGAAGTTAAAGAAGAGGTCGATAAGGTTAATAATGATATTTGTAATGCTATATTGTTAGCAGCAAGTCAGACTATTCCAAAGAAGGGAGGTCAGAAAAAAAAGATTGTACCATGGTGGACAAAAGAATGTGAACAAGCAATTAAATCTCGAAATAAAGCTTTTAAAATTTTAAAAAAGAATCATAGTTTTCAGAATTTTATTGAATATAAAAGTAAGCAAGCAAATGTGAGAATCATTAAAAATACAAAAAAATAGTTTTTTGCAAGAAGTTTTGTAACAGTTTGAAGGGAAACAGAAATAGGTCAAGTGTGGGGAATGATAAAACGCATGAATGGATTGGGATAAAAAGAAAGTTTGGGTATCCAATATTAAGGGATGGAGATACAACAGCTGTAAAAGACGAAGAGAAAGCAGAAATGCTGGCGAAAAATTTTGTTAAAATACATAAATCAGACAATATTAGTGAGGAGGGAAAAAGAGGAAGGGAAAGGACATTGGAGCAGTATAAAGAGATAATACAGTGTGAGGAATACAATAATGATCAACTAAATATGACATTTACGAAGTCCGAGTTAAATCGATCTCTTAGGAAAAACCAGGAAATCAGCTTCAGGTATGGATCAGATTTGCTATTCAATAAGTAATATCAGTGAATTATCCAAGGATGTTTTATTAAAAATGTACAATAAAATTTGGGAGGAAGGAAAATTACCACAAAGTTGGAAGGAGGCGGTGATAGTTCCAATACGTAAACCTGCAAGATAGTACAAATCCAGGAAATTATAGACTTATTGACATCTAATATTGGTAAGATAACGGAAAAAATGGTGAATGAAAGGTTAATGTATCATGTGGAAAATTATAAATTTGTATCCAAATATCAGAGTGATTGTAGGAGAGGGAGAAATACAATGGATCCGGCTGTGTGTTTAGAACACGAAATAAGAAAAGCACAAATAAATAGAGAGAGTGTAGTGGCTGTCTTCTTTGACATAGAGAAAGCATACGACATGATGTGGAGAGAAGGGATGTTAATCAAATTATGGAAGTTAGGTATCAAAGGTCAAATGTATAGATGGATCAAGGATTTTTTATCAGGAAGAGCAATAAAAGTGAAAATAGGAAATAGTTCTTCAGAAAAGTTTGTGATTGAAAATGGAACTCCACAAGGAAGTATAGTGAGCCCTTTATTGTTTTCCATAATGATAAATGATGTATTTGGATAATGGGCTGGGGTTTTTGCTCTTTGCTGATGATGGGGCAATCTGGAAAAGGGGAAGGAATATTGACTTTATTGTTAAAAAATTACAGGAGGCTATTGCAATAGTTGAAGTATGGTCATATAAATGGGGTTTTAAATTCTCAGTTGACAAAACAAAGACAATGTTTTTTACAAGGAAAAAAATGGGAAGTGAGGTAAAACTAAAATTATATAATCAAGAACTGGAAAGAGTGAAACATTTTAAGTTTTTAGGGATATGGTTTGATGAAAGAGTTACATGGGCGGTGCATATTCAGAAATAGTGACAAAAGTAAGAAAATAATAATACCAATGAGGAGTTTAGTTGGAAGTGACATGGGGTCAAGATAGGATGGCATAAAGGCATTTACTAGAGAGGAGCAACTGTAAAAGTTTTGGATGGACAGTGGATCCAGGAAAGCAACAGAATTGCAAGTTAGACCATTAAATGTTAGTCCAACGTACCGCTACCTGTAATACAACTTGGTTACTTTCACGCTGCTACATACATTGTTAGAACAGAAACAATAAGGGTAAGGAAGGTAATTTTATATAATGGGCAGAAAGTGTTAATGAGTACTACAGCTATGTTCAGATCTACACAGATGCATCAAAGAATTTAGATAATAAGTTAGTAGGAGTAGCGTTTACTGTTCCAGAACTTAATTTATCAGTAAGGAAAAGGATCAGTGATGATTTATCAGTTTATACAGGGGAAATTATTGCACTATTATTAATACAGTGGATAGAAGAGATAAGACCTTTGAAATCAGTTATTTGTTCAGATTCATGTTCATCACTAGTTTACAGTACAGCCACTCGAAAAGTAGACAAGACATTTTAATGGAAATAATGCAAATGTTATATAGAAGTCAAATGATGGGGATTACAGTGGTATTTGTATGGGTGCCGGCGCATATTGGTATCCAACGAAACGAAACCGTAGATAAAGAAGCAGTTCAAAAACAACGACATTACCTTAATTGTTAATCTAAGTAAGAATGAAATCAAGAAAAGACTGAAGGAAAGGTGGCAAAAACAATGAGATAAGGAGGGAAAAGGTTGATGGTTTTAAGAATTCAAAGGAAAGTGGGAGAGATGAGAAGTGCAGAGAAAGACAGGAGAGATGAGATGTGGACACAAGATTAAATATTACACTTTTTAAAATGGGTAAACATGATACGGGAAGGTGTGAATTTTGTGGACAAGAAGAAACAGTGGAACATGTTATATTGTACTGTCAGAAATATGAGACTGAAAGAAGGATTTGAGTGCAAAATTTAGAAAAAATAAAAATGCAATTTACACAGACATATTTTACAAAATAACTCAAGGAATGAATGCTATGGTTTTATTTTTCAGTTCCTTAAAATAACTAATTTGTGGGAGAGAATTAAAAAAAATAAAGGGGGGGGGAAGTAAGTCACTTTTTTGATCCACACTCCATACCAGTTGGTGGCGGAAATACATCATTTTGTTGTTTGTCAACCGCCAATAAAACTTCAAGAAGAAGTTGGAGCTAAACTTTGCAGCACACCAGCCCTCCAGGACCGAGCTTGGGCAGCCCTGGTCTAAACTATATAGACTAATTGACAAAACAAGTGGTGTTATGAAAAATATGCATGCAACTGTACCCTGAGGTTGAGTGCATATTCATAAACCGCTTCCAGAAATACATAATGTGAAGAAATTGTGAGTTTCATCGATAGCTCAGCAGTCCTGTCGCTGCATAGGCGACCTCTGCGGTATGAGGATCTTGTGAAAGACAAACAGTGACGTCACGTAAGAGGAAGTAGTTTGACAGTAGTGGACACACACCTGCTGCGTCTGCATACACGAGCTATCTAGATAAAGGTTCGGTTACACAGGCGTGCCCATAGAGTTGGTTCACTTTATTCGATTCGACCGTCGGTCATAACCGAAAAGAGCTAGGAAGTGAAGAATGGCTCAGGTGTGTTTCACGGCTTCCCTCGTCGGGTTGCTGTGTTGTCTGTCGGTTCTAAACGCGTGTACGTGGGACCCGGACACGGAGCTCGAGCAGGGTCTGGACATCAGCTCGTTTGATAACGGCGCGGCTTACCTGGCTCACCTGCCGGAGATCGCGGACGCAGAGCAGTGTCAGAGTGCTTGCTGTGAGAGAGACGACTGCCAGCTCGCTGTGATCGGGACTCCGGCGGACGACGGCAGGCCAGAGTGCATCCTGGTCAGCTGTATGAAAGACGGCAAAGACGTGTGTGTTTTGACCCAGAGCACACAGTTTAAGGTGTATCGCAAGCTCCTGGATAGCGATGATCAAGAGCCTCGTTTACAGGACGAAGTTCGCTCTGTAAACGGCACAGGTACTGTACAAATTATTCTAAACCAAACGCCAAAATGCACTGGAAACCGGAAAATGACCATATGTAAAAATTAGCCTACTCTTAGGGAAAGTTTGTGGAACATTTATGTAATAAAAATTAGTTGAAAAATAAATCAAAGACAAAGTTGGCTAATGAATACTCGTGAGTCATGAATGTATTTTCAAAACATATTTACCAAAGATTTGTACAAAATGTACCTTGTCATAAAACGGACAAAATATGTAATAAAAAACGTATTGACCCATACACAGTTGGTTTTATAGCTTTCGTCTCGCGTTACTAAAAAATTGTGTTCGTTACATCACACAGACTTCAATATTTTTTTCCCCTCCAAATATGAAAAATACAATTTTAAAACCAAAATAGCTTTTTTTTAAAAAAAGGCATAACAATAAATAATGATGCCAAACTACAAATGCCGATTTAATTTGTAAAAAATGTTTCCCCCTTTTTCATGAAGGCTTATTCCCTCAACTAACAGTGTACATTAAAATTATTTGTAACAACATGCCCGATTCACCCAAAAAAATACTACTACTAATAATAATAATAAAAAAAAAAAAAAAAAATAATATAAAAATAAATAAGTAACCACAAATAAGTATTGTTATGTTATTGGTTCATGTTGTAACTTGTTTGGCCATATGTTACATGTGTGTGTGAACAACAATAAAAGGGAAGTTCAGCATTTCATGGAATATACATGAGGTTGATAAGTAATATTATAATGTTTGTTCACTGAGAAACTGTTAATAATTATCCGTGATCTTAAATAGTTTGAAATAAACGTAACACCAAAAAAGAAAAAAAAAAGAGAAAATGCAGAAACCCTCCCCTATTTCCAGAAAGTGGTGCAGCATTGTCCACTGACCTGAGCAACCTGTACTTCAGGTTTTACAAGCCAGTACTGTAAACAAAAGACTTAAACTGCAGAAGGGAAGGTAAAGTCGCATATTCCCATACCTGAATGACATCATAATTTGTGTACCACAGTAATATGTTACAACGAGAGATCTGAGGTCTGCAGTTTTATCATGAACAAATGCATTGGCACTTTGACTGCCAGTTCAAATCAGAGAAACATATTTAGGACGGTCAACACATGTACACTACAGGTGCATCTCAATAAATTAGAATGTCGTGGAAAAGTTCATTTAAGTAATTCAACTCAAATTGTGAAACTCGTGTATTAAATAAATTCTATGCACACAGATGAAGTAGTTTAAGTCTTTGGTTCTTGTAAGTGTGATGATTTTGGTTCACATTTCACAAAAACCCACCAATTAAATAAATTAGAATACTTCATAAGACCAACAAAAAAAAAACATTTTTAGTGAATGTTGGCCTTCTGGAAAGTATGTTCCTTTACGGTACATGTACTCAATACTTGTAGGGGAGTCCTTTTGCAGAATTAGGCAATTCAGTGCGGCCGTTGGCCATCGGAGACAATAGCATGTGGCAATGATGGGTGGTATGGAAGCCAGGGTGCTTTGATAGCGGAACTTCCAGGGTCAATATGCATGTCGGGGTCTGGTGTCTTATATTTCCTTTGAAAATACACCATAGATTTCTCATGGGGGTTCAGGGTGGTGAGTTTGCTGTCCAGTCAAGCAACCAACGCATCCAGGGTCATTGAACAGCTTTTGGTGCTTGGCCAGTGGGGCAGCGGTGCAAGTCCTGCTGGAAATGAACTCGCATCTTCAAAAAGCGGGTCAGCAGAAGGAAGCATGAAATGCTCTAAAATTTCTAAACTAAAATTTTTTTTTTTTTATTGGTCTTATGAAGTATTCTAATTAAATCTAATTTGGTAAAAGAACCAAAGACTTAAACTACTTCAGTCTGTGTGCATTGAATTTATTTAATACACGAGTTTCACAATTTGAGTTGAATTACTGAAATAAATGAACTTTTCCACGACATTCTAATTTATTGAGAGACACCTGTATTTTAGACTTAATTTTATTCTCGTTTTATAAGATCATGCGGTTATCCAAGTGTGGTGGGAATTTGCCGCGCTGCCTTCCCACGATTTTATTATGATGTCACAAATCAGACCTGCAAGCAGTTCATCTATGGCGGCTGTGGAGGCAACGATAACAACTTTAACTCCCAGGAGGAATGTGAGGCTTCCTGTAGTGGGGTCACAGGTAAATACCAGACAATATTTAGTGAGTGTTAACATTTCAGTTTTATGCAAACCTTTATTATGTAATAGGTTCATTGACCCTAATCCCAAATGCAATGGTGATGGATATACTTTGAGATATTGACCTACTGATCTGTTTTTATAGCAATAGTTCAAAAGTTTGGGGTTGGTTAGGGTTTATTTAACTGTTGTGAGTGTTTCATGACGCTCACAAGGCTGCATTTATTTGATTAAAAATACAATTAAAAAAAAAGCAATATTGTGAAATATTATTACAATGTAAAATACCGGATTTCTATTTGAATATATTTTAAAATGTAATTTATTCCTTTTAATACAAAGCTGAATTTTCAGCATCATTACTCCAGTCTTCAGTGGCACATGATCCTTCAGAAATCATTCTAATTTGCTGCTCAAGAAACGTTTATTATTATCAATGTTGAAAACAGTTGTGCTTATTAATATTTTTGTGCAAACCGTGATTGGTTATTTCCAGGATTCTTTGATGAATAGAAAGTTGATTTGAAATGGGAAACCTTTACTGTTGAACTTTTGATCAATTTAATGTGTCCTTTCTTTTCTTTTAATTAATTTACTTGATATTTACTGATTTGGACCTCCTGCTTTAGAGCTACACTTTTGTGTCAAGCCCTTTTCATTGTTTGGCCATCACAGCGGAGTCGTCTGTACATGTGAAGTGAGTCTACTGAAGTGCAGTGACAAAAACAGGGCATTAGATGACTGACAAAAGGAATCTTCTGTAAGGTGTGGTATTAAGTTGAGTAATTTTATTAGATTTGTTGCAGCACACAGCTGATGATTTGTATAATATGACTCAAAGGATCGTCATACTTTACTTTCATGATTGGAGCACTATATTTATGCTCCACACAGTGTGTCAGCACAGGAGCCTTGTTAGGATGTAGTATGCAAGAAATGTGGCAAAATAAAGGCAAATCAAACATCCTGGATTTGAGGCCAGCTGCCATTTGCATCTTAGTTAATGCTTTCATTGGGCATGCAGAGGAAATGCTGATAAATGTAGTGTACTAAAAGAAAAACATTGTTTTATTGAGGATTTTGGGTTTAAATCTCAAAGCACATGCATACTGGTATTGTGAGGCCCATTGCAATCACTGTAAAAGTCACTTGGAAAGGTTTTTAGAGCATATCAGTCTATGATCTGACATGTCTGTGATGATGAAAACAGAGGTTTAGAGAAAGAGACCAAAATATGAGCTTTGGAAAACCATACAACTTTTATTACAGCCTTTCTCCAGTGAAAGTGGGCACAAATCCAGTACCCACATTGTAGTTTGTGGTTGGCTGTGTGCTCCGTATGGTCAGTGTGTTGGTTCACATCCTGCTATATTTGAATGGTGTCGAGTTGATTTCCACTTAGAGTTCGTTCGTAGTAGAGTTCAGCCAGGTAACTTGACATGTGGCCTGTTTTATTACATTACTCTCAGCAAATTCTCAAAGCTAAGCGTATAGTTGTTTTAATTTTATGGGCTGAAATCAAAACTACTTCAGTCAAAGTCAATTAGGTCTTCTTTTCTACAGCTTGGACAACTTCAGTGAGTTTCAGTGGGTTTATGCTGAATGTCTTAACAAATTGGTTTCAACTTACTCTGGGTTGTTGAATAACCGGTTTGGTGACCTCTATACAGATGGATTACCTGTCCTCGACAAAGGCATGACAAACACATTAGCTGTCACTCTTTTTCTTTTACCTCTTTCCTCTTAAGCATTGCATTTAAACATGTGATAGATTTAGACTGAGAAGGAAAGAGGAAAGGGATTTTCAGTTTTCTTTAAGGAGTCATTGTGCTTTGTTCCTGCTGTATCCGAATGACCCTTTGTGATCCGTGGAATTACCAGTTTTATGAGATGAGATGATGTTTAATTGGAAAAAGATGCCATCTGCTTCCAATAGAAACGCTTCGGCAAAATCCTATCATTGTCATCAGGAAATCATACGAAGGATTTTATTTACAACACTCCGGACTGTTTTGTGTTATGCAACGTAATTGTGTGTGTGCCGGTGTGTTTGTGTGAGGGTGTGTTACAAATTGTGCAACCGTGTCCATGAGACTTGCACTACATTTTAAAAAAAAAAAATTTATAGAACATTCCTGTTCATTTTCCTTAGAAAAGATAAGTTTAGTTTGGTATTTTCTTACTGAATTACTGACCCCAGATTTTGAATGGTAGTGTAAGATAAGTTAATTTATTTTAAAGACATTAATACTTTTATTGCATTCAACTGATCAAAAGTGACATGACTTCTGAGCTTTCTATTCTTCAAATAAATCCTGAAAAAAAGTATTATCAATTCCACACACACACACACGAAAACTATTAAGCAGCACAACTATTTTTAACATTGATAGCAAGAAATGTTTCTTAGGCACCAAATTAGAATATTAAAATGATTTAAAAGGATCATGTGACACTGAAGACTGGAGTAATGACTGCTGAAAATGTAATATAATATATTAAATAAAGTATATTGTAATAATATTTCACAATTACTGTTTGTACTGTATTTCTTATCAAATAAATGTAGGCTTGGTTTTAAAACATTTAAAAACAAACACAAGGAGTACCAACTTTGAAATGGTAGTGTATGTCTCTTGTTCAGAAATATATAGTTATATACACACACAGTTTAGTCATTTAAAGTGTCTCTGTTCTCTTCAGTTGCTGTGCCCGAGGATTCTCATTCCGTCTCTCAACGCAGCAGAATGTCTCAACCTGAAAACAACATTGGTAATCAAATCTGTCTGTTATCAAGATGTCCCAGTGAGACCGGTTATGGCACAGCTGAAGAGTGATGCTTAACTGACTGAATATTTTGTAAATAGTAAATCATCAGAGCTCTCAACAATCATGCTCAACTAATAATATTGAATAAAATGATCAAATAGGCACTGCTCAATTCTGATAATTGGTAATAATAAGAAATGTTTCTTGAAATCAGCATATTAGAATGATTTCTGAAGAACCATGTGACGCTGAAAACTGAAGTAAGTATTAAAAGTTTGTCTAGGGGTCCAGGACACGTTTACATGGTCGTCTTGAACTAAGCATACTAAGCTTTTACACCGGAGATTGTATTGACATCTTACACTTAAGTATTTTGTCTTTAGTAGTATCCATTTGACCAGGTTCTTGTGACCGATAACAAACAATATTCTGTATCTCTCTCTCCTCAGATGTTGAACCTCTTCCTGAAATGACATCAGAGGAATTCAAGGGTATTTTAGCATTATTTTTCTACTATTTAAATTAAATAGGTTTAACTGGTTTTACATTGTCCACAACTTTAAGCAGAGTACAGTTATACACTATTGGTTCTAATGGCTTCTTCCCATCGTGTCAGCAAAGTGTCTGGCTCCCGCACAGACCGGACTCTGCAGAGCCTCTATTAGACGCTATTACTACAACGATGGCATTTGTCAACCGTTCACCTTTGGAGGCTGTGGTGGAAACGAGAATAATTATAAAACTGAAGAATCATGCATGACCACCTGCACAGGTACTATTGTGTGACTGTTCATTTCCAGATTGCTATAAATCATTATGGAATGATAACTCTGTGTGCTTGCATCGCAGTGAAGGTCATTCCCAGCAGCACGAAGGACCCTGTCGATCCCAATTCTCCTAAGAGCTTTGAAGGTAAAAGGCTAAGAATCTGTGTCAGATTCTATATCAGCTGTTACGAATTTCTGTATTTCAAACATTGCCAGTAATGGAATAGTGTAATGTTTATACAATATAACCAAACTTTCTTTATCCTGTAACTTAATACAGAAACCTGTGCTGCGCCATCCGACTCTGGCCCGTGCCGTGCAGCCTTCCAGAAGTTTTACTATGAGCCCAGCACTCAGTCTTGTAAGCGCTTCATCTATGGAGGCTGCCAGGGAAACCTAAACCGCTACAGCAGTGAGGAAGAGTGCATGGCAACTTGCTCCGGGAAAGACGGTAAGAGGACAACAGGAATTCTCCTTCCGGTTTTAAGTATGTGTCTTTGTTTTGCTGGTAGCTTATGTTGTTGTATGTCTTTTTCTATAGGCCGTTTTGATGGACGTACACGTAGCCGCTGGACTCCAGGTAAGGCATTGTTAAATACATGATATGTTTTTTTACTCATTTTCGACATGAGAATACCCAAGGAAGCTGACATGGTGTTAAAGCACCAAATAAACATCCAACCAGTTATAAAATGGATTTTAAGTTCTTTTAATTTATATACCCACACTTGTTTCCAAAAGTTCAAAAGTTTGGGGTCAGTTAAAATATTTGTTAAAGAAATTAGCATAGCAAGAACACATTAAACTGATCAAAAGTGATCGTAAAGATATTTATTTTTCAAATGATTTTTATTTTAAATAAATGCCGCTTTTTTGAACTTTTTATTCATCAAAGAATCCAGAAAATAAATGTATCACGTTTTGCACAAAAATATTAAGCAGCTCAACTGTTTTCAACACTGATAATAATAATAAGAAATGTTTCTTGAGCAGCTGATTTCCGAAAGATCATGTGACAGTATTACTGTTTTTACTGTATTTTTGATCAAATAAATGCAGCCTTGGTGAGACTTTTATTACAAAATTGAACATGTCTTGTGTCTCTCACTCGCAGCCTTCTTCCCTAGTGGCCACCCTGGCCATCATGTCTGCCCTACTTCTGGTAGGTTTGATCCTGATCGTAGTGCGCAGAAACTCCCAAACGAGTCTCTTCATATTGGACGATAAGGAGGAGTTACTGCCTACAGAGGAGCAGGTGTCCTATGAGAAGCTGCCCAAAGAAGTCTCAAGCTAAAGCCAGAGGACTTTTAGTGTCTGGTACGAAGATCCATCTCATGACACTCCAACATTGAGCTGAATTAAAACTACTAAGTTACATTAAAGTTCCAAGTTAAGAATAAAGTTTTTGTTTCATTATTGTTTAAATTAGATATTCTACACCATTTTTTAACTGTAAAAGGGGGATATGTTGCACTATGATTTGGTGAGTTGGTTGAAATACTCCTATTACCTTCTTTGTCATCTGTCACTTTTTATGGTTATAATCCTACATAGAGGTAAATCAGCTTTCAGGGATGTATTTATTGTCACAAGCAACAATAACGTCACTTGTATGTATACATTTATAAATTAGAATTGATTGAGTTGATTTTTAAAGGCTTATAACACTCATGGCACATTTTTAGTGAGAATGATTCGATGTCATTAATAAGACGTTAAGTCATTAAATCATTGCTACAGTCCATAGCCTTGTTCTTTGATTGTAAGCATATAAAAATGCAGTAGATATGAGAAAATACAATATATCATAACAGAAAATGTTTTATATGAACATATATTATCCTGTAGTATGGATAGACTTTTGATGACTCTTTGCCCACTAATGAATGTCCTGTAACTGTGACCTATAACTGTTTAATTCATATCAGCCTATACTTTTTTTTTAAAAAAGCATTGTTATTTTGAAATCTTCAATAATAAAGAAAATTTATTCAGTTCGGTTTCTTTTTCCAAGTACTGATTTGTTGATGTGTAAGCTTGCCAAGAAGCACTAGGGCAGACCGGTGCTAGTCACACGAGGAAGTTGTCAGAATATTTATTTAAATCCAACATTGCCTGTTGGTTTCAAACACCATCTTTGTCAGAAAGTAGGATCATTTTGGATTTAACCCTTCAAGCTAAAATTCCAGTGTCATTATAGCTCTTGGGTAACTAAGTGAACACATTTAAACCATTAGAGCAAGAGTTAACTATATAATGAAGGTAGATTATATCCAGAAGGTCACGACCAAGGGATTTTTCATGAATGTCAGGGGCAGGTTGTCATGTGTGTTATATGTTGTAATGTTTTACATGTTTTTTGCATGTTACCTTTTCCGTCTCATCTGTTTCCTGAATTAAATTTTTTTAGTTAAAATATTAAATGAATCATTTCTGAAGCATCATGCTGAAAATTTGGCTTTATCACAATAAAAAATATTTAAAATGTATTAAAATGGAAAACGGTCATTTTAAATGATATTTCTCATAGATTTGCTGGGCAATAACCGTGTGAATGTTAATGAAATTTAAAACTTTTAAAATATGTTCCTAATCAGAAATGGACTTTCAATAAATCAATTTTTTGAAAGTCTATTTCTGATTAGGTAAATATTTTAGGTACTGTTAGAGCAAAAAACAAAAAATAGCCCTTAGTTGTCATTCAAATTCACATCTGAATAGCCACTAGGGGGCGATGGTGGATTTGATGGTGGCACAAGTTTTTACGAATACAAGGAAATGCAAAGTTAGTTCTCTATTATTTTGGTTTTGTTTTAATTAATATCACATGTACCACACTCCAATAATGAAAGTGTGTTTTAGATTCTCAAGTCTTTTACTCTGAATGAAAACTGTAAATAAAGAGTCACAGACATGAGACACTTGTGAGAAAAGGAATAAAACCCCCTTAGTATCTAGTAAAACAAAATATGTTTTAAAAATCCATTTTTAACTAAGAATGTGTTTAAATTACTGTTCTATCATGTTTCTAAACAGTTGTTGCTGTATGGGGTAAGGGCACAGTGAACCCCATTTATAATTTGTTAAGAGCAAGTCTCACACACCGAGCAGCATTTGGAATGTAGGTTCTGTCTTTGTCTCAGTAAGCATAGAGCTCTGAAATTAGGTCATAAAGACCGAGCGATTAGCTCATTTCCCAGTCATGTAAAATCACCCCCTCCACTCACACAGAACAGGCAAAAAAGGAAGGCAGGAGAGCATTACAAAAAGTTTGCCTAACATGGCCAGCTTACTACAAAGTCTTTGTGTCGAGCATTACAAGTTTACCAGGAACAAACTGACTAGGCACACTGAAACACATTCACAGTGAAAGAAATAACTCAAAAGGTCTTCATGGAGGTGTTTTAGAAAACCTAAGAAAGTGGTAGGAATGAGGGGGTCGTGGCTCACACTTAGATCATGAAAGTGCAGTGTGGGAAACGCAGCATGTTTACAGAGCCCCATCCGTCTACTGCGGGGCTCCAGGATGTTGTAAGGGCCCTTTGTGTTTGAGTGTGTATCTGAGCCTTGGCCTATGTAACCCCTGCATGTTGTCAGTGCCCGTGGTCATCTGGTTTCCATCCTGCGTAAGTGTAATTGTGCTTATTTAGTGTGACACCCCTCCTTTCTCCTCCACTCCCTCCTCACCTATCATCACACCAGCTGCCCGACTAACTGCAGCGATGCTCGGCATTCCATGAATGTGAGAGCGCCAAGCCTCCAAATGCACCCAAACACACAATCATCTTGAGTCAAGTTATTGAGTTTTGAAAAGACATTTCTAAACAGATTGCAAAATCTGTCAAACTTTTGTCCGCAAGGAAATGTTAAAAGGTGGAGGGACGTTTTTATCCTAGAGAGCATCTGATTGTGTAACCAACAGAAGAGCAATACAACAACACAGCATGAAGAATAACACAAACTTTAAAGCTGCTAGTTTGAAAATATATCATCTACTCCACTTTCCCGTCAAACCAGGAGCTTTAAAGTTTGTGTTCTTCTTCATGCTGTGTTGTATTGCTCTTCTGTTGTTCACAAGTCTTCAAGTGATACGAATTCGCAGGTCAAAGTTCACAAAACTTGAACTTTGGAATGCAGCGAAATTCTAATGCCCTCGAGTTTCCATTCTCCCACATTTGCATGTGATTTATTTTCTTAAATTGGATCATGGAACTTTGACCTCTCTATTGCCATCTGTGGTTTAAACATCAAATTACATGTTTTTTTTTTATTTTGGCACAAAGTGTATATATATATATATATATCTATACAAAACAAATCTTTTAGTTGAAGTGTAAAAGCAGTTATATGGTTTTCTCACCTGTGGTGAGTTAGTTGTTCGAATGTGTTGTTTACCCTAGTAAAACTCACAAGCCCTTTCACCGCTGCATCAGTTCCTCCACTGCAGCCCTCTGCACCTCTGAGGCCTGTCACCACGTCTCTAGTGCCTGACAACAGACTACACTGAAAAACACCAGAAGACCAACACAAACCACATCTGACTCAAAACAGAGGTAGAGAGAGAATGACACAGGAGAAAGACACTGAGAAGACATGTCATGGATCTGGAAAGACGGGGTTAAGATAAATGACATAGGAGAAGAAGAAAGAGTACAGTGAGAAAGCCACTGCTGATGATGTCGTGGCTTTGGCTCTCTAGAGCGTGGAGAGGGCCGGGCCTGAGTGCAGTGCTGGGGGGTGGGGGCCATGGATTGGGTCCTGGCAGAAAGGGGGACTGTAATTTGAGTGACCCCCATCTCAAATTGAAAGCAGTTGTGAATTCTCTCGAGGGTAAAGTTTAAAAATCCAGACTCAGTTCATGGTTCCCACGACACAGTCCGACCTCCCTCCTCACTCCATCCCGATGTCCCTTCTTTCTCTCGTTCCTTTCTAAAGTCACTAGTCTCCGTGCCTATAAATGGGAAGTCTGGTGGCAGTTTCGAAGAACGGTCTGCACTGAAAAAGGCAATAAGGACTCACGGCATCCATGCTTATTAAAAGAAATCTGGAGATTATAAAATGCCTCTGAAATGGAAAATAGTTGAGGCAGATAATTTAAGAGACGGTTGGGTGGCTAGACCGCACCCACCTTGTTTTTCTTTCTACTTTCTTTATCATTCTATGGTAGTCTTTATATTTCTTAGGAAGACAAAAGCCTTTCTATTTAAGCATCTGGGTAAACAAAATGGCACTTATTTATTTTTTGTTGAGATTTAATCATTTAACCAAATGTACATTAAAAATGCAATTCTCATGCAACGATTTAAATGTTTTTGATTTATGAATTTAAATTTATGTTGATATTTTTCAAGGGACATAAAGTCAAATGTCCTGAAATCATAATAAAGGAAAAAAAGCCTAATTAAGAGAAGGAAATTAGTCAAGTCAAGTGAGCTTGTCATTCCGCCAGATATGGAGACATACAATGGAATAAAATGTTGTGCCTCACAGAACCACGGTGCTACACATGTAAACATGAACAAATGTGGGCATACATACATAAGACATAAAGGTATCTAAACATATAACCTATATAGATCTACACATACATAGCCTATATAAACAGTAAAAAAAACGATATAAACCTACACATAGGTTTGTGCTTAATGCTTTACATAAGTACTTTAGATGAACCTAAATGCTTTACATAAGTACTTTAGATAAAACTTAGACATACTTGGATTTACATGGTACAAACATAGTGCTGAGGTACATATTAGAATGCAATAGACATTCAGGGCAAAAACACTGCAAACAGGGAGAGTGCAAGATTAGAGAGAAAACATTTTTTTAAGTGTCCATGCAGTGCATATATATATAATTTTTCTAAAGAAACACTGCCAAACAGCGACACCAGCAGGTAAAGTTACAGTGGGAGTCAGTGACTCTCTTGCCTCCCCCGAGCCCATTGAGTTTTAATAGACACCCTGAAGCATGCGGTGGGTTTAGTGGGGGGTAATTGAGAATGAATGGGGAAAAGTCACGTGAGAGAGGGCAATGCTTCCATCGCGATATGATTGAATATGACTGGTTATGATGGGCTGTGATTGATTCATGCGATAAATCCCACCTCTTGTGTTTGTGTGCACTCTGTGTTCGCGAATCAGTCTGTCTGAATGAACAATATAATGGCGTTAATGGGAAGGCTAATTAAACAAAGTAAGTAAACAACTCACACACTTAGATATAATCACTTTGTAACGTCAAAGACTTGGAATGGCCTGAAAACATGATCTGTGGGAGTTTTTAGTGATTAATCAGCTTGGTTAAATTTAAAGTATAATCTCCGTGTCTATGACCAGGATTATGACTGCTGACTGATTTAAAAAAAAAAAAAAAAAAGTTAAAAGTTAACTATTAAAAAGAAAAGTTCACAAATAAAATATATTGTTTAAGTTGTTACTGCCTTGAGTTATTATTTTGGAATAAATTTAAAATGCTTAAAATAAAAACGTTATGTGATTCATACTTGACTTTAATAAATAGAATATTGATTACATTGTTAATGTAAAAATATAAAATAGAATTGAATTGTTTTTTTTCTCTTTTTCTGATAAGTAATGTTTATAAATATATAAATCTTTATATAATTATATATCAAAGTCAGAAAATAAATCGATATCAACGAAGGATCAATATCAATGAAATAAGTCTCTTAAAATATCAGATACAGCGCAGTTGCACTATGGGCGTCCCGAGTTCGAACCCCAATTCTTGGACCTTTCCCGATCCACCCCTCTCCCACTTTGCTTCCTTTCATTACACTATTCTAAAGGCAAAAACACCAAAAATAAATCTTTAAAAAAATCCCACACACACTTTTTACTTTTGAAAATATATTTAAAAATTGTTTTGAAATTAAAACTCACAAATCATGGTGTGAGTCAAATATGTATAACCTTTTACTTAAAGGTTGCGCCACATGATATTTTGAGAGTCATTAAATTTGAACTTTTCTTAAAAATGGCATAAATGTTTTTCAAAACCATAAGAAATGTGTTTTTAAACTATACTAAACTAGATTTTCTGTAAGGGGTGCAGATGTGGTGGTGTTTTAGCTCCGAGGTTCACAACGCAAGTCTGATAAGAGAAATTAGAGGTCTAATGTCATTTGAGTTTCCCAATCCGTCCACCCGCTTATTATGAATGTTGTTGTTTCAGCAAAGTGCTGGCAAGCTTAAATCATCCAATCAATTACGTTCTTGATTAACCGAGACAGTCTGGGCTACAGCACACCTGACCCATGCAAGAGAAGAGGATTTATTTGGAAAACACTGGCATATCATCTAATCGATGCCTGAAGATTCTCCTTTTGGAAAACGATGATGTTGTTGTAGGTAAAAATATGGCATTCAACCATAATTTCTATAATCTTTTTGGCAGTACAACTGATTGCTGAATGTAAGCCTTGCCCAAGTAAACACAACCGCACACAGAACTGATGGGAGCCTCAGCATTGTCTCAGATGACACATTGCCAGCATAAAACTAACTGTTGGCTAAATGCTTCCAGACTGCAGCTGTAAGGTTTTTTCTCGGTTGTTTCTATTGTTACGATCTCAGTCCAAAATACCAGTTAGGTAAAATGTGTGCGGTAGCCTTTATGACGGCCAAGTATGTGTGTGGCAGACTTTATAAGCAATGAATCGTATTTACGGTTCAATAAGAATTACAGGCTTGTTCCATACAAAAATGAGTGATCTTATGCAGAAGGGAGAGGCTTCGGTTTGATGTCAGACATGAGGAAAGTTGTTTAAGGTCATCAGTTTGAGTCTGAACCTCACTTTCTCTCTCCTTCCCTCTCTACATAAGCACCATTGTGTATTTGCACGATAAAATCAGGAGGAAGGAATGTTTGGGGCTGATTCAAAAATGTAAATAGCATTTTAATTTACAAAGATGTCTTATATGTTGACTTGGAGAAACAAGCTTTGTGTGTCTAGAACATTGATTTGTTGCGTAAGAAACATGTTTAAGACTGATAAGCTGTAAAACCTCGTTATGTGTGAAATATCTTGACAGCTTCACACGCTGTAGCTCTGAAGGGAGTAAATTAATGCTTTGTTATTTAATGGCACTAATTGCGAGTTGTGGTGCGATTTATTTTCCTGCAGTCCTGTGCGTGCTCACCTTTATGCTGGGTGGATTGTTCTGTTTTATTAGTTAGGCTGTGTCCCCAGCTATTTGGATTCAAGCCCTCAGAGACACCGTCTGGGCCTGTAATATCACACAAGGAGCATGATGAAGTGTTTTGGTGTGACTCAATGACACACAGAAGGTCAAAGTCTCTTGGAAGCATTTATCATCTGAACTTTGAAAATTGCACTGCTGCTGATAGTCTCAACTGGAATGTCTTTGGAGTTAAACCCGATCAGCAATCGTTCTCATGTTTGGTGATTGAGGCTCTCTTGGGAAAGAGGTCACGACTGGTATGACCGGACCTCGGTCAGTCTTCAGAAAGAACATATCTATTCATTTTAGGTTAGTGTTTGTGACAGTGTTATGTACTCTTTGTAATATTTATTAATATTTTAATTACACTGTAAAAAATTATTTTCAAAATTGGTAATAAAGCAAAGATAGAGTGCGTTATTGATATTGGTTAATGGTCACATGACATGCAGGTTAAACAAATAAACCATTTAAATTTTTTAGTAAGTGTTTAATTTTGTTTGATGTTGTTTTACAATTATTTATTTTAATTCTACATTTTTTATGATTTATTAGCTTTTCATTAAACTCACAAACACCAGTTTTATTTTATTTTATTTTTTGTTTTTTTTTTTTTGCAAAACTTGATCTAATGTCATGTTTAATGCATCATGCTGTTAATTACAAAAAAATGTAATATATTATTTTACTATTAGTATTTTTATATCAATTACAAGATTGTCCTTTTTAAATCAATGTGATAAACGAGTTAGGTCAAAAGTAATCTAAAAGTAGTCTGATTATATTGCCTAAAATGTGTAATGTAATGGATTACGTTACTAACATTGTTTTAAAATGTAATTTGGAATCAGTAACAGACTACAATTTGTGAGTAATCTACCCAGCTCTGGATGTATTTAACTATTTTATAGTACGTGGGTAGCACAGACTTCAATGAGAAATGCCATTTGACATTGTTTCCGAGATGGCGGTGGATATCATGCTCAGCAATGAGCTAAAAGAAATGTTAAAGAAACATAAAAACTTTCACTTTCCACTCTGCTCAAATTTTAATATTGAGTGAGAGAAAGTGAGAGTACATTTCTGTTATGTTGCATATTTTGAAGTGTTTTCACTTTCAAGATCTGGATCCAAATGATGATGTACTCTGTAAGAAACTCTTTCCGGTAATATGCCAATATGATCTAAGAAAGAAAACGGTTGCCTGCCAAACAATCAAAACATAGTTCTCATACAGTCAGATATTCTCCCACAGAGTCTTCCTGTACAGGTAAAGTACTTGTTAGAGGATATGACATCATTCAATGAGAATACTTCTCAGAGAATATTTCGGATGTAGAGTCATCTAATTTACAAAGGATCAGGCTTTTTAGTGGGCTGCATATCAGACACCAAAAATAGCTACTTGAGCCAAGTCTGGTAAAGAGTATGCTGTAGAAATGTCTGCTTATGAATGAACGTCTTGAGGGTGGAGATCTGGATTGAACAACACAGAAGATAATTGGCACAGGTCTTGTTGAGCTCTGGGTGGCCATTGACTGTAGGCTTCCCCACAGCTGCCCTTAAAAAAGAAGGTTTTCGGGTGGACAAATAGAAGATGTAAAATATTAGAGCCCACCAAAAATGCCAGTTATATCCTTTTGAACATTGGGCTAAATGTTTTAAAGCAATAGTCCAGGTTCACCTCAAATCAACATTTGTGGTATAATGTAATTTCCACCTCTTATTTATTTAGTTTTTTTAAAAGCAAACATCTGGGTTACAGTAAAGCATTTACAATGGAAGTTAATGCGGTCAGATCTTTTTTTTTATTTAATTTTTGCCTTTAATTTGAAAGGACAGGAAGCAAAGTAAGAGAGGGATGGGATCAGGAAAGGTCCAAGAGACAGGACTCGAACTCAGGATGCCCAAAGTGCAACAGAGCTGTACGTCGACGAGCTGCCCATGAGGCTATCAGTGCTAACAAATGGGGTCAGATCTGTAAATGTTAAAATACTTACTGTTTCTATATTACAGCCAAAAATGTTAAACAATGTGTGATACCATGTGTGAAAATGTGTACTAACGTTTTCTGTGTAAAGTAATAACCAATTTAACGACTTTGTTGCAATGACAACATAAAGGCTAATACACAAGTTTTAACAATATAATTAAAGGGATAGCTGACCCAAAAATAAAAATTCTGTCATTAATTACTTACCCTCATGTGGTTCCAAACACATAACATCTTCATTCATCTTCGGAACACAAATTAAAATATTTTTGATGAAATCTGAGAGCTTTCTGATCCTCCATAGACAGCAACGCAACTACCACGCTCAAACGTAGTAAGGACATCGTTAAAATGGTCCATGTGACATCAGTGGTTCTATCTTAATTTATTGGGGGGGGAAAAGCTACTAGAATAATTTTTGTGCGCAAAGAAAACTAATGACTTTATTCAACAATTTCTTCTCTACCATGTAAGTCTTTGCCGCGCGTTCACGAGAGTACCACAACACGTTTCGGTTTTCATCAAAAATATGTTAATTTGTGCTCCGAAGATAAACGAAGGTCTTACGGGTTTGGAACGAGGGTGAGTAATTAATGACCCAATTTTCATTTTTGGGTGAACCATCCTTTTAATGTAAGTGCTTTTATAAAATTATATGCTTCACATTTTTCTAATGCTTCAAAAATTGGCCCCATTCACTTCTATTTAAAGCCAAAGTATTTAAGAAAAGGATGTTTAGCATTTGATAGCATGCATGAAACCAGGTGCAGGCCACATGCACACTACAAAATGTTATTCTGTCCAGCAGTGTCCACGCTATTTTTCTCCGGAAGTTATGAACAATGAAAATGCCTTCGTACTCTTGGATCTCTTGACCATCCCACCTAAATGCTTATCAGTGCTGGCTTCTGTTATTTTTGCCATCTTTCGGTAGTTTGTTGTTACTCCATCTCATCAGTTTTTTTTTTAACTGTGAAAGAATATGCTGGCTCACAAACTAATTAGTGCAAAACAAACAAACAAACAAGGTGCATATTGCATATAAAAAAAATCTGGCTGTATACAGTACATGTGTACTATGCTGATGATTAAATTTACATCACGCACACTGTATACATACCCTAGTGTACATGTAAAAAAAAAAACTTTGGGCTTAAGTGCTTCACTGTGACCACCATGACTTTTTAAGAGGTGCATAGATTTATTTTTTATTTTTGTGGTAATGACTATTACACACCAAATTCTGCCAGTTGAGCTTAATTTAACCCAGAATATCCCTCTATGCAAACTGTTTTAATAATGTCCAGGCATGCCTTTTAGTTGGTAAAAATGTGCTTTGCCCTTAAATGCTTAAATATTTCAGGCATCTATTTACAAAGAAGGAAAATGAAGTGACTCAAACAATGTTACTGCCACCAGCTGCGGGAACAGCTCGCAAGCCACACAGCACCTCCCTGTTCCCATTTGCCTCAGTAACAGGTGTGGAGCCATGCCATCGCCTGCATTTCACAGAGACTTGTGGTATATAGCGATCAAAACCGGAGCCACAGACAGAACATTGCTCTCACGCTGAGCCATCACATCTAGTTCAGAGATGGACAGAGACAGGATGTAGGCACTCTGTTTACTTTCACAAAAGGCTCCAGCCATTTCCTGTGGGTCATTTTGTGACTGAAAGCAATAGTCTTGGGTTCAATGGTTTGCAGTTCAGCTGACCATCTCTTCATTTCTGTTGACCTGTCCCCTCAGAAACAATAAAATGATGTGTCTTCACTTGGCGGACGCCACAAAGCAAATTATATCTTGTTTGGAAGGTGATACTTATACAAGTGAAATGAATGAGGAGTGCTGTTTTATGCTTCACAATGGGTTTTTTGTGGAGGTATCTGGACAGCCATACCTGTACAAAAATAAGTCTTTGGTTTGTATTTCACCTAGACAATCAAATGTCATAATCTTCAGTTTGGTCAAATTCTTCATGAAAACAAAGTCATTTTTTAGTCATCAAGTGAATTTGATTTGAACTTAAACTGCCACATTTAATAAAATTTGACAGATTACAGTAGTCTTAAAGCTGTAAACCCAGTTAAGACTACTAATCTTTGATTCACTTACGAGTTGATTTGTTGTGGAAACAATATGATGAGATTCAAGTTGAAAGTCGAGTTATCTCAAAATGCAATTGTCACATGAATAAAAAAATAAAAAATATCAACTTTGGCTAAGTGACGGAGAAGTTGAAAATAAAAAGTAGCAGCAGCAATAATCATACAGAAGCCTGTTTCTACCTCAGTGAAACTTTATGAGTTGTGAGTTTATATTTCGTAACTGCAACATCTCACAACTGTCACTTTGTCTCACATTCGCGACTTTATTTCTAACAGCTGTTACATTATATTTCACAGTTGCAACTATTTCTCACATTTGTGATTATTTCTCAATTTATCTAATATTTGTGACTTCATTTCTTATAAATTGCAGCTTTATATCGCACAACTGCAACTTTATATCTCACAATTGTTACTTTATGTCTTACAGTTGTAGCTATATCTCATAATTGTGAAATATTTCATAATTACAACAATTTCACACAATTGCAACTTTGTTTCACAATTATGACTTTATATCTCTCAGTTGTGACTTCATATCTCGCATATACCTGTTGAAAAAACCAGCATATGCTGGTTAGGTATGTTTTGAAGCATGGCTGCTGGTTTGAGCTGGTTATGAGCTGGTTTAAGCTGGTCCTTAGTTGGTCATGTGCTGGTTATGAGCAGGAGCTAGTTGCTTAGGACCAGCACTGACCAGCTAAGGACCAGCTTTAAACCAGCTCAAACCAGCAACCATGCTTCAAAACATACCTAACCAGCATATGCTGATTCTTTCAACAGGGATGTGACATTATATTGTATAATTGCAACTATTTCTCACAATTGTAACTTTATTTTTCAGAATTGTGACTTTATATCTCACAAAACTGTAATTAATATTCCACCGGTCGTGACTTTAGTAGTTATGATAGTTACGCTTTATATCTCAAAAACTGTGACTATATCTGGTAACGCAGCAGCAGAGGGAGCCCTCGCCAGGTACTGGACGTGCTCCACTCCTCTGCTTTCACTTCTGTTGGACTCTCACATATAAACTGCGGACAGTCCATGTGCTATCGTGAAGATTGCCAGTTTATATGCATTCCAAGCGTTCATTCGTTCTATGTTCCCTGATTATTTCCTGTGTATGATTCTGCTTACTTCGTTGACTACACGGTATTTGTCCTTCTGCCCCTTTTGTTTGACGCCTGATGGAATGATGTTTTGTTTGGACTCATTGCCTGCCTTCAACTTTGTCTCTGTTTGCCCTTGGTATGACGAACGATCTGCTGCTCTCTGACTTTGGACCCTTGCCTGATTATCGAATCTGTTTAAAAGCTTGACCTTTAATAAACTTCGATCAGGATTTAACCAACTCCAAGCGTCTCCGTTACAGAATACTTCATCACCTATGAATCCAGCGGAAGTGTCGAATCTGCAAGCAGCATTCTCATGCCAAGCTGAAATGCTCCAGAAATATCAGGAACAACTCACCAAGCTGCAGACTGTCAACGAACACCTGACGCACTACATTCGATCTCTCCCTCCACCCACTCCTAAGATCGTAAGTCTTGCTCTTCCTGACAAATTTGACGGTACCGCTGAGCAATACAAGGGCTTCATTCGCCAGTACAAGTTTATCTGGTTCATCAAGGAGAGAGATTCGAATCAGAGGGCAAAGGGTGTGCTTTCATCATGACACTGTTGATGGGCAGAGCTATCGACTGGGCAGCAGCTGTTTGGGACTCGGATTCACGCCTGAGGAATTTAGTGACGTACTTCATTCAACAACTCCGTGAAGTGTTTGAATATCCGCACGGCGGAAAGGACGTTTCAACAGAGCTCATCAATCTGACACAAGGTAATCGTTCCGCTGCTGAGTTTGCCATTGAATTCAGAACGCTCGCTGCCCAGAGTGGATGGAATGATGTTGCTTTAAAAGCTATGTTTCACAAAAGTCTCAACGGCGATCTTCAGGTAGAACTTGCATGCAAGGGTGAGGAGTCCTCATTCTCTGATTTTGTCACACTCGCCATCAGGATTGATAAGCTCCTAAAAGGAGAAGTGGAAAAGATGAGTGAACCAACGATCTCACACCCAACCCTGTTGAAATGTCTTCCCCTGAGGAACCCATGCAACTAAACGTGTCCTGACTATCTGAGAGTGAAAGAGAACGGAGACGACATCAACGACTGTGTTTGTTTTTACTGCGGTGAATCAGGCCACCGCAGTTTAGGATGCCCCCACAAGCTTCAAAATGATCCCTGGGTAAATATTGAACATTTTGCTTTTGCTTTCCCTTTTAAGCAACAAGTCATTCACACTCCCTTTTGTCTTAAGGACTGATACTCTCTCTCTTGACCTCACAGCGATGATTGACTCCGGAGCCGCTCTGAATCTCATCCACCAGGACACCGTAACCAAATATCAAATCCCTACACAAATGTGCACCCCACCTATCCAAGTCAAGGCTATCGATGGTGAATTGATTGGAAGAGGCATCACTCACCAGACCAAAACACTCACCCTCCAAGTTGGAACCCTTCATAAGGAATCCATCGCCTTTTACATCATCGACTCTCCCAAACACGAACTTGTTTTAGGATATCCATGGCTCTCTACTCACAACCCCGAACTCTCATGGCATCAAGTTGAATTGACACGCTGGTCATCTTTCTGTATGAGTCACTGTATCACTGCAACACCCCAATCATGTCTCGCAACCAGTGTGGAAAGCCCTGAGACACACAAGAAAGTTAATATTCCCCATTGTTATCAAGATCTCTCTGATGTATTCAGCAAGGTAAAAGCCACACAACTTCCTCCACATAGACCTGGGGACTATGCCATCGATCTCCTGCCTAACACACAACCCCCCAAGAGTAAAGTATATCCACTTTCCAGAAACGAAAGTCAAGCCATGGAAGAGTATGTGGATGAAGCCTTGAAATCCGGGTTTATCCATTAACCATTAACCTCCCCAGCAGCTGCAGGATTCTTCGTGGAGAAGAAAGATGGTGGACTAAGACCGTGTATTGATTATAGAGGACTGAATAATATTACTGTTAAGTTTCGCTATCCCCTTCCTTTAGTGTCATCAGCACTAGAACAACTCGGAGAAGCCAAAATCTACACCAAGCTCGATCTTCGAAGTGCATATAATCTCATCAGAATCAAAGAAGGGGATGAATGGAAAACAGCTTTTCTCACCACTAGGGGGCACTATGAATATCAGGTAATGCCGTATGGGCTTGCCAACTCTCCCGCTGTATTCCAATCTTTCATAAATGAAATCTTCAAGGACCTCCTGAATAAATTTGTGGTTTCATACATCGACGATATCCTCGTATTTTCCAAGACAGAACACAAGCACATTTCCCATGTCAGAAAAGTCCTTTCTCGGCTCTTCGAGAATGAATTATGTCAAGGCAGAAAAGTGTGAGTTCCATGTTAATCAAACTTCATTCCTGGGTTACCACATCAGCTCACAGGGCGTCAAGATGAACGACCTCAAAGTTCAGGCAGTCACTGAATGGCCCCAACCTAGAATCGTCAAGGATCTGCAGAGATTTCTAGGCTTTGTCAATTTCTACAGGAGGTTTATCCGAAATTATAGTATGGTTGCCTCTCCTCTCACCTCCCTCCTCAAGAATAAACTGGTTTGGACTTCGGAAGCTAACAATGCGTTCAACGCATTGAAGGAACGATTCACAACAGTCCCTATCCTAAAACATCCTGATCCGAACGAACCCTTCATACTAGAGGTGGATGCCTCAGACTGTGGCATAGGTGCTATACTCTATCAGAGACAAGGACAACCAAGCAAATTGTATCCATGTGCTTTCTTCTCCAGAAAACTAACCTCCGCTGAGCGCAACTATGATGTTGGAAATGAGGAAGTACTGTCCATGAAAGCAGCGATCGAAGAATGGCGTCACTGGCTTGAGGGAGCTCTTCATCCCTTCCAAGTGATTACAGACCATAAGAATCTTGTTATGGTGTTGGGGTTAATATATAAATTTTTTTATATTATATGAGTGCCAAGCATCTTAACCCCGGCAAGCCTGTTGGGCATTATTCTTCACATGCTTCAATTTTACTGTAACTTATCGGCCTGACAGCAAGAATGGAAAAGCAGACACTCTGTTTCCCGACAATATGACCTTTCCACAGAGCATCTCATCACCGGTCCCATTCTACCCAGCTGGATCATCCTAGCCCCAGTCTCCTGGGATATCATGGAAGAACTAAGAAAAGCACAACAACAAGACCCCTCACCCGCAAACACTCCCCCAGGAAAGCATTATGTACCTCAAGCTTTAAGACTTCGAATCATGCAATGGGTTCACACTTCTCTCTGCTCCGGTCATCCTGGTATCTCTCAAACTCTCCAACTCGTACAGAACTCTTTCTGGTGGAGTAACATGGCACAAGACGTCACCAACTATGTCAAGTCCTGTCAAATCTGTGCTCAGTCAAAAACCCCAAAAGAATTACCTTCAGGTCTACTCAAGCCATTACCGATTCCTCAACGACCATGGTCTCCTCTATCTATCAACTTCATCACTGACCTCCCACCATCCAATAATAACACCATTATACTGGTAATCATTGACCGTTTCTCGAAGTCCTGCCGTCTCATTCCACTACCCACTGCCATGGAAAACGCTCAAACCCTCTTCCAACACATATTTAGGATATATGGACTACCAGAGGACACAGTCAGTGACCGAGGTACCCAATTCACGTCTCATGTCTGGAGGGCATTCTGCAATCAGTTGGATATCAACGTCAGTTTAACTTCAGGCTATCACCCACAAGCCAACTGACAAGTCGAATGACTCAACCAGGAAATGGGAAGGTATCTCCAAAGCTACTGCAGCCGTAAATGGCACAGATGGTCTGAGTTCTTGCCATGGGCGGAATACGCCCAAAACTCTGACTCACTCCTCTACAGGTCTAACCCCTTCCAGTGCGTCCTAGGATTCCAACCGCCTCTGTTCCAGTAGTCTGGCGAACCCTCCTCTGTTCCTGCAGTGGATGACTGGATTCAACGTAGTGAGAGGGTGTGGGACAGTGCTCATGTCCGTCTCCAGCGAGCTGTGAGAACACAAGAATTTCAAGCCAATAGACGACGTCGCCCACACTCTCCCTACCAACCAGGACAATGGGTCTGGCTCTCCACAGAAGGACATCAAGTTGCGGCTATAAGCCGGAAGCTCAGTTTTTTTTTTTTTTTTTTTCCCCCCCCCAGGTATGTGGGACCTTTCAAGATCTAAGACAGATCAATGATGTATCATACCAATTGGAGCTTCCTGCTAACTATCGTATCTCTCCCTCTTTCCATGTGTCCCTCCTCAAACCCATCCACTCAGGAGCTGACCCTGGCCATGAAGCCCCAGAACCACCACCACCACTGGACTTTGATGGAACTCCTGAGGAGAGGTCATGGGTAGCCGCCCGGGACATTCTGGATCCATCACTCATTGAGGAGTTTCATCGAGCCAGACCCGACCACCCAGCATCGGGAGACCACGGGGACGCCACGGTTGAGCAGGAGTCACTCCTGAGGGGTCTTGTAATGCCAAGCCAGCAGAGGGAGCCCTCGCCCGAGTACTGACCGTGCTCCACTCCCTCTGCTTCCTCTGCTTTCACGTCCTGTTTGACTCCCATATAAACTGAGACCAGTCCATGTGCTGATCGCGAAGTATTGCCAGTTTATCTGCCTTACCAAGTGTTATTCTTCCTCTGTTCCTGATTGATTTCCTGTGTATGATTCTGCCTGACTTCTTGACTCACGGTATTTGTACTCTGCCCCTTTTGTTCTGACGCCTGATAGGACTGATGTTTGTGTTCGGACTCATTGCCTGCCTCTCCACTATGGTCTCTGCTTCTGCCCTTGTGTATGACGAACAATCTGCTTGCTTCTCTGACTTTGACCCTCTGCCTGATTATCGACATCGGTTTAAAGCCTTGACCTTTAATAAACTTCCGCTCATGAATTCTAACCAAACTCCAGCGTCTCCGTTACTATCTCAATTGTAACTTTATTTTTCAGCTTTATATCTCATGATTGCCATTTTATATCTCACAAGCATTACTTTATATTTAAAAATTACTTTATTCCTTGTATCTTAACTGCGACTTTTAACTTTATATCCCACATTTGCAACTTTCTCTCATAATTGTGACTTTATTTTACAAAAAAATTACTTTGACACAATTAGCTCTTTTTATTTTTTGTACTATGAGGCAGACAGGCTTCCACATGATTAGAAAAGATGACTTCAAATTTGTACAGCATACCTTCCATTACGCCACAGATTAACAGGTTCTGTTATAGCTTTGTTGTTGTTCCGCCGTTCTAAAATGACAAACATGAGTGATACAAATTACATGCATTTTCTAATGCTTAAAACCTCCCTGTTTCAACTTAGAGGCCTATAATTGGCCTTCGCCAACAGCTCTGAAAGCATGTGCACTCCCATTCACCCTCCCACTGTGTATATATGAATCATGGATCATTTGTGCAAGCCTGCGGCTTCTTTGTGGTGACCCCACCAGGCTCCAATTGACTCATGCTTAAAGGTGACTGTGATCCCTGCCAACATTGACTACCTGGTGACTTTCAGATTGTTTCCCATGAACACACGTGCAAGACAGTGATTAGTCAAAATTTGGTCATTAAATGCTCATGCTGAGGTGTGGCGTGGTGGTAACATGCTGAAAGCAGGCGCTAAATGACTGTTGCCAGTCATTGTGGTTTAATGGCGTCTCAGGCTAATCAACAGCTCCAGGTCAGAGCCAGTGACCAGGCTGCTGAAATTAGAGAAATATGAGCCTGTGTTTTCTAGTCACGCTCCCCCACTTTAGCTCCTCTCCATGCCAGTGGCAATGCGGATAGAGAAGCCGGGCCCAATATCTGTTTTTTATATCTAGGTCATTGGGATGTGTGTGGCTTTGGATGGGAGCACAGCCTAATCTGGCTTTCTCTAGTAAAATGCTTTCAGCTGTGTGAGCTTTTTTGCCCCTTTACGCCTGGATCTTGCACACTAACACACTGGATCATTAGATAGCGACTCCCTGCGCTTTCACCATTCAACCTGATGCTTTTTCCATCGATGGTGACTGTCTCTTGAATTTAGGTCTGTGTTGTTTTCAATCCAAGAATTCAGAGGAGACAGATGGGAACAGCTTCCTGGCATTTAATCTCTCCATGTTGGAGGCCTGTGAAATATATCTAACAACCCCACGTAGAGCATCGCTGTTTAGGCCATCGTCAGAGTGGGGGAAGCTATATTATAAAACTACTGTTTGGCATTCAGCCAGTGACTTCTGCTGAAATGCTGAATTCCTTTAGTGCGTCTGCTGTTTATTTGTCAAAGGTTTTTCATGCTTTCTCTCAAAAACACCTTCGGTTTTTAGTTTCCTGTTTTAGAATAGAGTTCCCTGGTGGCCTTAGGGGACCTTTGTCATGGGACTTGGTTGAAACCATTATCCTTTAATATATTATGTAAGGTAAAGTGTATAGGGGATACTGAGGCTATTAGTAATATTTATTTTACTTCAGTGTATATTTTTCTTTCTGGCCAAAGTTCTGTAGAAATACATATCTTAACGGGACAGTTCACCCAAAAATGAAAATTCTGTCATCATTTATGCTCATGTTGTTCCAAACTTATGACTTCCCTTTTTCTGCGGAATACAAAATATATTTTAAGAAATGTTTTAGGGTTCTTTTTTCTCCGTACCATATGAATCAGTATTCTCCAAACACATACAGAGTCAGACAGATTTGAAACATGAGGGGGAGTAAATTATGACAAAATGTTCATTTTTATGAACTATACCTTGACTACACAACTTATTGAACATTATTTTGCACAAAAAAATACAGGTTATCTAACACATGGATGTGTGACCTTTGGTGACAACATGCCCCTGTAGCTTGGTAGGATGTAACAATATCATTTTTGAAATAAATAAGCCATCTGCAACAACATATCTGTATTATAGCATATAATTGGTTTTGAGCAAAATGTACGCGGTTAAGCAGAGGTGGAAAGAGTACGAAAATATTCTACTCAAGTAAAAGTACCATTACATTAATGAAATTTTACTTAAGTACAAGTAAAGTACCAGTCTAAAAATCTACTCAAGTAAAAGTAAAAAGTAGCTCATTTAAAATGTACTCAGAGTAAAATTTACTTAGTTACATTTTAACAGTGGGAGGGAGGCAAAAGTTTTTTCTTTTTTCTTTGGATAGGCCCAGGGGGCAAACTCTGTTCCTGGAGGGCCACAGCCCTGCACAGTTTAGATATAACCCTAATTAAACACATCTAATCATTTAGGATTATTTGAAAACTACATGGTATGTGTGTTGGAGCAGGGTTGGAAGTAAACTCTGCAGGGCTGCGGCCCTCCAGAAACTGAGTTTGACACCACTGGGTATAGGCCTATAAATCTCAAACTAGTTGTTTTTAATTAAAGGAATCAGTTATTTAGAATAATAAGACATTTGGGCTGTTACCATGCAAATTAAATCAGTATCAACAAAATTCATCTTTTCAATGCAAAGGAAACACAGAAGCTTCATCAGAAGTGGCATTTAGATGTATTTACACACAGTTTAATGCAGGACATGAATGCATTTAACCTGCAGTTACAAATGCATAAATAATGTTTTTATATATACTAAACATAAAAGGTTGAATAATCATTTGCATATCTATCTAGATATGATATGGATAATGATAGTATTATAATAAAACAAAAAAATAAAAAATACTTTAAAATGTGAAAATTTAAAACGGGGCCGTAGGTGTCGCAAGTCCTGTTAATAATGAGTCATGCGATTGGAACGATACATTTAACGGTGATCATTCAGGAACTAAAGCCATCATGTTGACTCAGAGAGCAAAAAACTTGTGCTATGGTGGCTTTGTTTGGAGTTATTTTTTTGTCGAAATAGAGCAAAAACAGGAAATATAATGTCTAAAACGTAAGTCTCTTAATAAAAATTCTAGTTTATTGAACTGTTGTAAAAAAAAATTATATGTAATCATGCTGATTTTTGGAGGAAACGGCACTCTTCTTGTGATATTGATTTACTATATGAAATGATATAAATATATAATTCTTCTGCCCCTCTTCTTCTGCTTTATCTTGAATTTTGTGATCATTCTAAATGCATTTTAACAGACTGAATCATGCTGTGAAAGAACGCACTCTAAATGCGCGCGCAGTCACTAGTCTAATCTACTAGACTTCACAGCACTCTGAGTGTTTTGTTTGATTTTTGGCAAAATACTGATAATGTCAAATAGCACATCATTATACAACACTTACGATATTATCGCAGACGATATATAATCGCACACCCTGCACCACTGTCTTTATGGCTAATTTGTGTAAAACCTCTTGCTAAACTGTCCAAAGCTTCATTTTAACCACCAATGCAACGATGCAAGTATTTACCTTACCTATACATGCTTGCAAAGGGTTGATGTCGAGATTTTATAAGCTGCTAGTTTGGTCTCCCTAGGCAAACACAGTTTACACTGCATAATAGAGCATAAATATATGGCCAGGGGTTCACTTCATTTCAAGTTTAACTTCAGCAGAATACGAAGGGGTTTCGATTTCAGCTGGGTCTGCACCATAACGCCCATCTTGTCCGTCTCCATCTTTCTTGTGATTTTAGCCCAGTTTGCTCTCCTGCCCATTACTGTAGTAGTTTCAGGGAGCGATTTTTTTTTTTTACTCCGTAATTAATGTGTTTTAAAATGTAGTGAAGTTCAATACTTCAAACAAAACATCCTTAAGTAAAAGTAAAATGAGCCTACAGATTTTAAAAATTACTTTAAGTTCACTTTAGTATAGTTGCAGTACAAGCTAAAAATGGACGTAAACTAGTTGTGTACTCAAGTCTTATACTGTTCTCTATAGTATACTAAACGTATACTTTTATACTGAAAGTGGGCATTAGTCCAAGGGTATGAAATAGTCCATTTACAAGTATACTACTAGTACACTGGTATTTGTGTACTTACAGCATAAAGTATACTTAACAAAATACTTGAACTTTACTTAAGTATACTTAATCAAATAAACTTGAAGTATAGGCTACTACTTTTTGGTAAGGG
This sequence comes from Sinocyclocheilus anophthalmus, assembly GCA_018155175.1. NCBI lineage: Eukaryota > Metazoa > Chordata > Actinopteri > Cypriniformes > Cyprinidae > Sinocyclocheilus > Sinocyclocheilus anophthalmus. The sequence continues at coordinate 282,204 of JADLZN010005268.1, read as the reverse complement.
ATGCCATGTGGTTTTATTGTGTTTGTAATTACAACAATGTTTTTGGAAACCAACATAGACAAACACTGCTAAAGAAAACAATATTTTATGCAATTGGACTTTTGGATTCAAAACCTTATAGTTACTGACACAGCTCTTATGACAATGTAGCCTACTTTTCATCACTATTAGATTACTTGCATATGGATGGAATACACAGTGTCCTGTTTTAGATAATAGACTGGATAGTTGTGAATCTTCCTCAGTAATGGTGTCTCTGCCTATGACTGGGAGTAATTCCACTACATCTCAACAATGACATTCTTCTGTTATTGCACAGCCTGTTTACACCAAGACAATTAAACTACAACTGAAGACAAGAATTCCTAACATTGTGTTAAAAAAAAGCCTCATTCAAACAATGCTCATGGCATTTTTCCTTATCTGTGCAAAATAAACCCATTTCCCATGTGGAAGGTCACACACCTTGAAGCTCTTCACATCCAACAGTTTGTTTGTCTAGAAGTAAAATGTAATCTTGGAATGTCTTGGTTCTCTATCTATTCCTTTCAGTCTTCACTCTTGTAAATATTTTGTGCGCAGTTTACCTTCCTTACAAATTCAATTAGTCAGTTTGCGTTTTTGTGGTTATCTTATCAATTTAACTGAATTAAATTTCATTAATGAGGGCCTTTTCATTATCTAATCATTCCTTTTATTACAGCTGATAACATTGTATAACATGAGTGTCAAAAAAGTTAATTTTAGATTGTTTGAAAAGGATTTCTTAAAAAAAAAAATAACATGCTTTGGGTATATTGGATAAATGGTTCTAAACAAACTGAAGCCCATTTTTGTTCTCAATAAATTTTTATCTTTACATCTAGTTTCTTCCAAAATATTTGCTTGATTAAAGGGCGAGGTGATCTCAGAGATGCAAGACAAACCGTTATGGTGATGATTTAAGACTTTACTTGCGCTGACATGCCTAAGTTTTGCTCATAAATGTAACCTAGCTTGATTATTCAAGCTGAATGCACTAGGCGTGTTGGAGTCATTTCAGTTTCAAGGAAGTTATTTTGATGACATCTTGCTATACAGGCTTCGTCATTTTATGAGAAACCACACCAATATACTATATAAGGAAGGGAAATTTTAACTGAAATTTTGAGCTGTGTTCTCAGGACAAGAGTCACATTTTTAATGGTTGTAAATTCATTCAAAACAATGGTTTGATATATTTGCATTTTACCTTATGTACTTTTGACTGTTTAATACTGCAAGTTGTTTTATTTTTATTAGTGCTTTTATTGGTGCTTGTACTTTGTATGTTTATTATATATATATAAATACACACACATGATGCTTTATATTTAGAAATATTTGTGTTTTTATATATTAAAATATTTATATAGGACTATAATAAAAAAAATTATACAAATATTTTAAAAATATATACTGGATGTGTGTGTCTTTATATATACAATAATTGTAATTTTTGTTCATACACACTACACCACCAATAGTTATAACAAAACGTTATTTGGATGTGATTAATCGACGATTAATCGTTGCAGCCCTAATTTTTATGTTAATTTTTATATGGTTTTTCATGTGACACCTACCTCCCAGTGTGAAAAAGGTTGTTCTAATGGGAAGATGAAATTGTGTAGCTAAAAAAAAAATATAAGCCAACTGTTAAATGGACAAATTTGTATTCCAGGAAAAAAGATTTATTATTTGTATTTAAGTTAGATACTTTCGGTATGTTCTACCTAACCCCATCTGAGAAAAATTGCATTGAGACAAAGTGTGAACAAATAGCCCCGGTTTACATACAAGTATTGGGGTCTCTAAAACGTAAAGAAAAAACAACAAAGCAATCACAACGAATTTGACATATGAGGAGGTTGGCTGTGCCTTTTCAACAAAACTTCATTACCTCTCCGGTAATTAACGCGTTTAATAGCTCTACAAAGTTGAAAACTACCGCTGTTCACAGGGTCTCCCTCCTAACATAAACGGAGCTTTGCTGATCTCTGCACTCATCCGTCGTAACTGTACTCTTTTGGGGTGACTGATCATATTCCCTGAAGCAAACTGATGAATGAGGACAGCAGCAGTAAAGATGAATGAGGACAGCAGCAGTAAAGATGTTAACGCTGACGGGAAGTTCAAGGAGTCCGTGTCCACGGGGTGGCCACACGGTCATATATTCCTTCTCTTCTCTCTCTCTCTCTCTCTCTCTCTCTCTCTCTCTCTCTCTCACTTACTTTCAAGGCACATGTAGCCTCCAAACTCACTTCACTCTTTCTCCACTAGCGTTTTCTTAACATGTTTAAATGAATGCATTTCCTACTCAGTCTAAATGTAGTGTGAGTGTGGATAACGGAGACTAAGAAACCAAAAGGAAGATGTTCCATTCCTAACGTTGAGTCTTTGACGCTAGCGTTTCTTTCAGCGTTCGCACGCACGGAGCGTCTGTAGTGAGTGACGCGCGACTGTTACTCATATATGGGACAGTAAATCCAGTGAGGATGACAACTGGAAGTGTTGGAAACTGAACACTGGAGAATCCAGCATTGCTTAGTACATTACAATACGGGAAGCCAAGCGTCCAGACGCGCTGTTTAGTCAAAGCAAGCAGGACTACTCACTGATGCGCACGAGCTGGGAAAACTGTTGATCCTTTTCATCAAAAGTGGGATATTAGGATTGGAAACGGAGTACGTACATTGGCTGCGTTACTTTTGATGTCTCCGATCAGCACAGCTGTAAAGGTAGGCTGTGTGTTACAGCTTGTCATACTTTTCAATGTGATTTTCTCAGGATCAGAGATAAGCGAACCATCTTAAAGATAGATTGTACAGCATTAACACTTTACACTAGGCCTATATTTAGCTAGTTTTGAAAATAATATTTCTTAGCGTCTAACAACTGGCATATAAATTGATTAGTTAATTAAGCAAAGAGATTGTTGTATAGGTTATTGGTGTATAGGCTATTCATATGTGTGCAAGCCAAGACGTGTGTGGGTGTTTGTCATCATCATCATGTCTTGAACCTGTAAACTCATTCTTGTTTAGTAGCTACAACAAATCCTCCTTTTGTCTAGTAATATTACTTTAGATTTGTTTACTCCCTCCAGATTAATGTCACACAGTTCCTAGTTATGTTTTCATAAAAGATGCAGTATGCTTTTATTTCTCTGTAGCCTGCATGAAAAATGGCTTAAATCAACCTAAGATGGTTAGCTGGTCTTAACCGGTCTCCCAGGCTATAAGGTTGTCTGTTGTCTGGCTTTTAGATGGATTTTTTGCACTCTTATCTAGTTAGAGCAGCAAAACCTACTAAAAACACTTGATTGTGAGACCAAATTGGACAAAACCATCTTAAACCAGCAAAGACCAGCAAACCAGTTTGGGCTGGACTAAGGTGATTTTTCAGCAGGGTTCTACTGTAAACTTTGTTACTGGTTTAGGTTGGTTTAAGCTTGTTTTCCAGCCTGGCATGTGTCCAAAACCCCTCTAAAACCATCAAACCATACTGGTTAACCACCTTAGGCTGATTTGAGATGTTGTAGACTCGTTTCTTAAGATATGTGTATTACCTCAGTCTTAGCTCATAAGCAGCAGTGGAAAACCCTTCAACATGGGATTGCTTTCAGCATCAGATCTTTTGTCAGACATTTAAAGTCCAAGCTTTCTCAACTTCTCTACAGCCCCCCTCTTGCTCAACAAACACTATTTTCTTTAGCAGCTGGAATGCTGACTATTCGGGGTGGACAAATAAAACTTCCCAATGAATCCCGTCTGGTCTTAATTTACTCACTCGTTAGTACAGCCGGGAATACAAACTCATTGAAAAGATGCCAGTCGTTACAAGTGGGAATCTGTATGTTAACCCCAAAATATGTCAGTTTCTCAAAAATAAATTTGGCTTCAATTTGGATCAATGAAATCATGTGATTGATTGGACAAAAATGTATGTAATGCATCCCAGGTATTCTGAATTTCATTATAGTGTTGTTTTGTGAGTTTATGCTGATGTGCTTTATGACCTAAATACACCCCACACAGTTTGTCTGCCATTTTGTCTGTCAGTAGATCAGTGGGGTCATGTTTATTTTCCTTTCAAACACACAAGACACATGCATTCTTGCCCGGCTTCAAGGCCTACATTTTCTTTAAAAATGTCAACACACATGGATTTGAGGTCTTTAAACTCTCCACAAATGACACTTCATTGTTCTTCCAGCTTATTATGTTATTTTGAAAATTGCAGCATATCTCAGGGCAAAACAATATCTTAAATGTCGCCCATTTGGGTCTTTAGGGGGGAAAAGGGTATTGTTTGGTCATTTTCATCATATCAAAGAGAAGAATAGGCTTCATGAATGGTCATGGAATCTGAACTGAGAGGCAGGAAGTCAGCCAAACCTTCCCTCTGGATGTTTGGACCTTTGAATGGGAAGGTTAACATGCAAAGCTCTGTTTGCTTTGAAAACCAACATCCCCTTTTCACCATCCACTTATTCACTTGGAAAACTGTCTTGCTAATGCCGGCCTGCTGCTTAGTTTACCATGAATTTAGGAGACAGACCCCCTCCTCCTAAGAGCTCGGAGGGAATACGCCAAATCCCCATTTCCTGCACCCCAGCTACAAGAATTTGGGCTGATGAGCTTCCCAGCTCCATGCTCCATGTCCCTTATGGAGAGATGCGGTACAACCTGCATCTGAGGTGTAAAGCGCAGCTCGAATTCTGTGTATCGTCTTTCATAGTGCCAGTATTTTTGTTGCTTTAATGCTTACTTTTAAGTTCTTTATTGGCATTCATGGTTCCATGATATACCTTTAACATCCATAGAACCTTTACACTGCACTAAAGGTTTTGATAAAGGTTTTTTAAATTATTAAAGGGATAGTTCACCCAAAAATGTCAATTCTGTCATTAATTACTCACCCTCATGTCGTTCCAAACCATTATGGCTTACTTTCTTCTTCAGAACTCAAATTAAGATATTTTTGATGAAATCTGAGAGCTTTCAGACCCTGCATTGACAGCAACGCACATGTAAGGCCCAAAAAAGGTAGTAGTAAGGACATAATTAAAATAATCCATGTGACAACAGTGGTTCAACCTTAATTTTATGAAGCTACGAGAATGCTTTTTGTGTGCAAAGAAAACAAAAATAAATTTGTTTGCAATTTGTAAATAAAAAAGGTCTGCAACTTGGTGATTCTTGGAAGTTTTGTTGTACAATGTAAACGGCACACACTCACACCCCAAACCTTCTTATTAATAAGTTACTTAGTTACTTTAGTTATTTGATTACTTATTACAAACAAATGTTTTTAAAAATAAACAACTGCTTCTGCAAACTGCAAAATTGGCGTATGGTTGTGTCTAATTAACGTTGAAGAGCAAAATGTCCAAGTATCACCAATTAATATTTCCCACATACCTTTTTTTACTCATGAATTAAAAACCCATAGGAAAATCTTAAGGGAACCCATGGCAAATATTCCTTCCTGAATTTGACTTCACGGCTGCAGCACTCTATTAGAAAATTAGATTATTTTGAGGTTTCATTTTCATCTCGAATGCAAATGTTCACAGATATTCCCAGATAAGAGCATCTGCCCAGCAGATGTCGAGGTTTTGATGGAGGTAGTAATGCAAACACAGACAGAATCCCCCCCAACTCCGACCTCCGAAGCCCCCAGAATGAACACAAGGGCAGTCCCTCAGCAGCCAAGAGCCTGACTTTACACCCATCTCCCTCAAACACCGGCATTTCCGACACTGGTGGAGGAGAAAAGAGCTGGAAGTGGTTCAAAGAGTTGATGGGTTTGGGAGGGGACGAGCTTGTTGACGGTGGAGTTTGCTGACTCTGTCCATTTCAAGGAGTCTTGTGTTTGCAGTGGTGACGGAGCGGGTGCGTTTGGGAGGGTTTCCAAGTGCAGGTGTGTGCACACGCACAGCTGTGAATGCCGTCTTCTGTCTGGTGACTCAAAACCGCACTGTCTCTCTGCCCGACTTGGATGCGTCCTCCATGAGTAATTCGTCCCCACCCTCCTACGCTTCTCTACGACTCTTGATTACCCCAGGTTTTTGTTTGCACCCCTGCTGCGTTCTTTCATCCAGGTCAAAGATCACGTCTTTTCTGCGTCATTCCTTCTGTCTACACTATGCCCTGCCTGGATCATTATCCATTTGTCTTTTTTTATCTCTTATCGTTGATCACTAGAAACATTCCTGTTTGTAATATATAACTGTTTAACTTCCAGGCTTGGTACACTATGATTGACATAGCGCTTACTTTTCCTGGCTACTAAAAGGTCCATTAGCCCCCCTTTTCCCACTGTTGATAAATTGATGGGGCTGCATGCTAGTTTGTCACCTTGAACTTTATGGAGAGACACTTATTATTTTATAGACACCATTTGCAGCACAGCTTTCCTTCTATAATTAGTTGCATATACTAAGACAAAGGGAATTTCCCTGGTGGAGCAAGCAAGAACTCAGGGCTACAGGCCCTTTTTTATAGCCCCACTCTTCACTACACCCGATGACACTTTTATTGAGCCTCAGGAACTTGGATGCTTCAGCCCTCTCGGCCAAAACTCTTTCCCCTCACTGTATGTTCTCTGGGGAATGATTGCCTTTCTGTGCGATCATGACATATTTCTGAAAAACCATGAAAATGGGTCTTTTGAAATATGTAAACTGCTTTCTATTGGTCGTTGTGAGGTCACTGGCCTTGTTTCGTCGTGTGATTGGCAGGGAAAGCTCTGCTTTCGCTGGCCAGTTGATGATGGCCAAATTTGGATGATCTCACATGGACTGCATTACTGACGCACAGCTGTTTTACTGTGCGCTAATGGGTCATTTTAAAATGTAAGCCAATTTCCCAAAGCTTCAAAATTTGTGCATGAAATGTTGAACACTGAGCTCAGTGGGAACAATCTGAAAAAAAACATTGAAGGGACACATTATAAATCTAATCAGCTTTGCTGGTGTATATAAATGATTTTACTTTTTTTCTGACTAATTGTTACTAGTTATACTAGAACATTTTTTTTATTTACTAGTTGTAACTGATTGGCTAAGAGGCAGACATTTTTTCTCCTATTTATGTGTTTTATGTGCAATAATTTTTCTAAACTTGAGCACATTTTAATTTATGGATTAAAAATAAATTTTAAACATTTGTTTTTTTGGTGGTGGGTAGCAGGAAGAAAGTCAAATGTTAGGTTGATACAGCTGTATTGATATCAAGAAAGTCTCATTGGTAGAATTAAATTAGAAAAATCTTGAGTTTTGCACAATGTTTTTATAATTTATTTTATTTTTTAATTACTTTTTGTTGCCTACAAAGGCAAAACACAGTGATTATGACAACACTGAAAGTGCCAAAAATGGCTTTAAGGTCCTTTTTAAATGAATGGTTTAATTCAATAATTGATTGTTTGAATATCAATTTCACAATAAATTTGAGTATTGCTGAATCATCTGTCACAGATCATAGACATGATTCAAACCATTTTGTCTAAATTTGTAGTTGCTGCATTTTGGCCTTGTCCAGAATCCACTCCCGATGTGACCATTTGGCAAATGCTTGGTCTTAAAATCACTTATTTATGTAACTAGCTACATTTGTTCTGTTGTCACTCAAACAAAACAAAACTCTTGAAATATGATGATTGTCCCCCTACAAAAAATCATGGTTGGGTGTGACTCCTAAAAACAGAAGTGGCATGTCCATGTCTTCCGTTATAATTGTTTTTCCATTTCAAGCCAATTATGATTTGCTCTGAGAAACAGTTGTGCCATTACCATATTTTACAACCCCCACTTAATATTGTCTAAGAAGATACAATATTGAACAAAGGCTTGAAACAAAAGGCTTGAATCTCCTGTGATTGAGGACCACATACAGCGTGGCCTGCTTTATTGCCCCTCCCTCCTTACTGCCCCCTCGCTTTCATGCCCACTGCATTTCCTCACCAGTGTATGTGTAAATACGGGTGACCACCCCAACCGCGCATTATCCATTGTGTTTGTGAAGCCTTTGTTGTCTAACCAAACAAGGAAAAGGCTAAAAAAAATTGTGGTGCTGGCGGTGGGCAGACATGTCGGAAGGGGTGGATGGCAGTGCTGTGGTCCGGCTCCAGAGGGAAATGTGAAGGTCAGCTGGAAAAGAAACAATAACCTTCAAAACTCTTTGAGTAAGACAATAGAGCAGCAGGGCCAGGACTGACGATAGTCACGCTTCTGTTTATTTACGTGTTTGGGTGCATCAGCATTGACCTCACTTTGTGAACAGGTCAGCTGTTGAACATCAAAACACATCTTCACCCCTCCACACACTCACATGCACCTCTGTTTATGTGTGTTGGCCAGTTTTAGATAGATGGACGTTGCATTGGGTGTGATTGTGTTTATAGTAGTGGGCTCTGTTTGCAATATGAATTCATCTGTTGATAATTCTTTACAGTTCAGTGTCAAAAGTAATAGTTTTTTATGGTTTAGTTAAAACCAGAAGCTTCGCTTCTGCTTTGTGTTTTTGGTTGCAAAATAACTATGAATAAAATGAATAAGACATGTTCAAGAAACTGTTCAGTGAATAAAAGTTATTTGTTGGCATCTATGGTTCCAAAAATAACCTTTAACTACCATGAAACCTTTCAGCACAAAAGGTTCTTTACAGTGGAAAAAGGTTCTTAACATTATTAAAAAGTTCTTTACACTAAGAAAATTTAACCTTTTAAGAACTGTTCTCTGGGGAACCTAAATGTTTCTTCTATGGCATGGGTTCCCAAACGTTTTTGTCAGCTGAATCCCTTATACTTGAAAATATTTACTTGAAGTACCCCATAAGATTTTAAGCTAATATTTTAAGTACGACACGTTTGCATGTTCATGTAAATATAAAATATTTAATATTTTTCAGTAAGTCTTTTATTTTGTTTAAATGGCTGCATGACTTGGCCAAAAAGTTTTTATTTTGGCAGAATAGTGGTAAAATGCTGTAAACTTTCTAAATGTTGGAAATTATACCAGTGTTTATGTGGTTAAATAAAGTGAACCGAATGCACACTGCATTCCCAAATGCATGTTAAACTTGCAGAGATGGAATTTGTGAGATGCAGCATTTAGCCTACTATGAACCGCATTGCACTGAAAACTGTTTATTATAAGCGGCACGTGTAAATGAACACAGTGACACTCTTCACTCTGAAACATGCAATGCAACAGACGATATACTTTTTTAATTAAATCGCATGATGTATTGCAATTTCAGTTTTATTCCTATTAATTGTGCAGCCCCATTTGTTTATTTTAATGTGACATTGTATTTAATTAAATATTAGCATTTCATTATTTTTGGCCTTTTGTATCACAATTCAGAATTTTTTCCTCACAATTCTAAATGTACATTTCACAATTCAGATCTTTTTTTTCAATTATGAGTTTACTTCTCGCAATTTAGTTTTTTTTGTTTCCGCCACGGGATAAAAAAGGTAATTGTGACTTTATTTCTCTCACAATTCAGACTTTTTTCTTGCAGTCATGAGTTTATAGCTCACAGTTCCATTTTTTGCAATTCTAAGAAAATTGCAAGAAAAAAAGTGAGATTTGTGAGATGTAAACTAAGAATTTTGAGATAGAAACTTCCGCCTCTTTTTTTTTTTTTGACTTATTTTCTTTCACAATTCTAAGTTTATACTCACAATTTTCTCAGAATTGCGAGAAAAAACATCTGTGTTGTGAGTAGTGGTCGACCGATATATAGCCAAGGCTGATATATCGGCCGATATTTGGCATTTTTCAAATATCTGCATCGGCTGATAAGTTTTTCTGTTTGGCCGATGCGTTCGTGGTGGGACTTTTATTTTGATGGCACTAAGAACGCCTGAACACACAGCGCTCACATTCTCCTTCTTGTTTGCTGTCGCCGTTAACAGTTCTGTCCACGACAGAATTCTGTCTAATAATCAGATAGTACTGTTAAACAAAGGAATTAAAATGTATACAAAAAGGATTATAACGATTGCTTTTATATTGGTTTAGTAGATAGAAAAGGCAAACATTATATACTTTCTCGTTTGCCGTCAGCATTCAGCAAATACGCATTTATATAATTTAAACAAATCTTTGAATGACTAATTAACATCTAATTTCAAAAACCTTGCAAACTTAGTTGAATCTAGTTGAGATCTTGTGAAGTGTGTATTTGTATCCTGCACGATTGCGTGTACTCTGCTTGACGGTCGGTCCGTGCGAATTGAATGTGGATAGGAGGAGAGTGCAACTTCATTGATATGCGCGATCGACAAACTTTAAACTCGTGATTTCAAATTATGCTGCGCTTCATGCTTTGCCCAGTGTAGGGCTGGACGATATGGCCAAAAATTATATCACGATATATTTCTTCATTTCGGTCAATACGATATAATTCCGATATCGAAAAGAACACGATTTATCTGAAATAGAAATCTTTGTAACATTATAACTGCCTCTATCATCACTTTTGATCAATTTTAAGCATCCTCGCTAAATAAAAGTATTAATTTCTATAATTTCTTTCCCCAAAAAAATAATAAAAATTATACTGAATGGATTAGTGTTTTTTTATAAATGTTCCAAAAGCTTTTTTATTTCAGATTTATTTGAATCTTGATCTTTCTATTCATCAAATAATCCTGAAAAAAAATGTATCACAGTTTTAAATATTTCTTGATCACAAATCAGCATATTAGAATGATTTCTGAGTATCCTGTGACACTGAAGCCTGGAGTCATGAGTGCTGCAAAATGTACCTATTTGCATCACAGGATAAATTACATTTTAAAATATATTCAAATAGAAGTCAGTTATTTTAAATAGTAAAAATATAGATTTTTTTTTTGCTGTACTTTGGATCAAATAAATGCAGCCTTGGTGAGCATAAGAGACTTATTTTAAAAACATTAAAAATCTTACTGTTCAAAATTTTTTGACTGGTAGTGTAGACTGATTATTCTTTTAGATTGAAACAAATGTGCTTTAGCCAGAAAAAAGGGTATGAAAGGTGCTCCGAGTCGCTGCAGAAAACAACAAAATTTAACCACAACAAAACTGGAAATGTTGCTGGAGACGTGCTTATTTAAAATTAAAACTCATTCTCTGCCAGCAGGAGGCACTTTTAGAGTGATAAAACTAGCAGTTTCCCCAGTAATGGCTGTAATCAAAGCATTCCTGCTTCAGAATGCTACTTTATCAATCAAATGAAAATGGCATCCAATTTTCTGAAGACAGTCGGTTCCTTCAGAAATACAATTCATAGACAACACCCGCGCCGTGTTTTGATTTTGAAACGTGCAATGCTCATGTTTATTCAACGAGCCAAACGGCACAAATAAATATAATGTAGGCTATATCGGAAATGTGTTTAAAAACCATATCACCATTATTGAAAAAAAAAATCGCGATACATATTTATATTGAATTATTGTCCAGCCCTAGCCACTGTCATAGTCATGTCCATGTTTCACTGTGTGCTGTATGTAAAATGAGTGTTACCTTTGCTTTATTTGAAAAAATGTGATTCCCAATGCACACAATCTTCCCAGAATACTGAGTGCCCTGTTTGTTACAGTGTTTACTTCCTTTTTTATTATATTTTTTATTTATTTGTGAAAAATACTTTGTAAAGTATAAGTATGTTTATTTAACAAATTTATTTTTTAGTCCATTTTCAAATTATTTCAAATTTCTTAAATATAAATAAAAATAAATAAAATTATATCGGCCATCAGCCACCCTGCTTTCTAAGATATCTGCATCGGCTGTCAAAAAAACTATATCGGTCGACCACTAGTTGTGAGATGAAAAGTTGCAAAAACAAGCTTCCATATGAAAAGTCTGTAACATAGTTTGGTTAAAATTTCTCAATGGTAGTGTAAAAAACCGATTTTTTACCCTGTCAAAAACAGCTCTTTTCAGATCAAGCCGTTTTTGTAGCATTTTCCTTTAAATGTTAATGAGCTCTGCTGATTAATTAGCACATTATTAGTTAAGGCGATTTGCAAAGATTCATTACAAAACATTATACTCACTTCTACTGTAGATGAGGCTGGATTATGAATGATTCGCGCAAACATAGATGCATTTAGGTAGATCGGGGGCGCATTCCCTTCAGAAACAAACGTAATCCACTGCGAGTTCAGCGCTCCGATTCGGAGAAATGACGACTGCTATTTTCATTTATTTACATGCCCAACAGAAGACCTCATCGCTAGGATCTCATATCTTGTCTACATCTGCTCCGGCGGTTAAACAATGGTTGACTTATGACAGCTCACTCAGGTCGGGGCTGCAGGTACGACGCCAGTCTTCCTGTGCTGAAACGCTCACTGTCAATTCAAACTATCGTGGGAGGGCCTGTCTGCGTGACGTCACACGACAGGCATCTGAGATTGGCTCAGTTTGAGAAAGGGGAAAACATTTAACGAGATAAAAAAAAAACACTGGGTGGATTTTTATCATTTTAGGGTGGATGTGTACACACACTGCCAACACACATTTCAGTTCAAACAACTTGTAAAAGTGCATGTAACCCTTTAAGGGTTCTGCTGTGTTTTGTCAGTGACTGAGTTTTTTATATTACAATACAAGAAACAGTGAACTTCTTCACACTAACATATAATTGTCATCCAGCTCTTCTACCCTTTAGACACGCAAAAGAAAACTCCCCAAAACACACACATGTGCAGGCAAGAACAGGCACACAGCTGTCCAGCTGTGCTCTCATGTAATAGGACTCTGTCAGCGGGTAGTTTTGTCTCTATGACTGACAGACTGCGGAGCATGAGGATGCACCTGGAATGATGCCACAAGAGATGCAACTGTAATGAAAATTACAGGGTGGAAAAAGGCCTCCTGCTCGACATTTTTCATTATGACAAAGTTGCAATTTTGCTTGAGGAGCACGTCAGGGTGTTTGGAAGACGTATGGAGACTGGCTGCTCTGCATTAGGGAGAGTAGAGTCTCGCTAACCTCATTCTAACCTCTGCGCTGGCTAACCAGATGTTGGCTCTCATCCACTCGGCCTCAAAAATACTTGCTGTCCCCCCAATCCCTCCGACGGAAACATTTATTCGCTATTAGAATCTGTTGTCAGAAAGCAAGTCAATTTTTTTTTACCACAATTCCATTTCTGGAATTCGGGAATTTCACAGCAAACAAGCTCTGGAGCCAAAAAAGTACATGGGGTTTTAACCGCAAAGGCTTGTAGTGTTCTACAACATTCATTCTCATAGTTACAGAAAGTGAGATTCCTTTAATGAGGCAGAGCTGGAAATGGGCCCTAAAGGACCCGGGGGACTGCGGTGAGAAACACACTGAAGGACAGTGCATGGAAAAGTGCCAGGGTAATTTTTAATTTAGTCTGGTTACGAGACATCCAAAACAGATCATTACGCTTGGCTCGGAGCGTTTCGCTGCACCTGAAGTATGGACACAAACAGAGCTGCCTAAATAACAGGAGCTCTATCACGCTCTAAAACTTTAGATCAGCGTTTGTCGATTAGTGGATCATGGCCCAAAATTTGGTTGCACGTCTATTCTGACAGGAGTGACAAAACAATGCTTAATGTGAATGATAAAATGCAACTAGCCGTATAATGGTTAGGGATGCGCAATATATCTGTATCATATCAGTTAATTATAAGACAATTTTGCAGATTTTTGTTAATTTACGTGTATCATTCCATATTGGATATTCAAATGTAACAATGTAGTCATCAATTTTTGAGTATGATTACACAGTTGAATCAACAATGTAATCACACTGTACTTTTTACTTGCCTGAATGATTTTTTTAAAATTTGTTTTATTTGAAAAATATTTGCGTACTGTACATTTTAATGTTGTGATACCTGATTTCACTTATCTGTAACTTTAGAAAGATTTTCTATCGCATTTTTTCCATTTTTTCATTCTTACTTTAAGCATCGTTTCAATATATTTGGTTTAGACTCATTTACAGTTGTTGAGTATCATGTAATCATACTGTACATATCAATGTTGTGATGCCTGAATTCAGTTGTATCATTTAAAAAGACTGATTTTAGTGTTATTTGTATTTTATTTTCTTTATAATATTTTTCTGTCTTGTTTTAAGGATTATTTTATTTTATTTTAGTATTTAACAAACTTCAATTTTAGAAAGAACTTCTTATATATATATATATATAGTCTATATATATATATATATATTATATATATATATATTATTTTTAAAAAAAAAAAAAAAAAAAAAAATGTTATGGTATTTTATTTGCGTTAATCATTTGTTTACAGTTTGGCCACTTTGCCTACTGGTCCTTAAAGGGGTTATATGATGCTTTTTTTAAGATCATTATTTTTTGTATTTGGTGTAACAGAATATGTTGACATGCTTTAATTTTCAAAAAACACATTATTTTTTAAATAATGTACATTATTGTAGGTCCTCATGCCCCGCCTCTCTCAAACGCGTCGTTTTTTCACAAAGTCCATCCTTTCGAAAAGTGCAGTCTGCTCTGATTGGCCAGCTGACCCAGTGCTGTGATGGTCCTAACACCGCAGATCTGCCGAAATGTAACGCCCCTTAGCCAAAATCTCAAAAAGAGCCTCATCATTCAAAATAATGTAAAGACAAGAGCCGAAAGGGGAACAAGTCGCATGAGACAGAAACAGTGAATTAAGCTGTTAAGTGTGCATTACCCACCCTGTTAGACAGCTGACACCACCTTGATCTCTCTCTCTCCTCGCTCTCTCTCTCGCACGCACGCACTCAACGCACAGCCACACACACACAACACACAGCACAACGCACGATGCCGCAAACTCCGCATTTGTAACATCATAGCAATACTTAAAACAAATAACAAAACATAGCTGATTCAGAAGCGCCAGATTGTCATATCAAAGTCAGAATTACCTCCTCTCCCAGGTTCATGAAACGGTCGTCCATAAAATGCATTGCTGTTCTGTTGCAAGTAATCTTAAAGATTCCTAAATGCATCTACTTTCGGATTGCCAAATAAAGTGCTTTTGCTTTCGCTCTGAAACACAGCGTCTCCCTGACATGTCTGCTTCAACACTAACTGCGGTTACTGAAACCACGCCTTTTTTCTTTGCGTGCACATTTGGGTGGCCTTATGCTAATATTTCCACATAGTGAGGCAGACATGTGGGGGCGTGTTAGAACAAACCGTTTTAGGGGGGCGTGTGGCTGAGTCTTAACTTTGATAAAGAATATCTTGGTTTTGAGACTTTAGTCTTTGCAACTTCAGGGATCTTATCTATGCACAATCAGCTTGTAACACTCCAAAGAGAAAGGAAAACTTGAAATCACATCATATGACCCCTTTAAAAAGTGCTATTTCACCCAAAAATGAGATCTGTCATTAATTATCCGTCCATCTTTCCAAACCTGTAAGACCTTCGTTCATCTTCGGAACACAAATTAAGATATTTTTGATGAAATCCAAGAGCTTTCTGATCCTCCATAGACAGCAACGTAACTGACATGTTCAAGGCCCAGAAAGGTCGTAAGGCATCGTCATTAAAATCGTCCTGTGACATCAGTGGTTCAACCGTAATTTTATAAAGAATAGAAAACAAAAATAATGACTTTTTCAGCAATTTCTTCTCTTCTGTGTCAGTACTTTCGTGAATGCGTGTCAAAGACTGACACTGAAGAGAAGAAATTGTTGAATAAAGTTGTT
Organism: Sinocyclocheilus anophthalmus; assembly: GCA_018155175.1. Lineage (NCBI taxonomy): Eukaryota > Metazoa > Chordata > Actinopteri > Cypriniformes > Cyprinidae > Sinocyclocheilus > Sinocyclocheilus anophthalmus. The sequence continues at coordinate 266,462 of JADLZN010005268.1, read as the reverse complement.
ATTTTTGTTTTCACAAAAAGTATTCGCGTAGCTTCATAGCATTACGATTGAACCACTGATGTCACACGGATTATTTTAATGTTGTCCTTCCTACCTTTCTGGGTCTTGAACATGGTAGTTGCATTGCTGTATATGGAGGGTCAGAAATCTCTCGGATTTCATGAAAAATATTATAATTTGTGTTGCAAAGATGAACAAAGGTCTTATGGGTTTGGAACGACACGAGGGTGAGTAATTAATAACAGAATTTTCATTTTTGGGTGAACTATCCCTTTAAGTGAGAACCCTTGTTTTAGATGAAACCTCTTTATTGAACTTCATAAATCAAAGCGTAGAAAAAGAGCAGTGTCAATTTTATTGTAAGACATCAGAGCAGAACGAGTATGGAGAACTTCTCCCCTATGCTGTGAACTGTTTCTGTCTCTTTCTGAGTTATGGAGGGTGGCTGGATAGTTCACGCGTTCCCTCAGATGTTGAGCTCTCCTGCTGGTGTTGTCCTTTGAGTGACGGGCAGCAGGGAGCCTGCGGAGTGAAGGCTGGGGCAGGTGACATGGGAGACGGCTTGTCGGGATATGATAAACATTAACACATCATAGAGGAGCCCTGTCTATTCCGATTGTTTCATTTTCCTGAAGTTCCAGCACCAATTGCGCTGACAGGACACATGCTCAACATTTGGGAAAGAGAGCTGCGGATTTTTGTGTTTGTGCCAACCATTACATACGTTTCATTTTCTCTTCTTTTGTAAGAGCGAGAGAGAAAGTGTGAGACGAAACCCTTCGAAGCAAGGCTGTGAGCTACAACCCCCACTCTTTCTCAAACAGCATCGATTGAGTTTCAGCTCTTTAATTGCTTTGGCTTGGACCTTTGGTATTTTTTTCCTTTAGTTTTTTTTTTTATTGTCTTCCTCTTTTCGTGAAAGAAGCGGAAGGCACTTTCGCACTGATAAAGAAAGAGCCGGTTAGCTGTGTTTTTTCTCAGTCTAAACTAATGGGAGTGTACACTACATTTGTTGAGTGGTTATATTGTTTCTGACTTGTGTCTGAGTTGACTGTGTAGGACATGCTTCTGTCCTAGAGATGTGTCACTTGTGTATATACTTTCTTTATTTCTTTATTTCTGTGCTTCTGTTTCTTTCTGTGAGGTGCTACTCTCGCTGAGCTTTTTAATTTTTTTATTTATTTTATTTTTATTTATTTATATTTCCAAGCAGACATTCTTGCCGAAAGTACAGTGCTACCAATGAGCTGTTTTTGTTTTATTTTATTTTATCTTAATATTTTTTTATTTTATATATTTTACAAACGACCTTCCTGCTGTGAGGTTACAGTGTTACCCAGTGATTTTTTATTTTATTTTATTTTTTTATTATTTTATTTTATTTTACAAACAGACTTTCTTGCTGTGAGGTGGCCATGATTGCCAATTATTAAATTAAATTCATTCAATTCCAATTATATGTTTTATTATTTTATTTCCAAGCAGACCTCTTGCTGCTCAGTGACAGTGTTATTTTACTGCCATTATTTTTTATTACACTTTTTGAATACATTTGCCATGTAACAATTCTTATAGATGAACTAAAACTGTTTTGTTGTTTAACACTTTGCATTTGTTTTGCAGGTTTCAACTTCCTGTGATATAATCACACCATGCCTGAGGGAGCGGGCCGCGACAGCCAGAAAAAAAACAGCAACCAAGGTCAGATGCCACTCAGTTAATATCAATGTTTGGAAATCTGATCATAATGATGTAATATCCCAGTGAAAAGTCACTGACAGGAACCGCTCATTCATGGCCTGATTTTGAAGTTCCTTTGTTAACTTCTACTGTAAGTTGTGGTTGAGTTCAAAACCACAAACAAGAGCTTGGGAAAATGACGAAATATATATTTTCTGAGACATTGCACAATTTTCAATGGAGATAAGCCATCAAGCATGCCCAAGATAAGAGTGTCTATCAGGAATGAAATGCTAACAGTTATCAGGTTCAGATTTAGACGGGTGGTCTCCCTCTTGATATTTTTGGACCTCAGCCTCTCCTACTTTACAAAGAATGGTTGCTTACATTAACAATTCAAACAAACTGAACACGACTGTTGGAAATGTGCTGACAGTCACAATTGTTTAGAGTTGGTCACTGCTCTTTGGATTGGGCTTTCTAAACAATTTGTGATTGAAATAGTTCTGATCATGAAATAGAGACCAAGTGGCACATTTATGTTTAGAAAGAAATTTTAATGTCACATAGAATCTGGAATATGTCAAGTTGCTGTCAATATACTATGCATCCCAAAAGAGCAATGCATATACCTTCAAATATATGTGGCCATTTTCAAATAAAAATGTCATAATACAAACATCTTTAGGCGTTTGACCCAAATCATGTCGTCCAGATCTCAGCTGGCATGTGTTGAGCTCTGAGAACCTTTGGAGGGAACCGCTTGTATTTGGTTTCACCACTTCCTGTGACGGGGCCGTCAGGTGCAGACTGGCACGGCGTACAGGATGTATCTCAACAGACAGATGAGCACTCAGATTCACAGATACAGATAAACATTCACTGCTTGAGCTCAGCTCCATCTTGTACTGTTATTTTGTGAGTCATTTCTGTTTTGCAGTACCTTTTGAACTCTTTTGAATGTCTGTGTTGGAATTTAAGAATGCATTTCTATAATATCAAACTTTCAGAGATATTCAGGGGTCAAGCTCAGGCACCTAAATGTTATTAATTTTGACTCTACACAATGGCAAGAAAATAGGGTATAACTTAACTAACTTTAAGTAATTTTTTTTTTTTTTTGGATATTGATTTCTGTTGTTTTCCCAATAAAAATGATGTCTTCATCTGGAGGAGGAGGATGTTATTAAGGAACTCACTTGTGTTAACTTGTGCTTGCTTGTTCAATGGTTTGGGGTATGATTTTTTAGAGAAGTCAAAGCTGCATTTATTTGATCAAATATACAGTAAAAAACAAAAAAAAAAAAAAATTTAGTAGTATGTGGACAGATTATTACAATTTAAAATAATAGTTTTTATTTAAGTGTATATTTTAAAATGTAATTTATTTCTGTGATGGCTAAACCTGAATTTTCAGCATCATTTCTCCAATCTTCAGTGTCACATGATCATTCAGAAATCATTGTAACATGCTGATTTGCTGCTCAAGAAATTGATCAATTTTGAAAACAATTGTGCTGCTTAATATTTTTTGTGGAAACCGTGATACATTTTTTTTTCAGGATTCTTAGAATATAAAGTTCAAAAGAACAGCATTCATTTAAAATAGAAATATTTGTAAGATTATAAATGTGTTTGCTGTCACTTTTGATTGATTAAATGCATCTTTGCTAAATAAAATGATAAATTTCCTTCAAGGAAAAAGACCCCAAACCTACTGACTCCAAATATATATAGCAGGAGTGACCTTTGTGATGTCATTTATCATCAGCTTTTCTTTGAAAAAGAACAGAGATATGGAAGGTCAGCATCTTCTCCATAAATTATTTCAGTTTATCTTGCTGATGTTATAGACATAGACATTCCTGTTTAAGACAGTCCTCTCTCACATGTTACAGGTACGGAGAATGATGTAATCGGTGAATCTTACGAAATCTGTCCAGAGATCATATTTGTTTCTAAAATCAAATCAAATCTTTTTACAATATTTTTTGGAGCCTGTTTTAGGATCATCAAGTTTGCGTTGTGACAAAATTTCCTCCTCCAGTTTTCATTTTCTTAAAAAAAAAAAAATCTTTATTTTAAGGTGAAATGTTTTAAACTAATTCAGTGGTTCCTTGTATTGTCTTGTTTCTCAAACACATAAATGCTCTTCAGTATTTTCCGGCAAGGACTGAAGAGTTTGGCAGCTCTCTTACGGTTTTGCGGTCTGTGCGCTAATGCACACCTAGACAGGAAGTCTCTCTATAAGAGAGAAGTGTGCAACAAGCCCAACTCACATTTTTTGTGCACGTTAGATATGGTGCGTGGTTCCTGTTTGCTTTATGACTGATGAGGTCCTTTCAGTCCTTCCTGGAAAACGAGTCATTTTCAGAAATAATTTGGATACCTGATGTCATTTGGTAGACGTTGATAGCCATTTGCTTCTAATTAGTTATGAGTACTAACTAAACTACGGTGAGAAGACTGCATTGGTGGTCATTCCAGCTGATGCAGCAGTGCCTTGCAGATCAGGTATGTGATCTCTTCCTCTTGGCTTTCACTCGTCTGGCCAAACGATCTCCACAGACTGCCGTGATCGATATAACAGGCCTGATTCTCTGTTAGGTGAGCCTTGTTAGGCTCTTTATTGGAGTTAGAATGGCTAAATAAGTGTGTAGAAGATTTATGATGAAAATACCACAATTACTGGAACTCATAATAAGTACGTATAACTGACTAATAATTTATCGCAATTACGGACACAAAGATCAAATTAAGGTGTTTTTTTTTACATTGTTATTTACATAAGTGGATCGATGTCATTATGAAAATATAGGAAATTAGCGCTAATGTATTATTTCAGATTTCTAAAACAGCTGCACAATTCATCAAGTCAATCCATTTTCCATTAAGAATCATATAATTATGAAGAAAAGTATATATGTGTTGGCTCACGCACATGTTCATCAGTCTTATCTAGAGATGGTTAGGTTTTCTTGGACATCCTGACTGATTTATCCTCTCTAATTCGTGCTTGGAGGCTCTTTAAACTTAATGTTTGGGATAACGAAATCCATAGGGATGAGGTTTTGGGTGAAGAACTCCCCTGCTGATGGTTCTTCCATGCCACATGAAAGCTTCTGACTTCATGCCCAAGTAGTGACGGAGAACGCTGTCTGCTTTTGTTCTAGAGGATGCGCTGGGTTTACGTTGTCACACTTCATGCATCTGTCTGGCTGAATTTATGCTGCGCTTTGAACATTCTCCTGAATGCTTTTGCACCAGTACTTGAGATCTTGAGATAGGCATCAAACGAAAAGCAAAAGATGGTCATATTGGTGATGTATGTCGGGCCATGGAGGATTTTACAATCAGATTTTTTCATGTGCGACTGCCGCCATAGTGGTGCTGATCTTGGACTGGGGCCAGCAGAAGATAAACACATGCTTTCATGTACTTTATGAGTGAGTTTAAATCAAATTCAGGCAATCAATATTACCGAAGTGCCTTCAAACTTTGTATGAATTGGAGAACAGGCCACAAGCAGCTCCAGCTAATGGTCAGCTGGAATGCTTGATGGATGATAGGCAGACTTAACGAGGAAGGGAGTGTAGAGAGCAACAGTCGACTGCGTCGCCCTGCCTGCTAGGTCAGAGGAAATGGAGGATTGTTCGTCTCTGCCGGCTTGTGCTCTGTAACTGGGCCACCATTGTGACAAGCACAGCCCAGCATTCAGCCTTAAATAATGGCAATCCTCACAGCACTCTGTACCGGCCTGTGTTCACTTGCCTTGACAACCAGACTGTTGTGTTCAGTTTTGATACGGCTCTTCAGGCAGAACGTTACTGTTTTGTTTTAGATGTTCTGGTCGTCTGAGGGCACGGCTGATTGAATGACTTCTGTGTTTTCAGGTTTAATCGTCCAGCAAATTGCAGTCAGGAAGTTGTGATTTTTGTTTCCTGTCTGTACAGGGCGTGCACTGCACCGTTAGATTGACAGCTTCTGTGGGTTTGCTGCAAGCTAATGTGATGCAGATTTGCACAGTCACACCTTTGAGGCAGGCAGAAAAATATTTGCAAGAAACACTTTGTAAGCACTTGTAGGTTGTCTTTGTACTTTACTGTTGGTTTGTACCTTACCTTTATAAAAAAAAATAATAAAGATATAAAAATAATAATAAAATAAAACAAGATAGTTATAGAATAATATATTAATTGATATATTATTATCTCAAATATATTGTATGTGTATATATAGATAGACTACACTAACAACATTTTCAGTATATTTAAAAAAGAAACAACTCTATGGATATATGTAAAAAAAAAAAAAAATCAGATTCATAACAATAACATAACCAAAATAAGGGAAAACCCAAAAAGGAGGAAAAAACGAAAACAGAGATACCAGACCAAAGACAAGTAAGGATTATCAAAAAAGAAAAAGAGAGGCAATGTGAAGTATTTGATGAGAAATACGTTTTATTGATAATAATAAATCTAAGTATTAAAATCTTTGATTTTTGCATGCAGACTTTGGAAAGCTGAGCACAGCTTTGAGACACTGTTGAGATCTCTTCTGGAATGCATGCAAGATTTACTGGGGGCTTCAAGAAGCAGGAGATTTAAGCCAAAGTCAACATTTGCTCTTGTTTTGGAGAAACAATTGAGATATGAAAGAGATATCATTTGTGATTTTGCATAATAGTTCTTAATGTTGTCTTATTGTCTTCGAGTTTTTTTTTTTTCATTCAGTAACCAAAAGTCCTGTATTATTCAGTGATCACTAGTATCTCCACACTAAATTGTTTCTGTTTCTCTCTGCTGCAGCTGCCAAGCGCCCCTCCTCCGTGTCCTCGCTGAGTGGGATCGTGAGCCGTATGGCCTCCTCAGGGGGCGCATCCCGCGGGAGCTGCACCTCTGTTAACACGGTGTGCTCTGACAGTGACCGCGGAGCCAGTCTCAGCTCCTCTGCCTCGTCCGCCTCACTGCAGGATGGACACTCTTCCTCTTCCTCCTCATCACTCCCCTACGGAGCCGTGCCGACCTACCCCGGGCCACAGCGCAATGGCTCCGACATCAGCCTGGACCTCACCCCTCTCTCCCTGCTGACAGGAGCCGGTCCCCTCCATGCCTCCACAACACCGCTGCCCAAACTCACTCGTCTGGAGAGGGTGGCGCTGGAGATAGTGGAGACAGAGCAGGCCTACGTGAGGGACCTCAAGAGCATTGTGGAGGTAAGAACCAGACACATGCTGACCTCTTTTCCTACAATGTTTTGTACTGTAACACAAAAACAACGCTGAGCTAATGTTGAAGTAATGTTTTTTTTTTTTAATTTGAACCTTGAAGGGATAGTTTACCAAAAATAATTAAAATTCTGTCATTTACTCATTCTAATATTGTTCTAAAACACATATGCATTTCTTCTGTGGAAACTTTTGAAATATCTTGAGGCAAGGTTGACTCTTTTGACTTGACTGTCCAGATAACCCTAGAAACTCGAAAGCAACCCAGTAAAAACCACTCAGTACACCTAACAACAGCTTAGAAACCCCCCAAAACACAACTGTAAACAGCTACTGTTTCAACATCGTAGAAACAACCCAGAACAACACAACCTAGCGAGCACCTAGTAATATCCTAGAAACCATCAAAAAGCACCACAGCGAACAGTTAGCAAAACCTTAGAAGTCAGCCAGAACAACCTAGCAACAGCTTAGAAACCACCCAAAACCCTTGAGTGAACAGCTACTGTAGCAACACCATAGAAACCCAGGACTCCTTAGCAAGCCCCTAGCAACAGCCTAGAAACCACCCAAAAATCCTGAGTGAACGGCTACTTTAGCAACACCATAGAAACCCAGGACACCTTAGCACGCCCTAGCAACAGTCTAGAAACCATCCAAAACACCACAACAAACAGCTAGCAATACCATAGAAACCTCCTATAGCAACACCCAAGAAACTACCCTGAACAATCTAGCAAATATCTAGCAACAGTCTAGAAATCACCTAAAACACCACAGCGAACAGCTAGCAACACCATAGAAACCAGCCAGAACAACTAGCAACTTCCTAGAGACCACTTAAAACACTCTAGCAACCACATAGCGATCAATGGGAACCAATCACAGCACCCTAGCATGGTGGCGGTAAGGGTTTACATGGGCAAGAACCCCAATTCTAATGTCTTAAGTGTTTTTTTTATCAATATGAATATTAAACTTAAATTAGATTGACTTTAAAGGGCATCTATTATGCCCCTTTTTTACAATATGTAATACAAGTCTCAGGTGTCCCCAGAATGTGTCTGTGAAGTTTCAGTTCAAAATACCCCATAGATCATTTATTATATCATTTTGAAAATGCCTGTTTTGATTCTTGAAAGCAGAAACATACTGTTTTTGTGCATGTCTCTTTAAATGCAAATGAGCTGCTGCTCCCCGCCCCCTTTTCCAGAATAGCACTTTGCAAAAAAAAACATCTGTTTGGTTTTGATTATCATGTCTAACACGTTGAAATCATGCGTTTTAGAGCCATATTAGGTTGATTTTCTGATATAGGTTTTTCTGAGCGCACACATCCAAAGCACACGCACAGAAAGCGGCTGTCACGAGGCATGTGAGTACTAAACTAAGTTCTCTTTCATGTCTATTGAGTTATGGTTCATTCACACACAAGTTTGTTAAAAACACGAGTTTCAAAAACAGTTGTTTATGTCTGTGAAGGTAAACAGCTGGGAAAGACATCAAATGTTTATATTAGATCTATGTATTAAGTGACAACAGCGTAATATACAGTATCTATAGACATTATTCCTGAACACATAAGTCACGCCTGACTCTTAACCAGAAGGATGCTTTGCATTTCAGGTCTGCAGTGTTTCTAGTATGTTCCGAGCTGATAATCTAATGTTAAACCTATTAAAGGGGTCATATAATGCTACATGCACTTTTACAAGTTGTTTGAACTGAAATGTGTGTTGGCAGTGTGTGTACACAACCACCCTAAAATGATAAAAAAAACACCCAGTGTGTTTTTTGTTTAATCTGGTTAAATGTTTTCCCCTTTCTCAAATCGAGCTGATCTCAGATGCCGGCCCCTCCCACGATAGTTTGATTGACAGTAGCGTTTCAGCACAGACTGGACTGGCGTCTTACCTTAGACCCGCCCTGAGTGAGCTGTCATAAGTCCACCATTGTTTCACCGCTGGAGCAGATGTAGACAAGAATGACTCCTAAGCGATTGAGGTCTTCTGTTGTTGGATGTAATAATGAACATAGCAGTCGTCATTTACTCCCGACATCTGAGCCGCTGAAGACGCAGTGGATTATGTTTGTTTTTGAAGGGAATGCGCCCCCAATCTACATAAATGCGTCTATGTTCGCGCGAATCATTCGTGATCCAGCTTCACCTACAGAAGAAGTGAGTATAAGGTTTTTTTAATGAATATTTGCAAAGCGCCTTAACTAATAATGTGCTAATTAGCAAGTTTCACGATGAATGTGGATAAAATAAACAGTCTCTCTGAGAGCGGCTCAAGAGAGGGGCGGGGTCAGCAGAGCTCATTAACATTTAAAGGAAAATGCTACAAAACTGCATGCTCTGAAAAGAGCTGTTTTTGACAGGGTAAAAAAGGTGTTTTTTAGACTACCATTGAGAAATTTTAACCAAACTATGATACAGACTTTTCATTAAGACCCTAAAGAATCATATTAGCTTGTGGAAAATGGGCATCCTATGACCCTTTTAAAATGTTTTTTAAAAGCACATTGCTCCATAGCGCCATCACTTTAGAGTGTCGCAATGACCATCATTTGTCAGTGCCTCACTCCTCAAAATTAAATGAGTGTGTAGATGACACGAAGCGACCAACGTAAGCTACATTAAAAACAGATGGGCACTATTTGAATGGGTTCCTATGGCGACCGGAACAGAAGAGCATCCAATTGGAAGTTAGAATTCGTAATGGCGTCGCTCATTGTTTGTTCAGGAAAAAGGTCTATACTGCTGTCTACGCTGTTAATATGACCCAAACAATAAAATAAAAACAGAAAATTACTCACTGGTCTGGACGGAATAACTTCTATAGCTTCACATTTTACAGATTTTGCAAACAGATTGTTCTGAGACACTGCTTATGATTTATGGGGATTAAAAAAGGAGCAGGTGGATTTTTATCTTTATAGGGTGGTTGTGTACACACACTGCCAACACACATTTATGTTCAAACAACATGAAAAAGTGAATTTTGCATAATAGGTGCCCTTAAAAAAAATCTCAGAATGACTGCGGAATTGAATACTAGTTTTTATTTTATTTTATTTATTTTTAATACAAAGCCACCCAGGTGGTGCTGCATTCTTTTTGAGCTCTAGGATTGCTCAGTCACAGAAGCTCATCCAGATCAGCATTTCTACCATCTCTTCTCCCGCTGCCCACCCTGTATATAATCCAGGACTCATATAACAGACAGCAGAGAAAGCTGAGCCCTTTCCCTGTGCCAGCGGTGATTTAAAATATGATCATTGTGAGATTCTGTTGTGCCATTCATCACACATTCAGGTGGAGCAAAGGAGGTCATGGCACTGGATGAAAGCTGCAATAAATTCAGACTGTCACTTCAAACGCATGCACAGCACTGATCCGGGACAATAAGAAGGCTGTTGCTCAGCATTTCAAACACACGCACACACAATTCAGAGTGTGCTGTAAATATAAGAGACTCTTTGTGGATGCTTTTCAACACATTCATCATATTTCCATGCACAGGTTGCTGGAAGATCAGACCTCTACTGTGACCTCCAATGGTGGTCATGGACGTGCACCAAGACATGTTATGCTCTGTTCACATGGGTAGCGGTTTTATTGGCACTAATTGCCAACTAGTTAACTAGTTAACATGTTAATTAACTATTTTTATCACTTTTTTTCAAAAGTGTGTATTACTGTTTGAGTTTGCTTTCTAAAGATCCAAATTTATAGTTTGCAGTTTCATACTATTGACAGCACTTATTATAAATATAAATAAATAAGCTGTTTTCTCTCTTAAATGTTTATGCATCTAACATTCATAGCAAGCAAAATAAAATAAAAAGATATGCATAAATATGTCAACTTAATATAATGTAAATATTAAGTAACAATATAAAATACATTATTTAATAAATTAGTAACGATATATAACCAATCAAATTTCAGCATATTTTGGGGTCCATTGCATCATTTATTTAATTATTTATTATAATTTTTTAAAATCTGGATTAAAACATCACACTGCGATGGTTAAGCTTGATTGGTGCTGTTGCATGGGCCTGGAGAGAGAAGTGAAAGTGGTCTGTCATGAGTGACAGGCTCATTGTGAACAGCTTTTGAACTCATGGGAATATTGCCAGTGCCAGCCATCAACAGGTGTGCGTGAATGTACTGTATAGTATGTGTGTGTTATCCTTTGTATCTGTGACTGATTGATTGCAGAGGCTCATGGGTACATAGGCCGGAGGTTGGGGAATGCCTGAAATGTTACTCCTTTTCCCTTTTGCTGATGGTTTATTTGAAGCTGAGCTTTTCATAAGCCAATAAAAAGAGAAGGCATGCAAGCTTATGCTGCTTTATGAAAAGATTCCTTCAGATCAAATAGCCATAAATTGGTTGTCGAAAGACGCGAATCATGCCGAGGAATGCTGCTGTTTTATCAATCTGTGGTCTCAAAATGGAGGCTGAGTGGTGGATGGTTTTGGGGACATAGTGCTGACTCTGGGATATGTGTGTATGATGTCTTACTGGAGTCATGCCGAGCCGGGCTCAGCTAATATTAGTTAGAGCTGTCTGGTTTTGATAGAAAGCGTAACAAAGAATGATGTCAAGCTAGCTGGAAACGAGATGAGCGTGAGCTCACAGTGCACGGCTTTGCTGTGTGTGACTGTTTTGCCTGCTGTTGTGTGGGTTATTATTAGTTTGTGAAGTGTTGTTTGGTGATATTCAGGTGAGCTGGGTTCAGCTCCAGTGTGTGTGTGTTGATGTGGGGAGCGTTTAGGGGAGCAAGAATGAGAGATTCCCCCTTAGTTTCAGCTGCATTTCAGCCAAATAGGACAGGAAATTGGGGGAAGAGGGGGGCTTGGCTGTAGCCTCCCATTCTGGGGCACAAGCGGAGATGGAGAGGGGCTGCTCACGAGAGAGAGGGACCGACTCCTGTTCCAAACTCCAAACTGACCTAGTTTCTCAGACAAAGACTCTGAGAGTGTTCAACTTCTGTTACAATCTCTCTCTCTCTCTATTGTCTGCCACCTTTCCAAACTTCCTCTCGTAGATAATGTTTCCTTTCTTTCTTTCTTTGTTTGTTCATCAGTCTGTTTGTCTGTCTTTTTCCTTTTCTTTTTGTCTTTTCTTTTTTCTTTTTATGGCCTTCCTCTATCTCTCTTTTTAAGTCTGTCTGTCTATTTGTCTTTTTGTTTTATTTGCCTTTTCTTTCTTTCTCTCTCTTTGTTCATCAGTCTGTCTTTTTCTTTTTGTCTTTTATTATCTTTTCTTTTTTTTCTTTTCTTTTGTCTGTCTTCCTGTGTGTTTGTCTGTCCTTGTTTATTTTCTGTCTGTCCTTTCTTTCTTCTTGTTTTGCTGCCCTTCTGTCTCTTTTTTTACTCTGGTCTTTTTTATTTCAATTTTTTTATTTTATTTCAGTTCCTGATCGTATGTCTGTCTGTCGGCCCAGCCATGTCTCTCTTGAGGCTCTCTCTTTTATGTCTTCTCTTCTCTTTCTTAGTGTTTTCTCTCGTTCTGGTCCATATCTCATATGTGAACATTTATGTTTTTCTTTTTGCCAGACTGGCTGTCATAACACACTTCATGTATGCTCTAGTAAGTCATTTCGGTCAGACGGCATCTGCCAAGAAAATGTGCACATAACTTATGGTTCCTTTTGTCTGTGGCTGGTCCCGCTTGTCTTGCACACTCTTCTTTCATAACTCACAATGTAATCCTCAGATTTCCCCTCACCTCCTGGATTTTCACTCTTCCCAGAGTAGCTGTATCATCACTCATCTCTTCATCTAGCGCTCCAGTTTTGCCTTCTCATGAGCACCGTTCGTTCAGGGGAATTCTCTCCGGTCTACAGCTGAGTGTAAATCGCCGTAATTACAGTGTCCGTGTTCCCTTGCCTTGTAAAGGTGCTGAATGTGCCAGTCCCTTATTTTCTGGCTCATTTTGCCCCCACCTCAGCATGTTTGCCTTCCCAGACTCCTTGTGGCTCTGGAAACAAACAGAAGAGAAAAAAGACCCCACGTTTTACAGTCCAGGACTGTAGAGGCACAGGGAAAGAGCCCCTTATAAATCCAGACCGCTGTCTTACAGGACTCATATAGTTTGTTTATTTGTACCTATTTATTGTAGCAGTTCAGTTTGAGTCTTTTTTTTTTTTTAGTTTGTTTTGCCTGGTGGCCTTCTTTTGTTGGCTCCAGTGTCCGTAGTTTCTCTCAGGAGATTGCCATTCTTGGCACTTTCCCATACTTTAGTCCGTTGCAGTCTGGTGGAATTTGTTTGTCTATCTTGGCTTGTTGGTTTTGGTCCCGGGGCTTGGTTATTAAGGGTTAATGAGGCCAGGCACTGATAAACGGACTTGATAAATAGTGCTGTTTAACTCCGCAAGCCCAACAGCCAGGAACCAGACCACTCCTGAGACCATTTGCCTCTGCTCTATTTTGGTTTTTGGCATCTGTTGGACACAAAATAGGCTGTAAAATATGATTAACTTTCTAATTTAATGCAAAACGCCTTTTACTCATTAAGGCAAGCATGTATCTTCTTAACGGCAACATTATTATGATTATAGTGTTGGAAAACCCCTTCAAGCTGGAAATCTCACTACCCAAGGTTGTTGGTTTAGTATAAATGATAGCTAATTATTAAGCTATGCAATAGATCTTTTTTTAAGGAGACATTCTGGGTTTAGTACAAGTTAAGCTCAATGGATATTGTGGCATAATGTTGATTATCACAAAAAACAATGTAGACTCTTATTTTCTTTAAGAAGAAAGAAAATTTTTGCAGCGTATGTAAATGGAACCCCTTTTTGAGTATTTAAAAGCAAAAATGTGAAGCATTTTATAAAAGCACTAACATTGTAAAGTGTATGTATTATTTGAGCTGTAAGTTGTTCTTGTGATTTTTGCAGTCATTTTAATTTGAAAAATTGGATAATTACCATTAAAAATTGTGGGATTGGTAAGATGTTTTTTTTTTTAACAAGAAGTCTCTTATGCTCACATTAAAAAATAAAAAAAATAAAAAATACAAGTAAAAATACAGTAAAAATGTGAAATATTATTACCGTTTAAAATAACTGTTCTCCATTTTTTTTATATTTTAAAATGTAATTTATTTCAAACATGAATTTCAACAGCCATTACTTTAGTCTTCAGTGTCACAATTTAATTTTTTTTTTTTTTTATTAATTTTTTTTTTTATTTACTGTGATGACATTTACTATGATTTTTAGTGATAAAATCACTTCACTTTTTTTGTATAAAGTTACACTACTGTTCAAAAGTTTATGGTCAGTAAGCGTAATATTTTTTATATTTTTGTATGAATGATTCTTATGAACAATAGCGTAATGCAGAAAAGGTTAGTTTATTACAGTAAAATCATGTTAACATGCATATCATTTACGTCTTTTGGCAAAACTGTTGAAACCAGAATAATTTTATTGTCTCGTATTGGCTCTTTTCACTTCCATCCTACGTTTCTCACTGTGAACCAGATCTTCCTTAAACTTTAACCCAGTGGAACAGCTTGCCTTTAACTCAGTATTAACCAACCACTTCAAAACTGAGAAAGTTGGTGACCCCGATTCTCTGTTCCTCAGCAGGTGACCCAAACCTGCCAGTATTTTACGTGGCATGATGATCAGGCAGTTTTCTCATGAGACCAGCTTATGACTTTTTTCGAGGTCAGAGGTGAAAGAGCAGAGAGAGAAAAGATAAATATTGTTAGAGGGGCTCCTTTTAACCACTGTATTAGTTGCATGCTTTGCTTTCCTGCACCGCTTTGTATGTTTACTCTGAAGATCATTGAGGGGCTCAAGTGTGGCGTCCATGGTAATTACATTAGGGGTGAGAGTCACGTCCTGCTGTGTCGGAGCCATTTATAGTCTCTTTATAGTCCATGAGTTATGAATCACCTCAGTGTTTGCAATGGGAAAATGTAATGGAATAGAGGTACTTCACCAATTTCACAGGTCTCACAGGAGTTTTCTGAATCACTAACAAGCAAAGCAAATTCAAGTGTGAAAATGCCTAGTATGATTTCTGTGAGGTCATCCACGCTCAATTTTCTCACTTTCTCGCTCTCAGGACTATCTTGGCTGCATTATTGACTGTGGCGACTTGCCTCTCAAACCCGAGGAGGTCAGCACCCTCTTCTGCAACATTGAGGACATCTATGAGTTTAACAGGTGGGTGTCTTCATTCTTGATGTCTGTCTGAGTGGCAGCGGTGTCTGTTGAATTTGTCTCAAACACAATGACTGGCCTGGGTCCTGGTCTGTCCCACCATGAGGGACAATGTGCAGATGTCTGCCAAGAGCGAGTATACGGCATTTCTGATGCACTCCAGCAGACTGTCCCTGGACTGTTGTAGTTATCTGGAATGCTCTTCAGGAGACGTTTTCTCAGCCGTCGTCATAGCTTAAGCTCGTTTTAAAAGACGTGCAACATATGGTTTATTACACTGTGAGTTCATGCATGGTCCACCGAACAATTTAGTCAGTCTTGTTATGTGTCTGTTTCACACTGTTTATTACAAATGGCACTCAGTGTTTATTTCAGACTTGTATGCATGGTTTAGCCCAGAGGTTTCTAGTTGGTGGGTCGCTGCTACTTGCCACTCATATATCCTGTTTTTACATAATTCTCTTTCTTGGTTCACCTCCACTCCACATCATCCCTCTAATGACATTAGGCAGTTTTGAAATTGAACATGGCGCCTTACCGCCAGCTCTTGTGGGAAATGATCTTGGCTGTGCTGCAAACAGAAAATCTTAAAAACTCTTGGGTGTCCTCATGACCTTATTTAATATAACTTCCTTTAATAAAATGGCAGGAGTTTTCTTCCCATCGTAGCAGCTTTTGGCCTCTGCTTGAGATTATATTGGCGTGTAATGAGTAGAATGAGTTATTAGTTTTTAGGAATACCATTCTTAAAGGGATAGTTCACTTATAAATAAATGATCTTTCATAATTTACAGTTTGTAGCATCCACAGGCTGTCAAGCTCCAAAAAATGACCAAAAAAATCACCATACAAGCAGTCCATACTGTATAACTACATTACTTTTTTTTAAAGTTTGGGGTTGGTAAGCTTATTTATTTGTCTCTAAATGGTTTAAATTTTTTTTGTATGTGTTTAAAGTGTCTTATACTCACCAAGGCTGCAATTATTTGATTAAAATTACAGTAAAAACAGTAAAATTGGGAAATATTATCGCAATTTAAAATAACTGTTTTCTTTTTTAATATATTTTAAAATGTAATTTATTCCGGTGATGGCAAAGCTGAAATTTCAGCATCATTACTCCAGTCTTCAGTATCACATGATCAGAAATCGTTCTGATATGCTGATTTGCAGCTTAAAAACATTTCTTATTATTATCAATAGAGTAGAATGTTCAAAAGAACAGCAACTTTTATTTATAAATCTTTTGTAACATTGTAAATATCTTTACTGTCACTTATGATCAAATAAATGTGTCCCAGTTGAATGAAAGTATTTATTTCTTTGTAAAAGAAATGTTTTTAATATAAATCTTTTTAAATATCTTTACTGTCACTTTTGATTTTTGATTTTAATGGACCTTGTTGAATTAAAATATTAATTCCTTTGTATAAAAAAATCTCAAACTTTTGAACAGTAGTGTGTATATTCCGTATTTCATCTGAAGCCATATACTATATATTTACATGATTAATAGACTGATATTTAAGTCACTCTAAAATGAAATCAAATCATTAATTTAACTCGGCATGCAGCCCTCAAATTATATGAGAATGAATAATGGATGAAATTTGGTTTGTTCATCCCACAAAGCTTCATGTTTATGAAAAACAGGGAGTTGGAAATTATTCAATATTTCTTTGATTGTGTTCAGGGAAAGAGTAACAGCATGTGGGTTTGGAACGACAAAGATGGTGAGAAAATGATTACAGAATTTTCATTTCTGAGTGAACTACCCCCTTAAATCAGCTCTCGTGCCTCTGTAGTTGTTAAGACTATATACAATTGAATGATTGAATTTCCCCTCTTTCTTATAGTTTAAGCAGACAAAGGCTCTCTCTTTGTCTGTTCTTACTCTTAAAAGCCCTCTGCTCATTGCTGTAGAATGTAGCCCCTGTATTCAGACTTGATTCTGTTGAGTCTACTTTCTTGGCACCGGTCAGAGCTTTAGGACACGTACAGTTGTCATGTTCCTCTTAGCCAAAGCAGCCGGGCTCCGAGGTAGAGCTCAGGCCCCTGTGGTGAACGAGCCACACATGACCTGTCAGAGAGTGAGGCTGCAGCCAAGCGAGCAGTGCATCCTGGGACAGCAGACAGGACTTATTTTGTTCCCACAGACATCTGTCCAGTTATAGTGAAGCATTGTAAATTGTCCCTTTGCACTGGAATGCTGCATTTGTCTTTTGCAGCGACTGCAACAGAACAGGCTGTTTTTGCTGGCTTGGGAATCTCATCTCTATTTTGCAGTGATGAAAACATTCCACTGCTGACTCATTCTTGTGTTTTGCAATAGTTCTTTTAAAACCTTATTATCAGTTCTTATTGTTCTAGGTTTATTTTAGCATTTGTAATCGCACCCTTATGTTTTTTTCCCCCTTTCTGATGGCCTTAAATGGGTGTTAAAACTTCAGGGTCAGCTACATGGCACATTGTCCTCAGTGACTCTTCAGAATAGACCTTTATAAAGCCATACTAAATACATAATAGGTATTTACCTTTCAAAAATTTGGGGGTTCAAAGTTTTTAAGTGTTTTTTTTTGAAGGAAATAATACTTTTATTCAGCAAGGATGTATTAAATTGATCAAAATGACAGTAAAGACATTTATGAGTTCCAAATTCAGTTTCAATCAATTCGTATTTTGTAATTGAACTTTGAACTTTCTATTCATTAAAATAATCCTGAAAATATTACTCCACAAAAATATTAAGAAGAACCGTTTCGAACACTGATAATAATACATGTTTTTTGAGCCCAAAATAAGCATATTACAGTGATTTCTGAGGGATCATTTGACCCTGAAGACTGAAGACCGAAGACTGGCGCTTAAAAGGCAGCTGTATCATACAGTATAAAAAATATATTAAAATAGAAACACAGTTATTTAATTGTAATACATTTCCACAATATATATCTTTTTTATCAAACAAATGCAAGCATCCTGGTGAGCAATTTGCATAATGTGAGAAAATTACAGCTGATTTCAAATGACAAAAAATATTGTGCTCAAAGTTTTAAATATGTCATATTTTATCTTAAGTTTGTCTTTTAGGTAGTAACCAAGCACACTAACGTAAGAAAAAAAACATTTCATCACAACCATGGGACCGTCAAAACATTTTTTTTTAAATGTGTAATACATTTTCATAATAATTACATAATAATGTTTTAATTTATTTTATTTTTAATGATATAAGTATGCATAAATATTTTTTTCACTTTTTTTTTTTTCTTTTTCACATTTTCAATTTTTTTATAATGAAATTTTCAAAAGGCTTCCAAATCATTTTTAGTGATTTTAATGAAATTTGTTACTTTAAAAAATATTTAACTAATGGGTAATAAAAGATTTCTAAAAATGGGACACCCTATGTAGCAAGTACACAAGTGTGCCATTTCAGTCGGGACCATTGAGATACACTTTTATTTGCCCAGACAGATTTCCTCCATTAAGTGAGGCCGCAACAACCTTTACCTCCTTTGTGTGCTCATACGGGATCACGCCTGTCAGTTTACCATGCATTTACTTCATTTTGGATTCAAATACACCTTAACACTGCAGACAGACACTGTTCATTTCTTAATAAAGACAAATCTGGTTTTCCCTAAAGCACACATCTCACTGTCCTCGTGTCTCCCCAATGTCTCACTGTCTGCTTTGATCTCGTTTGAGAGAAATAATGGGGGTAGATTTGTCCTGAGGATTTGTATATTGCATAAAAAAAGAAGAATGACTGTGTGAATTTCCCCCACCATGATGCTGTCTCCAGCAAAAATAAAAGCTTGACTGCTGTGGGAAATACGAGTTAGATGAAAGGAACCGTAATGTAGCGAACTTCTGTTTGAGTTACATACACCATGTTAATGGATGAATGGTTGGGAGTAGGACAAAAGAAAGGGATGAGACAAGGAGGAGAGTATGAATCGAGTGAAGAACTTACGAGTCGAGTCCAAAAAACAGAAAGGGTGAGGTGAAAACTGAATGGGACAAAGGGAATCACATTTTTTTTATATGCAAGGCATCTTGCAGGTAACTCCCTGTTTTTGGTCATATGAAAATAAATTGTTGGACTTATTCATTTTTTTGCTGGTGTTTATTGGAGTTTGTTGTACTACATGGATTACTAGCCAATTCTGACATGGTCAAAAAAACAATCTGGTGTCTTAGACTTAAATTTCTAATTTTTCCTCAAGTAATACCGCAAACACTTTTGTATGTACTTTATCTGGCAAAGAAGAACCTGGGAAAGTATTTAGCATGCACGTAACACACATATTTCAAGTCTCAAACTATTGGTCCGCCAACACTTTCCTGGGATTTGAGTGAAGGGGCCAAAACCTCACAAGATTTGCCAAGATCTAATTGAATCCAACTTATCTACTACAGTTCGGACTAGAAAGCAGATGCTTGTGACTTTGAATCGATAGTAACATCTTTATTGTTTTACAATTCCAAATGACGGAACTACGTGTTGTTATTATGCCACACCTTTCAAGACAATCAAGTCATCGTTCGGGAACATCCCATCCCTACAGGCACCTCAAACGCCAAGCTCTTTGGACAATCCAAGAAAGCATGCATGAACTCAATTAAATTTCCTTTATAACCACAGTGAAGTCCCCCTACCACAAAGGTCAGCCACTAAATGAATTTCGTCTTCAGAGGGGAAGAGAGGATGATGAAGGCTGGAGTGCTGCGGTTTTCTTCCGAACTTTTCCCCTCAGCCACATGAAGTAAAGTTCATAGTGTTTAGAGAGTGTCACGTTGTTTTCTTTCACGATATAGAAGGAGGGTTTCCCTTGAGACTGACCAGCCTGGCGGTTTGGGGGCCTCTTGGGAGTTTCGCTAATAGACTGAATGAAATACGGCGTGCCTGGTCGAGCCGTCATATAGCTTTCGTTCAACCCTTCCTTCAAAATACAGTCAGGGAATGTCAAACCACTCATCCTCGGTCGAAAAAGTCCCACTGGCCACAAGAGATCATATCAACTTCATAACACTGAGGGAAAATCCATTTGATTCCATCTCGTGTTTGAGTTACAATAGAGATTGTTTCACTAAACCAAGCCCAAGCTTCCTTTATTGCATTCCAGACACTGTTACTAGCCAATATAATTCAAAATCGATGTTTTCCATTGATTTACTACCTGAAATGAGACTTTTCCCCACTAGAAGAATGCACTGCATAAAGGTTTTCAATTTTGACTGTAGGGATATTGGAGTATGTTTGGAGGAAATCAAGCCAAAATGAGAGGTATCCCATCTGTGTGCATTTAAGCAATGGTTTGGTCTAAATGATTAAAAAGAAATGAATGCTGTTTGGAAACACAGGCCGGAGTTGGAGCCCGTTCCAGTCAAGAGTGTCCTCTTGAAACTCCAGTCCCAGATGTTTCCTCAGAAAGGGAATAACATAATTTAGACAAAGACATAGTCCAAGTCTCATGTCAGAAACCTGGTTTTCATATGCCACTCGATTAATTTGTCAGCTTACAAATGCTTTTGTGAGAATTTGTGAGCAGGAATACATGTCATGCACCAAAACTGACTCGATTCTTGTTTTTTACAGTGAGCTTTTAGAAGATCTGGAACGTAGTCCACATGCAGCAGCCATAGCAGAGTGCTTTGTGGAGAGGGTAAGCACATGACTTAGTAAAATATACATTTCTTCCTGTTCCTTCCACACAATGCACGGATCTCAAGACAAGGAGTTTGTGTTTTAATGCACGTCATTGTAGAAGTGTTGTCTAAGGAAAATCCAGTTTTGTTACTTTTTTTTCATCTTGGGGACCTCGCTTGGCAGTATGGCAGAAGCACACAGATATATTTGGGCCAGAACAACAGATGGACTCAGTGAAACGAAACCTAAACATATCAGCAAACAGCATTGAACTTTTAACACATGCACACGTCAGCTAAGTGCATTTGCAGACACTTTTGGCGTTCTTGTCTCCAAACCACAATGACACAACAATGAGCAGACCAGGCTGGGATGGGAACCAGACAAGGACATCATTGTTTGGAGTGCTAGAGAGGTCGAATGTGCTCACGGCTCTTTCTGCAAAGATTTATTTCATAGTTTGGAAGAAGGAAATCATTCTTTACCTTTAAATTGCCCGAGGCTGTCTCTATCTCAAGCACCAAGACCCAATGTTTACCTCCTGCTGAAACGGCCACTGTTAGAATCAATTAGGGCTGGCCTAGGAAGCAGAGAGTACATTCGATTAAGCCATTACCGGTGAGTTATTTTGAGGGTTTAGCTCAATTGAACCTTCTCTAATGTGATCTCAAAGTCAGGTTTTTACCATAATCTCTGCAACATCAAAAAAATGAAAACTTGTTCCAAATCAAGCAGTGCCTCTAGACTAGATATCAGGCTCCAAATAGAGCAGAACATATTAGATGTGTTTACATGCTCGTACAGATGTAGCTCAGTGACTGTAACTCTGCATCTGCTGAGCTGCCCATATCTGGTCAGATACGGGAATATTGGCCATTGCCAGAGCAGATGATGGGGTTCACTTGATTGGCTTGTTTTGGTACTGCTTCTGTTTTTGGTACACAAACATTTAGTGGAAAAATCTCCCACATACTGCCAAGTGAATGCCAGTCTAGATTGTGCCGTTTTTAATCGCTGTTATATTTTTGTCTGGTTTCATAACTCTGAACTCTGTATATTTTTGATGTCCATAGTTAGTAGTGTACTTTTGTTCCTAGAAGTAAGCTTATCTTTGAGTCACTGTTAACTATTTATTATTTTTCCTTTTCTTTTTTTTTTTTTTTTTTTTAGAGTGAAGCTTTTGACATTTACACCATATCCTGCATTAATTACGCAAAGTAAGTAAAGAATATTTCTATTCCTCTGATATGATCATTAAAGTACCATTCAAAGTTTTTGGAGTGGTGTGTTGAATAAATTCATACTTTTACTTTTCAGAAAACATTCACAAAAATGACAGTAAAGACTTTATAATATTTCAAATGTATTTATGGAAAATACATTATCATAATTTCAACTTGAGATAATTAATTAGAAATGTTTTTGGACACCAATCAGCATATAGAATGATTTCTAAAGGATCATGTGAAAACTGAAGCCTTAAGTAATGAAGCTGAAAATTCAGCTTTACATCACTAGAATAAATTTCATTTGAAAGCATATTCAAATAGAAATGCAATAATATTTCCCAGTACACTCTTAAAAATAAAAGTGCTTCACGATGCCGTAGAAGAACCTTTTTGTCTGAATGGTTCCTTAAAGTACCTTTAACATCTGAAGAACCTCTGTTTCACAAAAGGTTCTTTGTGGCAGAAAAAGGTTCTTCAGATTATAAAAAGGGAAGAAAGAGATGGTTCTTTAAAGAACCCTTGACTGAATGGTTCTTTGTGGAACCAAAAATGTTCTTCTATGGCCAGCGCTGTGAAGAACCTTTAAAGCACCTTTATTTTCAAGAGTGTATATGGTTTATTTATATTTTTTTTGGTCAAACTAAAATACAAACGCTGTTGAGCATAATGACCAAACCCAATTACATTGAATCCAATGAATATTGAAAACTTATTTGACTGTTATCAGCTTTTTGAACTGAACAAACATGGTCAAAAAAACTAATGTGCCCCAGCTGTATCCCTGAAAAAACGTTGCCTAATGATAAAGTATTGCATTTTTGTTGGACCATTTAAATCTGTGATGTAGATGTCCCACATGCTTTATAGTCATGATCAGATATTTTGATGAATGCATGTGGGTGTTAAATTAGTCAGTGTTAGCTATATGTCTAGTAGAAAATTAGACATATCAGAGGCAAACATGCCTGGGTGATGACTACTTGGAAATACATTTCAGCCCCTCTCTTAGTATTCCCATGGGCCTCTGGTACAGCAGCAGCAGATGTTCTGCTAGAGCTGATTCTGATCCACCTTTAGAGAATTAGCTGTTGCATATTAATGCAAATAACTCTGCAGTTATTCAGATTCTTAAAAGAATATTTATTATAAAGTATTTTTATTATAAATGTTATAAGGCAGTACACAATATATATGCAACTAATGGTGGTGAAACAAACAAAAAAAAAAACATTGTATGAAGATGTAAGAAACAGGAGGTTGCACAAAAACAAATATTTCTGAGTTGTATTTAATATTCGGAGACTGAGTGTTTTGTAAGTGCATTTGTAGGTTTACACAGCCACCAGCTGAATGCATTACTGCAGGCTTTAGGATAAGATGAAGTGCTGTCAGGCAAAGCTGCCAAACTGGTGAGTCTCCCAGTAGACCACCCTGCTTAAATGTCTTCCTCCCTGTTTCCGTCCAGCTCAGTAACAGTCCTGCGGGACTGCATGAAGAACGAGAGCCTGGTGCGCTTCTTCCAGGAAAGGCAGGCCACTCTGTGTCACTCATTGCCTCTGGAGACTTACCTGCTAAAACCAGTGCAAAGGATTCTTAAATACCACCTCCTGCTGCAGGTCAGTGGAGTACAATGCCTTAAATCTGATCCTTTTTTTTTTCCAGAATGATGCGTTTTTTGCTGGAAGATGGTGTAGCTATGGCATCTGCTAGCAGGGGCAAATGGGGCCAAGCTAGTAAACTTGAAAACAGACGTGTAACACTTGTCAGACTGTACAGCTGATCTGTTGTCGCCCCCTTGTGGTAGGAACTATCCAAACACTTTGATAAAAGTGATCCTGGGTATGAGGTGGTGGAAGATGCCATTATAACCATGACAGCAGTTGCCTGGTACATCAATGACATGAAGAGGAAACAGGAACATGCAGTCAGACTGCAGGTAATCCCAGCCATCAAATGCTCCCTATGACTTTTTACAGAATCAAATATTCTGTAACTCTGCAATACATTCTGTTCCAAATGCAAATGTTACTTCTTTTTATAGGAGATTGAGAGCTTGTTGCTGAACTGGACTGGGCCTGATCTCAGTGGTTTTGGAGAGCTGGTACTTGAAGGCTCCTTCCGAGTTCAGCGTGTGAAAAAGGAAAGAGCATTCTTTCTTTTTGACAAAATGCTTCTCATTGCCAAGAAGAGGCTGGATCATTTTATATACAGCACTCACATCTTTGTAAGTCATCATCATTTGTGATCAGATTTCAGTTCTAAATCTACTATACATCTACTGTTGGAGTGTAGCATTTTACTTAAAGGATTTATGATATGCAAAACTCATGTTTTTCTCGTTCTCCCTCTCATCTTTGAAGTGCTGTAATCTGCTCTTAGTGGAAAGCATGAAGGATCCCCTCTGTTTTAAGGTGTCTGACCAAACGATCCCAAAACAGCAACACATTGTTCAGGTAAAATATTTAAAATGCACATCAGACAGGCAACTTCATTACTGTCTGGAACACTTTGTAGTTGCATTACTTGTTTTATGTTAAAAGTGATGAAAAAGGCAATGATGGTAAAGAGAATCTAAAAACCTTACTATACTTCTCTGTAGGCTAAAAACCAGGAGGAGAAGCGGCTGTGGCTACATTACCTCAAAAGGATGATAGTGGAAAACCATCCTGCATCCTTACCCCAAAAAGTAAGAGTTTTTTTATGTCAAACTATGCATCATTGTGTCAAGGATAATGTACAGTCAAAATTGACCAACATTTTGAATTCAGCTAGTTCAGTTATACATAGTTTACAGATGGACACCAGAGCACTAAATATCTATTTATAACATGTTTTCCAGGCAAGGCAGGTTCTTGGTGACAACTTCTGTCAATGTAAGTATTGTTTGAATTCTTGTCAGTTTCAACTGTCGCTTGCGGCAATGAGTGTGACTGGCTGTGGATTATTCATGTTTTGTGCCATACTTAGCTCCACAGTTTGATCAGGAGCCAATAAGAAAACAAATGCCTTCTCCACGACTGGACGATGTTCATAACTACCACAGAGGAAGAAGGCAATCAGGTCTGGCATGTAGTGTTCATTAGAATACCTTAAAATGCCAAACCGCACTATTTCAAATACTGATAAAAGTGAACTTCATAACTCCTGACAGAGCCACCAGAGTTCATCTACACCCCTGAGAAAGCCAAGAAAAGCCTTCCACTCCTCTTAGGGACCTTCCATACCAGCGTGGAGGAGCGTCTGGTGAATTTATCTCTCGTGTATAAAACGGGCTTAAAATGATTAAATTCTAAAAAATATTTTGCTTTTTTTTTTTTTTTTTTTTTTCAATATTTCAATATATTTCACTATTTTTTATTGTATTTGTTTATAGGTTTATTATTTATTTATTTAGTGTTGTTTACGTCATATTGATGCTGGCACCAAATTAAAATTCTTGTAAAGTTCTAAAGTTTCTAAAGTTTAAAGTCTAAAATCTAATCTTTATATGCCTCAAGCACCTGCCAAAGATATTGAAGTTGCGTTCCAGCAAAGTGGTGAGTGTAGACTTTAGTTCTTTCACTTTCTATAATTCTGTTATCTTGTTGTTCTTTGATCAGTGATGATATTTCTTGAAAGTGAATGTGAAAAAGTAAACAATTAGAACAGAGATATAGATTTTAAGAATGGAATAGTCTATAAAAAAGGAAAAAAGTTTTTCATTTTTGTTTCTATCTTTCTCTTTCTGATCTGCCATGGCTTCACTGTTCATGGAATCCAGGTTCTTTAAAGGTGTGAGAGGATTTCACTTTCTTACATTAAACATTTATATAACATACAGCCTTAATTCTATCATTTTTGCAACGTAATGCAACCTTGTAGCAATAGGTTTTGTTTATACTTTTGGTATCACAGCTGTGATAAAATGTGTATCTATTGTATATCTATGCTTCTGTCAATTGAATGGGTTTTCAGGCTGGCAGTGAAGGGGAGTTGTGCCCACAGGCTGATAGCATGGGCTCATCAGGCAGTACCAGCACTCTGGCATCCTCTGTCATTGAAGTTGAATCTGGCCGTGATGATCTGGCTTTATGTCAGGACGAGGATGACATGACCCCACTCGCTCCACCACCAACACTGTCCATTACTGAGGAAATCATGCAGTTCATTAATGAGAGCCGTGCTCGACAAGGCATGGCGGAGTTAACATCTGAAGTGGTACATATAGCACATTTTGACACCTAAAACAATATGCCAAGACAGTAGTTGCTGTAGTAACTCAACACAATGCTTCATTGCTATTGGTATACACATTGACATCAGTGACTTTGTAGTAATAATGCTGTTAATGTAAGCTTCTAGTTATAAGAAAATGGCATTTTGCTCATTTTTTGTTTTCCACTGTGCCAGTTGACTCCAGAGTCCCCGGAAGTCCAGCCATCAGAGCCACAGCAGCTAGATGAATCCAAACCACTAATAGCTGAGGTGGATGAAAATAAATATCAGACCAATGATACCGAAAGATCAGAACCAGTAGAAATGCTGGTAGATGGGTCAGACAAAGAAGAGGACAGCCATCCATCCTGTGAAGCGAATGTTGCTCCAGCAGAGGAGCATGAGAAATCATCATCACTACTGCACACCTCCAAAGAAGTGAATCAATCAGGAGAGTTGACATTACCAGAGCCCAGTCATAGTGAACCATCAAAACCAGAAATGGTGAAGGTCACAGGTGAAAAGGGGGAAAAAGACACAGAGGACTCTGTTAGTGAAAGTGCAGAACCTCATTTATCTGACAATTTGGACAAAACCACTGATGACATAGCATGTGCGGCTAAGTCAGCTTGTGCTCACATTGCTACTGCATTAAAAGCAACTGACAGCTCTCTTGTCCCCAAAGCAGAACCTGAGCAAAAACTAACCAAAAGTGACAAGCAAATTATTGAGAAGATACGCAGCTATTATGAGGCAGCGGAGGCAGGTGTCGAGGAGGGTCAGACAGCCCGAAGAAACAGCTTCTCTCATATTCCTGCTGGATTAGTGAAAGATTCGGTGTCTCGATTCAATGTTTGTGTTCGCCAAGACAGTCTACTTGAGCCTGAGAGTAGCCGCTCAGACTGTGTTGAAACTGACGCAGCATCTTCATTACTCCCAACATCAGACCAAGTTGACCAGAATCTCAACCATGAGGAATCTGTTGATACAGCCATTTCTCTTGCACATTCAGATGTTATCCAAGAACAAAAAGAATTATTAAACAACAAGACTGCAGATCAAAAGGATGAAGATATTTGTGAGTTCAGTCCCTGTATGGAACTCTGGAAGGAGAAGGAAAAAACTAGCCAAGAATCTCTGAAAGTCCCATTCTCAATGGAAAAGAGCCGTGGTGAAGATACAGTTGCTTCTGAGGAAAACAAGACATTCCTAAATTGCACAACAACCCAGGTGCATCATAAACTTGATCATTCACAGTGCTATCCAGACACTTCAGACATATCTAATCTGCAGACGAAAGAGAGAGCGGATACATCTCTTCCATATGGAAGTAGAACAAGAGCTAGCATGTCCTCTCATGGAAACCTGGATAGCCTTCCCAATCAGATTAAAGTTGGCCGATGGTCTCGTCATGGCAAGGTGGTAACGTGTAGTCATACCCTTTATGAAGGAATGGAAGAGGTACCAGATTTAGGTTTTTTTGATGGTGGACCAGTCAATCAATGCTTGGTAGAAAACTCAGAAAAGATTCTTAATAAAGTGCAAATGCTTGCACGCATGTACACAGCAAAAGCAAGCAGCATGAAAGTACCACTACACCAGAAGAAAACACGAGTGAGTAGGGCAGCATGGTCAGTGGAGGGAAAAGGGAGCACTTCACCCAAGTCTCGGCAAGTACAGCTACACCAGGGGGATATAAGGATCCTAAATCAGCCCACGGGTGAGTTCATAATCCATATATAATTCAATTATGATCTTGTGTGATATTATTCTACTCATTATTTAAAAATGTTGCCTATTGTTTTGTTGCAGAAGAATCTTCAGTATCAACACCTCCTGAACCTTTTGGTCACATCATTTTAAGGGAGAAGTTGTCTACAACATATCACCAAGAAAATGATTGTAATCTCATTGGGCCCCCAGATGAGATCTCTACAAATGTATCTAATTCACTGTATTTTTCATCTGCTGAATCCTCTGCTACTTCAGTTCAAATATTAACAACTGTTGTGGAATCACAGATTTCTGTGATATCAGATCACAGAGAAAGCTCCTTAGAAAAATGTGAGTCTAAACTACATGAAGGAGATCAATCCTTGTCAGCTTGCGCTGGAACTCAAATCCAAGCTGAGCCAGAAGTGCCATCCAAACTAGCCGGATTTCCATTGGACGAGCATGCTGACAATGTACTACAGTCTGTTCCGGAGAATCATTTATATGCTGTGGACAAATCTACTGCAATAAATAGGACTGAAGAAGGACCGATATTGCAAGAGGAGAACCTGGTTTTTGTGAGCAATTCTGTTCCAGTTAGTGAACTTTTTACTGACCCAGTAATCATTAAACATTTAGAAGAAGAGACTCACAGTGTAGAGGAGAAAAGGGGCTTAACTGTACAGCACTGTAAAAGCATATTGTCCATAGATGATAAACAAGATGAAATACATACAGGACATATGAATTCCAAGCAGGACCGAGCTGATATTGAAACCACTAGCATGAAGGAAATAACACCTGTAGTGTCCACTGTTAGCGAAGTTGGAGCATGTCCCCCATTACAGCCAGCACCCTGTGTTCTAAACACTGTAGTTATCTCTGAAGGATCAGAGCTTTCGTACCCTGTAGCCCAGGAGGTTACAACAAGCCCTACACAACTGATGCCTCTGCTTGGTTCATGTGGCAAGTGTAGTCCACTGGATGTTAAATCCAAAGAAGACCTAAGCAATAATTCAAAGACTTTGAGCCCACCCTGTACACCCCTTGTAGGTGGACCTCCTTTGGATGAGCTTCCAAGGTTTACTAGCCAAAGACCTTCCAATCTACCCTCCGCCACAGGAAAGAGAAGTCCCTTCACCAATTGGAATCCATCATCTCCAGCCACTCAGAGGTAGTCTGCTAAGCATGTCACAAACCAAGCTGTAGTAATAGGGTGTATCCAATTGATATTTAAGTTATGAGTTGTAGTTTATATTACAGCAGTGTAAGTATTTGATTTCATTTTAATCTATCTTATCTTGCCTTTTAGAGTGCCACATACTTCATTGCAGACTGAGGAACAGATTCAGGATGCTTCAGCTTCTGGCCTTTCTACTCACAGACCATCTTTTTCTCAGGCTCCTAATGATAAGCCTTCAGACATTCCTTTTGGTTGTGGACGTCCATTAGATGCAAAGCCACCATCTGCCTTTAGCCCAAACCTGCGAATGCGGTCACCCTCTCCAATTAGAAGTGCCCAGAACTCCAGATTGTCCTCAACGGACTCAGCTCTTACAAAGTCTCTTGCTGCCTCTTGTATCAGTCAGACAATTTCCCAAACCATGGCCAAGAGAGGTGCACATCTTCAGACTGCTTCCCCATCTGTAAGCTCTTCTCCTCTGCCCACATCTTCTGTAAGGTTAAGGTCACCATCACCCAAACCCGTCACCTTCGACTCAAGTGCAGAGTCAGGTTTTAGGAATACATCCAGCACCGGGGTAGGGAGTCAACCCCTAAGGTCTTGTCCATCCCCAGTCAGATCAAACAGTCTTCGATCTAGTCCAGCAACAGTTCAGACCCCTCCTCCTTACCGTAGTCAACGCTCAATATCCCCTGCACCTCCAGTTAGCCTCCATTCAGCTCCATCTCCTAACAGCATAAACACTGCAGCTCTTGAACAGCCTTCCTACACCAGTTTAAATGGTAATAATAACAATAACAACAGTTTAAGTAATAACGGCTGGGCCACTAACCATAAAAAAGCACCACCCTCAAATACGGGTGAACTCCCTCATTTCCATGATCCTCAAAGAACAACCTTGCACAATAGGGTTGCTCGTCCCTTTCCATCCTCTGAGCCTAGCTCCCGTGTTCACTCCCCTTCTATTTGCCCATCTCCAGTCACCCGAATCTGCTCCCCTCCACCTGCTCCAATCCACTCCAGTCATCTGGTAACAAAGCCACCAAATCCCAGAGCCCCCAGGCAAGGTGGCTTTTTTACCCCTCTATCTTTGGAGATCTCAAGATCAACATCAGCTTGTTCATTATCCCCTTGTGAGAGCCCCAGAATCACCTCTCCACCCCCTATTGGCATTCCTGCAAGTGTATGGGGTTTTGCTAATCCGCAGCCAAGGAATCCCTCATTAACAAATGCATATTCTCCAACAAAAGTGGAAACAAACTCTACTCAAAGAGGCACCAGAATCATCTCTCCTACCCCAATGGGAACGTCTTCATATTCAGCAACCAACTCTCAGAGCCAGAGGAGGCTACGAGGAGCCAGTTTGCCCTTTGTTGCTCTAGGGGATAGACCACCCAGTCCAACTAGACACGAATGCAGGTCTTGGGCAGAAAGTGGACGATGGTCAGTGGGTTCAGAATTGGGGTTAATAAGTCCTCATGGGGGTTCATACAGTGGCAGCCCATCTTCTATCAGCCCTGGCCCTCTTTCACCCATTAGACTAACAACTGAAAGGACCACTCTTAGCGGAAAACATTTCACAAGCATCGCCTGGCCGGATGTACATGATATGTTGACTAAATACAACACAGAGCCCAGTACTGAAACTGTTGCTTTGTCCTGCACCGAGACAGAGCAAGATGACATAGAGGCTGCAGAATCGACTTGTCGGAGCACCCTGATCTGTCCCTATGTCGCTCCAGCTAACCCAAATTTGAGAGAGAGTCCCATTCAGTGCCCAATCGAAGGCAAAACAGAAGAAAGTATTCCTAATCAAGGGTCCAAAACAACATTAAAAACCAGTTATGCCACCACTGTCAACTTACAGATTGCCGGGAGTGGGAGGATAGCGACTTTTAGCAATGCACAAGTCAGCCTGACTCAGACACTGTCCCCTGTAGCAGACAGCCAGAGCAGGAGAATGTCCAGCCTCGTCTCGCTTGGCAACTTTTCTCACTGTCCGACGCAAAAGGCTTTTCGTCTGAGTGTGTGCTCCCTGCGTTGCTGGTAACTGGTGCCTCGTTCTTCAAAGACCTGTATCTGCCTTTAGCAGTAGCGAGGAGTCCAGCCTTAGAATCCAGTCCCTCTAACACAGACAAAAAAAAATCATGGACTATAAAATACGGGTGTCAGCCAGTTTATGCTATGGTCAGTGATTTTTTTTTTTTTTTTTTTTTTTCTTTAATCCTCAACCCTAAGCCGTTTCTTCTGGCCCAGATACCCGTACCAACAGATGCAGACAAAAAACTGCTTTGCTATATTTGGCAGTGTTTATTTTATTGCTTTTAAGACTGTCATATGCAAATGTATTATATGTAATAGAACTAAAGCCTGTGTCATTAAAGGCTTTCAGTTGGCTGTGATATATAAAGGAACTTATTTATGAAGTAGTTGTTTTCTGGCACTTAACTCTTGTTTCTTTGTTTTGCACATTTTTCTGTAATGTGGTCCAGACGTGTCTGGAAAACAGTGTTTCAGACAAAACATTCTCGTGTATGTTAAAATAAATTTTTATTGCCAGTGTTCTATATGGATTTGGTTAATAATACATTTGAAAACAAGGGAACATGAATCGCTGCTTTGATTGTTAATACAAACATCAAAACATCTGATCTGATATTTTGCATTGATGAAAATGTTTGCTGTACACAATGAAAAAGCATTCCATCACACCCAAGAAAAGTATTCTGGTGTGGACTAAGACAAGGTAATGCTGATAAAATGGACTCTTGATTTTGTTTTAATTTTTAGTGTATTTTTAATGTAATACATTGTTGATTTCTAAAGGAGATTGTCACAATCAATGAATGCTTAAGCCAACTGAACCTATATCTCAGATTTGTTTACCTAAGGCCTTTATGCTTCACACCCTGCCTGCTAGAGATGGTGCAAAGAAAACAAATGTTCACACCTGCTCTCTGTACTTTGTCAAAAAAAAAATCCACGATTTTCACACTGTATGGAAAATGTGTTCTGTTATTTGTACCCAAATAAAACCAGCATAGTGTCATTCTGATTGAGCCATTGTATTACTTTTGCTGTGATATCATTGTAGATTTTGTATGGGTGTGTCTAAAAGGAGGGACCTGAAGAAGAAAAAAGCATAGGGCCTGAAGAAAAAGAATGAAAAGCAAAGGAAAGCATTTTTCTAAATGCTAGGCAAGGCAAGGCAAGGCAAGTTTATTTGTATAGCACATTTCATACACAATGGTAATTCAAAGTGCTTTACATAAAATAAAATAAAAACAATAATCACAACAATAAAAACAAGGAATTTAAAAACTTTGAAAAAAAAAAAATAAAATTGATTTAAGAGGTTTAAAATGAATTTAAGAAGACGATTATACATAATATAGTGCAATCAGTTCGGACATTGCACAGTGCTCATTCAGTAAATTCACAGCTAAACAGATGATTTTTGAGTCTGGATTTAAATGTGGCTAATTTTTTAGCACATCTGATCTCTTCTGGAGCTGATTCCAACTGCGGGCGGCATAATAGCTAAAAGCGGATTCCCCTTTTTTTGTGTGAACCCTTGGTATTTCTAACTGCCTCGATCCTAATGATCTGAGTGGTCTGTTGTTTATATTCAGTGAGCATATCTGCTATATATTTAGGTTCTAGGCCATTGAGTGATTTATAAACGAGTAAAAGTACTTTAAAATCAATCCTAAATATAACTGGAAGTCAGTGTAAGGACCTGATGACTGGTGTAATATGCTCAGATTTTCTTTTTCTAGTCAGAATTATGGCAGCAGTGTTCTGGATGAGCTGCAACTGTCTAATGGTCTTCTTGTGAAGGCAGGTGAGGAGACCATTACAATAGTCCACCCTGCTGTTGATAAAGGCATGAACAAGTTTCTCCAAGTCTTTACTGGAAACAAAACATCTAATTCTTGTGATGTTTTTGAGATGATAGTATGCTGTTTTAGTTACTGCTTTGACATGACTACGGAAACTAAGGTCTGACTCCAGAATCAAACCAAGATTCCTGACTTGATTTTTAGATGTTAGACCCCTAGAGTCAAGGTATGAATTCACCTTGAGAACTTCATCTTTGTCTCCAAATGCAATGACTTCAGTTTTCTCCTTGTTTAACTAAAGAAAATTTTGGCACATCCAACTGTTAATTTAATCAATGCATTGGCAGAGGATCGCACTGGGAGCGGCTAGTCATTTGGGATACGGCAGGTAACGGTATCATCTGCCATCGGATAGGCGATTGGTTCTTTCCTCTTTTTACTTAGTGGGAGCATATACAGGCTAAACAAGAGCGGTGCAAGAATTGAGCCTTGTGGGACTCCGCATGTCATGGACGTCCACTTAGACTTATGCTCTCCTATACTCACATAATAACCTCTCCCTTCTGAGTATGACCTGAACCATTTGATTACATCCCAGAAAGCCCGACCCAGTTTTCTGGTCTCTCTAGTAGTATGTTATGATCGTCAGTATCAAACGCAGCACTGAGATCTAGTAGTACCAGCACTGATATTTTGCCAGATTCAGAATTAAAGCGAATATCATTTATTATCTTAATGAGTGCTGTCTCTGTGCTGTGATGCGGTCGGAAACCAGATTGAAAATTGTCCAGGTATCCATTTGAGTTTAAGTATTTGTTCAGCTGATTAAAGACTACCTTTTCAATAATCTTTCCTATAAAAGGAAGATTTGATATTGGTGATTTGAGATTTGAAATGCTACGTAAAAGGAAGTAGTTCATAGCATAATGTCAAACTGAAAAATCAGAGAACTGCATTTACAGACAAATAAATAAACATGTACAGTTTAGATAAAGTTGCATTAGTGTTAAATAGTGTCAGCTAACAGACTAGCCTATTTAGTAAAGGGGAACCATATTGTCTTAGTGCATCAGTAATCGGTTTACAGTTTTAAGAGGACGATCGCAGTATTAAACTGTTCTCTAGACAGGATTTCACTCCTGTTAGTCTCAGCATGCCCAACATCAAGGCATATTTAGCGCGCAATTATTGACGTATTTAATTGCGTTTTTATAAGAACCACATACATTAAAACTACATCGTCTATACATTTATTAAACATTACACTTCTCAAGTCAACGTAGCGTACTTTCAGTTTCGGGTAGCTCCTCCAGCGCAGTTGTTTCTGACTCATGAGGGCATCGGAGTCCAGCACAATCACGCGGCGGTATAAAAGATACACGACTGAACTCCACTCACTCGGTCGATGTTCTACTACGCATGAAGACGGATACAGTTAGCCTATTCATGTAAAGTCATTTCAGCTGGAAGTGGAAGGAGACTCGGATCTCAGCGTTTTATTATTGTACTGGTTTGCCTTGGAGTTGTGGCAGATGAAAACCAACTGACCTATTCTGCATAATGATTAGGCGTGAATGTGCAGTTCTGTCTAAGGACGTCTTAAATTATCCTCTCCAGAAATGTTTGATGAGGTAGGTCTGTGCTGCAGTTTTAAAAATGTCTCCAAGTGTCTATTAAGTCAGTGTTTTATGAACTAGTTTTTACTAGGCCTATTACATTAATATAATTGGAAATAGCCTAGATCAGAATAGCCCTACATAAATGATAATATAAATAAAATATTGTTGCATGTTCAAGGCATGTTCGTGTTGATTCTCTTAATCTGTATTTGTTTCTTCCCTCGCTTGTTTTTTTAGATTACAGGCAGAATGTATATTCAGCCATGTGCTCTTTATTGTGTAGGGCAGGCTATCTACAAATAAAAGCCAAACCCTAAGGAGGGGGAAATGTAGCCTCTCAAATCGCCCCATCTCTTCCTAGGCCTGATGACAGATGTGTTGGTGAGGGAGAACTGGATATTTGATATGAGGACAGATTTACTCCACTATTCCATGCGTTTTACTTCATTATTTCTGTATCTGCTGATCATGTTGACAAGACAGATCAAGTGTCAACAAGTATGCAGCAAAGAGAGTGTGGAGATAGTGAAAAGAATCGCAAGGGAGCTGAGCCAAGTGGTACCATATGATTTAGTACTGTTTTTTACTTTTTTTTTTAAATCTGTCTAGTTTGTTATGTTTAAGATGTGGTTTCTCTTGTAACAGAAAAATGATAGCATGCTGTACACACCAACTCTAGCAGATTATGAGGTATGTGATTTTACTCGCAATCTTTAGTTATCAGTATACTATCAGTATACTACAGCAAATATGCTGCCAAAAATCATTTGGCTGAAGGGGCGATTGAATCGTTGGCTTTTGATAATAATGTATTATTTACTCATTCGGATAACTGAACGATTTAATTGAATTGCTTTAAAACTGGAGGCAAGATAAAGTGCTTTTGATAAATTGCATTAATATGAAGGCTAAATGTTTGCTGAATAATATTGTAGGCAGTGATGTTGTACTTCTGGGCTCATAGATTTTTGTGAAGAACAGCTGGGATATTTTTGTGCTTTGTTTAGTCTTTTGTTGACCCTTAGTTTACACCCGGTTGTAACTGGTATACTTTCTTGCACTCATTCGATGATGCATTTCAGAAAGCTTCTAACATTAGTGTCAGCACCATTTGAAGATTGTGTTGTGTAATTCGTTTTTATTATCTACATACAGGCCTGTGCGTTTCAGAGTGAGAAAGCACAGATGTCATATTTATCACATTGTTATGATAAAATTAATATAATATAATTTGCAAAAAATTGCAAAAAGTGCTTTTTCCGTATTTAATTAACGAGTGTACGATTAAAAGAGTAGCAGCTATGTAATATTTTAAACATGGCTTAGTCAGGGACTGGCACTCATCAATCAAGCCATCAAGGCCATTTAAGTCGTTTTGGCAGGACAGATGACAAAATTCTAGTCATTATTTAATAATGTGATTGGGTGCAACTTATGAATAAAAAGAGTAGCTTTTTGGGATTTAAGTACTAGAGTAATAATACCCTCTCTCATTGATGGTGGAAGGCATCCAACAAATGAATTTTCATAAACTGCCAAGAAAATTTAGATAAAGGGTCACATTTTTTTTAGAAAGCTCTGAAGTCAACCTATTAAACTACAGAGATGTATTTTCATGTTTAACTCCACTTCATTTTTCAAGATTAAAGAAGTATGCACAATTTCTTTAGTACATATTTCTTCTCCCATCTCTAAACACTGCTCTCTTGAGCTAGTAGCGCTCCATAGCTTTTTCTCCATATATGTGACCCTGGTCCACAAAACCAGTCATAAGGGTCAATTTTTTGAAATTGAGATGTATACATTATCTGAAAGCCGAATAAATAAGCTTTCTATTGATGCATGGTTTGTTATGATAGGACAATATTCGGCCTAGATACAACTATTTGAAAATCTGGAATCTGAGGGTGCAAAAAAATCTAAATATTGAGAAAATCGCCAAAACACTCCATGGCACTCGAAATTATAGTGAAAAAAATTTTAAAAAATTTATTCACATGGCTTTACATTAAAAGCAACACACAAGTGCACAGACATGTTGCAGCTATCAGGGTGTCAAACTACAAACACACTCAGAGTCCATTTAAACAATCAGTTTGTCACATGACACAGTCACCTGGTTAATTCCAACGCAGCACACAGATCTTTTTTCGTAACATCACTAATTGTACCACATAAATTAAATAATTCTTTATTTAGAATTACAACAACAGGAAGAAGAGAGAAAAAATACATAAAAACTACATAAATCTCAATATAAGATCATCTATAGTACAATAATAGATCAAAAAACAAAATCACAACAAAGTATTAAAAATGAGGGAAAATCACTTCTCCATTTCAACCTGGAAATGAGTGCCTCTATCCAGAAAGAACTCCTCTGTTCTGTAACCTTTATCCTACTCTCTACCCTGTGCGTACCGGTGCACTGTGTGTGCTTAAACGGTAAAAGGCCATGTTGAATAAAGGCTTTTCAAATTTTTTCACTATGAATTTTTTTAGTGCCTGAGTTGTGATTGATTTTTTTTTGATGAACTCAAGAATCCTGCCTTACAAAAGAGCACGAATTATAACACAGCAGCATTTTTTCGCATATTTATTTTGAATGAGGGAAAAAATTGCCTTGAAAGTTGTCCAAAGATAGTCCTTTAGCAATGTCATATTACTAATCAAATTTAGTTTGAATAGTTACAGTAGGAAAATTTACAACAATATCTTCATGGAAATGACTCTATTACTATCTAATGCTTTTTGGCCATAATAAAGAAAAACGATACATTTTGACCAACTCAAAATGTATGGTTGGCTATTGCTACCCATCCCCCAGCGACTAAGACTGGTTTGTGGTCCAGGGATCCCATATTGTTCTTATCTTTAGAGGTTATCATAGAGGACTGATCAGAAATCAGTGCAAAGTTTCTGTCTTATCAATCACGTAATTGAAATTCCCCCACAAATCGATCAATAATATCATGTATAACACCAGTGTCACTCTAATTAGAGTAGAATCAGTTGTTAATAGACCTCTTTTTTTTTTTGTGCTAGGACAGAACTTTAAACAAACACATGAACTCCACAAGTGCAGTCACAAAACCATCCTTTGTAGTGGTTTGTAAATCTGGTAACACTTTATAATAACTTTAATTTGTAAATCATTAACAACCATTATATAATGCTTAAATGATCATAAGTGGTAATATCTATTCACATAGTAGAAATAGAGATAATGGTTTCAGGTTATTGTCTACTAATAAACTTACTAATCGTACCTAATGATTAAACATACTGAATTTAATGTTAAACCTGAAATGTTACAAATGTCCAGTAAACTTTCATTCATGCTCTTCATTTGTTCCGGTCTTGTTTGCTTGTCGTTAGACTCTATTTACCCATATTACCACAACTAATCCTATTATATTCGTTATATGTTGTGAAGTAAGAAATCTAAAAGCTGGAAACTATTAATGACATTGTAAATGTTTTAAACGATTACTCCAATCATTTAGTATCTTATTGGGATTGGACTTTGAGCTATTTAACAAGTTTGTGTGAGGCCGTGGCTGGTTAAGGTAGACTAAAAGGGTTGCTAACACAAGACATACAAATGTAATTGGTTGCAAAAAAATGTGTTTGCCTCAACACCAGAGGCGGGACCAAGCACCGCTAAACTCCATTAATGAGGAAAAGTACAGATTGTGGTCAAATATTACTAATTACCCAACGGTTAAAAGTTGTTAAAGACAGACATTACTTAAGTAAAGTACAGAAGTCGTATGCTTTAAAATACTTAAGTACCAAACAGTAAATCCGTTTTTATGTCAATACATGTGTTATTGTTGTACGTAATACTTGCACTATTTCTGGATGAACTTAGAATCACATTACAACTGTCTAATACCACGGACTAGCTTGTAGTATCTTTGGAAATAAAGAGCATATAGTATGTTAAAAACCTATGGGGGAAAAAACAATTAACACCCTATACCCACCCCAACAAAAGCAGTATGGTAGTGATCTCACGGTTCTGACAGTGTGTGCACACATCTATGTTTAGCCATTCATCCACATTTGAACAGAGTGGACAGTGAAATCCTGTAAATACAGAATAAGGAAGAAAAAAAAATCAAACTTGCTTTAAAACCCAGCAACACAACTGTAGCTGTACAACTTTACAACAGCAACACTGCTTTAACAAAAAAGCAAAACAGCAAGACTTATTTGACATCAAAACAAACATTTTAAAAATGCTGTCTAATTGTTCTCGCTGTACTTTGATGTCACACACATAACAGTCTGTGCAGTGCTGCTTCAAGTACAACACCTATTGTGTTTTATTAGGAGAAGCACAACAGTTCTTCTGTGACTTTATATGTAATATTTTCACTTACACAATTAAGCAAAATCAGACAATATTATGTCTAATATAAACCACAATATTAACTTCTTATTATTGAATTGTTGTAAATAAATATCACATTTGCAACTGGTCAGTGTTCAAAAAATGCTGGGAAATCACTTCATGTAGCCCCACAAGAGTGATTACTGATAAACTGAGGAAAGAGAAGGAAAGTCAACCTGCTACACAATCGTTTGTAGATTCAGGAAGAAGGCGAGCCGGGAACCGAGCGAACATTTAAAGCAGATTTAATTAATAACAAACAAAAAATGAAAGTAACAGCGGGCAGCAGCCACCGGGCAAATGACGCACACAAAAACACAAACAATAAACATCCAGGCCTCGGTGCCCTCTCTCGTCCGACACTGTCGCCCATCCTCCTTTTATCCTTCCGGAGCCTCCTACCGTGGGGGCTCGACCGGAACGTGAGTGGCTCAAATGTCGCTCATATCAATTACTCCACCGGCCTCGCTGCGTTCCCACAGCTCTCGGCCCCGCCCCACTCGTCACATCATGTTAGAGAAGGAAAAACCAATTCACCACTGACTTTCAAAGTGTACCTAGTAAGGCCGATCTTGATAGATTAAATGGACGTGGAGTGAAAGTAAAACTATTTTTGTCTTTCACAATGAGGAAGTTAAAGTCATAAGTTCCCCAGAACAACGAATACTCAAGTAATAGTTCCAGCTACTCAAAAGTGTACTCCCCCCTTAGTACAATACTAAAGTAAATGTATTAGGACCTCGCTTCGCCATCCTGCTCACACTCACATTACTATACTACCTCTTCGGATATTCATTAAAACAGGATATAAACCTCGAACCTCAAAAAACCAACTGGAGAACTAATGAGACAATAGTTCATTTATAAAACAATCTAATATAAAAACGCATTGATGTGTTCTCTTACATCCATAAGCAAATTCGACCACGTACACTGCATGACCCACCTTAACCCACCTTAAACCTACCCGTACCACCAAACCTGTCCCTAACTTACCAGTATCACACCTTAACAGCAGCAAAAGTGTTGTGCATTAACAAAAGCTTCAATCATTGTGTAACATCTGTTAAAATCATTTGTAGATTCTCAATAAGTGAAAGTTTAATGATTTTGTAAGCATTCTCTAACTTGCATGCAATAAAGATTTGCTTAACGTACTAATGTTTAATCTGTTATTAGCTAAAAACATAACAATGACATTATCTCCGTTTCTAATTCTTGAATACTATAGACAACTGATTCCATATAAGCATATAAATGTTTTGGTACAGATTATTAATGCAAGGTATTAATAAAGTGTCTCCCTAGAAATATATATATATATATACAGTGTGCCTTGCGAAAGTATCATTCTTCTTTCAACTTGTCCCGCTCTGAAGTATGATGAGCACGTGCTGCGTTTCCTTCAAACTTGATGCATTGGGAATTGAGGTTCATAGCCAAGAGAAGTGTTTCTCAGAGGTCTAAGCTCATTTAGGTGCTGTTCAAAATTCTAACAGTTGTGCGTTTTCATGTCGTCTTCACTGAGGAGGAGCAGAGGGTTATGTCAACCCGCCATCTTAAAACCCAGATACGGTGGAAGGTTACCACAGTTCGTTTGTCCATTCTTACACATGAAAAAAAACATTGACATGTAACACGTACAGTAACGGCACTGGCAATTTCGGTTGCCAGCCTAGTAAGACTGTAACTGTCAAAGTTACTGTAAATCATAATTAACACAAGGCGTACTGTAAAATCCCAGGCAAACTCTTGTTGCGTAAATTTGTTTTTCTAACACCAAAAGCGCGATCATGTAAAGTTATAGTAGAAACGTTTATGAATGTGAGGGAAATGACAAGAGCACAAGAAATTACAGTGAAGATTTTCACTGCTGTGATGGTGTGTAAACATTTGGCTAACTTATATAATTTGAGTCCACTGAGAAGGAATATTTCTTAGTATAAAACTGCAAACATTTAATGTGTAATAGTAAAGCAACTAAAACATGAGTTTAACTCAAATTGTTGCAGTTCAACATCAGCTATAGCACACATGTATGTGCTGAAACACTTAACAAAAAGATCATCACTCCATTAACTCCACATTTACTACCTTTAAATAATAGCCAGCCCCAAAGATACATTAAAGATTCTCTTGAGCGCAACATAACTATGAATACAGGTAGTTAAATATTTACTCTCCTTATAGATCATTCTGTGATTAATTAAGTGATGATTGTGCTTTAGAGGAACAGCTGCTGTTAACAAGCAGAATCACTGAATGAAAGAGAAGCACCAGAACTACAAGTGACTTCAGCTACAGCCTTAGATGAAATCAACTGAAATAAAACATCATTAAATCTCTCAAGATCTGATTAAACAACTCCACAAACAGCATTACCAACTTCACACATACTAACTACA
Source organism: Sinocyclocheilus anophthalmus (assembly GCA_018155175.1). NCBI lineage: Eukaryota > Metazoa > Chordata > Actinopteri > Cypriniformes > Cyprinidae > Sinocyclocheilus > Sinocyclocheilus anophthalmus. Next base: position 225,114 of record JADLZN010005268.1, on the reverse strand, counting down.
ATGACACTATTTCTGTCAGACGTCTACAGAAGATCTTATTGAAAATCAACAGAAGTTTCGATAATGATGGAGATCAGTGATTGCTTTAGTTGGGCTTTTGAATCTTGACTTTTTAACATTAACTTTTCATTGTCTGCTGTAGCCTAACCATGTGTTGTTAAACACATTTGTTGTGGGAAAAAAAAGCCAAAACAAAACTTGTAGTTTTGTTGATTGTGTTTTGCTAATCATATAATCGTCATTAAACACCATATTCACTGATTTTATCCAGTATCTCTTCTCTTGCATAACAATATTATATTACATTAGATTGAAACAAGCAGACTGTTATGAAAAATTATATATATAGTTTTATTGTTTATTTTAACTGTGATGTACTGTGAAACACACACATCAAGAATCAGCGTATGAATCTCAACAATGGTGACATCAACAAAATAAATAAACAGATCAACTCTGAACATCACAAAACCACGCTATCTAAAATCAACACAAAAACCAAAAGCCAAAATCAAAAGGCACATCGTAAGAAGTTAAAGAATAAGTGGACAATTCGAGCATATCTATTCATGCTGCAATGCATGCGGTAGTCATGGTGTGAGTTTTGTACTGTGCCTGTACCCAGCATGCATTGCAGCATGAAGCTTTTGATTTCGCATGTGAGATTCAGGCTGCTGATTCTGGATTAGGTTGTGTTGTCCTAAACCCATGTTCCCCCAACCGTTCCACGTGTGCTGCCTGAATGTGGAAAAGAGGGGTGCTGTGTTAAAAAAAAGCATTTTATGTCTATTTTCAGTACTAATTGGTTCAAAAAGGCATTTAGCGGTAATATCCATTTCTGAGTTGCCAGTAGTAATTAGAGATTGCACCGAAATGTCGGCTGCCCAAAAAATGAGTGCTACGCCAGTTTTCACTTTCACGTGGTGTCACCTCTGTTTTTGTATTATCCGCCTCAAGCGTGTGCGCTCAACGCGTTATTACCGTTCTGCTTCATCGGAACAGGACCAGTCCACTCAAAAATTTAGCCGATAGGAAACATCGATGTAGTACAGTATTTTTTCTGTCTGCAATAGCCCTACTGTGTTGGTGTGGTATATGGCAACTCTGGTAACGCTGCCCTCTCAATCATTGATCTGCTAACCGCTATGTTATTGTGTTCTGATAATAATAGCTTTCTAGGATTAAACATTGTTTGGATAATTGGTAAAAAAAAAAAATTTTTTTAAATATCTTTACCCTACTGTTAGACCTACCTGAAAACTAAACACGCAATTGATTTAATTCGAAGGCCTGTCGTTATCTTTTATTTGTGCTATCATTATTAATTAATTTATTTGTTCTTATTTTATTACTGAATGCTTACTTGTCATTTTTTATTCAATTAAAAGTTTGAAATCAAGCTATCTCGTGATACTGCACCAAAATTACCCCACTGTAAAAAAAAAAAAACACTGAGTGAGCAAAAAAATTGTGAGAATAGCTAGTTATAATGGTAATTAAATAAAGTTTACATATGTATAAAAGCCTACATTAAAATATGTCATATAAATTGGTCTCTTCATTAAAAATTAGCCTACTGATTGCCACCATTAATGGACAAAAATGTTTAATAATATAAAAATATCTGTATGACAATATATTCTGCAGTTCTTCCCTTCTGTACCGAATATCTATACTTTTCAAAATATCATATCGAAGTTAGAAATTCAAAAATTGTGACAAAATAAATTTTATAGGGTGCCACAAGTTTGTTAAAATTAAAAGGGTGCCACGACTAAAAAAAGGTTGGAAAACACTGGTCTAAACCAATCTGCCGTATAGTACTAAAGGTTTGCGAATAAGATGTTATCTAAAATCCTTGCAGCTCCTAGCAGTTTGTCATAGTGAAGGATCATATCTACTGAGAACCAGAAATCAAAAGCTTGTGAAGTTAGAATTTTTCATGCATTACATTGTTTAGTAGATAAGAAAAAAACTATGGTCAAAATAAACTTTTGGAAACAAAGTTATTATTTTTATTTCATAAGTTATGCTATGTCTCTAGAAGTACACCAGGACTCAGTTTTTCTAAAAAAAATTATTGACAAGAGTAGACATGAAAAGGCAAAAACAAATCAATGGGATTTTTTTCTTTAATTATCATCCAAATCAATTGTTAGGTTTCAGAATTTTTGTTTAACTAACTTGTTTAAGGTTGGTCGCAACTATGTATAAAATATATAACACAATGATTTGGACCTTACAATTTTGCTTTATTCGCAATGTGTTGTAAAATCATATAAACTGGTTTCATTATGCAACAATGTTATCTACTACAAGGTATTAATTTGCATATTAAAAGTTCTGTTGGGACCAGAATGTTGCCAAAAAATAAGTGTAATACAGGGCCCAGTAGTAATTGGCCAGATTTTAATCAATAATATCTAAATATTCATTACGATATTGATATATAATTTGTTTTCCTAGGCCACTATTTGTATCCAAAAGTTATAAACATGCTTTTGTCCTGGTGTCTCTAACAATGGACAGGATGAAATACTGTACGTTTCATAACGGAAGTAATATTGTGATGTGAACCGTAACATTTTTCTGAGATGTTGATTTATGACAATTTGAAAATTAATCAGATTTAATTATAATTACAAAATGTTATCATATTTCCATAAGAATGTACAATTTTATCACTAAATTAATATCAGCCATTTTTAAAAACCAAGGAGAGGGAGTGGTAATGGTGAAACATCCAATCATTTGGTATCTCTGGAAAGCCCTGAATGTGCTCTGTGCAGGACATCCCGACTTAAAACTGTGACATGTAACGTCTCAGAGAAATTCACTCAAATATAATGTCCACTACAGAGGCAAAAACTCCATAGCTGGATCTCAGGAGGATATAGCTTTTGTAAATAACAAGAAACTAACAAAAAAATCCATACCATGTCATTCCAGATAAGCCACTGAATGAGATCGCTGAATCAAGCCACTAGATAACGATTACTCCATTATCAATAATTAACCAAAACCACATACTCGCACATTTTCTTGGCTTTTCTTGCTATAACAAATGTACTTTACAAACACAGTTACAGCAGCCAAAAAAAAATTTACTTTAAAAAGTAAAGGATCAAGAGCCCAACTAAAGCAAACCCTGATCGCCATAATGGTCAGGTCAAACGAAACGTTTTCAATAAAACATCTAAACCTCTGTTAATTCTCAAAATTTTTTGTAGATATATGACAGAATTAAAGTCAAATTGTAATGTGTGAAGTTGGTAATGCTGTTTGTGGGGTTGTTTAATCAGATCTTGAGAGATTTAATGATGTCTTGTATTTCAGTTGATTTTCATCTAAGGTCCCGTGGTGAGCTCATTGTAGTTCTGGACATGATTCTATTTCAAATTCCAGGATTCTGCTTGTTAACAGCAGCTGTTCCTCTAAAGCACAATCATCACTTAATTAATCACAGAATGATCTATAAGGAGAGTAAATATTTAACTGAACTGTATTAATGTGTTTCTGCTCAAGAGAGATCTGTTAGTTTAATGTAGTTTTGTGGCTCACCGTTGTGCTGGAGAGTAGATCTTGTGCTTCAGTCAATGATGAGCCACAAACACTGATGCTTTATTTGAAGGTAGTAAATGTGGAGTTGACGGGGTGATGATCTTTTTTGTTAAGTGTTTCAGCACATACATGTGTGCTATAGCTGACGTTGAACTGCAACGATTTGAGTTAAACTCATGTTTTTAGTTGCTTTACTATTACACATTGAGTGTTTGCAGTTTTATACTAAGAAATATTCCTTCTCAGTGGACTCAAATGAAATAAGTTAACCAAATGTTTGCACGCCATCACAGCAGTGAAAAATCTTCACTGTAATTTCTTGTGCTCTTGTAATTTCACTCACATTCATAAACGTTTCTACTATAACTTTACCGTGATAGCTATAAAAAAAACAATTTTACAGCATACAAGAGTTTGCTGTATTTTTACAGTACAATTGCAATTACTGATTTACAGTACTTTTGTAAATTTACAGTCTTACTGGCAACCAAAATTGCCAGTAAGTTACTGTACATTTTACAGTAAATTTTTACAGTGCGTTTCTGAAATATGAATATATACGGAGCTCAAGGATCATGACCATCAGCTTTTCTGGTCACCTACTCCTCAATCAAAGCCCTTTCCTCAGTTGCTCAGTTTTGCCAGAATGGAGCTTTTATTAAGTAAGAAAGTTAAACGTTTCCATTTCACCTCATAACATGCAATTGAATTTGCCCGCCGGTTACGTCACTCAAAGTGTCACATTTACACGCAAAATGAATGCTCCGAGCTAAATTTCAACTGTCACCGATATCTTATGCAATGGAATCATGTAAGTTTGTTAAATCTTAATAAATTTGCAAAGATGTTAATAACCTGTTATTTGCTTTGTCATTATGGTGTATAGAGTGTAGATTGATGTGGAAAAAAAAAAAACAGTAATTCAAAGCCCCGTTTAACGGCTGCAACATAACAAAACTTGAAAAAAATGAATACTTTAGCAAGCACTGTATATAATATATATATATAAGTATATTCACAGTTTGTTTTACATGCAGATAAACAATGTTTTTTTGCTGAAAATGTCTGTGCATCTTTAAACTTCATCGTGTCACTAGGCTATCTAATTGGTGTCATATCACCTTTAGCAGGAACTGCTCCATGGTCCACGCCCCTTACTGTTTGCATTGGAACCTGAATGTTTCTGTTTGTTGAAATCCCGAAGTGTGGCCCAAATCTCAGTCTCGGCCAAACCTATCAGGTTCTCAAGACGCGACACTTATAAGGTGAGTTCAATATCTGCAAGAAAAATTAGGATGACTCACCATAACCTGGTATTTACAGAAATATCGTAAACAAATTGTAATGAATCTCCAAACCGAGGGCATAAGTGCATACAAGAAAAATGGGTTTACATGTCTGTTTTTAAAGCCTATGGTCTTCTTGCATGCTAGGGCCAGCCATTTAAAATGGTTTTGTACTCATGTTTTTGTTTTACTAATGGCACCTGAATAGTGAATCTAGTTGTCATGTTTTTTTTTTTTTTACAACAAAAAAAACCTTCATGGACTAAGTTCTAGGAACCTCCAGTTTGTATAAGTTTGTTAACAAAGTTTGAAGTTGGCTTGAGAAAGCCTGTAGCCAAAAAAGAATGTTTAAAGTAGTTTTCAATGGGGTACATTGGATGAAAAATTCACTTTTTACATAGTGCTTTGGCACTTATAAACCTGTGTTTAGCAGGTGTATGCGAAATAAACTCACATTAAATGCTTAAAAAAATCCATTCACTCTTTTTTTTAATCCCCAAAAATCCTAAACCCAATCTCAATTTCATTGATGGCAAACGACACCAACGCTGGACGGATTGTCCCGCAATTTTCTCCAACGCCCTTTTTTCTCTGGAGCCAGCGGTTAGCACACACGGGTATGTAAGCCCTGTGGTGTGTTTGCAGGAAATGTAACATAACCTACGAGTTATTCTTCTCCGACACGCAGAGATATTAAGGATGGACCGTGGACTAAGTTTTGACTGGCTAAAATAAAACTGTGTTTGCTTGATTTTGTGAATCTGATTTTCTGATTTTGTGAAACTTTTTTTATCATTATTCTGGAATGCTTTATCTTCTAGACTGTGCACTAACCTTACATAATACCATATTAAGTTGCAGGACAAAATGAAGCCATGTCCAGACTGTACCGTACCGTCTCCCCTATATAAGACAGAAGGGAGCGGATACTTTTTTGGAAACCTTACTAAATGTTTTACAACAGATGAATGCTGAAAAACGTTGTGCTCCAGAGAAGAATAAGAGACATTAAGAGAACATTATGGGAAAAAAAACATTAAAAGCATGATCTGAAGGAGCAGATTCCTGTGGATTCCTGAAGCAGTTCTGGAGAAGTTTCTGAATGGCAAAACAGACACCATATACTAAGCTACAGTACCTACAGTACGTATTCATCTGTACATGAACATGCAAATATATATTTTCTTAAATAAATGACTTTTATAGAATATTTGTTACAATAGTCTGTTTTGACAACAAACTAAACCCATGACCACTTTTTGTTGACCATCACTTCCTATAAATTATAGCTGTGTAGCTAATAATACAAGTAGTTGGTTTGAGAATTGCTGTAGTATATTCAACTGAACAGAATAATTACTGTCATCTTCATTATAATGTATCTGAACTGAAGATTTAACTAGTCAAAAGAACCAAAGTCATGAGCCTGGGCCAAAAAAATTTGATAAGACAAGTTCATTGAACCAATGTTGATGTTTTGTTTCATGCCATGTTAAGTTATTTAACTGACAAAAATAAGTGTTACACATTATTGGCTATTTAATGACTGTTGCAATATTGGCAAATAAAGTTATACTCTCTGGCTACTGTGTAACTTTAGAAAGAAAAGAGTCTGCTAAGAAAAAACAATCTGATGCACTTTATGAAAGCTTATCCAAAACCATTTGCTATAACTGTGCACTGCTTACAACATTGACAAACATGTCCTTTGATTTTGGTAGGGTTTTTTACCCTTTGATTATCAGTGTCTTCAAATGTCTTGACATGTTTTATTTAGGCTGCTCTTTCAGGCACCATCATCTGAGGTATGTCTTATATGACCTTGAATGCCGTTGTGTGATTATCTGCAGTTCAGCTACAGTATGTGATAACGTGCGCATAATTACGTAAAGAAACTCAGAGTCTGCAGAACATCTGATACGCTATGATTGGATACTCCAAACATAAATACACTATGATTCATGTCCACCAACAAAACTTGGTTGCTGTACTATGAAATGTTTCAGGACAATAATAATAATAATTTACTGCAATTTGACCTTTGCAGTTGGTCTATAACTTTGCAGAGAACATATGATCAAACTACATTAAATGTATATCAATAGAAAAGCTTAACTGTTCAGCATACATTTACAATGCTAGATGTTTAAAAAATGTTTGGATGTATTACACCATTGTTCTACTTCATGACATGAAAGGAATTTGACAGCCTTCAGGTATTTCAGTGGCATGTTAACATGTTTAGACTTTTTTCCTTCCAAAAAAAAAAGTGTTTTATATAACCCAAACTGCTGAAACCTTTTATTGCATTTATAATGGTGTACAATAAAAAGACAACACTTTTATGAGCTGTTTTATTTCCGATTCATTTTTCTTCTTCCTTTTTTTTAAAATAAAAAATGTAGGCTATTTCTTAAAGCTGCATTCCGTAAGTTTTGCCTCTTTGTCACCATCTCTGTTTGAAAACCTGCAATTGCAGCTGTTTGCGGAATTATCTTCCTTGCGTGGGTTGTGTGCCGGCACGGCTCCAGCACGGATTAATCTAATGTTTTGAGGAGTATGTGTGGCAGTCAGTCACCGCACCGGTGTGGATATTCACTGTACTTCAGAATCACAGATTCTAGCCTACGTTTATGACCCAAATGAGAATTTTCACCGTATATTGTCATCTGAACAAGTAAGAAACAAGTCTGCCACGTCTGTTCTGACCAAATGAGGAAAAAAGCATTTGCTTTTTTCTTTTTGGGAAGTCGTGGCCTAATGGTTAGAGAGTCGGACTAATAACCCAAAGGCTGTGGGTTCGAGTCTCGTACCGGCAGGGATTGTAGGTGGGGGGAGTGAATGTACAGCGCTCTCTTCCACCTTCAATACCACGAATGAGGTGCCCTTGAGCAAGGCACCGAACCCCCAATGCCCCGGGCGCGCAGCATTAATGGGGCTGCCCCACTGCCTCCGGGTGGGTGTTCAGGTTTGTGTGTGTGCACTGCGTGTGTGGCCACTTTGGATGGGTAAATGCAGAGCACTAATTCCAAGTATGGGTCACCATACTTGGCCACATGTCACATGTCACTTCACTTCGTCACTTCAATAAATCGCGCTACCAATAGGGATTTAATCTAAATTAGCTCATATCACATCAAACTGGAATATAATTGAATTTCATTCACATGTGTTTCACATAATCCTTTCTGGATTACAATCCACCATCAAAATGATAAATTTAATTATTCTAGCTGCTGTGAGAAAAGGCTATAAACTATCGGCCACCTGCAGGATCCTCACATCCCAGATAATAAAATTCCTGAGGCCCAGATCTGGCCCACATACTGCGTGGAATGATGGCAATTGGGCGGTCCACTCCTGTTTGCCAGATTTGGGCCACAAGCAAGCCAAAAGAAGGTCCAATGTCAGCCATGAATAAACCAAATAAAGCAGAACTGGCCCAAATCTGGGCCACATCGATTTTAATTCTGGCCCAGATCCAACACCTTACTCTGGCCCACATACTGTTAAGAATGATGGCACTTGGGCGGTCCGCTCCCATTTGCCAGATTTGGGCCACAAGCAATCCAAAGGAAGGCCCAGTGTCAGCCATGAATAAAACAAATAAACCAGAACTGGCCCAAATCTGGGCAACATTTATTTTAATTCTGGCCCAGATCCAACACCTTGCTCCGGCCCACATACTGCATGGAATAATGACATTTGGGCAGTCCAGTTCTGTTTGCAAGATTTGGGCCTTAAGTGAGCGCCTAAGCATTGCTGCATGTAAACCAACCAAATAAACCCAAACTGGCCACAGGCGATTTATTCAACTTACAACATTTCTCATGTGGCCCACATGCTGCATGGAATGGTGGCATTTTGGCAGTGGTCCACAAGCAGGCCACTACACAGCCACATTTTAACTAATAATGAACAAAATAAACCATAAATGTACATTATCTGGGCCACACTAAGCCTTAAGTGAGTTATGAATCAACAATACTCAACATTGTAAAGAGAAATTTAAAAATGTCCTCCATAAATGTTCAAATAAGTTCCAGAAATGTGTCCTACTTGATAAAATCATCTTGACCCAAGTTTTGCACAAGCAGCAATTAAAATGTCACAGATAAATATTCAAAGACACAATACAACACTTTTAAAAACTGTTCTTGTGTTCTCTGCGCTGTGTTAAAGAGCGCACGACGAAGATGAAAGGTTATATATCATAAGTCTTTAATCCAACAAGAGTAAATCCAAACACAATGTAGCACAGCAACATTTAAGACATGTAGACGTAAGACCAGACAAACTCAAAGTGAACATACAGGAACTTAAGTACCAAACAAGGATAATTAACTAGGCAAACCTGAACAGAATAAATACAATCAACATAAGGGAAATGGTGCAAAAGGGAAAACAAGTCCAAAATTAACAGAAACCGTGACAGTAAGAGTACAATCATTATAGTGCACTTCTGTTTTTATGCTGCACAGTACACATATAAAAAAACTGCCATTAAAAGCATGTTTCAAAAAAAATTTTTTGCTGCGTATGTAGCCTTCTTAAAGGGGTCATATGATGCTGCTAAAAAGAACATATTGTGTATTTGGTGTAATGAAATGTGTTTATGCGGTTATAATTAAAAAAACACATTATTTTCCACACTTATTGTTTCTCCTCTATGCCCCACCTTTCTGAAACACGTCGATTTTTAAAAAGCTCATCGGGCTGAAAAAGCGAGGTGTGCTCTGATTGGCCAGCCTTCCAGTGCGTTGTGATTGGCCGAATTCCGCAAGCGTGTGGTGACGGAAATGTTACGTACCTACCATACTGTGATGATGCCCTGTAACCACCATATTGTGACGACCCCGGGCTGGACTCCGCTTCGTCCACGGTGAAAGCCGATCCGGAGATCGACAGCGCAAAGTTGTATTTCCTCAGCGACCAGCACGGCTCAGCTCCAGGCATGACGAAGCAATATCGTCTTTTTTGGAAGGCCAAACAAAGTAGTTTCGCTTCACAACGAAGCACACAGCATCGTCACGACATGGCGGCAGCAACAATACAACAACGAGAATAAAAGTTATGCCTTCTTTCTTTGTGTGAACATTTGGGCGGCGTTATGCAAATCTTCCCACATCATGACGTAGACATGTGGGGGCGTGTTAGAACGAGCCGTTTTAGGTAGGTGTGGCTGACTCGTAACTTTTATAAAGAATATCTCTTTGGATTCGAGACTTTAGTCTTTTCAACTTTACAAATCTTCTTTATGCACAAAGAGCTTGTAACAATCCAAAGAGAAAGTAAAAATTTTAATTGCATCATATGACCCCTTTAAGACTAATATCCAGATCACCCTGCATCAGTTAACTGTGTTGCATCCTACTAAAAGTAGCCAAATTCTATTAGGCCATATTTACAATTTCAAGCTTCCATTTCAATTAGCCAGTGTCAAGTGTTACATCCAAGAAGTGGCCTCACTTGTTAAGTGTTACAACCAGAAGTGGTCCTCATCTGTTTTATAATATATGGGGCATATTTGCCATGTCAAATGTGGGACAACTTGTCTTACACACTGATTAGCCAATGCTGACTATGCCGTATATTTGCCAAAAAAGGGGCCCAAACAATTAGCCAGTGCGAATGTTCTATATCTTTGACACACATTGGTATCATTATATGCGGGCCACCTTAGGCTCACAGCCACATCACCGCATCTTTGCCTACAGAGCCCCACATTTTTGTTGTTTTACATATGGGCCACTTCAGGCTTACATCAATTTTGTCCGGACCATAAGAAGGCCAGCAGTGCCATATCATTGCCTTAAGTGGCCCACATCTGCATGCAATCTGGGTACTGTGCCATATCTTTGCCAAAACTGGCCCCGATACATTTGATAACTGGGCCACATTTGTGGCATCATATGTGGGCCACCTTAAGCCCCGTTCACACTAGCAGCTACTTTTGTCACTGCTTGTCGCCAGGGGCTGGCGATGAGGTTGCTAGTGGGCCTTCTCACTACTGGTTGCCTTGACAGCAAATCAGGTTTCTTGCCGTTAAGTACAAACATTTTGGAGGCAAAAGACTAAATATAACCTAAATCTAAATTAAATCCGTACATACAAACAAAAATAAATGAGAAACAGAACCTACTTTCTTCCATTGCGTATGTTTATCTATGGCTCCGAGAGGAGAACGATCACATGAGCTCTACCGTCTTCTTTCCTATTGGCTGCGCTTTCAGAAAGCGCTCCTCATTTGCATAAAGTGAAGGATTCTGAACTTTGTCGCGTCGCTGGTCACGCCCCATCCGGTCGCCAACGCCCGCTGTTGCTCGTGGCTCACAGCCACTTAGCCAGTGAACGTTGTCATATCTTTCCAAAAATTGGCCCAGATACGGTTTTAATAACTGAGCCACATTTGTAATTTAATTAATAATTTTAATAATTATGCATTTACATTTTTTTTTTTTTTGACGCTTTATCCCAAAGCGACTACAGAGCATGCAGCGATACATTGTTAACAGTATGCGTGGCATCTAATTGCGGCCACTTTGACTCACTGCACATTTAGCCTTCTGTGATTACAATGCATTCTTGCCAAACAAACACACACTGGCCCAAATATGTTTTAGGATAACTGGGCCACATTTGCGGCATCATATGCGGGCCACTTTAGACTCACAGCCACATTAGCCAGTGCTTACTGTGCCATATATTTGCCAAAACTGGCCCAGATATATTTTAGGATAACTGTGCCACATTTGTGGCATCATATGTCGGCCACTTTAGGCTCACAGCTACATTAGCCAGTGCTCACTGTTCTTTGACAAAACTGGCCCAGATATGTTTTAGGATAACTGGGCCACATTTGCTGAAACATATGTGGACCACATTTGGTTTACACCCTTTGTCAATAATGCCAAATTTTTGCCAAAGGTGGCCCACATTTGGTTGGCATTATTTGAGCCATAATCACTGTTTACCACATGGGCCACTTTAGGGTCACATTCAGATTACACATTGCCATCAACATCGCATCTTTACCTAAAGAGGCCCACATGTGATTTGATACATTTGGGTCATTTTTGTTGTTTTACATATGGGCCACTTCAGGCTTACATCTATTTTGTCCGGGCCATAAGAAGGCCAGCAGTGCCATATCATTGCCTTAAGTGGCCCACATCCGCATGCTACAGTATCTGGGGATAGCCTACTAGTCGGGACAACTTCTTTATGTTTACAGACGTGACGTAATGCAGCATGCTCGAATTTCCCGCGAAAACCAGAAAACATTATTATAAGTGAAACAGGCTAAAGTAAGGTGATAGTTTTGAACACTGGCTGGTTATGTACTTGCTCAAATATTGATTTCGGATCATTTTTAACCCCCCAAAAAAAGTTACGGACTGCAGTTTTAAGTTTTTTTAATTTTTTTTTTGGATTTTGCGGTTTTATAGCAATAAACATTAGCATCACAATTAGTCAGAATGTAGGCTAACATAAATTACAGGGTCGCAGATTGTAACAGATTTACAGTATGTTAATGTGCTACACATATATTATTTCTTTTGTTTTTGGTAATTAAAATGTTTAATTAGGCTATTAACAAAATATGTTGTATCACAGTGAATTGTATGGGGAAGTAAAAATCTTCCGTATTTCCTGTAGTTTTTTTATTGCAAAAAAACAAAACAAAGAACAAGAAGAAACAGCACTGTATTGAAAAAACAATACCACCTAATTTAGAAAGAACATTTTTTATCATAAGCCTGAAGGAACTTGTTATTCTTATTGTTATCAATGAGTATTGTTATCAGTGAGTTTAAGAGATTTAACAAGAAGCAAAAGTATTTCCTGTAGTTTGTCAGAGAGAGAGTGCGTCACAGATAGCGCTGATATGCATGTGAGTGTTTATTTTTGTAGCCATTGCTGTTTGCTATAAAATAGATTAACAAGAGGAAAACCCTTGAGATAAAAACATACTAATAGTTAATCAGCAACTATTAAATACTTGGACCATACATTGCGTGAAACAATACGGTTGTCCTCCAAAGCGCTAAATGGCGCTCTGCAGCTCTCGCTCTGCTTATTGCTTACGGAAGTTTAAGGAAAGAAAACAACATTGGCCTTTGCTGCCTTGGAAAGAGCTATATCCAGACCCGTCAGATTCAAAGACCTATATCATTAATGTCACAATTAGGGAAAACCATGGAAAGGATGGTAACAAATAGATTATTATATTGAAAAAAATGGTCTTATGTCACCACATCAATCTGGGTTTCTTAAGGGAGGGGGGACAATGGACTCGGTACTATGCCTAGAGTCAGTAATTAGGAAAGCTCAAAGTAATAAAGAAAATGTAATTGCTGTATTTATTGATATTGAAAAGGCATACGATATGCTGTGGAAGGACGGACTTCTTATTAAACTTAATAAATTAGGAATAAGTGGCAAGATGTATAATTGGGTATTAGATTTCCTGAATAGAAGAACAATAGAAGTTAAAGTAGGCACAGAATATTCAAATAGATATACAGTGGAAAATGGTATCCCACAAGGCAGTGTATGTAGTCCAATATTATTTAATATTATGATTAATGGCATATTTGATCAGGTTGAAGGAAACATAGGCAAGTCACTTTATGCAGACGATGGGGCACTCTCTCTGGGTTAGAGGTCGGAATATTGAATATTTAAGAAGGAAAATGCAAAATGCAATAAGGAATGTAAAACAGTGGACAAATAAATGGGGATTTAAACTTTCAATCTCAAAATCACAAGTTATATGCTTTTCTAAATGTCCTAAAACAGTATTACTTAAAATATATGGGCAAAATCTTCAACAGGTTAAGGTTGTAAGAGTCATGGGAGTATTTTTTGATGAGAAGTTGACCTGGTGTCAACATATTGATAAGGTTAGGAATAAATGTAAAAAGGTTAAAATTGTTTTAAGATGTCTATCAGGGCAAGACTGGGGAGCAAGCAGGGCATTGCTCATTAACATCTATCAGGCTCTTTTAAGAGCAGCGTTAGATTATGGTTGCCTATAGCATATACTGTATGTCAGCATCAGAATCAAACCTTAAAAACTTGATGTGGAACAGGCACAGGCACTTCGGATTTGTACTAGAGCGTTTAAATCATCACCAGTATCTGCATTACAAGTTGGGACAGGAGAGATGCCTTTACGTATTAGGAGGATCAAGATCATGCTGGCGTATTGGATAAATCTACAAGGGCAAAGCGGAGTACATTCCACAAAGGCCATCTTACAAGATTGTTCAGAACATAATAAAAGTAATTATTACAGTTTTGGATGAATAGGAAATGCAAAAGCACAAAACGCAAGCCTCAGCCAGCTCCAAGTAAGCCCCATTGTGGCACTATCAACTGTACCACCTTGGAAATTCATAAAGCCATCTCTAGATATAAGCCTTCAATAAATGTTAAAAGAAAAATCTAAAATAATGCCACAGAGGGTAATAGTTCAAGACTATATGAACCTTTATCAAGACAAAATATTCATATTTACAGATGGATCAAAGCAGCCAGAGACAGGCCGTACTGGGTCTGCTTTCTTCATTTCACATTATGAAATAGCAGAACAGCAGATCATTTATCGAGTACACAGTAGAGCTTTTAGCAATTTTATAGGCATTACAGTGGTTGGAAGGAAATAAACAGAACCAACATGTTATCATAGCTTCTGACAGCTTATCTACTCTATCTAGTATTCAATCTGGGAAAACATCATGTAGACAAGATATCATATACCAGATATTCAACTTGCTTTTAATACTGTATGATAAAGGGCTGGATGTTTCCTTCCTTTGGGTTCCTGCTCTGTAGGGGTGGAAGGAAATGAGATTGTAGATATTCTGGCAAGAGGAGCAATAAAGCATGAAACAGTTGATATACAAAAAACATTATTAAGGGACATACAAACAAAATATGGCAATAATACTGGGACATAACTGATACTGGACAACATCTGTATAACATACAAAAACAAGTAGGCTTAAATATAGGAATCCAGAGCAGGAATCCAAAGGAAGGAAAGATAATTACACGTCTTAGAATAGGTCATGCTGGTTTAAATTTTACATTACAGAGAATAGGAAAACACCCCACTGGTCTTTGCAACCACTGCAACACACAAGAGACAGTAAAACATATTTTATTAGATTGTAAAAGGTATGAAGAAGAAAGAAGGGAGTTAGAAACACAAGCTGGAAAACAAAACATGACAGTGGGAAATCTGCTAGGAAAAACAATGTCTAGGGAAATACATAGTCTCCTAATTATTTGAAAAATACTGGGATAAGTGAAATAATTTAATAGAAATATATAGCGGAAAATATATATATATATTTATTTTGGTTGGGGGGGACAATTTTTTTTCTGTCCTTGTCCTTTCTTTCAAAGTACTGCCCACACTCCAGTCCAGTAGGTGGCGGTAAATGCACCGTTAAGTTGGTTTGCCAACCGCCAATAAAATTAAAAAAGAAGAAGAAGAAGAAGAAGGGGTGGTGACACTGGGTTGTGACTGAGGCCAAGATGGACGGAAGTGGAGTAGAGTCCGGAAGTGATCTGGATTTGGAGGATGTAGATGGCGGGGGAAATGAAAGAAACAAAAGTAGTAAGTGGACTTTAGTAGAAAAGCGGAAAAGAAGGAAAGATTGGAGCCAAACATCAGGAACAGAAAGTGAGAGAGAATGTCATCAGATGAGAACAAGAAAGGAGGAGTTTAAGGTATTGGTGAAGTTTATGTCGGAAGAAGCAAGTAGTTTGAATCCCTTGAAATTGACTAAGTCACTGAAGGAAATGGTAGGAAATATTGAAAGTGCTAAGATGTTGCGAGATGGAAAAATGATAATTTTCTGCAAAGACAGTAAACAACAAAAGGCTGCTTTAGGGATTAAGACTATTTTAGGGCAAAAGGTTACTAGTCAAGTTATGGGAGAAAAGAAATGGATGAGAGGAGTTATTACTGGTATACCAACGAATGTATCAGTAGATACGATTAAGAAAAGCATCTCAGGAGCAAAAGTGATAGATGCGAGGAGGCTGAAATATACCCGAGACAAAGAGAGGATAGACAGTCTTTCTGTAATGGTACATTTTGATGAAGAAAAATTGCCGGAAAGAGTGTTTTTAGGATTTATGAGCTATGTAGTTCGACTTTACATTCCACCCCCGCTAAGGTGTTTTAAGTGTCAAAAATATGGACATGTGGCTACAGTATGCAGAGGGAAGCAACGCTGTGCTAAATGTGGGGGGGATCATGAATACGGAAAGTGTGAGGAAGGTGTGAAACCTAAATGCTGCAACTGCGGGGGAGAACACAGTGCGGGGTATGGAGGTTGTCAGATCAGGAAAAATGCGGTCAAAGTTCAAAATGTTAAGATAACGGAAGGATTAACATATGCAGAAGCAATCGTGAAAGTTCAGATGAGAGGAAAAAAGGAAGTTGCAGAAGAAACCGTTGTAGACTCAAAAAGGAGAAATGAGCGTCCGAATCAGGGAAAAGAAAACACAGATAAGTTCCTGACTGATAAGTTGGCATTTGTTGCGTTCATCGTAGAAGTAGTTAACTGCTCTGCACAGACTGAGAGTAGAACTGAAAGAACAAGAATAATCTTAAGAGCGGCAGAAAAGTATCTGAATGTAGAAGGAGTAATAGTAGAACAGATAAATGAGAAACTGAAGATGCATGCTACTAACCCCCAGGCAGTATCTGGAGGTTCTTAATGGTATTTTTAATCTTGCAGTGGAATGCAAGAAGTTTAATATCAAATGGACAAGAATAAAAAAAAATGGATTTACAATTTTAAGGTTAAACCTCAAATAATATGTGTACAAGAATCGTGGTTAAAGCCTAATTTAAGCTTTGTGGTTCAAGGATACGAAGCGGTACGCAAAGATAGGAATGAAGGAAATGGAGGGGGAGTAATAACATTCATTAAATTAGGAGTAGCATATAGGGAGGTTAAAGTGAATGAGGAATACGAGGCAGTAGTGATTGATGTAAGAACTGGTAATCAGAATATAAGATTTATTAATTTTTATAATCCGTGTAAAAGATTAAATAAAGATCTGCTGAAAAATATTGGAGGAGAGGGTAATTTTAACATAGTGTGGTGTGGTGATTTTAATGCTCATAGTACTTTGTGGGGAAGTGCAAATAATGACCAAAATGGGAATGTGATAGAAGAAATATTAGACTGTAGTGACCTAGTGTGCCTAAATAACGGGAGTATAACAAGATTAGATGTAGTTAGAGGAAGTAATTCAGTGTTAGATTTAACTATTGTATCTAATAATTTAGCCAGGCAGTGTGAATGGGAAGTTTTGGATCATAGTAATATGGGAAGTGATCATTATCCTATAAAATGTAGTATAGGGATAGAAACTGAAGTATGCCAAGAGGAGAAAATTCCCAGATGGAGGTTTAAAGCTGCAGATTGGGATAAATTCAAAGATGTATGTGAAGGTAAAATGATAAGTACACAATTTAGTTTTGAAGATGTAGAGGATGTGAATAATAAAATAAATATGATTTTGTGTAGTTCAGCACAAGAGGTAATAGGGAAAAGTAAAGGGGCAAGAATGAAAAAGGTTGTACCATGGTGGACAGAAAAATGTAGTGAAGTAATTAAAACCAGAAACAGAGCTTTAAGAAAAGTAAAAAAATCACATTCTTTTGATGATTTTATAAATTACAAGAGAACAAGCAGTGGTAAGAAAAGTAATAAGGATAACTAAAAGAAATTAATGGAGACAATTCTGTGATGAAATTGGTGTAAATATACGTAGATATAAGTGATATGTGGAATATGGTTAGGAAGATGGGTGGGAAACAGATGTATAAAAGTATTCCAGTTTTAATAAAAGAGGGTAGAGATATATAATGACTAATGAAGAAAAGGCAGAGGAATTAGCAGAAGCATTCGTTAAGGTTCATAGTAATAATAATGTTTCGGAAAGTATGAAAGTACAGAGGGAACACATTTTGAAAGAGAATCCTAATGTGTTGGTTCGAAAAGTGCCATCTGGATGCACATTGGATACAGATTTTACAATGTATGAACTGAAGCAGGTGTTACACAGGGTGAAACATACATCGCCAGGAAAAGACGAAATATGTTATGAAATGATAAAACATCTTTCAGATGTGTCTCTGAATATTATTTTAGAATTTTTTAATAAGATATGGGAGTTAGGAAAACTCCCTACCTCTTGGAAACACGGTGTGATAATTCCAATTGGAAAGCCTGGAAAGGATCATTCAAAAGCATCAAATTATAGACCAATTTCTTTAACATCTAATTTATGCAAAGTGATGGAGAGAATGATAATTAGCCGATTAAATTATGTAATAGAAAAGAAAGATCTAATATGTTCATATCAGAGTGGCTTTAGAAAAGGGCGTAATACAATGGATTCAATAATATGTCTAGAATCTGACATTAGAAAGGCAATAGTGAATAAGGAGGTGTTGGTAGGTGTGTTTTTGATGTGGAAAAAGCCTGTGATATGCTGTGGAAAGAGGGACTTTTATTTAAATTAGACAAGATGGGAATAAAAGGAAAAATGTACAATTGGATCATGGATCTTTTGATTAATAGGACCGTACAAGTAAGGGTCGGAACAAGTTATTCTAGGACTTACTCAACAGATAATGGGACCCCACAAGGAAGTGTGTGTAGCCCAGTTTTATTTAACATAATGATAAATGACATATTTTCAATGATTGGACAAGGATTTGGTAAATCTTTATATGCGGATGATGGTGCCTTGTGGAAAAGGGGAAGAAATTTAGTATTTGTGGAAAGTAGTATGCAGAAAGCAGTTAATGAAGTGGAAAAATGGGTAAATAACTGGAGTTTTAGACTGTCAGTAGAAATAACTAAAGTGATATGTTTCTCAAAAAAAGAAGAAATCACCAAATATTAAACTAAAGATTTATGAAAAAATGTTAGAGCAGGTAACAGAAATTAGGTTCCTTGGATTATGGATGGACTCAAAATTAACTTTTGCATCACATATTAATAAAGTAATAGATAAATGTAAAAAGGGAATAAATATTTTAAGATGTTTGGCGGGGGTAGATTGGGGTGCAACCCGACAGGCATTGAAAAGAGTATATTGTGCAATGATTAGACCTATGATTGATTATGGCAGCATAGTATAGTTCGGCATCAGTATCTATGTTAAAGAAAGTAAGTGGTATCCAATCTCAAGCACTAAGAATAGGAAGTAGGGAATTTAGAACATCGCCAGTCTCAGCGATGCAGGTGGAGTTGCCTTTAGACCTCCGGAGACTCAAGTTAAAGATGGCATACTGGTGTTCTGTAAGGGGGCATGTAGAAACCCATCCAGTCAAAGATGTTTTACAAAAATGTTGGGAACATGAGTATATAAATTATTGTAGTTTTGGATGGAATGCCAACGCAGATGCTAAGAAGGTAGGAATTAATAATATAAAAATAAGTTCAACGGTAGCAATACCAATTATACCCCCTTGGCTGTTCCGCATGCCAATGGTAGATCTCCAGTTGCATTTTAAAATAAATGAAAAGGAAAGGTGTATGCCTAAAGAAATAGTAGTGGATCAATATTTGAAACAAAACTATTTTAATAGTATTCAAATATATACGGATGGGTCAAAAAATCCAGATTCTGGGTATACAGCAGCAGCCATATATATTCCCTATTTTAAATATAGCACAGTTAAAAGGTTATCTAACGATCTATCTGTATTCACAACAGAAATGATGGCAATTTTAATGGCTTTGCAGTGGGTGGAAGAAATCAATCCTATAAGTGTAGTAGTTTGTTCAGATTCATATTCAGTATTAAACAGCTTAAATAGTGGGAAATCATCATCTAGACAGGATACTTTATGAAATTTTACAGAATTTAAATGGAATAAACCAAACAGGAGTAAGAGTAGAGTTTTTATGGATACCTGCCCATGTAGGTGTAGAAGGAAATGAGGAGGTGGATAAGCTGGCCAAGTCAGCATTGAGAAAAGAAGAGATTGACAGAGAAATTCCTTTAAGTAAAACAGAAGTAAAAGCTATTATTAAAACAGCAGTTGGAAGTATGTGGCAAGACGTATGGAATAAAGAGTCAAAAGGGAGACACTTATTTAGTATTCAACAGAAAGTGGGAATTGAAAGAAAGGAATATGGAAATAGAAGAGAAGATACTGTTATAACCAGGATCCGTATAGGACACACTAACCTTAATTATTCATTGCATATAACAGGAGAAAGTGAGTCAGATAGCTGCAGGTACTGTGGAATAACAGAAACAGTTGAACATGTGCTCTTACATTGTGAGGCATATAATAGACAAAGAAAGCAACTTGTTGAAAAACTAAGAGATATGGAAATCAATGACATTTCAGTTATGAATATATTTCAGAATGCACAGAGACATCTAAGGGTTTATGATTTTCTTCTAAAATATCTGAGAGATACAGATTTGATAGAGATTTAGGTTTTTTTTTTATTTTTTTTTTTTATTTTTTTTTTTTTTTTTTTTTGTTTGTGGTTTTTTTTTTTTTTTAATGATTATCTGAGTAGTATATAATATGTTCGTTCATCGAGGCCTCACACTCCATTCCAGTAGGTGGCGGAAATGCACCTTAAGCTGGTTTGCCAACCGCCAATAAAATTAAAAAAGAAGAAGAAGAAGAAGAAGGCCTTTGCTGCCTGATTAAAGCAAAACCAGACAGCTGTTTAAAGGTAAGAAGACTTTTTTTTATCCTCTCTTTAATGGTAAATTTAAGACATACTTCACGGTATGGTATGTTCGTAATAAACTAAGATGTGACCGTGGTAATTAAGCCACGAGTTATTATGTGAAATAAGATGTGTGCTAGCTAGCTCGTGTGCTAATTCCTTGTCGACTGGATTTAGCAGCATTAGCCAGAGCGCATCACCCTAAAGACAACAGGAACAAACTAGATTTACTGTTGTTGTTTACCTGCAGTTTTAAGCTCGTAAGTCGTATTATGCATACCCAAGTAAAGAAATACAGTGTACTGTTTAATCGAATTGCGTTATGACTCGCATCATTCGCCGTGTCTCTTTTTTCTGTCTGGGTTCAGTCTAATAACATGTCAACTGCTATGTTCATGGACGAATCTTGCATCCGTTTGTAATTGTTTACTATTCTTTGCTTTTTACATGTATTTGATGTGGTTTGTACAGTAGTGTTGCCGTCTGGATAACACAGAAGAAAACAAAGAGATGTCTGACAGCGATGACAGCGATTTCTCTGATAATCCGAGCGAGAGGAGCAGCGAGGCTGAGGAGGTGGAGGAGAATGAGGTAAGACAGCCAGCTCCTCCCCGAACGTGTCAGTAAATGGTCGATAAATAGCTTTTTATGGTAGCTAAGACCATGCTATATTTTGTTTATCTGAAATGGTTCATTAAAAAAACTCACTCGACACATATCTTTTGAGGAGGAGGAACAGGGGAGTGTAGCTGGCAGTGACAAGGCTGAGGAGGAGGAGGGAGAAGATTTGGAGGATGAGGAGGAGTATGATGAAGAGGAAGAAGAGGATGATGACCGGCCCAGGAAAAAACCTCGGCATGGTGGCTTCATCTTGGATGAAGCCGGTTAGAAAATCCCTTACCAACATATTTCTTAGATCAAGCAACATATTTTGCATAGATGTCATTTGAAAAGCTATAATGTGTATTTTATTCTATCTTTGACTAGATGTTGACGATGAGTATGAAGATGAAGATCCATGGGAGGATGGTGCTGAAGACATCTTAGAAAAAGGTAAGATATTATTATTTTAAATGAATTGTGAATGTTTTGTTTGTTACATTTAAAAAAATATCTTAAGTTATTATATATTTAATGTTTGTATTATATGCAATAATGTCCCCTGTATGCGTACTTCAAACTCTGGCAAGTGGAGTTAAGATTTCTTTTGATATTATGTGTTTAGTCCTATATGCAATATATCATATTTATAACTTTATGACATGGAGGCATTTTAAATGAAATACCAACAACAGACTGTGTGTTAAATATGTTGTATAAAATGATGCCAGTTATTGGAAAGTATTTCTTGCGCTCATTGATTTTTTTTTATTTCTTATGCATGCCTCCTTCAGTTAACGGTAAACCAACTCCAGATTTCTCTGCTCTGTTTTTTTTCTGTCTAACTGAACTGATTCTCAAATCATTGTTTCTCATTTGTTAAATCCATACCCATGATCTGCACCCATCTAACATTTGTTTGTGATGTTTAAAGTTGTTTGGCTAATGTTAAATTTGCTTATATTTCTAAACAAGGGGCATGGATGGCAAATACATTTTTAGCGATACACTTTTTCTTCTTTGCGTCATCAAAATATGTTGAGTAAAGTCAAAGTTAATAAAAACCTATAATTTTAAAATGCACAATCCATTGAACAAGGCCAGGGGACTGTATAGGGGGGACTGACTGAGTTCTGAAAGGAATCAAATATGGTCATTTGCCTGAAAATGCTCCTTTGAACAGAAAACAAAACCCAATTCCTTGTTTTTGATAGTATTCAAGTGTGTTTATTGTATTGCATCCGCTAACAGTGACATGACATCATTATCACATAGTTTCCATCTTTAAAATATACCACATGTGTAAGCCTGCCCATCATTGGTAATTTCCCTTTTTATTTCTGTTTACCTGGTCCTGTCTATGCCCTTGCCTGAAAATGCTGTGTGCACATGACTTTGTATTATGGCTCATGTTCCTCCCTTCCTCCCTCAACTCTGGATTTAAGCAGAAGAGGCCGAAGGTATGTGCTTAAATCTTCTGGTGTGCATGGATATTCAACCATGTTTTCAGTAGCTGTGTTTACATGCACTGCTTTTAGACCATCTGGTTGCAGATTCAGAATGCACGCTACCAGAACCACAGAAATAAATTGCATTGTGAAATATATAAAAATAGAAAATTATAAGTTATAGTAATGTTTCAGAATATTGTTGTTTTTACTGTATTTTTGATTGAATGAATGCAGCCTGGATGAGCATGAGACGTCTTTCAAGAACTTAAAAAAATTAAAAATAAATCTTACGGACCTCAAACATTTGAACAATATTTCATTACATTTAATTGCACAGCATATATAAAAAATAGTGTGTAATAATTGTTTACAAAGAATCAAAGGTTTAGATAACAGTTCTTCTATTTAATGGATTAAGATCTGCACCACTGGATCGAAATTAATTAGATCATTCAGCTTGAGCGATCAGTCGTTAGTCAAATTATTAACGGATTATTACGCTGCATGTAAACGTAGCTACTGACATTTTTTTTTTAGCTTTCTTTTCTAGTCACATTATACATTTTTTGTCATATAATTGTTTATTCTGTTTTCGTTTGTTAGTATCCAACATTGACCATGTAGTTTTGGATGAGGATCACTCCGGTTCAAGGAGGTTGCAGAATCTCTGGAGGTGAGACAGCTACACTGCTCACACTTTCACATGACTGAATCTGAACTATGGAAGTCATGTTAAATACCCGTTTTTCTCTTTAGGGATTCACGTGAGGAAGCTCTGGGGGAGTATTACATGAGAAAATATGCCAAGTCCTCGGGTGGCGAGCAGTAAGTCAACAGAGTTCACCTGTACTCAAAGTGTATGCTACTTTTACGAAGTGTGTGACTCAATTCAGCACGTGCATGTTGAAATGAAAGGAATTCTGGTTTTGCTGCATTAACTTCTCTAAATATTCCTGTTCTGCTGTTTACTTCAGTTTCTATGGCGGCTCTGAGGATCTTTCTGATGACATCACCCAGCAACAGTTGCTTCCTGGGGTCAAGTATGAAAAAAAAAAAGAAAAATTTATTGCTGATTAAACATACTAAATTAAGTATTTCTGAAAAGACCACTGGGCTTGTGTTAAGAGATTTGTCTCTTGCAGGGATCCTAATTTGTGGACCGTTAAGTGTAAGGTTAGTACTATCTAACATGTGGCCTATGGGTGTTCTGAGGAGGCTACTGTATGTGCAGGGTTTAATTCTTCTGTTTCTCTGTAGATTGGAGAGGAGAGAGCAACTGCCATTGCCTTGATGCGAAAATTCATTGCTTATCAGTGCACCGACACAGTAGGTTTTCCACATTCCCTCTGTCTTGATTAGACATGTGCCGGTATTCGGTAATGCAATATATCACGATAATGAATATGCACGATATTGTTATCGTGGGCACTTCAAAATACTGAGAATAATTATTTATTACAAATTATCCCGAATTTTGAATGCATTTTAAGAATACTTTTCCCATCAACTGGTTAAAATGCACAACACCGCTGCATGCAAACTCTGATGTAAACAAGCACGGATGAAAAGCGCATGGCGGAGCACATGAGAGACACTCTGGATGAAAGCACACTTTCACTCTCTGACAGCAAATGATGCTGAACTGCAGAAATGCAGTTACCCCCGAAAACCCCATAAACAAAGCAGTTGTGCTACTTCCTGTTTCTGAAATGTTTAAATGGTTTAAACAGCCATTCTGATTTTTGTACTCGCTATGGTGTTCATCACGGCGCCAAATACTTAAATATTTAGACTTAATAGGCTATTAACTTTTTTACATTTTACTCTGGACTACAACACGTCCTATTGTTTGAAAGTGTTTCGATTCTTTGTTCATTCACACTTTACATTAGGGCTTCATTAGTTAATTCATTAGATAAACTGCCAATGAATAATTCTTCTAAACATTCGTTAATTTTAGGTAATTCCAATATTTAATAACACGTTTGATATTGTTATTTGTAATTGTTAAAATCAAAAGTGGCAACTGTGTTATTTAATAAGCTAACATGAACTAAGTTGTATTTTTTTTTTTTTTACAAAGATTAATAACTTCTGTAGCAAATGTAGCTATTGCTCGTTGTGAGTGGTAATGCATTAACCAAGGTTAACTAATGAGATCTTATTGTAAAGTGATACCTATTGGTCTTTATAATTCTTTTGCACTTTAATCTGTTTAAAAATGTTTACTAATTTTTCTTTATTGTATTTGTTTAAAGAAAAAAGTTATTAAACCTGTTATACTGTATTATGACAACACTTTTTTGCAACAGAATTTCAATATCGTGATAATACCATATACCATGATAAAAGCATTAGCAATTAATCGCAGCATGAAAATTCTAGTCTTGATGTCAGTTTGTTTTGGTTACAGCCAGCGTTAGCACCATGGTTGGTTAATACCCGTAATGGTGCCAGTACTTTTGACTCGCACCATTTAAATCCTCATTATGTAAGGCACAGAACTGTATGGACTTTATCTTGTGTGCCACACATTAAACTTTTCCTCACTTATTGAAGTTTTCCTGAAAACAATTGTCTCAAGTTCCGTTTGGTTTTCGTTTATCAAATTGTAGGCCAAGTGAGAAGAGGAAAAACTACAATATCTGTTGTACTAATATGTTGTTTTTTTCTCCACAGCCGCTTCAAATCAAATCAGTGGTGGCCCCTGAGCACGTCAAAGGTTATATCTATGTGGAGGCGTACAAGCAGACCCATGTCAAGTCCGCCATTGAGGGTGTTGGAAACCTGCGTATGGGCTTCTGGAACCAGCAGATGGTGCCCATTAAAGAGATGACAGATGTGCTGAAGGTGGTTAAGGAAGTGACCAACCTTAAGCCCAAGTCTTGGGTTCGTCTTAAGAGAGGCCTTTATAAAGATGACATTGCCCAGGTGGGTACAGCAGAAGACTTTGCTATATAGTAATAAAGGAAACGTCTCCCAAATAGGGTGCTAGATATTTTGGTTACGTTATTCAATTTGTCATTCATACAGCTCTACATCTGTGGCATGAAAACATTTGATGCATGTATTTATTTGCCTTGTTTAGGTGGACTATGTTGAACCGAGCCAAAATACGATCTCACTGAAAATGATTCCTCGTATTGATTTAGATCGCATTAAAGCGAGGATGAGTATGGTAGGTTACATCATCATGATCATATATTATCATATATTTACGCTACTGTTCAAAAGTTTGGAGTCAGTACATTTTTTTTTTTTGTTGAGAGGAACATACTTTTTATTCAGCAAGGATGAATTAAATTGATCAAAAGGCAGTTAAGATGTTGCAGAAGATTTTTGTTTTAATAAATGCTGAACTTTATATTCATCAAAAAATCCTGAAAAATGTTTACGGTTTCCACAAAAAATATTAAGCAGAAAAGAAACCTCTTTTTAACATTCTTAATAATAATAAAATGTTTACTTAAGCACCAAATTAGCATATTAGTGTGACTTCTGAAGTATCATGTGACGCTAAAGACTGGAGTAATGCAAAACAGTGATTTTAAGTTAAAAATGTTTCACGGTATTACTTCCTTTACCTTTAATAGGATGAACGTGGCTTTTGTGATCATAAGAGGGTGCTTTTAAAACATTTTAAAAAAATTACTGACCCTAAACCTGGATGGTAGTGTACATATGCTATGTGACCTTTTAGTGATGTGACCCCGGCTTTGTCTTTCATCGGACAGAAAGACTGGTTTGCGAAGAGAAAGAAGTTTAAGAGGCCCGCTCAGAGGCTTTTTGATGCTGAAAAGATCAGGTAAAGGAGCACTCTGATTTTGAGTCGCTCATAATCAAAACCTATTGAAATATGTCAGCCACACAGACACATGCTCTGCTCCACAGGTCTCTAGGTGGTGAGGTCAGCCATGACGGAGACTTCATGATATTTGAAGGCAACCGATACAGCCGCAAAGGCTTCCTGTTTAAAAGCTTTGCTATGTCAGCCGTGGTAAGAGCCCTCACACTTATTGTGGTTCTAGGTGTCTGTCTAATTGTTCCTTATTGGTTTATCGTGTCTCTTTTTGCATAGATCACAGAAGGGGTCAAACCCACTCTGTCGGAGCTGGAGAAGTTTGAGGACCAGCCAGAGGGGATTGACCTTGAAGTAGTCACAGAGACAACAGGTAAATACATCCAGAAAGTAGTTTTTTTTTTTTGTGCCAATGTGTTGCGTAATCCTTCCGTGCATGCATTTTTGCAAAGTTAATCACAAAGATTTTATTAATACAGGTAAGGAGCGTGAGCACAATCTCCAGGCAGGAGATAATGTGGAAGTGTGTGAGGGGGAGTTGATCAACCTTCAGGGTAAAATCCTGAGTGTGGATGGCAACAAGATCACCATCATGCCCAAGCATGAAGATCTCAAGGTGAATAAATCGGCACAAGTTTCTGTGTCAATACTGTGCCAGTATGCAAAGCATTTTCTCTTGGTTTATAAATTCTGTGCCACTAAATGGAATTAAAAAGCTTTGCAAGAGTTCAAATATCCTGAAAATCCTGTTCTCCATGTTGTGTCCCTTTTACACCATGATTATTGCCTCACTATCGTGCCTTTGTTTTTGTTTAGGACCCTCTTGAGTTTCCAGCTCATGAGTTGAGGAAGTACTTCCGTATGGGCGACCATGTAAAGGTTATCGCAGGGCGTTTTGAAGGTGACACAGGCCTTATAGTCCGTGTGGAGGAGAACTTTGTTATTCTGTTCTCTGATCTCACTATGCATGAGGTAGGTTTCACTAGTAAGCTGTATAATTTTTCTGAGAAACATGTAATATACTGCAGTCAATGTTGTATTTTCTCTATCTGATATGATGTCTGTTTTTGTTCCAGTTGAAGGTCTTGCCCCGGGACCTGCAGCTGTGCTCTGAGACTGCCTCAGGTGTGGATGCAGGAGGCCAGCATGAGTGGGGAGAGCTGATACAATTAGACCCCCAAACTGTAGGTGTCATTGTCAGGCTGGAAAGAGAGACCTTCCAGGTGAAGTTCAAGAGAAAGCAAGTTCAAGTGTAATGTAAATGAAACTCAGTAGTACACACTTGCTGTTTCTTCACAGCAATAGCACACTTTTCACCATTGTCCCTTCAAGGCCACTGAGTTCACTCTGTGACTATCTTGGCAAAACCTTTGTGCAGCTGTATTGTCATCATGCCAATTACAACCCCTAGGCTTGCATTTCAATAACACTGTCACATCTGCAGGAGAGTGATTGCAATATCATCGTGAATCAGGGCTCAACACAAAGGGTTGAGTTGGTGGTTCATGTTTGTACTTGAGCTGCCAAACATTTCACTGGTCTCAGCATGAAAAAAAAAACTAAATTTTTTTACTTGAAGCAACATGTATTTTTATAAAATATAATTATAAGTGTATTGCTATTTTTACCGATTCTGTATGCTTGAAAGATAAGAATTCTTGCAGTGTATCCAGGTAAATAACAACTTTGACACGGTACTGGTGTAAAGTTTGGGGTTGGGAAGATGTTTCTGAAACAAGTCTCATATGCTCACCAAAGCTGCATTTCTTTGATCAAAAATAGTGCAAAAACAGTAATATGGTGAAATGTTATTACAATTTAAAATACATTTCTATTTTAATATGCTTTCAAATATAATTCTTTTTTTTTGTAATGGCAAAGCTGAATTTTCAGCGGCCCTTACTTCAGTTTTCAGTGTCCTATAATCCTTCAGAAATCATTCTTTCTTGTTCAAAAAACATATTATTATTATTATACTGGGGGAAAAACTGGTTGTGCTTGTGAGTATATTGCTGTTAAAGATAATTCTTAAAAAAAAAAAAAAAAAATCGGTTCTGAATTTCTTTCACATTGATCATTTTTAGGTTCTGAACATGCATGGGAAAGTTTTGACTGTACGGCACCAGGCAGTAAACAGACGGAAGGACAACCGCTTTGCTGTCGCTCTCGACTCTGAGCAAAACAACATCCATGTGAAGGATATTGTAAAAGTCATTGATGGACCTCATTCGGTAACTACCAGAGACATAATAAAGGTTTGACATTGTATAACAGATCCACATTGGAGGAAGTTAATATTCTCCTTCATGTGATCCATCAGGGCCGTGAAGGTGAAATTCGCCACATCTTCAGAGGCTTTGCTTTCCTTCACTGCAAGAAGCTGGTTGAAAACGGAGGCATGTTTGTCTGTAAAGCACGCCACCTCGTTCTGGCGGGCGGCTCAAAGGTAGGTCTGTTCTGCTACATCTGTAGACAAATCTTATACATTTCCCAAATTCCCTGTTGTAAAACGGTCCTGTTTTTTTCCCCCAAAGCCCAGAGACGTGACCAATTTTACAGTGGGAGGCTTTGCACCTATGAGTCCACGCATCAGCAGCCCGATGCACCCTGGCGGAGGTGGTAAGCAATTTCATGTAACTCACAGGGTTTTGTAGCATAGTGGTTGAAAATCTGGGCTTTTATCAAAAGTTTCAAACCCTGCAAGAGGATGTAATTATACATTTAAACACTGGTGTGTTTGTCTGCCAATAATGTTTTTGTCTGTCTGGTTGCCATTTGATCATTTTAATCATATCAATGATATAAAGACTACTCATATTTTGATCTAGATCTTTTTTGGTCTTCCTTTCAGGGCAGCAGCACAGAGGCGGAGGTGGTGGCATGGGTCGGGGCCGTGGGCGACGAGACAATGATCTTATTGGGCAGACTGTCCGTATATCCCAGGGACCATACAAAGGTTAAATGAATCATATTCTTATTATTTGGAGCAAACTTTTGTGAGAAGCTTTTTGCTTTGGTTTAGTGTTTTGTTTAAATTTCATTGCATTTTATAACATGTTAAGTGTGGCATCAGTGTCCAAATTCTTTTAGACCATATGTTCACTTTGTCTTGTATTCTTATAAGCCACAGGTTTCATAACACCTTCTACATTTCCACAGGCTACATTGGAGTGGTGAAGGATGCCACAGAATCAACCGCTAGGGTAGAACTCCACTCAACTTGCCAGACCATCTCTGTGGACCGGCAGCGTCTTACAACTGTGTATGTTATAGTGCACAAAGATTTACACTTTCTCTGCTTCTTCCACAATTGTTTATTCCATATTTTTGGCTAATTTTATAACATTACTTCTAGCTGCCAGTAAAAGTCAGTACGCTCCGCTTCGTTTTTCCTCACACAAAAAATTTTAATAAAAGTGGCTGGTCCTGTGTGGGAAAGTTCTATGTGAGAATCCTAGCTATTAGTCTCCCAACTACTGTTTGGCAGTTCTGCCTCATTACACTGTAGACTGGATTATGTTCGTCTGACATGTTATTTTTTATTTCACTGGTGCAGTAAACTATAACCGATAGGACAGCCCTGTAGCAGCTCTCTGAAAAGCACAGGGATCCTGGAACATACTTGCATATTACACACCTCAGAGATTGCTAGACAGAAGATCTTTTTTTTTTTTTTAATTAGATATTTATGAAAGAAGTCTCTTATGTTCACCAAGGCTGCATTTATTTGATCAAAGATACAGTAAAACAGTAATATTGTGAATTATTTACAAGTTTTAAATGAAACTATTTTTAATAATTTAAAATATAATTTCTTCCTGTGAGGGCTCCTATAAACCAAAATTTTCAGTAGTAATTAGTTTGCACTGCACTATGCTTTTTTTCAGGAACTCGCTTTAATATGTTGATTTGCTGCTACAAGAAACATTTATTATCCCCCCCCCCCCCCCCCAATGCTGGAAAACCGTGTGGATGTGTGGTTTGTGCTGCTTAATATTTGTGGAAACAGTCATATTTTTGCAGGATTCTTTGAATAGAAATTGATAATTAAAGATTTTACAAAAGATTAATTTTAAATAAATGCTGTTCTGTCACTTTTGATCAATTCCTTGTGTCCTTGCTGAATAAGTATTCATTTTCTTGAAAAAAAAAAAAATTTTACTGACCCCAAAATTTTGAATAGTAGTGTAGAACTTTTGTTCTTCTAAATGTAATTTCTTTTTTTTTTTTGCACACTTATTTTTTTAACAATATTTTTGCTCTCTTTAAATCAGTGGTGGCAAAGAAAGACAAGGAAGGACTTCCACCCATTTGCGAACCCCGTATTGTTATGGTTTCCCAGGGATCACCCATTTATGGAACTGGCTCTCGTACCCCCATGTATGGTAGCCAGACACCCCTTCATGATGGTAAGAAATGCCAAAATATATTATTATAAACTTGCAACACTGTTTTTTTTGTTTTGTTTTTTTAAACCCATCTTTCATTGCTCACAGGAAACCGTACTCCTCACTATGGCTCCCAGACTCCTCTGCATGATGGGAGCAGGACGCCAGGTCAGAGCGGCGCTTGGGACCCCAGCAATCCAAACACACCATCACGGTAAGAAGCAGAGCGAGGACAAACATGCACATGCATGCAATCAAACAATCACACATACCTCAACTTCATCTCGTTTTCCTTCTGTTTTCAGGCCTGATGACGAATACGAGTTTGCCTATGACGACGAACCCTCACCGTCTCCTCAAGGCTATGGGGGTACGCCCAATCCTCAGACTCCTGGCTACCCAGAAGTGCCCTCCCCACAGGTCAACCCTCAGTACAACCCTCAGACTCCTGGGACTCCTGCCATGTGAGGGCTCAATCAGATGCTTTATGATTTTGTTCTGGCTTGAGAACATCTTAAACGGAGTATGTTTTTGCACCATAGGTACAACACTGACCAGTACTCCCCATATGCAGCTCCCTCTCCGCAAGGGTCCTACCAGCCCAGCCCCAGCCCACAGAGTTACCACCAAGTGGCCCCAAGCCCAGTGGGATACCAAAACACACACTCGCCCGCCAGTTACCACCCCACCCCATCACCCATGGCCTACCAGGTAGTTTTGGCTGCTGAAAACAAAAAAAAAGCAAGAAAGACAAGAAACCAAACTACTTGGGCGATGTTGTATCTAGTGAGCTCCAAAAATGATTTTTTAGCAAACCCTGAGAATTGTAAGTTTTAAGTTGTTAAAAATACGTTTATCTAAGTAAGTATCAAATGAATTTAGAATTCAAACTCTCAAATAAAATAACGAATGTTTTGGTACGCAAACCTTCTAACTAAACATAAGGCATATCAAATATTGATATTGATATATATTTTTTTAGGTTTTTCAGTTTAGAAAAATGGTAGTAAGTTAATTTTAATATACATGTCTATCATAAATTTTCTTCTAATAATACTTTAGTTCTATATTAGATCTATATTGACAATGTTTGCCTTGGCCAATAGCTGAATTAAAAATGGTTTTCGGTTTTATTTCAGTTAATGTTTTCCTCAATTAAAAAAAAAAAAAATCAGTTTAGTTGTAGTTAACTGAAATAAAAACATCTAAATGGTGGATGTAATAACTTTATGAGAGATTTGTTCAAACATTCATTAAATAATTAAGAAATCACTTAAATATGAATATAATGAATGTATTATAGTGCATATATAACAAAATACTCCTCTCTAGAGTTTTCTAGTTAACTAACAATCTGTGGACATTTAATGTCTTTCCTGAGGAAAATGTAATGTTACATGACCATGTTTACAAGCAGATTTCTGATGTCTTTCCACAGTTAAAACACTAAAACAAATTCGGTGCATAATCTTGGAGCAACAAAGCTTTATTTCACAATAATTGGCTGCACAAACAGTATTGAGTTGAATTGTGCTTCATGTGATCTTCAGGCCACTCCGAGTCCCAGTCCGGTAGGGTACAGTCCAATGACTCCTGGAGCTCCATCTCCAGGAGGCTACAACCCTCACACTCCCGGATCTAACATCGACCAGGCCTCCAGTGACTGGGTCACCACAGACATCATGGTGCGTGTGAAAGACACATTCCTGGATGGAGGCGTCATCAATCAGACCGGTGTAATCCGGAGTGTCACCGTGAGTGTTGTACATGTGATTTTATCTGATTTTGTGTATATAGATGTGCTGTGACTTTCAGCAAGGATCTGCAAGTAGAAGCATGTGAAGTTTGGATTTGCATATTGCAAATGTAGTGCTGAGATGCCCGGGGCTGATTTTACATTTTTGCCAATGGATTAAGCTTGTCTCTGTTGTGATAACGATCCAATCCCTGTTAGATTTTATGATGAATCATACCCTGTTAGTTGTTTGTTGTTAAGAAATCACAATTTGTCTCTGATTCATCCATGGACAAATTCTTCTTTCACATAGGGGGGGATGTGCTCCGTTTTCCTGCAAGCCACGGAGAAGGTCGTTAGTATTTCTAGTGAACACTTGGAACCTGTTACGCCAACCAAAAACAATAAGGTACTGCTGGTCTTATGTAACCAAATGTGATTGATTTTATTGTGATTTAAGTTTCTTAGCACAAGGCCTTAGATAATCTTGAGGTGGGTTATTTTGATTTTGAACTTCATTTCACAATTTTGGCAAAGAAAACGCTTTTCTACCAAAATCTACTGTATTGGTTCATTTTAAAGAAGACATTTCAAGCTTTCTGTAGATACATTTTTAGTCAATTAATATTTAGTCAGCCCTACAATCTACTAAATGTCATGATCCAGTATATACTGTGTGTTGCTTATAAATGAACAAAAAGTATGTTAAATAGTATGCAATAATTAGCATTTTAGACATTTCTGTGTGTCGTTAAACACCTTGTTTAATTCTGCTCATGGAGTCCAGATATAATATAATACACTTTAAAGTGCCCTCCTTATTACAGTATAAATATATTTTCATGCTATAGATAATAATTTACTGTTATAGCTAGAATAACATGTAACTTTTTTGATAAATGATCTAATTTCATATATACATACAGAAATTCTTAGGCCTTTAAATTCTTGAGAAATACTGAATTTAGAGCTTTTAGAGAACATCAAGACCACAATCATGAAAGTCACAGCTGCAAGAACCAATGAAGCATATACTTGCCTGAAATCGCTCTTGAATCAAGTCCATGCTGCAGACACTGAAGTGATGAGAATTAACCAGGTCAATTTTTGTCTCCATTTTAAATATATAATGGATGAGCAGTGAGGAGTTTAGGAAATGAACAGGTGCAAAAGCAGAGACAGAATATCACTTAGATATAAGCCCGCTGCTCCTCCCACCGAGTCGGATGTCCCAAATCCAGCATCAGAACCCTGTTATGTCACTTGTGTTATAACAACAAATTGTGGAAAATGTTTCTCCAACATGAATAAATGTGAATGTGTGCTTCTCAGGTGAAGGTGATTCTGGGAGAGGACAGGGAGGCCACAGGAGTCCTGCTCAGTATTGATGGTGAAGACGGCATTGTTAGAATGGAACTGGATGAGCAACTGAAGATTCTCAATCTCCGCTTCCTTGGGAAATTGGAAGTGTGAAGAACACCATGCATTTAAACATTTTGCTATTCGAATGCAGATGCTGCAGATTAGTCACTTTCAGTGAGCTTTGATTTTCTTCTGTTCACCATCATCTACATTGTGAAGTAACTGGCCTTTTACAATATGTATATATATATTTTTTTTTACTTAGTTGAAGGTTTTAGTGGATTAGTCCATTTTCTGTTTCTTCTGTGGTGTAGAAACATACTTTTTGGCAAACTGATTCCTTGTCAAATAAAATGTGAACCATGAGTTCCCAAATCCATCCATCCTGAGTGTTTGCATGAAATATTTAATAGCTGATAGCCGTTCGTTTTAAACCTTTTATTGCCTGCCAGTGTTTAGAACATCGACCATAAAGAAAAATTAAATTTCTATTCACTTACGAGTGATTTGAGCTCCAGCAGAAGAGAAAAACCACTGTGCTCTGCACCACAAAAGTTTATTCAACATCATGGTCCATTACATTCCGAACCTTTAATGTCATTAGAAATTGGTGTATATTCTGAGTGCATTAAAGGTCTTTCAAATCCCTATGATTTGCATATATAATAATGGGGAAAAAATGCCCCAAGGTTAAATACTTTAGGAATTATGTAAGTTTTATTTGAACATATGCATCAGATCTGAGAACTGGAAAAGGATAGTCAAACATGAAAGCAGTGAAAGTCTATAGCTTCGGCTTCTCTTAGTTACAGGGTTCATGAGGATTTTCGTAGTTAATTGGAAAGTAAAAGATGGTGGTGTTCTTTGGACAGGGATGTCCTGTGCTGTTAAACCATGAAAATCTATCAAAATTTTGCTCTTGTTTGGTGCATCCAAGGGTTTGGTTCCTGAAGAGATGAACCTTCAGCTGGATCCACGCTTCACGACCCTAAAAATGAAGAAAGACCATTTAAGCTTTTGGGTTTAAATTTGATTGTAATTTTATTTCTTATAATTTATTAATGTTATTAAACCTGGGTATTAATACAGATTTTCCAGTCCTAATTTATTTGAGTAAATTTCCGTTATAATGCAATTTTTGCTTCCATATGAAAGAAACTCTTGGAGAATGTTAAATTTATACAATATTTAACAGCTGAATCATAACTCATCTTCTGAACAATTAATTAAAAGAACCGACTCATAAGAGTCATTTATTTAATGAAGCTGGCTTTATCTCTTCATTATTTGTTCGTGACCCCCACGAAGACAACTCAAAAGAGACACATGTCTTGCCAATCACATAAAAAAGGCTAATTCATATTCACAAAATATGACTGAATATGATTTATTATCTAGTGCCATCTGCTGGACAGGAAGCAATGTACAAATGTGTTTTAGGCCTACACCTCGGGATGTCGGGATCGTTCAGTTGACGATCTCTATATTTCTTGATATTCTCGACTGAAAAATATAATTGAACATTGAATTCTCTCACCTCGCTGTCCGTCACACATTGCAAATCATAGTTTTGTCCCAGCAGCGGGGTCAGAACACCACGTATGTCATCATGCTGCAGATCACATCATGTTAAGATTGATGAAGTGTTGCTTGTATGAAATCCAAGACATTATGAAACATAGCCAGTCCAATAAACGTACCTTGTATGACACGTCACATGAGGTTTTGATTCCAGAGCTTTCCAAGATGCTACAAAAAATGAAATGGGGGAAACAGATGAGCTCATGATAAGACAATATCATGGTATATAATGTTATTATCATGCTAATAACACCCACTTATCAATGTCAAAGAGTTTCCGAAGCTTGACAGAGACCTGGAAATAGAGAAGCGGTGAACCCATGCTCTCCTCACAGCCTGCACACGTTCCATGTTTAATCCATTCATCCCTCCTGCCAAACCAAACCAAATCAAATCAAATCAATCACTGCTGCTTCTTAGCAGTGAAAATATGTACGAGCTACCATCAGACATACCAGGCATTAAGTTAAAAAAGCTCTTTTTTCATTTTGTTCTAAATACACTTTCTCACGAGTGGCCTTTGTCAATTATGTAGCCTATACTACGTGTAAACTTTTTCAATCATGCGAAACTCCTGATCATGCGGATACCTACTGGAATTGGATTTGGCTTGCAAATTTTCACTAGGCAACGATACAAGTGACCACCTTTACTATGGAAATATACTGTGGAAATATTAATATCATTGTGCTTCAGGCGGTGGTACATTAAATCACAAAAGTTCATAGTTTGTGTTTACCAGAAGTAGAAGAAGTGTTTTCCTTTTATTAACGATGGCCACAGCTGAGTGAGTTCAGGCTCAATTTCCTGAACATAAACATGATGTTACATTTTATATTTAACGCTTCAAATAAATAAATAAATACATACAAACAAACAGTGGTGGAAGCATTTTTACCTGAAGATGTGAATGATATATCGGCCAACAGTCACAGCAGTGCCCAGTACGTACAGGCCTAAATGTCATTCGAAATTTTCAAAATAAAGAAATGAATAATAATGTCAGAAATAATAAAAGAAAGACCAATCAAAAACACAGAATGTTCCAGTGAAGTGTTCATTTTCAGATGAGCGGGAATGGGAACAACAGCCACTGAATTCCTCACCATAGACCATGGATGGTCCAGTTTTGAACAGTCTGTGGTATTTTGCAAATGGTTTTGTTGTTAATACCCTGTGGGAGGACAGGAAAAAAGAAGACTGATCATGTTAAGCAGAAGTAATATGAAAGGCAGAGATCACAACTGGTTTTAAATGAAGCACTGATATCAATATCAGTTGCTCTTCATATGATTTCAGACAGATTACAATAGAGTCTTGTGCAAAGTTTACTAGCACTGGTGTAATATATAAAATATACAGACATACTATACAGAAACTCCCAGGCCACTGAAGAGTGAGATGCATACAAGTCCAGTTGCATGAGCTGAAAATGAAAAAGCAGTTGTAGGCCTTCTTTTTCTTTCTATTTGCTGTACCTTTCTCTTTTTCAAATTCTGTGCAGCCCTGCATTTCTCTTTAATTACATTATTTTATTGTCTATTTAATTGTGTTCATTTGCAGTATTTAAAGGAATAGTTCACCCAAAAATGAAATAGTGTTTCTTCGTCTGAAAAGATCTGGAGAAATTTAGCATTGAATCACTTCTCACAGGAACAGCTGTAAACAAATATGTCAGTGGATTTTGATGTGCGAGAACAACAGGGGAAGGACTTTTTAAAGGAGGAAGATTTATTATGGATTATAGATGGTATTTTGTTCAGAAGCGACCGTTTAAAAAGCTAAAATGTCTTAATAATAGATTTATTTATTATAAACATGCGCTTTTAAGTAAAAAGATATAATTGATGGCGTCATGGATTTACTGTGGTTTTAATAAGATGTTTGGACTCGCATTCTGACGGCCCATTCCACGAGAGGATTCATGGTGCGGCAACGGATAAATGCTAAAATGTAAAGCTAAATTTCTCCATATCTGTTACAATGAATAAAAAAAAACGATCATCCACAGATGGCCTGAGGGTGAGTATAAATTCACCAAATTTTCACTTTGGGGTGAACTATTCCTTTAAATATTTATAGATAAATGACGCTGGCTCGCTCGCCAAGATATGGATTTATTAATTAAAGAATATTTAAAATATGGGTCTTACGGCTCAGTGACCGAACAACGAAAAGAGTCCATTATCATACGCGAGGACCCAACCAGTGAGCAGAGCAGCGGTGCAGGCCCAGAGGATGTACTTATCTGAAACAACACAGCACAATACAGTTAAAGCAAAATCTATGAATTCAAAACAACTGCAGTATGACTTCAGAAATTAGGTTCTATATAGACTGAATGCATATATAACTAGAATTATATAATAAATACGTGCTCAGTGATACTGAAGTTATGAGATACAGTGACAAGGAGTGTCGAGAAAGCAGTTTCTTTCAAATGGTCTAATGCAGAAGCGAAACATAGTGAATGTTCTATGTTTACAATGCGCGAGGAGAAAAGGAAGTGATACTGCCATGCATTATGATTAGAAAGAGACTGGGGAGAATGTGAGAATCGCCTGTGCAGTCTTAATTGTGGCAATTGAAAAATGCAAGCTGCTAATGATAATACAGTACCCTTTAATGCCGTAGTTTTAGCTCCATATATGAAAAAAAGGCAAAGTTCTGTAACCCACTTAAGGGCGAACAGGCTGAAATGGCTCCTTTCTTTTAACCAAAATAAACAAAACAATAATTTTATATTGTTTAGCCATTCAACATTTTTTAAACAGTTACCTTGAATTAAACATATTTTTGCTAAATATGCACACTGTGGAATGTTACATAACGTGTTATATATTACTTCACAAAGCAAAATGTCACTTAAAATTGCCTTTGAAAGATGTTAACCAATCAAATGCTAATGTTTATAGGAAACATAGATTTAATAAAAATGTAATAAAAACAAAATGTTAGATTTTTGAAGGTTTAAGTTTAAAATTAAATTAAACGCTTATTAGTCTGATGTGTTATTTATTTCAATATTTAATTTTTCATTTTATTTTAAACTTAATTCTATTTTATTTTTGAAGGTTTGGTAGGTGAAGTTGCAAAAATCAAAATGGTTCATTCCAAACAAAATCATGACTTTGTTAATATTTTAAGAAAGGTTTATCTGTTGTAAAAAAAAAAAAAAATGATGACCCGCATTCTTGAGAATGTCAGATTTCGGGACAGTTATGAATTGTGTTGATATTTAATCATCTTTAACCTTAGGTGTAAGCAGTGTAGGACCTTTTAACAGGCTCTATTCATGACAAATAGTTTAAGACATTTTAAGGTATTATGCTTCACTGAAAAACTTATTACAATATGCTTTTGTAAATATGAAAAAGGACTACTGCTTTGCAGTTGAGTGAATCAGCTGGCAGCTTGGCTGTTCAGAGTGATCTTTCCCCTCCTGACTGCCTGGCTCTGGTTCAAAAGCTCTGCAATATGTGTGTGTCCTTGTAAGGGCCCCGACTAGACAAGAATCAACAAGCTCAACAGAGAGCAGCGTCGGACATGAGGCATTTACTGGTAAATCCACTACTGTTCTTCTTTATTCTTCCATAGTCTGTGATATAACAGCTGTAGATGTGTTATCAGGAAGAATCTACTCCTAAAATACTTGTGAAACAGGAAATATGCCACACAACGATACTCTATTGCACTGCAAACATTGCTTGGAAAAGCTGGTTATTAGATGGTAATGTTGTATATTTGATGCGAAAAGATTTCGAATTTGGTTAAGTTTGAAACACTGATAGCTGCTGTGGGTTTTGAATGACCGGCTGCCTTAAATGACCTCTAAAGAAAACACTCATTTTCAGTCATTCAACAGCCATCTGATACTGAAACTCATATGAGCAAACGAATCAGTGTGTTCGTCCTTTTATTCTTTTATTGTCTTTTTGATTGTGCAAACAAATCTGTTTTTAAAAAACCTAATCAGAAATCATTTTTAGTACTCTACAGGGAAACAAACAGTCAGAGGTTTGCTTGTAAACTTCTTGAGATGAATGTGTTTTTATATGAAATGAACATAACTGTTTGTTAAATGGACACTGAGGAGGTCATGTCACCATTAGCCTCTCCACATTTAGCATGCCTGCATGCAGAAAAAAAACATACACACACACGCGCGCGCGCTGGTGGACAGTGAAGTAAAAGGGGTGTGACGTTCTTAGCCCAACCCAACAGTGTGTATTACGATCTGATTGGTTTGCTCCAGGTGCTGGTGAGCAGCAATTGGCTAAAACCATAACTCATTTCTGCTCCGATGACCTTCAGAACCATAAAATGTTACATTCCTTTCACGTTGTCTTCTTTTTAAACTTACTTGAAATATAGCAAAGATAATCAAAATATTCAGGTGTGGAGTAACAGAGTCTTCTGTTTGGGGTCTGGGAGTCCCAAAAATATAACGTGCTTAACCCTGACTTAGGTTAATATTTCATTAGTTTTGCTAATCTAATGAGAAATACAATCAAAATTGACATTAATGTAAAAAGTTAATGGTAAAAGCCATGAAATCTGTGTGTGACGGGTAGACAGATCTATGTTACCATGTTTTAGAAGCTACAAACATGTTGCTAGCATGTTTTAGCACATCACTAGCATTTTTTGCTGCTACCATGTTTTAATGTTTTAACATGATTCTAGCATGTTTTAGCATTTTGTTAGCATGCTGCTACCATGTTGTAGGTGCATTTTAGGTGCTGCTAACATATTTTAGCATGGAACTAGCATGTTTTAGCATATTTGCAATTGTTTGTTTATAGAATGAATGTTTAATTGACATGACTGAACGTCACTGAATGAAACTTTGGTTATTTCAGAGTGTTCCCCGGCTAGCCTCACAGGCTTTCAGCACAACAGTCCGGCAAATGAAAAACAAGGTGCCTGACAGACAGAAGGTTTTCCTGGTAAGAAGAATTTCAGACTGGCATGGTCAAAATTAATACACTCTCAAAACATAAAATGTATTAATCTGTTTAGATGACATGTGCACTGTGCTCTGATTTACATTTGCACATTTCAGAGGTCAAATATCATTTATCATTCATCATTTACTCACTCGATAATCTTTATTTAAAACTTTTACAAAAACTTTTTTTTAACTGTGTGTATGACTTACTTTCTTTCCTCTGCGGAACATAAAAGATGATATTTTAAATAATGTTGGTAACAAAACAATTAACAGTAGCCATTGACTTCCATAGAATGGAAAAAAATACTATAGATGAAATCGAAACTGGTTACTTCAAAATATCTTCTAAAAGATATAAATATCTTCAATATGGTAATGTAAAATAAATAAATAAGAATATATTACATATTGTTAATCACTGTATAATAAATAATATACAAGACCTTTATAGCTTTATAACTAATAAATATATATAATTTATTATATAACTAATTAAATCAATAAAGACCTATATTAATTATTAATAATGTTATTCTTTGTGTATCTAATCTGAAGAAACATATTTATATCTGCAAAGATTACTTTCGCACAACAAAAAGGACTTTTAAGTTAATACAACTATACAAATTTTATGTTGCATTGTGGCCATACATTGCAAGAATAACATCTCCTTTTATTTATCCACACTTACAGGAGGATAACGGTCTGCCAGTCCACATTAAAGGAGGCTCTACTGATGTCCTTCTGTACCGTTTGACCATGGCCATCACAATAGCAGGTACAAAACCCTTCTGGTCAATCAAGAAAACTTGGATTTACTTTTTATTTTTTTAGGGTTATAAAAATATACATACCAGTATTAAAAGAAGTCTTCTC
This sequence comes from Sinocyclocheilus anophthalmus, assembly GCA_018155175.1. NCBI lineage: Eukaryota > Metazoa > Chordata > Actinopteri > Cypriniformes > Cyprinidae > Sinocyclocheilus > Sinocyclocheilus anophthalmus. Next base: position 183,778 of record JADLZN010005268.1, on the reverse strand, counting down.
TCTCTTTGTGGTTCTCTTTAGGCACTGGCTTTTCCTTTTACTGGTTGCTGTTGGCCTGTTTGCCCAAGAGTAAAGCATAATAACTTTAAAACTGCATAATGCTGTACAAATCTATTTCATTTCAAATACCTTAAACAATAAAACACATTCATGAAACATGAATACATTAAATCCTACAACTACAACTTTCATACAGAAGTGTTTGGTCACTACACACTTCTGTTCAAAAGTTTTTGTAAAAAGTATTTATGTACTTGTAAGAAGCACTTATGCTCACCAACATTTTAAATGTCTTGATCAATTTAATGCATCCTGGCTCAATAAAAGTATTAAAGGGGTCATATGATGCTTTTTTAAAGATAATTATTTTGTATGAATATGTTGAATATGAATATGTTGACATACTTTAATGTTCAAAAAACAAATTTTTAAGATACTGTACATTATTGTAGGTCCTCTATGCCCCCTCTCTCAAACGCTTCGTTTTCTAACAAAGTCCCTCCTTTGACAAGCGCAGTCTGCTCTGATTGGCCAGCTGACCCAGTGCATTGTGATTGGCCGAACACCGCAAGCACTCGTCGGAAATGTAACGCCCCTTATCATAATCGTGAGCTTCATCTTTCAAAATAAATGTAAAGACAGTAAATAATGTCATTAGTTTTACCATCAGTTCAAGCCAGAAAGAGGAACAGAATCGCGTGACAGACACAGTGACTTTAAATTACATTTAGTCATTTTTGCAGACGCTTTTATCCAAAGTGGCTTACTATTGGGGGATACATAAAGCGATTCTTAAGAGAGGCAAACAGACACAAGAAGTGGTTGTAATACCAAGTTCTTAGACATTGTTCAAATAAGTACAAGCTAGAAAGAGAAGGAATAAATAAAGAGAGTTTTTTTTAATTTATTTATTTATTTTTTATGATGATGTCAAGTAGCTCGAAAGAGATGAGTTTAGCTCATCATGTAATGAACAGTAATGATGCAGTAACAAGCCACCGTTAAGACAGGATCCACTTATGTGCGTGTCTCTCTATCTCTTCTACTCTTTCTCTCTTTCACACGATGCGCAAAAACTCAGTATTGAACAGTCAATAGCAAATACTTAAAACTAATAAAACAGTAGCTGATTCAGAAGCCTGGTTCCGAAAAAAAAAACCGGGGGGGGGGGGGGGGTGGGGGTTTTGGTCCATAAAATGCATTGCTGTTCTGTTGTAAGTAATCTTAAGATTCCTAAATGCATTTAATTTTGGAAGGCTAAATAAAGTGCTTTTGCTTTCGCCTAGAAAAACACACCGTCTCCCTGACATGACTGCATCAACACTAACTGCGGTTACTGAAACCATGCCTTTTTTCTTTGCGTGAACATTTGGGCTGCATTATTCTAATATTTCCACATAGTGATGTAGAAGTGGGGGCGTGTTAGAACGAGCGTTTTAGGGGGGGGGGGGGGGGGCGTGGCAGAGTCTTAACTTGATAAAGAATATCTCTTTGGTTTTTAGATTTTAGTCTTTGCAACTTCAGGGATCGTATCTATGCACAATCAGCTTGTAACACTCCAAAGAGAAAGGAAAACTTGAAATTGGATCTAATGGACCCCAACATCTTAAAAATATAGGACTTCAAAAAGTGAAGGTAGTTGCATCCAATGGCATTAATCAACAATACGCGTTTGGCGCCACCTATTGCCAACAGAATAACAATTTATAGGTTGCTCAGTCAGATGTATTCAAAAATTATTTGTGGTCTAGCTGCTTAATACATAACTGAATTCCAGTTACAAAAACTGCTTTTCGAATTGGGCTTATGCCAACAATTTTTTTAAATTTTGGTCCAAAAAGATACCAAACAATACTTTGAATATTGTGCAAAATTATTTAATATCATTCTTAAAAGTCAGTTACATTTCACAGAAAGATGAAAAAAGCCCTTTTTAGTGGTTTTGGTACAGCATGCATAAGTGCAGTAAAGTGAGGTAGCCTTTCTTCTCACTTGTAGGTAAAATTGCATGAAGCATAGCTGCATTGATAGAATAACACATTTTCCGAGATGTAAATGGCAGAAAAAAAATCCAGTTTTTATCAGGATTCAGGATAAATTTACATACATTAAAAAATGTATGGAAAGCATCATGCAACCGAGATGCTAAAAAACTCTACTGAGATGAAAGTGTACACATCTATCTAATAAACCTTCAAACTTGGGAAATCTTATCTTGAGATTGTCACACTTCCCACATATGACAATTCAACACTGTTCATTCTGAACATTATTACAAACTCTTTCCTGCTAGTTATACTTATATACAAAATTAACCAATCAATTCAGTAAAATTAATTCATTAACAAGGGTCGGTAAGGTTTTAAAATGTTTTTGTAAGAAGTCTCTCCTGCTCACCAAGGATGCATTTCTTTAATCAAAATAAAACAGTAATAATGTGAAATATTATAATTTAAAATAAATGTTTTAATTTTAATACATTTTAAAATCCTGTGATAGCCTAATTTTCAGCAGCCATTTTCAGTGGTTTTCCCCCCCACCCCCGGTCAATGATCCCTCCTATTAATTCTAAAATGCAGATTTGCTGCTCATGAAACATTCCTTATTATTATTATCAGCAATAATAATCATTAATTAATATTTTTTGTGGAAATGGAAATTTTATATTCTGGAACAGAAGGTTTAATTCATTTGAAACACAAATCTTTTTGTAACATTATAAATGTCTTTCCTGTCACTTTTGATTATTTGAATGCATCTTTACTAAACAAAAATCTTACTGACCCCAACCCTACTTTTGTAAACTTTATATTATTTGTCAATGTGCAGTTTTCATGCAGACATTACCAGTGCATTAAATTCCTGTTAGACAGACAAACACTGATCCCATCATACTGTCCTGGGCATTTCAGACATCCCTTCCATTTTCTGAGGCTTGGAGATAGAGCCGTATAAGGTTGGTGTACAAGCTTTCCCATGATGCTCTAGTCTAGCGTAAGAAGCGAATGCTCATCTTGTGGTCAATGTTGACCTTCTCCAGAGACTAACACAAAACAGGTTGAAACACGTCAGAAGTCATATTCCATCGACATTATAACATGTGCTTTTATCAAACAGCGTGAATGCAGAATTTAAGGTGATACCTTACGAAACTCTTCAAAAGATATTGCGTCATCACGGTCTAGATCTGCTTCCTGTATAGTGCGGTCTGCTATGCTCTCCAACTGCTCCTCTGTCACCTGCATCCCCAGCATGGCCCGGAGAACCTGTCAATGATCAACCTGCTGTCAGTCTTATTCAGTTTGTGAGAAAACAGCTGAAAACATGAATGAAGAAGCAAGTGACCTTTAAAAGCTCATCTCTGGAAATCTTGCCATCCTTGTCTTGGTCATACAACTGAAATGCAACTACAGGAATGAAGAACCAGGCCAGATTTAAAGGAACAAGATTACTTCAACTCAAATCAATACTGCATTATTTGGTCAATAGCAGTGTAATAAGCAGGATATTGTTCAGTCAGTTGGTCATTATTGTGAAATAAACCCTTTCAGGGTGTCTTTTATTCTGTGATAATGGCTGTCTGACTGTACATTGACACTAAAGTAACATCGCCCATTCCATTACTGAGAGGATGTGGTTTATCTGCTGGTTAAAAGCAAAAGCAAACATACATTTGAGTTTGTTGCTCCTGCTATTGATGAGTTCGGGAGAATTGGGCTCTTTGGGTCGGTCCTTGTCAACGGGCCGGAAATGAGCCAGGATCTTCACAAAAGTGTGGAAGTCCACCATTTCCTTCCTGAGATTAACATCATTATTTATGACTTCAAGACACAATGGTTGTTTGTTTATGATTTTGGTTACTGAGAAAGACATTTTTGAGAAATGTAGTCATGCATGCTGTATATTTCAGAACTAATTTCCTGATCATTGTGCAGCTTATTATTGTCAAAAACCACTGGAAAGAGTGTTTGACCTAAATGCGAATCGGCTAACCACCATTTTTTGTTTTTATGAGACATTTAGGGGTAGGGTTATCTAAAAAAATATATACCACAATAACATGTTGGCATGGAAAAACATTAAAGGGATACCCAAAATGAAAATTTTGTCATTAATCACTTACCCCATGTCATTTTGGAGAATAACCATTGAACACAAGCAGCATACACTCTTCTGTGTCAGCCGCGCTGTACGGATGCACTGTTTTCGTTCAAATCAAAGTGTAAATACACGTAGAAAACCACCTATCCTTGTGTCGCAGCTGACACAGAATAGCGTACGCTGCTTGCGTCCAGCAGATATTCTCCAAAATGGCGCTACAGTGACGCGGAGAGACACAGAGGAGATGAATTGTTGAAGTCATAATTTTTGTTTTCTTCGCATACAAAAAGTATTCTCGTAACTTCATAAAATTACTGTAGAAACCACTGATGGCAGATGGACTATTCTGACGATGTCTTTCATACTTTTCTGGACATTGGCAGTGTTATTTACTTGGCAGTCAATGGGTCAGTCACAAGCCTCCAGGTTTTCATACAAAATATCTTAAATTGTGTTCCGAAGACGAACAAAGCTTTTACGGGTTCGGAACGACATGGGGGTAAGTGATTAATGACAAAATTTTCATTTTGGGGTGGAGTAACCCTTTAATCAGACAGTTCAGGACTTGCTACAGTGTTTTATGTAGAATCCAATATTCAAGAATCAGTGTGAACATGAATTATTTTCACTCTACTAAATTTTGTAGCTCATGCCAAGCAAGATTCATTACCCTGGGGAGAAGAAGGCACCTATTATTCTGTCTCCTATGGGGTTCATTGCCAACTCCTTTATGGCTCCAAAATCCTGGGGACTATGTGAGAATGAGACAAGACGCATGGCTTAATATTTATGTAATTGCAAAAGACATCTATCTCATCAGAGAAGATAAGACATCGGTCTCACCAGAGATGACCTCGTCCTTCTTTATCCAGAGCTTTGAAGCGATCATGGAGGCGAATAATGTGGGCAGGCGAGACTGGAAAAGAGAAATCACATTAATTTATGAAAATGTTTCACTGAAGCCCTGTAGAATCATGACTCGACAAACGAGTTCAAGTGGACCGTAAACAAACTGAATTGACCATTTAAACAATTCTCTGCAGCCAGCTTCACTGAAATTCATTAGTGCATTTTTACTTTTAAATTATTCTACATATACACATAGGCTACCTTTTTGTGCAATCTATTTGAGTAACATTAGTTTGTAACTGGAAAGCAAATGCTCATAAACTGAACAACACCTGTCACTGTCAATCTAGGACAGTTTTCGCTCATGTAAACCGAATTTGTACCCGATATTTTTATCTTAGTGATCATAAGCCTGAGAGTTACAACTAAAAACGGCAACAAATGTGCAGGAAAATGATATTTTATATCGTTGTTTACTCGTTCAACCGCGACAACAACAACAACAATAAGCCAGTAACAAAACACAATTGTCAATCATCACTCACAGCCCGTCTCTTGCATCAACACCTCGACGTTAGGGATTTTTAATAGGGTGGAGTTCGTCGAACCCATTTTATATAAGTTAGTTATGTATCGACAGCTTTCAAACATTTAGCCCATATGCAGAGAGAACCTGGGAGCAAAAAAGAATGAAAACCAAGAAGTCATGAAATTTAAAACTAAAACAAAAAAAAAACGTTGAAAATGTTAGCGGAATGTTCGCATATACGCCGTTGCTTTTTCTTGTGCTTGAATAATACACGCTCTGTTTACACAGATTACAACGCCCACTAATGAAATCTGATTCTTTTGAGTCGAATCTTTTTAACGACTCCACAAAATCCGTCTGAGCGGTTGAATGATTCATTTATGAATTAGACCGAATCACTTCGAACGTCCTACTTGTAATGAGCCAAGAACCGTAATGGAATAATTTCCAAAATGTTAAAAATAAAACGTACTAGAAATATTTGTGTCACGTGATTGCATGAATACGTTTTATCAGACAAGACAATTTTCTACAGTGTTGTAGACAAGAAAATTAATTTGAGATTAATCTATGTTTCGGAAATAAATCATTGTTGCGACTGAATTTGGGTATATGAACAACAAACAAACATTCTTGAAAATAAAACAAAAACATTTAATAAACCGCAATATGTGTCTACGTAAATGAGTGTTACAACACTCGGATACAACGTGATTACGTAGTCACGTACAGCATAAAATGAATCATCGAACCGGTTCTGCGAAATTGTTCAAAAGAACCGATCAGCTGAAATGAGTCGGACTTCCCATCACACACAGTGGCACTGGTATGGTATGTATTTGTTCATAATAATTGCATTTAATCTATAACTAATAGCATGTTTGTTTTGTTTTTATGCCAAGTGATCCGTAGCTATATTTTGCAATACACCATGTATATTTTTGATGGCAGCTTAGCACGATCACGCATATCACTTCATTTATTTATTTATATAAAGAACGTACACCAAAAGTTTCAGTTTGTCTCCTCCGCACATTAATAAACATTTTTTGTTAAGAGAGTGCAATTTTATAGCGTTTATAACAGGCTCAGCACCTTTTAATACACTGGATGGCGCCAGAGTCTTTCGTGCACATTTCATCTTTCCATCTACTCTGGTACACTGTCTGTACAGTTGCCTGTTTATGTAAGATATTAAAATATTACTGTAAGATGTTCCTCAAACCCATTTATTTCGTTCAGTCTTAGCTGCATCTTTAAAATAATATTTCCCCTGATGCTATTGATCTTATGGGATTGAAGCAGCAACACTGGAAAGCGTGACTGCAGGTTTCAGAGCTTGGTGTCTGTTGCTGAGTAGTTACTTTAAAGGAAAATTGCTGGGGGAAATAAAAAAGAAATCATCTGATCTTTTTGAAATACTGAATTAAAACTTGCTGGTAGATAAACGTATCTTAGATATTTAACACATTTTGTGCCAGTTATTGTAACACAAGCGTATAGAAATACATTCACTTCCAGGTAGGTCAGGATGTGTCACATGTGTTTAAAAGATAAACATGTAAAGATCATGTTGATCTTGATTACACAGGTTTTGCAGCTTTTCTCATGTCTTATGAACTAGAAATATATCTGGAAGCTGATCTAAAAGAAAGAAAGAAAGAAAGGAACGCACAAAATTATGTCCTCAAACACAAATACTTGCATATTAAACACCAGGAGAAGCTTTGCCCTGAGGAAAGTTACAATAATAGTCCTGAATCACTCTATTTACTAATACTTTAGAGCAATATCAGAATGAGAGAGACATTTTTATATCTCTTGGCATGCTTTTCATTGTATGCTTACAAGGGTTTTTTATTGCTCTAATAATGAGTTTTGACATGGTTTAAAATAAATAAGGCTAGTTGTGAGGTCTTAAAAGAACAAATTTAAAGTTGCTATGGGTCTGAAATGTTCACAATGAATTTTTATTTGTAACTGTTGCAATGTAACTTTATTAATTTAAAAGCCATTCATTTTATTACATTTGCACACTCCTTATATGTTTTATTAAAAGGTCTTTATTGCCTTGCGTCGCGTAAAATGCAGTTTTAAAATTGTGAAGTTGGCAGTTGTGAAAGTTCTCTGTGAACTGAACATACCATTGATTCCCTGCAGGTGGGCTTAATTAAGAATACGTTCCTGTTGGAAGCCATTATTATAATGTGATTAGAGACCTAATTTAATCCCCTTTATATACACATACTGTAACTGTCAGCTGGAATTTATTCTAATTTAACAGAGTTATTAAATTAAACCCATAAACTTGAAATAGATAAAATACATAACTTAAATATAATACAACATTTAATTTTTATTTTATTTTATCACAGTTAGCTGCCAAGGGGAGAAAAAAATCAAATTTTTATTTAGCTTAACTTGATGTACAAAAATAACTGTAATTTACATAACAATTTCTGTACATTACATATACATGTAAATTACATATAAATGCATAATGCATATAACACATATTACATATAAATTATATAAATTAAATCTAAAACTATAGCTAAAATGATAATAAAAACTATATAGACATTTTAAAATGAATAAAAATGACAAAAACACACACACAAAAAAACTCATTTAAACTATTAATAAAAACGATATTAGTATCTCAATGATACAAAACTAACAGACACAAAGGAATGACATTTCATGTTGTGTTACAACTGCATCAAGTGCAGATGGCTGAAGTAAAAATACTGGGGAATCTTATGCTAAAAATTCATTGCAAGTTCACATGTCGAGATGCCAATAAAATGTCAACTGACCAGTTTGTGCTTGGGATATTACGCTTCATGGAGATGTGGGGACTTTCGTGATGTTTTTTGCATATTTGCATGATGAGGACACATGCATATACTCCATTTGCACATCATATTTTCAGTATATTTGCAAGTTAATATAGTTAACTTAGTTACAAGGACCATTTTCAATCCTTGTAAACCATTATGGTTAATGGTTTATTGAAAGTCCTGTGCTTAAATCATATAAATTAAATGTGTAAAATCCACATTGCCAAGTGGTTTGTAAACACAGGCTGGACAGGGAAACATCTATGATGCCACACACCTTTTGATGCAGGTAAAGCACCTTGAGACTCACTGGCACTATAAATGGTTGCACATTCCTGCAAAGAAAAGGCCTGTGGGGAAATTCAAAGAAAACAGTTTCAAAAAGAAAGACACAAAACATGGCATAATACCGTCTCACTGCTGCCTCCTTCAGGGTTCAGCACTTTGCACATCCCAAATTGTCTGAATGCAGTGTGCTTTAATTCTTCATACCATTGAGATAATTTCTCAATGATCCATTGGCATTTTATGCCACATTTAAAATAAGTTTCCTCAGGATATAAAAATAGACAAAGAAAAGCACGTTTATAATAAATCCACACCTTAATCATAGACAACTGATTCAGGTACTGAAAGAATCAAGCGTTTAAAAGATGTATTCGATTGTTCTGTTATTGTACAGTATATGCATGTAAATCTATATTCCTGTCACCTTGACAATGGATAGTCAAAAGTTGTTGCATAAACAATTTTAACTCAGAAATTGCTATGAATGATTTCAAAAGAAACAGCAAGTAACACATTGAATTGTGTGAATTTTTGAAGTAGAAAGAAATAGTGAAATATAATTTTTTAAAATAATATTTTCTTGTGAAACGTACTTCAATAATCTTTATTTACAAATAATTTTTACATTGTATCTGTTATTGTCTTTATCACCTTAAGGATTATGTTGCACACATTGTAAAACGTGTTGTTTATTCTCAAACCATTTGGGAGTAGAAGAGTCCACCTTTGGAAATTCCCACATTAAGACCTCCTCTGACCACTGTGACTCAGTGTATATTTTTTATGTCTTTTGTCATCTTTATATTTGCAAACTCACTCCACATTTACTCATCACAAACCTATTCATATTGGCATAAATGAAAAAGCAATCTGTATTCCTTTGAAATCCATGTATTCTATATCAACTCTTGTGCCATATACTATATACACCAAACTTTCATTCTTACAACATGTATATAATATTTGAAAATGCTGGCAACACCCACACAGTGCTTCCGGAAGGTCTGTATTACTCAGTGACTGTTTGTTCCAGATATTTATCTGAAAGAAAAGCAATGCTCTCAAACTCACATCCTTTGTTAACATTAATCCTGACGCACCACATCACTAACTGTTTTGAATTTGAAATAGTTGACAAACGATTGCTTTTTGATTTGTCATGCAAAGAGTCATTAAAATAACGGGAAAGTCCCATGAATATGTCTCATGAATATAGGAAAAAATTGCCAGATACAAATTATTGATTAAATCCCAGGTCATGAAATATTAGATGCTTTCTACACTGTTAAAAAAAAGATTTTGTGAAGTTGTAAATAAAAGTATTTTACAAGAAAATACTATTTTTATTTTTCTACCTCAAAATTTCATGTTTAATTCTTAATTTGCCATTTCTTGTAACTGTTTGAAATTAACTAGCCTTTTCTTCCATTGTATATCCTCATACACTCTAAAAAATGCTGGGTTATTTCAACCCAACTTTGGGTCAAATTTGGACTACCCTTGCCAAAAAGTAGTATACTTCAAGCTTATTTTAGTAAGTATACTTAAGTAAGGTTCAAGTATATTTTTAAGTAAACTTTATGTAGTAAGTATACAAGTATCAGTGTACTAGTAGTATACTTGTAAATTTACTATTTCAATACTCCTTGGGACTAAATTGGCCCACTTCTAGTATATAAAAGTATACTTTAAGTATACTTAAGTATAACAGTAGTAAACTTTGAATACACAACTAGTTTACATCAAAATGTTTAGTTTGTACTGCAACTATACTAAAAGTGAACGTACAGGTATACTGATAGTTTACTAATTAAATACTTGTAGTAGCATTTTTAGTACACTTTGAAGTATAGTCTCAGTAAACTACTAGTTTAGTAGTTTTATACTGCAAGTATACTCGTAAGTTTTTTTAGTGAACTTTACATCATACTTGAAGTATACTACTATGTCCCTATTTAAGTATTAATTTGTATATATTTTGTTATATAAATATTTGAACATACAAAACATCAAAAGAACATGGTATCTGCTTGTAAACAAAAAAATGTTATTCTAGCTTCATGCATTCTTTTTTAAAACACTTGAATGTGGATAAGTTTCATAAATAAAAAAATAAGAAATAAACAACATTTTGAACAAAAAAGCTGAAAAAAAGACTATGAATTGGATTCAGAATGATAATCAAAATGTAGATAAAGTCGATCAACACCCCAAAGCTTCACAGTCATTATTACCTCTTCATTGGTAGACATTACATCAACTTTACAAAGTTTTGATGCTGTTTTATGTCTAATTATCGTGTTAGATTACATGTGGAAGCACCTGTTGTTTCGGTTTCTTCTTCACTTATGTTTTTTTTGGAAATTTTGTACAGAAGATGTGTAATAGCACCACCTACCATATAACAATGAAAACATGGATTCTAGGAACACAAGTATAGCTCAAATATATTTAGACTTTTTCTAAGTATAAGTCAAGCATACTTAAATGTAATTTTGAGTATATTTCTGATAAGTACAGAAAGCCCATTTCTGAGAAGTACATAAAAAGTAGACTAAAAGTATACTTTTCTATTTTTAGTTTAAAGGAAGTATACTAATAGCACACTTGAATAAACTTCTTTTTCGTAAGGGTAACCCAACTTTTGGGTTAAAAATTTAATGTAAAAATTTAACCCAACATTTGGGTTGGTCCATATTTGACCCAAAACAACCCAGCATTTTTTAGAGTGTATTATTGTATTATATTACATTATGTTACAAATTTTAAAAAAATTATTTTAATACATATACATATATCCTGAATGTAGGCATGAAAATGAAAATGTTGTAATTATTTTTTAGTTATACTTGTATTTATTTGTTTATTTTCCTGTTTTAAATTTGTTTATAATACTAAATAATAATTATTATTTATTATAATATTACTTTGGATTTTTAAACCTATATATGTATGCAGCAATTATGGTCAAATGTGTTTTGCACAAATATCGGATAAAGGAATATTGTTTATACAGATTCCTGTGGAGTTTAACTACTAATGTGATATTTGGCTGGTTTAACGGTTGGTAGAAAAATAGTTATTGTGTATGATTAAAAATACTTCCATATACTTACTGTAGTTAGGAAAACAAGGTATTATTTAACACAAATGTTTTTGATGCCTCAATCCTTAAACTGTCAAGCATTCAAAGGCATTACATTATTTACCTTTAGCCAGACATGCGAGTTCATTTAAACATAGTGAATATTACACTCAATTCAAGTTTATTTGTATAGCGCTTTTCACGATACAAATAGTTGCAAAGCAACTTTACAGCAAATTAAGTTTCTACAATATTTAGTGGTAGCTTATCAGTGGTGACTGTCAGTTGTACATAAGGCAGAAATGTACGGAAAAATCAATGAAAGATGTCATCAAACAGACGATGAACACTATTAACAGCAATTATTAAATGATGCAATCAAACTTATAGCAAAATGTGGTAGTTCTGTATGTTGTTTCAGGGTTGGCATCATCTCTTCTCAGGTGTTCTGGATCCAGACTGAAGCTTGTGTAAATCCTAGAAAAACAGAGAAACAAATAGAGACATAATTAGCATAGCTGCTGTTCCAACCAAGCAAAATTTATTTGTTTAACCCAAACTGAAGAATAATAATGTGCATTTGATCAGATATAACAGCAGTACAAGATTATGAGATGCATTATTTGAATGCTTGGCCAAAGAGATGTGTCTTTAATCTAGATTTAAAAAGAGAGAATGTGTCTGAACCCCGAACATTATCAGGAAGGCTATTCCAGAGTTGGGAGCCAAATGCAATAAAGCTCTACCTCCTTTAGTGGACTTTGATAACCTAGGTACTACCAAAAGTCCAGAGTTTGCGACCTTAGGGAGCGTGATGGATTGTAGCATGGTAGAAGACTAGTTAGGTATGCAGGAGCTAACCCATTTAAGGGCCTTATAGGCAAGTACTAATATTTTGTAACTGATACGGAACTTAATAGGTAGCCAGTGCAGAGACTTTAAAATTGGGGTAATATGATCATATTTTCTTGACCTGGTAAGGACTCTAGCCGCTGCATTTTGGACTACCTGTAGCTTGTTTATTAAAGATGCAGGACAACCACCCAGCAGTGCATTACAATAGTCCAGTCTAGAGTTCATGAATGCATGAACTAGCTTTTTTGCATCAGAAATAGGTATCATGTTTCGTAACTTGGCAAGGTTTCTAAGATGGAAGAATGCTGTTTTGGTAACATGGGAAATATGTTTTCAAAAGGCAAGTTGCTATCTAATATAACACCCATATGTTTGACTGTAGAGGAAGTAACAGTACATCTGTCTAGTTGCTAATTGTAATCCAAGAGATTCTGTGTACTTTCTTTTGGTCCAATATGTAATATCTCTGTCTTATCCCAATTTAATAGGAGAAAATTATTGGTCATCCAAACTTTTACATTTTTAACACACTCTGTTAGCTTAGATAAATTAGAAGTTTAATCTGGTCTCGTTGAGATATATAGTTGAGTATCATCAGCATAACAGTGTAAACTAATCCCGTATTTCCTAATAATATTCCCAAGGGGCACATGTATATCGAAAGATAGGAGCACTAGGGACGATCTTGTGGCATCCATATTTTACCTGGTGATAATTAAGATGAATCCCCGTTTAAATGAACAAAGTGGTAGCGATCGGATAGGTAGGATCTAAACCATCTTAAAGCCTGCCCTTGAATACCTGTATAGTTTTGTAATCGATCTATGAGTATGTCATGATCTATAGTGTCGAACGCAGCACTAAGATCAAGTAAAACTAGCAATGAGATGCAGCCTTGGTCTGTTGCAAGAAGCAAGTCATTTGTAATTTAAACAAGTGCAGTTTCTGTGCTATGGTGGGGCCTGAAACCTGACTGAAATTCTTCATAGAGATACACAGTTGAGCAGACACAACTTTTTCTAAAATTTTAGACATGAAAGGAAGATTTGAGATGGTTCTGTAATTTGCCAGTTCACTAGGATCTAGTTGTGGTTTCTTAATAAGAGTATTAATGACCGCCAGCTTGAATGGTTTTGGGACGTGACCTAAAGACAATGACGAGTTAATAATATTGAGAAGCGGTTCTTCTGCTACAGGTAACAACTCTTTCAGTAATTAAGTGGGTACAGGATCTAACAGGCATGTTGTTGTTTTAGATGCAGTGATAAGTTTATTTAGGTCTTCCTGTCCTATAGTTGTAAAGCATTGCAGTTTATCTTTTGGTGCGATGAATGAAGCTAAAGTATTATACGCTGTAGAATCTACATTTGTTATTGTATTTCTGATGTTATATATTTTATCAGTAAAGAAATTCATAAAGTCATTACTATTAAAATGTGAGGGGATATTTAGATCGGGTGGCGTCTGGTTATTTGTTAATCTAGCCACTGTGCTAAATAAAAACCTTGGATTGTTTTGGTTATTTTCTATGAGTTTGTGGATATGCTCGGCCCTGGCAGCTTTTAGAGCCTGTCTATAGCTGGACATACTCACTCATGCTATTATGATCAGTAGGATTTGTTGCATGCCAAAGCGATCCTTATTAACTCAGAATCAATGACTGATTACACATGGCCTTGATGAAATCGACCTGCTGCTGCAGCCAAACAACATGAAATAAACCTTCCATCTAACTTCACAAATATCAGCATTGTTTGGAATGTAGGGAAAGCCTTCAACAGTTTACCTGGTGAAAACTCTTCTGTTCTTTCCATTCAGTTTGATTCCTGTAACCCACACCTCTTTCTGTTTTTACCACAGAGCATGGAAATGAAACTTGTTTGGATGATTGACAGATGCTCAACATCTTTTTGAGTTTACACCACAAAGGTCATTATCATTATACATGGTAGATGATAAATACACAATATAAATACAGAGAAAGGAGAGTAAGAAAACACTTGCCTATCTCTAACTCTCAAGATTCCCATTTTAGTGAATTATCAACCCAAAAGGAATGTGCTTTAAATAAAACTGGTAAAATTGTGAAAGTGAAAGTGTGTTAAAGGGAAAAGTGTGTTTCCTGTCTATCAGGCTAATTTTGCTCTGGGTTTTATGGTGGGTACACTTTGACCCTTGCTTGTTGGAATGCAGAAATTATGGTCAAAGGTCTTTTGCGCAAATGTTTTTGTTTTCTTGGGATATTCCAAGCAACACAATAAAAACTCTAAATTTGTTGGTACTTTTAGCATTAGATCCAATCCATTCTATGCTGCTCTTAAAGGGAATTTCAGGTGTAGAAGGTGAACCTGTTGAGTCACAATGACAAACAAATAACTTTGGTCCACCTGGGATTTTACCAGTGTTCTGAGATTAAATGACACTTTATGCCTATGAAGATATAAAAGATACACAAAAGCTTTTTACACTGCACTTAACCGTGGATTATCATAAACCATTTTTTAATTCCTGGTAGAGGTTTCACAAATGGGCTGTGCTTTGAGAATAGTAACATACACTCAGTTACATACATCATATTTACATGCTTTCTACAGTCAAGGAAACAGCTTAAGCTTTTGAAGAGAAAATGTCAAATGGTGACTGAAAACATGTAAATTGGAGTGAAGAAAACACTATTTTATTCTTACCTGTACAGTTTAACGAGAAATTCAGGAAAAACCTGATAGTGGCAAATATATAAGAGATAATAACACGATGCAACTCTAGAGCCGTTATGTAAACAAATTGCGTGCTACGTTCGTCCAATCAATGACACTGCCACCGCTAATATGCAAATAAGAACGTTAACCTGGGGTTTAGAAATGTACAGTGTAAAATTTCAGCTTATGAATACCAAGAATTAATAAATTAACATTTGCTGACCAAATAAAAAAATTTGAAAAACAAAAACAAAAAAAAGAGATGGGATGTGCCATAGTCTGCCATTTGCTGAACCTCAGGCCTTTCCTGGTCTTGATCCTCTCTTCCCATTATCCTGTCCATTAAAGGTGAAAAAAGCCAAGAACTATAATACAATGGTTCACTTGGATTTTGCCAAGTAAGACATGTACATGGATCAACATCTTTTGTTGATTCTGGATCAACATTCCCTATTCCCTAACCCTACCCATAATTTATCCCTAAAATCAGAGGGAAATGATGGTTGAATAACAAGGGTGCAGATAGAAGCACCTAACTCTGGTTGTAAGGCTAAAACGGACATTTCCTGTAAACGTATCCCTCAATTCTGATTGGTTGATTTTGAATGTTGTTCCAGGATCAACATGGATGCAGGAACATGTTGCACTTAATGAAATCACGTTCACCAATATTAGAGGTAAATCTAGAGGTAAGAGGTAAATGATGCAATGCTATTAGTGAATTAAAAAGGCATCATCTGTTGCTTGACAGTTTCGGCTAAATGGGATATTTACCCGTGCACAACACTAATTGCACAACTGCATTACCAAATGACTTTAGTGAAACCAATGTCATTGAAACTGCAGACAAACTAAAGCAACAGCAACTGCAAAACTGAAACTAAATATAGGTAAGAGGTCATGGGGAAATGTAAAAAACAACAACAACAAAAAACACAAAAGTACAAATTGTTCTGAATTGCGATTAGAAAACTTTCAAAAAGTAGCACAAAAAGCTGAATTATATTTTTGACAGATGGTGGTGTGAAGAATGTGCCTTGGAAAAACTGTAAAACAACCAGCTTTTAATTACCACATGCCTAAAAGGAGGACGGACGTCTCATTAGTGCAGAACAGGTCGACGGGACTCTCCTGCGCTGGCAGCTGACGCCATTTACCAAAGGCTCTAATTGCTGAAATCACTGAAGGACTGTATGTGTGTCCTGTTCATGTAACCCTCTGCTGCTCTGATGGTTGGGCCGTCAAAAAAAGAACCCAGTATGTGTTCAAACTTTGAGACACATAATAATAATAATAATATACATCTATAATTATAATACAAGTAACTGACCATCTTTTACATGTTTTCATTTTTATTGTGCTGTTGATAAAGGGAGGTGTTGGGAATAAGTTAGCATGCAAAGGCCTTTTCCTTTGACTTGTTCAATCTCAAAAACCATTGTGAGAAAACAGGCAGGGAGCTAAATATTTTCCAGTAATCAAGCATCTGCGGAAAATGGCTTATCTGATTTCCCCTCTGTTAAATGCATGAATACCATATAGGATTTACTTAATTTGTTTTAATGTAGATTTGATAATATTTCTTTTCTTTTCTTATTAGGTCATTCAACCTCCACCTTCCAAGCATTTAAGTCCCGTCAAAACATGAACATCCAGACACACAAAAACAGTTTCTTGCCCTGGGCAGTGACGTCTGTGAACAATGGTGTGCCTTCACCATAATTCTGATTGATCGATGGAAGCAAGAAAAAACAGACAATCCATACAAAGAGTCAAATTTACTTTAATCTGTGACATAGTGCAGAATATAAAATATTTCTTATTCATTTTACATTGTTTCTTTGTATTAAAATCAACAGTCATGGTTTCAGTGTTTTCAGACTGTATCAACATTATGAATAGAATAGCTTTATTTGTATTTTTTTATGCACTGGTCAATCATGCCCTAACAAGTGCATGACATGTATGTTTGAAGTCTCATCTGAAATAGCAGAACAGACCTCATTGTCACATAATGAAACCAGTTGCTTTCGTTAATGACTTCTGGCATGCTTGGGAAAAGTTTGAAACAACCTGAAGCTCGCTCTCTATAGATGTCATTTGCCTATTGTTTTCTTTATTCAAAATAAACAAAAAAGAAAATCCGCTGTAGGTTTGAGGGGGAATTTCCAGTATCTTTCCACTGGTTCCTGTCATTCCTGCACAGTCAGTTGAAAAAGAGCTCTAATTAGCCAAATGCATTTACAAAGAACCTTTTTCTTGAAGTAAAGCCAAAGCAAGCACCGGCTTCAAAATTACTTCACTTCCTGTTTACATTCCTCAGGAATTTTACCCATTTAATCTCAAGATGCCAAGATGACAAATAATCGAAAATTAAAAAGAATTGAGGGGGGTTCTCTGAAACTCAAACTTTTCACACAATTTGAGTGATAAATCACTTCTTTATAAGTGATGAGTCAGTAAGGATTTTAGAAGTGTTGCATGTTTTAAAATTCTGCATGTAGACAAAAATAAGCCTGTTATCTGGAATCGTATTTAATTTTAACAGTTGTACTCTTCAAATAAGCTGCTGAACAGGTTTATTGCAATAGTCAGCCAACATTTCCTGTAGACTGATATCCAAACAGGACCCGTTCAATTATTTTGTATAAGTATAAACATAAATTGCAGTTTTGCTTTCAAATTAACACAATAAACATCAGATGCTGTTCTTATTATAACCAATACATGTAGCAGGAAAAGGTGTGCAGCACAAGTACGTTTGGTTTCATTTTGTTCTGTCACCGTAACTGTCACTGTAACGTCACATTGGTTTCTAAAGGGACAGTCTTCTATCACACACAGACCTTTTTCTGACACAGATCTCCAAGAATTTTCCCAAGCAATTTACTGTGAACATTTCCAAAAAGTCAGCCTTTTCTTGAAAGAGCAGACAAAATGATAACCCTAACACCATGTATTGTTAGGAATGCTTTTAATAACAATATCAATGTGGAGGAATGAGAGATTTGGTCACTGCAGAGCTTTCAGTCCAAATTCTCTTAAACGTCGAGACACTGTATACCAAGACAGATCCTTACCCTGTTCAGCGCTGAACTGGCAAGCAATTCCAACTGCAGTGTTGAACCGATTGCCCATTGAGAGTCTCCGCATTATCCTGTCCTCTCGTGCATTTGTCTTTCGTGGACGACCAGCCTTTTTGGGGGACTTTAATGAGTTATTGACATCATTAAAGATGCCGTTTTCTTGAAATCACAGATTTGGAACGACCAACTTCTCTTGCTATTGCTGCTATTGGCCTTCATCTGGACAACCTGCTGTTGGAGGGTTTCAGTCACTTTAGAACAGCTCACCATCTCATAAGTCTGGAACTGGAAATTGAAAAGTTAGGCTGCCAGTTAAATAGTGTTTGTCAGATAATTAAGGAAATTAGCACCAGGTACCAGATTAACACCAATAACTGGGAGGTATCTGAAAGTGTTCTCTAATTTTGATCATTGTTCTTTTTCAAATATCTCATTTGAAGTTTTTTATACTGCGCATCACAATATATTTAACTCATGAAATATGCTTAAAAAACTGCACTTTTACTCCTGCGCTTTTAGGATAACTTCAAAAAGGACTATGCAGTGACCTCGAAATTTAGGAATTTGTAGGTTGTTGTATAATTTTGATCTTCACTGTTTATCTGCTATAACCAATATCCAACAAATCTAACATCAGTTGCTGTCCCAGTTAGCTAGGGGTGCAGTTACAGCAGTAAGTATTTTCAAATGCTTGCATGCGTTGCATTATTTTATTTTATTTTATTTGAACTCATTTCTGTTTAATCAAATATACTCACACATCCTATGTTTTGTAATGGAAAATTTGTAAACCTTGATCAAATTATACAGAATTATGTACCAGTCCCAATTCCTGTCTGTGTGGGTGTGCACAATGGAAGTCTGAATAACCATCGTTCCTGGCATGTCTCTGTTAGCCATTAATCACATCTTAAGTTCCTGTTGTGTTCATCCAACATAATAAAACAAGGACTAGAACACAATTGCACTCTCTGTTTGTCTCAGACTTGGTCTTATTTATCTGTGATGGCTGCATTATTTCCCTGTTATGAATGTAGATTCACTTGACACTGCAATTGGTTATTTGCTTTTTAAAGCACACGTTTCTCTAGCTAATACACTTATGTACTAATGTACTTCTTTGCACAGTGATAATATGAACAAAAATCTCATCAGAAACAATTATTAGGTCAAATTCAACAATATAGCACTAATATTTATATCATTATATCTACCATTAACTGCATCTAATTTTGTTGATTTAACTCCATTTTTTGCAGAATGTGAATTTTAGAAGTGCTTGTTTCCATCATGATTATTTTTTGAAATTATGAAAGCAGAGAAAACACCCTGATTCAACAATTATAGTAAACATTGCTCTTTTTGGTATTTAAATATTTAATGGTATTTAACTAAACAAAACATAAAATGTAGGATTTTTTAATTAATAACCATTTGGATATCATGAACAGAAAGAAAGAAACAGATTCATCTAACGTTTCTCGATACTGTTATTTTTGCTGTTTTAACCAGACATAATTCTGGTCAGAATACTTGGACACTACATAGATTACAGACATGCTACACCCTATAATTAAAGCTAAACCCCAAAAACAGGATTAAATAGTAATACTTCATAGAATAAATAAAAGTCTGCTGAGTTAGTAATGCGTACATCAGTCTTGTCAATACTTCTGTATTTTCACTTTAATTACTTCACAACACTTTCATTCAGAATGTGACTACAGTAAACATATCTGTTAATTCATTTATGGCATAATGACATATAATATCAAGAGAATAAAGATGCGTCTCCGGATTAACCGGACATTTTGCGAAATCTACATCCTTGAATGTAAAACAATGCTTTTGGAAAACACTCTTCACTGAGCAAAACTGACATGTTTGTCAGACGCCAGAAAATATTTCAGGACAAATATCAGGAAGTTGCAAAGTAGCAGAAACAAGGAGGGTCACAGAAACAAAAGGCAATAAAACTGTTTCCCACTGAACATGCAGAAACAACAGAAAAGAAACTCTACTATAAATGAAAATCTAAAAAGGGAAGTCTGTATTGGCCACGGTTTTCACATGTCAATGGAAAAACCTTTAATAGCATAATTCAACTTTAATATTCATCCTCCTACATCATAAGAGCAGAAGATGAGCAACTCCACTCAATCTCAATTCAGACAAGCATGCATCATTACTTTAGATTTTGAAACAGTGACAACAGGATGTGTCCAATTTCACTATGTCTGTCCTGTCTGCAAAGCTTTCGGTAACACCATCAAACGATTCCAAGAACTTCTGGGTCTCTATATTGAGCATGTTTTTAATAATAATAAATTAGAAAAGAGTTATCAAGAGAGAGCCATTGAAAATCATTACAAACTTGATGTAATGAAATCGTCACATTTAAATTATTCAAATTAGCCTACACAGAATGGATTGCAAACCCAAAGAATAGGATATTTATTTGGACAGATGAACGATCTGCTCAACTATTCTGTCTTATAAATGAGTTAATAATTCATCTTCAATGCGCTCAGCACCAAAATAAACTCTTCTGGCATCTACAGTGCATATTTTGTGGTGGGCCGACCATATCTGCGTTCCCTTTGTGTGGGTCATGCAACAAGTCTAAGCAAAACTTCACTAATTTGCAAAACATCCTGTTTTTTTTTTTTTTTGATTGCACGTTTAGTTTGTTCTAAAATGAACATCATTAATGTCATTATGCTTGTGTTAAGTGATCAAAGAGTAGGGAAAATCACTAGGATTCATCACTGCAGGGGGAAACTAAACAGTGTTTGGATTCCTCTGCAGCTGGTGCATAAATGCATGCATTTCAAGTCAATATCTGATCTGTTTGGATGTGCCCTAAAGATTATATAGCTGGAGAGTCATAAGACAGCCAACAGGGAAATATGAGCTCAGAACTCGAAACCTTAAACCAAATGCACACTTTCCCCCATATTAAACAAATACAATGAAGGCCCAACAGAAATGTAGTTCTGATGTTGCCTGATGCTTGATTTTTCATAAATTTTAGTGTATCAACTATAGACTGTAAAATTAACACATCACTAGCAGACCAGTGGCTCATTTGCCCGATCATCATCCTTTACAAAAAAACAAGAACCGTCAAAAGATATTCGGACATCAAATATGATCACAGAACACTGTTCAAAACATCCTCATCATTAACACATCCTACCAACACATCCTCATTATATTTACTGCCTGCTGGTGTTTTTCAGCACGCATCCTGTTTTCTCTGTACAAGTTTAACGGGAGATCAGGAAGCTGGCAGGTTGTGTCTTAATGCTTTACTTTAGAGGGTCTGAACGAGAAGAGGGGGAGAGAGATGGCACAAGGCCAACCCATCAGCAGCAGACGCCTGGACCATTTCTCCAAAAGCACATTCCCTAAATTCCTCCCATTATTTGTGCAAAAACGGGTAACTGCACGGGAAGTCGATGAGCGTGCACGAGGTCCAGAAGACGATAATTTGGAGTAACGATCACATTGTGTTATGGTGCTGACAAAAGACAAGAGGTGGACAAGGAGTTTGGATATGAGACTTGAAGTTTCATGATGAGATGAGTTTTTAGGTAAACTTAGAAAATGAGTAGAGAAATACAATACAATGTTGCCGTGTATTTCACATCAGCAGGAGTGATTTGTCCTTTTGTCCTCAGAGCTGTTTTGTCGGGTCAGTTGTCACATACCATTGTATCAGTCTTCTGACAGCCGGGAAAACTGCAAAACTGGGCTCTGTCTTCTGAAAAGCACAGAAGTGGAAAGAAGTGAGAGCTAAGTAAAAGCATTAGGAAAAATAAAAAAAAATGATATTTACTTTATTATGTCTTTCCATTAAATTCACTTCATAAACATTTCTTTTATAAGGACATCTTCTTTTTTTATATTCGTCTCTCTTCTTTTTTTCTTTTCCTTTCTATCTAACCCTTTCAACATACATTTCCACTTTGATTTGTTATCCACTTGCATCCAATTCAAAATTGGCTCTACCTGGGATGCACAATAATTCTCCAAATTAGAAAAAACCAGACCACCCATACCTTTACTTTGTTTTAAGACCTTAAGTTTTACTCTTGGTTTCCCTTCATTCAAAACAAATGTTCGAAAAATGCTATGCCACAGTTTAAAACTACGACTATAAACTATAAACTGGACGATTTTAAAAACAGAAATAAGAAACTGCGAGTACGTAGCCTATATTTTAATTGTGCTTAATTTTCAAATTTTTCTTAATTTATAATGAATTCATTAAAATTAATTATAAAATTAATGATTAATTATAGGTTATCAGTAGGCTACCATTGATACCAATACCTCTATTAAATGGGCCTTTTTAGTATAAAATAAAAAAGAACGTTTTCTCCCCCCAATTTTTAAACACTAATAGACCACTCTGTAAATTATTAGATTTCTGATGCTTATTATTATTATTATTTTAATTGAACGTTTTTGATTAGACTTTTACACATTCATTAGCCTACATAAAGTAATAAAAAAAAATCGTAAAATAATAAAAATCACTCGAAAATTTGATATTTTTATGTATCTATAATTTTCATGTGTGGCTCGAACCTTGCATCCACAACCTACCGATTTAATGATCCTTTCACAGTTTCACCGTATCGACCGCATTTACACCTGTGGCTAAAACCGTGAGACACAAGCCGCTACCGGCATGATTTACCAAGCCAGACGGCCTGTACGCGGGTCCCACGGCCGCCGATCACACGGTATGGCTACAGAATGTCCTGTATCGGACGCTTTTTCGGGAAAGGTGTAGTAACTAGGTACTTAATTCACGCTAACGTTACTGAATGGTAGCGTGAGGAAACAACATAAGCCTTGCTTCACAGGAAGCGGGGGAAAAGGACGCTGCAATAATTCCGTCAGTTATTTTAACAAGTTAAACTGCCCATATTTTCATCGCAGATATGTACGAGTTATTCTGTAAGTCATAATAATAAATTAGATAAAAACTTTATATATTAACTGTTTAAATTGACCAACGTTCTACAACAGGAAGTGTGTTTATTTCGTTTGGAAATTCTCTTAATACTTTACTGCACTTGATAAGAAATGATTTTATGAAATGAGTAGGTAACATCCAGTTTCCAACACATGCTACTGAGAGGATAGTGTCTGTTAGTTTATTATGGCTTTCTGGGGCACCACTAGATGAACCAGAATAACCACAGCATGTAGCCTATTCCAGTGTCCTCTTCCTGTTTGTAGTTTCAAGGACTTCCTGCTTGCAACCCTCAATTTAGTTCTCTGTCAAGCATTATGGTTTTTGCCCTAAAGTAACTTTCTTTCTTTCTTTTTATATATATTTCTGTTTTCCTCTCTTCTGCTGCGTGTGCAAGGTCTTGGACCTGAAGGATAAATCGTGTTCTCTGACTCCTGACGACAGTTGGCAGATTAGCGCCCCAGGAAGAGGTCAGAGTTCACAGAGCTCACAGTCAGCTCCCGGTCTAACAAATCAGAGAACAGGTCCAGCAGCAGCTGTCCCGTTTTCTAGAGAATGCTTTAAGATTGTCAAGGGGCCACATCGAATCAGGCCCACCAGCAGTGGTGATGGTGATCTGTATCTGTTATCAATCTAAGGAACGTTCATTTATAAAGTCATTCTCATGTGGTCTATTAAAAGAGATTCATAAAAGAAGCTTTTATGGCTAGGGTACACATTTTAAACCAGATCATCTGTTGATCATTACGTTCAGGGGAAACTGTTGCAAAAGAAGTATTTATATGTTTGTACTGAGGAGTTTGTGACTTATCAGCACATTGTTCTTTCTCTCCGGGCTCAAAATACAAGCCTTTCCTGTTGGGCGAAGTGTCAGCTGCCACGAGAGCGTGTGCACTTTCACCTGTAGGATACTTATGCATAGGCCATTGCCTTATCATACAGTTGTTTATGTGTATTTATTACTGATGTGGCATTTTTAATAGTCTGAAGATACTTTTCTGATGTAAAATGCCATTACAGTAAGGATAATTACAATAAACATTTTGATAGAAATCATGAAGGAGCAATGAAATTATTTATTGAACTCAATCAATGAAAATCTAACTAAAAAAGCTAAATTTTCAAAAGGTTGGGGCTGGCAAGATGTTTCGTGGTTTTTGATCAAAAATACAGTAAAAATAGTCATTATTAAATAGGATTACAGTTTTAAATCATGTTTTCTATTTGACATAAATATATATATATATCTATATATATAATATATATATATAATATATCCATTTCAAAACAGCATTTTTTTACACAAGTAACCGCTCGTATTTTTGATCAACATTTAAATCGCACCCTGGGAAAAAAGTACTAATTCATTTATGAAAATCTTACTGAACCCTTATATATAATAAAATACGACTATATAATGAAATAAAATTGCTACTTTTTAGTAAAGATCAAGTGTCTTCATTCATTCAAAGGCTATATATAAATATATTTATACAATCTCATTTACTTTTATCATTTTTTAGTTTGCATTACTCTTCCCCCACGCATGATAGCCTTCCCCATAATGAATTTTAATCACTCTTTCCTCTATAAATGGGATGTGTTGACATGGGAAATGTCAGATGAAGCCTTTGATCCTTTAGGAAGAATGAGGTGGTCCACTCCCATCTTCCTCATCTTTGTAACCCACCTCCTCCCAGAGACTGTACATGGACTTATAAGCAACCATGTGTTGACAGCTGCACACTTCCTTGCATGTCTGAGATTTTTAAGAATGGGAGATTCTTTCTCAAGATCTCTGCAAAGACTATTATTCAGATGTTTCTCGATAAATAGCAGTCGTTTTGTTGTTTATTTATAGTCCATGTGTTTCTGTCTGTATTTTGTCAAGAAGTTTCTCTGAAAAGGGTTGGCCCCTACACTCTTAAAAAATAAAGGTGCTTCACAATGCCATAGAAGAACCTTTTTGTCTAAATGGTTCCATAAAGAACCTTTAACATCTGAAGAACCTTTCTGTTTCACAAAAGGTTCTTTGTGGCGAAAGAAGGTTCTTCAGATTATAAAAAGGTAAGAAAGAGATGGTTCTTTAAAGAACCTTTGACTGAATGCTTCTTTGTGGAACCAAAAATGGTTCTTCTATGGCATCGCTGTGAAGAACCTTTTGAAGCACCTTTATTTTTAAGAGTGTACTTAAAAACTGCTTGAGATGTCATTTAAAACTAGTGAGAAGTTCCGGCACACTGCCTCGGGGAAATGGGGAAGTGCGGTAGCATCTGAACTGTGCAAATCCAAATGATTCACTCGCTGAGATTGTAAGCATATTGAAGTGGAGAGAAGCCACATAACAATGTAAGTGTAAAAGAAGTGCTAGTTTTTTTCCAGTGTCAGATTTCCAGTGTAACACAGATTTAACAGGAACATTGTGATAAGGTCCTTGAGATTGCAACATGCTCATATTCCCGGGAAAATCCTGACACATCTTTGGCAAATATCTAGAGACAAAAGTGTAGAGGAGCTTTAGATCCAGATGCTGGGACAGACTCTTTGATGTCTGGGGAAGCTAGCTGGCACACTTTCCTTACACCTCTGCTGAGGTGTGACTAAAAGGAGGAAAGAGAGGGCCAGCACTATGGGAAATTACTTTATACCCTCAGGCCCCCCTCGTTCTCACTCAGTTTGGGGCTTTCATGTTCATGGGAACAGTCTTTTCTGGACAGTCAAGGTGTCTATATGAGTTAGCTGCCCTTTCACCCAAATATAGTAAAACGAGACCTCTAGCAACCCCCATGGGTGCCTATCCAAATCACTGGGATGAAATGAAGGAACTAGGATTTGGCCTTAACTTTGAGTTTAAATTAAATAGAGACATCTGGTCTGATCGAATCAGCATCCCTAATGAAACACTTTACTTTGATATTGCTCAGTATATTCACAAGAGCAATTTGTATGGTGTCTCAGACTCTTTTACAGAATGACTTCAGTAGTATTTTGGAACACAATTGGAATACTAGACTACTGTTTATTAGACTACTATGTATCGTTTGGGTTGGTACGATTTGTTAATGTTTTTGAAAGAAGGCTCACCAAGACTGCATTTATTTAATTAAAAATACAGTAAAACACTAATATCGTAAAATATTATTACAGTAAATGTTTTCCATTTTAACGTATTTTAAAGTGTAATTTATTCCTATGATGGCAAAGCTAAATTTTCAGCAGCCATTACTCCAGTTTTCAGTGTCACATGATACTTCAGAAATCATTTTAATATGCTGATTTGATCCTGAAGAAACGTTTTATATTAATGTTGAAAACAGTCGTGCTTCTTAAAATGTTTTTGGAAACTGTGACTTTTTTTTCAGGATTCTTTGACGAATAAGTTCAAAAGAACAGCTTTAATTTGAAACAGAATTTTTTTCAAACATGCTAAATGGCTTTACTGTCATTTGTAAACAATTGAATGCTTCCTTGATTAAAAGCATGTCTATACATATATTTTCTTGTGAAAAAAAGTAGTGTATACAGGAATAAATAGAAAATTACATAATAGGAGAAAAAGGAAAATTTTATTTTTATTAAGAAAAAGTCTGTCCTGAGGAAACCGAGAGGAAGTAAAACTGAACGGTACGGGGAGAACAGCTATTTCCAAGACTTCCCACGGCTGTCTCTCTAACCCATAAAACCAATCTAGAAACTGTGTCTGCATGTGACAAGCATAACACCGCAAATCTATGAAAACAAGATGGTGTTGTAGGAGTATGGCATTTATTGTTAGAAAATGGCTTTTCGTCACCCCTCTAATCTCAAAGAAAGACTCAGCTGAGGCTTGTTTGCAGTGGAAGTGACCTCTGACCCTAGCGTGTGTGTTGTTGAAGATGGCCTTCCTATACTCAGTGAGACTAGAAAATGACTTTTTTGGAAAAGTACTTGTCTGGAAAACAAGTCTAGTAACTTGATTTACGTCTTGGAGGAAATGTAGTCTGAATTGATAAGCATCTTATATCCCTTCCTTTGTTTTTAGCAGAATTTAGGCCTTGGCTGACGTTCTATGCAGCGTTTACTGTGTATTTACTTACAGGCCTATACAAACACATCTCACTTTTGTTTGTTTTGTTGAGTTTATTAAGCAGGTTAACTAGGTGAAGTTCACAAGCCCATCTTGTTGTTACTGTTAACAGAAACTAAAGCTGTTAAATTATTTATGAATTGAAATGGGCCTAAAGCTGTAATAAAACATAAATATTAAAATAATTAGCTTTATTTTACGGTGCCCTTGCTACACGTTTCATGTAGCCTATTTACTCTTATAATAACAATAAATTATGCATAATTACATGCATGTAATCCTAAGCATCTAGTAAGTACATGTAGTTAATTAATATTACTCAGTACCTAAATGTATAATTACACTGTAACAAGAACACCTTAAAATAAAGTGTAACCAAAATTATAATTTCAAACCTTAAATGAAAACTGAAATAAGTATATATAACTGAAATGAAAACAAAGCTAATTAGAAATATTTCAAGATAATAATGGCAAAAATAACAACTTTACTAAAACCTAAAATGAAATGAAAATGAAAATGGAAAATCTAAACATAAAAGCTAATTTAAAATATTCATAAATACTGTATATAATATGATATAAATGTCTAGATCACTTGCTGTCTAGAGGATGAGACATGGCTTAGGATTTTATACTAAATATCACAAAAAAAACTCGACCATTAAAACACCATAATTTAAGTCACATAGTAATTAACATCAGTATTTAACTAAATAGTATATTATTTGGTAAAGTTATTGTAATGAAATTGTGTATATCACTAAAAAAATATGTAAATTGCTGCATGTGTATCAGTGAGACCCAAATGAATGAATCAATCAGTCAACAAATGATTCTGGAAAATAAATCAGTGACTCGTATGAAAGAAAAATAATGAATATTTTAAGCGAGCTGACTGAATATTACCTCTGTCCACTAACTAAAGTAGCTACTTTGATAGTTACTGGAAACGCAACTTTTTTTTTGACAGCTGAGCTGCTGTCAAGCTACTTTTGGTTATCAAATCGCTAACACTGCACCTCTGTGAGATAAGCGTGTCTGATTGACAAATAACTTTCGCTTTGGAACCCCGTGTATTGCTTTGGTCAGTGGGTTGGTCAGACTGGAAAACCCAGTTTCGGGATCCAGCACAGGGGTCAGTCCAAGCTGTTCTTCAATGTGTTTCCCCCACGGAAAAGCTTCCTACTCCACTCGGTAGATACTTATCATAGCTCTCTCTCTCTCTCTGAGTGAGACTGAAACCCACTTCCTTCCTCTACCTCCTTTCCCACACTGGACTCCATTGTGCAGTTGATGGAGCTGCCAGAGTTTTAAGAACTTACTGTGTAACAATGAGTTCCACTTAGGCTTGTTCAGCAGTTTTGGAGAGAAAGTACAAGATATTGCTGATCTCACAGTCAGAAAGTATTCAGGGAGAAGTGATATTCAGCTATGGTGACTTCCAACTTGATGTATTTTCTTGTTTGTTTCTCAGTGGGGGGGGAAAACAAAAAAAAAATTTTTCCTTTCTTGTTACCTAAATGTGCAACTGAACTGTTTTCCCGCTATTCCTTGATGCAACGCATGCTGTGGGGCTAGCAGTCCTTCCTCATTTTTCAAGACTGCAAGAGAGACGTGCTTGGTTGAGAATGCCTGATTTATTTCTATTGCTTTAACTCCCCTAAACCACCTGCTCCCTGGATGTGTTTCCAGAATTTTTTGATTGGCCACTTACACCGGTGTCCGAAAGTCTGAGATCAATAGGGAAAATGCTTCTATTGCATTTTGCTTTTCGAATTGCACATCATACTCCACCATTTTTGATTGAACGGGCTTATAGAACTATCCAAATGGGTTTCTTCGCTTCTGTGATCCTTTTCAGCCATTTACCCCTGTACACTGTGAGAAAAATATTAGTTGATATTTTTCAAGTTGAATCTTAAGTCAATAAGATGGCTTTTGTAAAATTATTTGTATTATTTATATTTTTTCAGTTTGTTTGTTTACTGGCTCTTTAGACTGTCCCTATAAAAGTACATTTATGAATATACAATTAGTTAAGTATAGCAGACCCACTTTACACTGTGAAAAAAATAGTAAGTGGATTTTAAAAAAAAAAAAAGTGATAACTGAATAAAATAAGTGAACTTTTTAAAATGTATTTGTATTTGTTTGTTTGTTTAATGGCCCTTATTATAATAAAGCACAATAATATGAAATATACAATTATTTAAGTATACAGACCTTTTCACTGTGTGATTTTTTTTTTAAGTTGAATCCCAAAAGTACCAATCATTTTGCTTCTTTAAACTGTATTACCTATTCATTCTGTATCGTTTGTTCTGATATATTTAAACAAATATAAAATTTAAAATATAGAATCCAAGAGAAAATATAGTTCTTTTCATATTTTGGTTGTTTAATACCCTCTTAGAATCACAATAGTTATCAATACATTTTCTTTTAAGTATACGTATCACATTTCCTCTTACACTGTCGAGAAAAAATTATTAGTGGTTTCAAAAAACAAAACAGTTGAATCCTAAATAAATAAGTGGACTTTTCTTTATTCTCTGGCGTTGTATTTGTATTTATGTTTGTTTGTTTGTTGTTTAATGGCCCGTTCTAAACTCAGAATACAGCAAAATTATATGAATATAACAATATTCAAGCAAACCCCTATACACTCGCTGGAACAATATTATAGTATTACAGTGTATAGTCTTAAAATCATATATAAAAGAAGTATAATAGGACTTTTTAAAATTATTTGTGTGTTTGTATTAATGGCCTATTTATAACGATCATTAGTAATACGCAAATTATATAAAATGACATATTCGACCAGTAGCTAACGGAATCTTTAAGTTTGCTGTTGAAAACAACAGTGGCCTTACTATAGAGTGCTATGTGATTAACTCATGATTCTGTCTTTCAAATTCTAATTCTTTACAATGTGGTTGACAAGCAATAAATTCTTGAATTTGAATCATATGTGAAGAATGGGATGATGCAGGATTTCTTCAGTCCGTCGCCCCCGCCTTTGGGAGAGCAGGGTTTGGTGACGCTCCACGACTGAGTCTGCGTAGAGAGAGGAGGACAGTTGTCGCCCAGTCTGCTATAGTCTCTGTGTTAAGTCCCTGGTCACAGCCAGTTTCCCTGAACTCTCTTTATTCCCCCCGCTGCCCGTCAGAAGGGGCAGCCTGCCCGGATACAGGCCCCCCCAAGACCCATCCACCACCCAGATCACCCCCTAAACTCTCCAGCCAATAGCCACTGCTTCTGCTACTTTTATTCGCTCATCATGACGCCTCAAACCTTCTCTCGGATACACTTAACAGAAACCGTCTACTGCTGTAGGGTCATTCAACTTTTGTAAGAAGATCCATAATTGCCAGTAAGCGTTCCGATGACCGTCTAGAGCGCTCTCGACCCTCTCATATGCACACTTGCAACCACCTTGAATATTCTACCTTCCTATTTGATTGTCAAACAGATTCTATTTGAGCCACGAAAACTGCACAAATGAGTCAGTACCAGGTTGGACAAACTACCTAAAAGCAGACGCTCTTATTCTTCGGAGAATGTGGAGACAGCTCTAACATCTCCACTGGCATCCTGATTTACGAAACCCCTCCCCCCCAATGAAAGATCCTCTCTTTTGTACGGATCTGAGGGAGCGCGCGTGGGGGTGTATTGTTCTCGCTTTGTATCCCACTGTTCTTGTTTTATTGTGTTGGAGTTTATTTGCCTGCTCCGCTTTGTTCTCTGGGCTTGCAAAGCAGACAAGAAGCCTCCATCTGTTTTTTTGCTGGAAACCGGAACAGCATTAGCAACAAAAGACAACATTAGCGTGAACAACCATTTAATAGGGTAGTTAATGCTAAAATTAAAGTTCTGTCATCATTTACTCACTCTCATGCCTAATTTTTTTTGTTTTTTGAAACATGTCTCGGGTGTTTCTTTCTCATATAAATACATCGTCTCGGGTGCCCAAGGAACTCCAGTGTTGTTTTGGTTGATATCTGATTCCTCGTACATATCAGAAGTGCACATAAGCACCATCAACTTGTTTCCCTCTGAGACAATAGCAGGAAATCCAGTGACTGTTCAGTTCATTTTTTACCTTAGGTTTGATGTGTGACAATGCACTTGTTATGCTGTGTTTTTGTTCTGTAAGTGCGCGTCGAGATTGTGCACTAATTACAGTGAGAAGGAAGGGTCTCTTGTTTTCTTTTGAAATTAGGTTTGTTGATTCTCGCTCTGGCATGTTTTTTTTTCTCTGTTTTGTTATTGCCCGCTGTCATAGCCCACCCCTCCCACATTCCCTTTCCTCCCTCCACATCCCATCCGAAAAATACACTCCGTCAGTAGGACCTATATTTGTGTTGGGCACTTCCTATTTGTTCTGACCTTTGACTCTCAGAGCCCCGGCAGCTGAACCGTGGAGGGTGGTGTCAAACCCTGACCTCACCAAGTCTCAGTACAGACATCACTGAATCCACATTCCCAACATGACTGGCTTTTTATTTGATGAAATCTCCTGTTGATGGGTCAATGACATGATGCTCATTTTTTAGTCGTGTCAATGGCTTTACTAAATAACTACTGTTCAAATATTTGGGGTCACAAAGATTTTTTTTAATTGTTTTTGAAGGGAGCCTCTTATTCTCACTCAGGCTGCGTTTATTTGATCAAAAATATAGTAAAAACAGTAATATTGTGAAAAATCTAAAGAATCTAAAACTTTAAAGTAACTGTTTTCTGTTTTAATATAGTTTATTAGCATTTTTCATTCTTGATGAATAGAAGCAGGGCAAGGCAAGTTTATTTATATAGCACATTTCATACACAATGTAGTCTTCAGTGCTTTACATGAAGAATAAATAATCATTAAAAATCACGAACATCAAACAGAATTATAAAAACTTTTAATGCTAAAAATTGATTATTTATAAACATTGAGAGTATAAAGACAGCATTTATTAACGATTAAGGAGCGTTTCACTGAGAAATTAAAATTTCTTGATATTTACTCACCTCCATGTGATCACATCAGGGTGGGGTGTGCTGGGGTGTCTTTCTTTCTTCAGTTGATAAGAAATTAAGGTTTTTGAGGGAAAATATTCCAGGATTTTTCTCCATATAATGGAGTTCAACAGGGACCAATGGATTGAAGTTTCAATGCAGCTTTAAAGGGCTCTACACAATCCCAGCCGAAGAATAAGGGTCTTATCTAGCAAAACAATAAAAAATATAGACGGTTAACCACGAAATGCCACGTGGACACCCACCTCACGCATTACGTAGTCACGTTGGAAAGGTCACGTGTGATGTAGGCGGAAGTACCAACCCAGTGTTTATAAAGCGAATGTGCAAAGAAAGTCAAATGCTGTACAAAATGCTGCAGAAAGGTTGCTGAATAACACGGGATCATATATCCCCTGTCCTGGCCTCTTTAGACTGGCTGCCTGTTCATTGTAGGATAAAGTACTGTATAAGATGCTGTTGTATGAATATTTTTGTATATTGGAAATTTTTTTATTTTTTATTTTTTAAATGACCAATCGTTTCACTAGATAATACCCTTATTCCTAAGCTGGGGTCGTGTAGAGCCCTTTAAAGCTGCATTTTGACCTTGAAATCGTTGGCCACCATTAAAGTCCACTATATGGAGAAAAATCCTAGAATGTTTTCCTCAAAACGACAATCCTTAATTCTTTGCGAGACGACATACAAGCCATGACCTCTTGGATCCCTGGGGGTGAGTAAATTATCAGGAAATTTTTATGTTGGAATTGAAAGTATCCTTTAAGATGTTTCTTGAAAGTGGTATAAACCAGGGGTGCCCAAACTCGGTCTTGGAGGGCCGGTTTCCTGCAGAGTTTAGCTCTAACTTGCCTCACACCTGCCTGGAAGTTTCTAGTATCCCTGATCTTGATTAGCTGGTTCAGGTGTGGTTAATTGGGGTTGGAGCTAAACTCTTAACGACACCGGCCCTCCAGGACCGAGTTTAGACACCCCTGCACTAAACCTTTTCAAACCATATGAACCACCAGAAGTCTTTGGCTGTTTGTATGAGCGACGGTTTGGTCCTTTCGGTGTGTGGTCAGAAGAGCACCGTTTCGCTCCTCATCCTAAAGAAAACACTAGGCCTAGAGTGATGAGTGGTGCCAGAATAGGTCCACGTCCCCCCTTCCCAGTCAAGACCTATAATACTCTGAACAGGAATTAGTAGGGAATGTGGCAAACCTTTATCCTAGATAGACAAAGACCCCCCCCCCCCCACCGCCGCTACATTCACCCCATTACCCCGACCTCTCACTACACCACCTCTTATACATATAAACAAACCATACCACGCATGTGTCAAAGTTTTCCTTGAAAGTTCCAATCATGCATATCCGTTTTGTAACGAAAACCCAAGGGGTTATAGTAAAATGAAGAATGCTAGTTAGAGCAGGTGTAGCTGATATTATTTTATCAGACTTGTGAGTGAGGAGCAGGGGATGTCATTCTCCCACCCGTTGTTTGGGTTGGTAATCGTCAAAGACTGTACTGCAAGTTTAGATTGTCCTCTTTTATTTTACCCTGCAACTTCCCTCAGTGTGGTAAAACCACATCAAGAAAGTGTCATTGTCATGGTGAAGTTCAGCCAATGAATCTGTTTGCAAATTCCGCCAATATTGGAATTGTGCAGTATCCCTTTCTGGGTCATTACTAAATTCACACCAAGCTATCAAAATGTAGATTAAAGAGCCAGAATTGTTCAAAATGACCCGATAGAGAGCTCCCTCATAAATAACCACCACACATATAAAGTCTAGAGCATAATTTGGACTGAGGTATTAATAGATTTCTGAAAGTTCTACCAAATATCAAATCTTATAATTGGAGTATTTGCAAGTAAGTGTGTTAATTCTAGCACACCACAGAATTGCAAAAATAATGATTGCTTCCAAATAAGTTTCTTAAACAGTCCCTCATCTGTCATTGGCTAGACAGACAGGCAGCCCCACCCCCAAACTCACACTATTGGTTGAGCCAGTTTTGCTATGTTGGGCTGGCCAGGATGTTCAAACAAACAGAACATCTGACACATGACTTACATACGAAATAAATAAATATCTTAATTCAGAAAGGGTGCATTAAATTGATAAAAGTGCCCGGTATTGAAGACGTTAATAGGGTTTCGTGTCAATAAATTCTATGACCATTCGATCACCATGTGTACACTCTTAAAAATGAAGGTTCCAAAGGTGATGGTTCTTCCAAAAATGGTTCTTCTATGGCAGTGACTATAAAGAACCTTTTCTGCATTTGAAAGGTTCCATGGATGTTCAAGATTCTTCATAGAACCATTGATGCCAATAAAGACCCTTCCTTTTTAAGAGTGTAGACTTTGTCACCTGTCCCTCAAGAAAAAGAGCATATGTTTTCACTGGAATTTGAACTGTCTTTCACGCTGTGCTTGATCGCGCTAGTTCTCTCTCCATGTCACAGGACAACGCCAGACGGGGTCTCAGGTCATGAAGAGGAAAAGTGAAATCAGCATGATGAGTGATTACAGGTGTGTCTTTAATCTTAATCTATTGGGATTCTCACATGTGGGCTCTCCCTTTCGGCTGCTCGTCCTTTTTCTGCCTTCATTTGTTGCTTCCGTCCTCCTTACCTATTTATGTTTTACAGTAATTACAGGATTTATCAGCTCTCCGGAGGCTTGACTGATAGCTGGTGTTTCTGTTAGCATAACGAGTCTCTAATAGGATGTTGTACGTTGTAGATATTTTTATGAGTATGGCATTATGACATCATGTTTTGTGAACGGTTTGAAGTTGAACTGAACTTTGAATTTTGATACACGTGCGGAGACATGACGTAGACGTCGCCTCTGCATGATACTGTCGTATCCCCTTGCATGTTACTGGTGTCAAGCACATATTTCACTGTGTTTTACTGTTTCTCACTTAGTACGTGCACAAACAACCTCATCCCCTATTCTATAGTCCAGGAACAAGCAAAGGAGGACGTGAATCCGTTATTGATCATAAACAGCTTAGTTTTCTAAGAAGAGTAGTTAGTTGGACTGTTAGTGCCGACTAAACCTCTGAACCCAAAAAAGAAAATTCTGTCATTTACTCACCCTCGTGTTGTTCAAAACTTCATCTTCGAAAAACACGAATGAAGATATTTTTAATGAAACCTCCATTAAAAGCCCATTCCACCAAACTGTGATTCTTGCAAAACTTTTAAAACATTGTAATTGTAATCAATATAAACCGAGCTGTTGAAGTCTTCTGAAAGCTATTTCTTTATGACAGATTTCTTAGGCTTATTCACATTTAAACATTGATCAATGCACAAATATAGAGCATACAAAATATAGTAAATGCCATCTCAGCCGTACTGGCTTGAAGTGACTAATGTAACAAGAGTTGGGAGTTTAGGATGATAACTATAACATTTTAAGAATCATTGTAATTCTATGAAAATAGGGGAAGTCATACCACAACTATAACAACACAGAAAAACAATATAGTTAAAATCACTTTCAGAGCAATTTTTTCATCTAATAAATGATAAAAACATTGACAACCATTCAGAATCCACCAACTTTAAAGAGCTTGAGCATTTGCTTGGGCATTTAAAGTGGCAGTATGACAAAACTGCAGCAAATGTCTTTATTAAACAGATGTTCACCCAAAAAATTTAAATACTGTCATTAATTACTAACCCTCATGTCGTTCCAAACCAATAAGACATTCGTTCATCTTCTGAACACAAATTAAGATATTTTTGATGAAATCCGAGAGCTTTCTGACGCTCCATAGACAGCAATATAATTACCACATTAAGGCCCAGAAAAATAGTAAGGACATCGTTAAAATAGTCCATGTGACACGAGCCACAGGAATATTTTTGTGCGCAATTAAAACAAAAATAACGACTTAATTCAATGATTTCTTCTCTTCCAGGTCAGTCCTGGTTGTGAACTTGTCTTTATACTACAAGATTTCTTTCTATTATCAAACATGCTTTTTTTGTTAGCAGGTTAGCGGCCACTCCTTAAAATATGTCCTTTTTTGGCCTGCCATATAGCAAGTTCATATTTGCTACTGCTATCCAAAAAGCTCATAAGAACGTAATAGTGTTAAGTGACCAAAGTTGGACATTGTCAATGTGGTGCGCTTCTGGTACATCATGGCATAAGAATGCCAGAGCAGTTAAACATACAGCTTTATCACCATCACAAATAAAATTAGCAGGGTGTGGGTTCAAGCACTGACACACATCCTGACCATACAAAGCTTGAAAGAGAAAACAGAAACGATCCCTTTAAAAGTTAAACATTGACAATGATGTTCGATCTAAAGGTCCTTATCGCTGCCTGAAATCTAATCGGCCTTCTCTTTTCTTTCTCTTTCAATTTGATATACCATAAAAAAAAAAAAAGGGCATCAACATTTCCACCCCTCTATGACCTCCCGCAGGAACCTCTAAAGCGTGCAAACATATTGTGTTCCTGGTGCGGCTTACGTAACTGTGACCAATTAGCTTAGCTGCAGGTGCTTTCTTATCAGAGAGGCACAGAAAACTGCAGGGAAAAGACTGTAAGACTCCTGCAAAATAAGTAACCGACGGCAGAGAGAGGATGATGAGTTGGATGAGTGTAGACTTTCAGATGAGACGTTATATAGTTTTCAACAAAAATCAGCAACTTATGTAAACAAAACTTGAATGCTACACCGTCATTACGGAAAAGGCTCAAAGCTATGCTTCTTAAAACTAGCAAAATTATACGCAAAGACAGGACAGCATTTATATGTTTATCACTTACACTACCATTCAAACGTTAGTTTTTTTAAATACTTTTTTTAACAAAGATGCATTAAATTGATCAAAATTCTAATTTAATGTATTTTAGAGAAGACTCCTATGCTCTCAAGGCTGCATTTATTGGATTAAGTATCCAGGTAAAAGCATTATATTGTTACTTTATACAATTTAAAGTTTTCCTTTTTAATATATTTGAAAGTTTTATTTATTCCTTTTGATGGCAAAGCGCATTTTCAGCTCATCCTCCAGTCGTCATGTCACGTGAGCCTTCGAAATCCTTCTAATAGACTGATTTGAAATGCTCATAACAGTATATATTATCAATGTTGTTAACAGTTGTGCTGCTTAATATGTTTACGGAAACTGTAATTTTTCTCAAGATGAATTCAAAAAACGGCAATAAACTGCTTTTATTTTAAATACTTTTTTTTTTTAGATGATAAATGTCTGTCACTTTTGAAACACTTAATGTTTCTTTGCTGAATAAAAGTATTATTATTATTTTTTTTTATATAGAATGTTACATAAATAGAAAAATTACACTCTAAAAAATGCTGGGCTAACTATAACCCAGCACTGGGTTATATTTAACCCAGCATTTTTTAGAGTGTACATAAATGCTCATAATATTTCTGCTTTTCTAGAAAATTCAGTATTCGCTGTAACCTCAGGATGCTTTTATAATTGTGTGTATTTTGGAGAGTTTGAAGGTGACAAATAGAAAATCTTCATGGTCGGTCTCAGTACAGAGACATATCCGAATGTTTGTAGGCTGGTGGTGAGGACAGGTGTCAGGCCAGGCTGGGCCCACATGTCGACACTCCCCAGGGAGAGCAAAAGCGGCTGAGGCCTCCCTCCCCCTTTTCAAGCCTCGGCTTCTCTCTTTGAATGGAAGAGGAAAAGTGGGGGTGAATGGCAGGTGATCCTGTCTGAGGACCATGAATAGCCCTTCACAATTTTCTCTGGCTTCATCTTCACTGTTCTGATCAGAGATACTAAGCATATCTTATAGCCATTCTAGTTATACAACAAAAAACACAGTAATTACTTAATAGTGGAGTAGTAAAGGGCATACTGGAAAGCTTTCCTATGAATTTTACTAGATAATAGTTCACTACAGCTGTCTAGATAATTGAGTTTTCTAAT
Source organism: Sinocyclocheilus anophthalmus (assembly GCA_018155175.1). Taxonomy (NCBI): domain Eukaryota; kingdom Metazoa; phylum Chordata; class Actinopteri; order Cypriniformes; family Cyprinidae; genus Sinocyclocheilus; species Sinocyclocheilus anophthalmus. The sequence continues at coordinate 145,423 of JADLZN010005268.1, read as the reverse complement.
GGTGATCAAACATTGATTCATATACCTTTGTGTCACAAGTTCTATAGCTAGTTGTTTAACATTAAAAGCTGAATATATCCATCCTAGTATTATCTCAGCAGTTTCATATGAAAGAAAAGAAGTCATGATACAAAGTAAATTATTTCAGGATTTATTGTATGAAAAAATATATATTTCTGGCCTTGTGACAAACACAATACATAAACATATATACATTTATCTTTCATAAATACACATTATTTACAATCCAATTAAATAGTAGGAATATCTCAGGATATTGTACAATATTGCATTGTTAAATAAAGAAAGACTGTATAAAATATAAAAGTATCTATTTGGTTTAAATGGTTTAAAAAAAATTAAAGAAACAAATGCCACGTACAAAAAAGGAAAGAAAAAAATTCTACTCCGTTAAGAATCTTGATCTTGCATTTTTGAAAAAGACCCTAATGCAGAGGTTCACAAAACCAGGAAATCTTGACAATGATGAGGCTATCAGTTTGAGCCAACTGGTACTTTCGAGCCTTGGGAATGTCGGAAATAGCTTAGCAGCAGTCAATGTTGACAGGATGAAAGCTGTACACAACAGCATCCATCATGCACTGCTGGTTAAACAATTTGTACCCAAGTCAACCCAAACATTTTCTGTCGAAAAACATACTCCAGCAGAGTTAAAAAAGTTTTTTTTTTCTTTCATTGTTTCTAAGGAGTACCTTTTCCATTGAGCTATAACATATTAAAAGATGAGGCACTTAATTAAGATTGGGTTTGGTTTGAGTGAGCATCACTGATAGTCAGATCCATTGTAGGCACTAAGTAAAAGTCATATTTAACTGTAGATTCCGAAGACAGTTGTTCACATTGTTCACAGTCGAAACAGCTTGTTTCGATATCTTTGATTGCTTTTCATCACAGATCCGTTTATAAATAGCATTTCGAACCATATCCCAACAATTTACAAATTTTAAAATTACTCCATAGTCACAGTTCCAGATCCTTCAGCTGCACCTCCTCCACCCATAAGGCTGATTGATTGGGCTTCATGTGATTCACAGAGTGAGATGAACTTCAGGATGCCTGTTTGCTTCCTTTTCAAGCCTTGAGTCTTCTCAGCTCTTCCAGAGAGTTCTGGGTCTTTATGTACATTTTAAATATGATGAAATATATATAAATTATTTTTGGGTCATTTAAAAAAAAAGGGGGTGGGGGGATTGTGCAAATAATGCAAGTTGTTCCTCAAGTCTTCAAGTCTCTTGCTTTGTCTTCGCAAAATCATTGTCCATATCAAGAAGTAGTCCTTTTACTCAGCAGCATGAATAAATAAATAATAAATGTAGATATAATATATATATACTCTCTTCACGTCTTCCTTTTGTCCTTTAAGACTGTAAACATTTTAGGGTCAGGCCCATTGGTGATTGAGGTGCTCCAGATTGACGAATACTGTTAAACCTGAGAAAGAACCGAAAGAGAATGTGTTAACGCATGTCCTTTCAAAGCATCACACTGAAATCATGATAAATAACAATGAAAGCACTTTAAAAAATATGTCTGAAGATGCTTACCTCAGTAGCAAATACACATTGTTCTATGTGTTCAGGAATGATGTACACAGGATGATACACTCCCTCTTTTGGATAGTTCAGTGGTGGAACCAGTAATGTAGATTCCGAGTTTTTCCTAAAATGAAGAAAACACATTAACGTTAGTTTTGCACATTTATGTCAAGCAAATAATAGACCAGAAACAAAGACCAAAAGAAAGCAAGACAAAAACAAGAACTTACATATCTAGTTTGTTGTTTGTAGGTTTTTCGTCAATGCTCATATTGTAGTCCACCATCTTTTGCTTGTAATTTGATTTGTCACTGGAATGAGTGTCCACAGTGGTGGATCTGAGTGCCACATCTTTATTGGACACCTTAAATGGACCACCAGGAATAAGCAAGGCCTCCTTCTCTCGGCCTAAAGTTGAAGTCGGGGTCAAAGAAACACGGTTGTTGACAGACTCCAAGTCGTTGCGCACGGTGGTGGAGGTTGGTTTGTGGCCTTGTCGCATCTGTCTCAGGACCACAATGGCGGAGCAGACCACTAGAGTAAGAGTGATGAGGCCTAGAGTGAATGAGACCACCAAGGCCGCTGGAATAGGAGGGCTGGCCAGAGGAGGCTTGTCTTTATACTCGCATCGTGTGCCCATGAAGCCTAGTGGACACTGGCAGACGGGCCCAGAGAAGTGGGTGTAGCAGGTCCCTCCATTCTCGCAAGGCATGAGGCTGCAGGCGTCAGAGCGGATGGCGCAGTTTTTGCCTGAGAAACCAAGCGTGCATGTGCAGGTATAGCCGTTGATGCCGTCCACGCAGGTGCCAGCATTCTGGCAAGGGTTGTTTGCACAGTCGTCAATGTTGATTTCGCAACGTGAGCCTGAGAAGCCGGGACGGCATCGGCATGTCAGTCTGTTGCCTAAATCGAGACACTGGCCACCTTTAAAAAAAGGGAACACAAGGGAACCATATTAAAGCATTAGCCTAAAACTGAGGGAACTGAGGGAGTAAACCAGAGCGAGTAATCATAACCCTTGGGAAAGCAAGTCTATTGCTTTATGACAGCTCTATCTCACCATTCATATCAGTGTAAGAGCCTCACTGGCGTCTGTTCTATCATGCATGATTAGTACGTCACGCACAGTGGATGCATCTCAAAACAAAAAACTGAAGGTTCAGCATTTTGCTGGAGGCGGATGAATGTTTGGAATGTTTTGCATTTAGGACTGAAGATAAGGGGAAAATATGCTTACCATTAGCACAGGGGTCGCTGCTGCATCGGTCGATTTTCTTCTCGCAGTTAGAGCCCATGTAACCAGCAGGGCAGCGGCAGGAGTATCCATCGGTTCCCTTCTCCACACAGGTTCCTCCATTGAAGCAGGGTCCGTCAGCGCAGGTCATAGCGCTGACCTCGCAGTTCTTCCCGTAGAAGCCTTGAGGGCACGTGCAGGTGTAATCATTCACCAGATCCTGAGAAGAAAAAGCAAAAGCCATTAGCATTAACGTCCGAGCTCCTCCAAGGACAAGACTCGAGCATAGTGTCGCAACCGCTTGCTTACGTTGCAACTGCCTCCATTCTTGCATGGGTTGCTGTCGCACTCGTTGGTCTCGATCTCGCAGGTTTTGCCGCTGAAGCCGGCCTTGCAGATGCAGGTGTAGCTACCCTGACCGGTGTTGGTACAGGTGGCGTCGTTCATGCAGGGCTTGTGATTGGTGCAGAAGTTCAGATCCTCGTTGCAGAACAGGCCTCCCCAGCCTTCCTTGCAAGTGCACTGAAAGGGCTGGTTGCAGGTGCCATGCAGGCACCCCGGGTATCTCTGGCACTCGTCGCAGAGGGGGCCCTGCCACCCGAGGCGGCACTTGCACTCACCGGGGGCCTCACAATAACCGTGCTCCTCGCTACAGCCAGACGAGCAGATGGCTGTTTAAAAAGGAGAGGGAGAGAAAGGGGGACATTAGAATGGCTGGGCATCATAAAACAACCCCCCTTCTGGAGGCTCAGGCACATCAAGTATTTGTTAAGTACTAAACTAAGCAGCTGGGACTCGCACAAAAGAAACACATGCCGTCTTTTTCACGGAAGGCAGAGCATATTAGGTTTCAGCGCATGTCCTTGTTAAATCATGCTCTTTGCTTCTATTGTTACAGTGAACAAAAGCAACTTAGACGTTTTATGTGGCGGCAAGAAGCCGTTGAACTTGCCCGCCTTATTTATTTATTTTCCTTGCAAATGTTCGTTTATCTACACGCAAATTATTACGTAGGCTACAACACTAAGCAACACTTACGTTCCGCGCAATAGTCGCCTTTCCATCCAAGCAGGCAAATTCTGTTGCCAGCGGCGTCACAGTTGAAGTGGCCAAACGCATCGTTCCGTGGGCGGCAGAAATCCGAGCATTCCTCGCCATGGTAGAATTCATCGCACACAACGCGATAAGAAAAGCGCAGTTGGCTTTGCTCTCCAAGATGCACGTCCTGGGACCAGTCCTCGCCGATGCCGAGTCTTCTTTTGGTAGCCAAACGGCTGATCATGTTGTTGATGTTCTCTGAAATAAAACAAACTGTGTGTTAACATTGATCTGGAGGTAACAGATACTTGTTGTATTAAAAGTACGCAGGTGAGGCAAAAGTTGAGCGCATACCTGTTGACTGGTCAGAGGACTCTGCGTTCCAGGCTTCTATTATCAACGAGACGATTCCCTGTAAAGCCAGAACACCCTGTTCAATATTACTTACATGCATTAGACATGCGTGCATGTATAGGCGACATAAATATGAACTGATAATGAATAGTAGGCTATGGCTTTTTAAGCTAGCCTACTCACCGGCCACTTGAAATTAAAAGGCACGCGGATATGCGCACTGCTGGAGATGGAGTCTGCGCTGAATATTCCTGTCATTCCAGTGCCGTAAGTGCACGGCGGCTCTGGTAATATGATGTCTTGTGAGTGCTTCAGGCAAACACGGAAAAAGATCTGGCAGTCGCTGGACCGTTTACACACACTTTTTGTGCTTGTAAAAGAGTGCACTTTCAACTCAAACACACCGGATGATTCCGCCTATGGAAATATAAAACAGGACTCCTATTAGCACGCGGTGAAAGCACTTGCCAAAGGAGCGGCTTACATTCAAATAAGTGGGAAATACTCACCAGACGCGCTGGTAACAAAATTAAAAAACACGTTAATAAAGCACGAGCCATTTTGGATCTTCTTGTCTGCTACTGAACGATAGCAGACTGAGAGAGTAGTCCGATATGAATGTTTGTGGTGGTATCCACGATTTAAGAAAAAACTAAAAAAGTAGTTAAAAATATCGGAATTCAAAGCAAAATGACTTAACTATTTAAACAAAATTTTAATGTTATCTATGTAGGAGCTTACAAAGCAAAGAGAAACAGATATCTAGCTCCAAGGGACTTTGGACCCGTCAGTTAGTTTCATGGAGTGTGGACTACTGCGTGTGTGCTTTTGAATATACAGCCAAGAGTAGGCGTGGCTTATGCGCAGCTCATAAATGTGCTTTGATGGATTTCGCCTATATGATCCCCTGAACATCATGACGCTTAAAGTTCATTTTATAGTCAAAGAGATATTAGAGTACAACATAAACTGCATTTGGAAACTTAACAAAAGTGGACTAATCTTGACAACAACCTGACAATAGTTAAATATTAACACTCTTATCATATTATATAACATTTACTAAGTGAATTCAAAAGCCAAATCACAATTTATCGGACATTGCTCCGCGTCGTGTTCCTGAACTTTATAGGAATCAATTCTGAACTTTTTTCTAAATATATCTGGGGCCTAATTAAACCTGTGCCTCTTGTCATATATTTGAGGATGTGCGTTTTTCTCCTTTTTATGTCAATTTGTAATGGTGGGGGGTTGCTCAGGGCATTTAAGATCGCAGATAATTGCTTTCTGGAGTAAGAGTGTGTGTAGGTGTAATAGGAGGGGGCTCTCGCTACAGCTGTATGATAATCCAACCTGCGCACTGTGTTTGCGCTTCGCTTTCTTCATATAGCATAGCCTGTAGTAGGCCTATATGTAGGCCACACACATCACCTTGTCACCAGGATACGAAAATATGCAGAATAGGATGTTTTCTTATTTACTGATTTGTTTATTATAATTAAAATAATCAATTTCTTGTATAACTTTAAGGTTTATTAAAATGCGCTGAATTAGAGCACGCAGCAGCAGGTGTTGAAGTATGCGAGCAGAAACTCAAAACTAAGAATTGCAGGTAGCCTTTTCCAATTGTGAGTTCATTTAAGAAAGACAGCTTCTGTCGCACTACCGGGCCATGTTAAGGGTAAACAGAGGAGACACGCGCGAACAATGCGCAGCAAACTGTTGCTCGTGCTTTAGTGAGTTTCTATTGTGATTCTAATGAGAGCAGCGCGTGCCTCCGCTGGCCCCATCTTTACCCCAGGCACGCTTTGCCCACTGGACGGCACCATATGATTAGGGGGGTTAAGAAGGGCTGCTATTGTTAATTTATTGTCGGACAATTATTAAGACAGTCTGGTTTCTTGGCTTCTGATGAACACAAGGATGAATAAACGAGAGTTATTATCTGTGTAAACAAGAAAACTGTCCCAGCAAATAAACAAATCATGGAGTTTGGTTGAATGACACACTTGCATACAGCGGTTATGTGGTTTAATGCAACAATATAATGGATAATATGTCATTTGTTAATATACCAACCTATTTGAGTTATATTTGTATATTTGAAGAGTTTATTTGCACAAAACAAAACAAAACAGATAACAACGTTTTTATTAATTTTCTAAAATTAACATGTTGTTTTAATGTGTTAAGGTTTTATTGTGTTTTATTGTTAGTTAGCTGTATTTTTAAATTATTATTATTTAATCAAAGCAACCCAACTGCAGATTGATTTATATTAATAGGAATGCAGGACAAAAACATGATTTTTGAACATTTTTAAAAATCTCTTCATTTTGTTTAAACTGTATTGATAACACAGGTGGAAGGGGAAAAAAGACTTTCCAGCAATAAATGTCAACTAAATAACATAAAATGTTACATAAACTCTAATATAGGCCTACAGAAAAAATAAAAATACAAATAAAATGTTAACAAGTGGATAATATTTAATATGCTCCTTTCTCCATTAATTATAAGACGATTTAAACTTTCTTACTAATAAAAAATAATTTTAGTATTTCGGATACGTATTTATTTGTTAAATGTAAAGAAGAATATAGGCTTAACATATTAAAATGTTACTTGTTAATGTTTATGTAACATTTTATGTAAACAATGTAAATGTTTGTTTATTGCTGGAAAGAGTATAATTGTGTTGAACTACAAGTCATCTACGGCCTAATCAAATATCATAGCATATATAAAACTACTACAATTTGATTCTTTTTTTGACCTGCCTGTCCCGTGAAGCGTGGCCTGGCCACGCTCGTATTGATGCGCGCTATATGGGGTACATGTTCAGCAAAATAGGTGTCGTGTGCTCATTATGTTCATTCGACAAAGAGAGAGTGATGAGGGGAAAGCGGGGAAAAGTCACAAAATCAATAGCCATCTGGCTCAATCGAAGACGCGCATGGTGCATCTCTGATGTTTCCTGATATAGGTAGAGCAAACTTACACGAACCCCCTTTCCCCCCAGGGACATTAATAAGTGTAATAAAGTCACCACGGTAATGGTTTCATCGCCTGGTTTTGCGGCTTACAAAATTAAGCACTAGATGTTTTGCTTTGTGTGCCAGTGCTAACACTTTCTCATCCACGTGTCTCACATCCAAACGGTGTAAGAGCCGTCGCTTTGGCTGGGATAAAGCGTGTCTGTGACTGGGTGCTAGTGAATTCTGGGGGGAGGAGGAGAATTGGCACATGGGGGTGAAATGACACATGGCGACAGTTATGGTGAGGTGTTAGCCAGTGGCAGAAGGCGCATCCATAAATGTGAATTGGTGCTCCTCTGCCAAGGTGTGAAGCGCGACACGCGGTGCTCGACGCAGACCGGTTCCCAGGATCCCTGCACGTGCGCGGGGCTCGAAGGCGTCACTTTATTCGCATGTCATTTGTTCACACCTTTGGGAAACAGTCTGGTGGGGTTAAACTGTGGCACTGACGAATTCATTTAACAGGTCAGCGAAAACTTTGTACATATGTGCTAAAGTTGAGAGCGTTTTTCCCCATCATAACTAGGAACCTAGATTTATTCGGGACAGGTCCGTTTAAAGTGCATGAACCGAAGGATTTTTATGATTTACAGTTCTATTAGCATTGGACTGCCTACAGTACGCAACACCGCAGACTAATATTACTGAATTAGGTACTCAGATTCGCGAACGAATAACTCTTATGAGCTGGTTCTTTTTAGTGAATCAAACACATACAGTGTGATCAGTATAGGCTACTATAGTGCGATAGTTCAACTCCCGAGCGAATGACTCTTAAGAGTCGGTTCTTTTAAATGAATCATAGACATATACAGCGTGGCTCCTGACTCTTACGAACCGGTTCTTTTTATTGAATCAAAAACACTTAAATCGGCCGGAATGGTTATTTACTAAAGGTATATCCTAATCTAAATGATGTATTTAAGGCTCGTCAGGCTTTGTTGTTGGTTGTTGATATGACAACGTTTAGTTAAAAATATTCATTGTAATTAGGCTATTTTATATAGATAGAATGTTAAATATGGAATGTTTTCTCAGTGGTTAGGAACAATTGTTGGACTCGTATCCCTAAGCAAAACATAGTGTGGTTTTGCAAAGGCCAGACAGAGGTAACAGTGAGGCCAAAATGGCACGTGTCTTCTGTCAAACGCAAAGGTGTGACATTGACAAAAGTTGAACACCTCGCATTCTGAGTCTCTCAATTGCCTCAAATCGTGTGTTCTGAAGCGTGCTGCTGCATCGGCTCGGTCAGAGGTTATCCGCATTATGTTGATATGGGTGTTATTTGAAGTGCACAAAGATCGAGTTAGAGGGTTGAAGTTAATGAAATAGATAAATGGATTTAGTACTGGATTCTAATTCACTCGAGACAAACGGAGGAACACAAACAGTCTAAATAGATTTGAACGTTTTAGTTAATAGTTGATATTGGTAGAGTATGCAGTGATTTCAGATTTATAGCCGCCCATCTAATATTTTTTGGAACAAATGACACACTATAAATATCATGAGTTAAATTCAACCATTTAATCATTTTAATTCTGGTTATATTATTAAAGAAATGTGAAATATTTTAGCTAAAGCCAGAACTGAATGACATTTTTATATCAAAACCCTTTCCACAGAACATTAAAGAAAAATGGCAGAAAATTACAATATTCGTCTCATTTCAACATTGTTTACCGAAATAAGTGCTGCATCCACTCCATAAAATCACTAACATTAAATCATTCACATTAATTTCTCTATAATTATTATATTTCTATTTAAAAAACTGGGCCGAAAGTGCACACTGGTAACAAAACAAAACAAAAAGATATTAATGATTAATAGTTAAAACTAAAAATGCATTATATTAAAAAATAAATCAAGTTAACACAGTTCTGAGAATTGCAAAATATCAACTCAGAATTCTAAATAAAAGTCTGAATTGTGAAATATAAACAGCTGCAAGAATTGCAAGATGTAAACACAGAATTGTTTAGTTTCACTCATAATAATAATTTTATTCCTCAGAATTGTGAAACAGGCTTCCTTAACAGTGTTGCACTTAATCTACAGTTTCTTCTCAAAAAACACCTTATATAACTATCTGTCATATAACAAATTATGATTATTAATAAACTACGGTACAAGTTCATAATTTAAAGCATCATAGTTCAAGCTGATTTGCTCTGGATGAGACCTTTAAACAGAAAAAAAAATCCATAACAAAACATTGCACACACATTATGTTATGGTCTGTTTATTGGAGATATTCTGGGTGTTTCACAACAAAAGCAATACAAAGAACATTCCACAAGTACATCCTCAGACATGATGGGCCATTTCTGTCATGAGAAATAGCACCAGATTGAGCTCTTTATTTGAGAGGTTCTCCTCAACACACTGCAACAGTATCACCATGACAGCACAAACACAAATCCAAGGTTTCGAATCATGTGCTGAGCAGACATTTTCAAAAAGTCTAATATCAGGCTATTGCCTACAGCATCAGTTATGGGTTTGAAATAGAATCTACTTGATGGAAACAGCATCAGTTTTTCAGTTCACATGGAAGTTCTTTGCTCTTGCAGAGATAAGGGAGACAAGAAGTGGATAGAAACTAGTCCAACCACTCTGAAACAATTTCTATTCAGTGAGATCATACATTAGGGCACCATATCTGTGCGTCTGCTGTCCAGGAAGTGCTATTTTCCACAGGAATGGAACGTCTTTTGGAAGGTAGCATCTCTTCAGATGTTTTTTCCACACATGCCCTTCTGCTCCCGTTCTTCCCTCCCTCCCATACACTGTCCACCTGTTTGACTATGACCCTCATCTCAATGGCTGGTCACAGTCCAGGTGGGACCGTATCAGGTGGGTGTGAGCAGGACGAGTCCTCACTGCTGCTTCCGGGACCAGAAACGACCTGCGATGGTACCTAAAGAAAATCCCTGTTTCTTCTGTTGCGCAAGCTCCGAAAGTCTCTGTTCTTCTTCCTGTATGTGCGAAATATTTATGTTGTATTATTAAATACCACTAAATATGGCATCTGACAGGCAAAAAGAGATGTGATGAGTACCTCTGCAAGCTGCGCTTGTCTTCTTTTGAAGGCTTCAATGGGGTCTTCCTCATGGGCATAGTTCTCTAGTACTGAACGTACATCCTCCACTCCGCTGATGGCTATAGCTATAGAGATCAAATTATTTGTACAAATGAACAATAATCCAACAACTCCAATTTGCCCAGAACTCTTCTCTCCCACATGCATACTCACTTTTAAGGAAAGCAGCCAAGTCATAGAGCGCGCGATCCTCGGAGTTGCCATCCCACTTGCGCAGCGCCAGGCCATTGAAAGGCTGTAGACCGAATGCCTCTCGCTTACAGTCCACCACAATGACTTTAGAGGAGTCTCTGTTCAAACAAGACACGTCCTGCAGGACAAACAATTAGTGTCATTAGTGAATAACATTTAAGCATATGCACCATAATTTACCAACAGGTTATTTTGGTTATATAAAAAAAAAAAGGATAGAAAAAAAGTTTAAAAGATGTTTAAGATGTAAAAACAAACCTAGATTTAAACCTTTAAACCTCAAGCAAAAATAAATAAATATTGCAATAAAAGAGCAAATTCAGAACAATTCCCTTGTTATACTTAACGATTTAATGATTTTATATTAGTATAATTAAATACAATTATACACTTGATTTTTTAATGTATAAATATCTAAATTAAATATATAATTGATTAATATCTGAATAGATGTTGCTATTGTTTTGTTATAATTTACGCCATGTCACACCTAGCTTTTCCTCATGCGATAACAAAATAATGTACAAAAACCAAAGAAAAAGGTACATACTTAAACATATATAAATAACAAATGAAACATCCTAATTTTTATTACAGTTTCTTTGATAATCTCTAGTCCTCACTAAAATCTTTTCTTCCCTCAAAAATTACCTAAAGAATGTAGAGTTAAAACCATCACAGTTCATCAAAACATGCTATAAATAATTGCACTTAGAATATTGCTTATTTCTGTTGCCTACAATTTTAACGATTTAATATATATATATATGATACTATATATTATAAAATAAAATTAAAAATAGAAATAGAAAAAAATATTTAAAAATAAATTAATGGGCTGTTCACCCAATGATAACCTGTAGTATTACTCATCTATCCTCGCACACTCTACCATATATCCAAACCCGTAAGCCCTCTCTTCATCTTCAGAACACAAATTAATATATGTTTGCGAAATCTGAGAGCTCTCTGACCCTCCACAGACAGCAACACAATGTAATTAACCAACGATTAATGTCGTCTGTTTACGTTCAGAGAATTCTCTCCAATGCGCTAGGGAGACGCTAAGGAGATGAATTTTAACTAAAGTCGTTATTTGTCTGTTTTCTTTGCGTACAAATAAGTCTTTCTCGTAGCTTGTTCGTAAATTGCGGTTGACCAAGAACCTGATGTCACATGGATACTTTTATCACATATCCTTTCTACCTTTCTGAGCCTTGATCGTGTAAGGATCTCTGCTGTCTATGGGAGGGTCTGAGAGCTCTCAGAATTAATAAAAAATATCTTAATTTGTGTTCAGAAGATGACGAGGTCTTACGGGTTTGGAACGACTTGAGGGTGAGTAATTATGACAGAATTTTCATTTTTGGGTGAACTAACCCTTTAAGACTATAAAGAAATACATCTGTAAGGAAATGAACTTAAGAATATAATCGAAATAGTTAAGTTATAACAAATTAAATTATTTACTAATTGCATTCTAATAATCTATAATATACTTTCTTTTTCATTTACATTTATACTTTACATTTTAGACTTATGTATCTGTATAGATATTTAACAGTGCAGCTTTTTTTTTTTTTTTTTAATGAGCAACAAAAAGCAAGGTGATAAAGCCACACATAGTGTGGTACAGTGATTTTACTATGGTTAAATTCCCAAAACACCCCTTACCTGTGGTAAAATCATTGTAACGCTCTGCCTCTTGTAGACTATTGCTTCAAGAGCCCTGCCATCTAGTAAACTAGCTGCAGTCTACTTATCCCAGCTATACATACAAATTGAGGTTAAATGTGACCTTTCTCACCCCTGAACGTTTGTGTGACACTGATGCGAATCATATTTACACCAATGCATTTGTGGAGGGGTGCAAAGACTTAACACCAGCCCATTGGCCCTGGTGCTCACCCGCTCGCTCACACACAAACACACACTCTCTCCGGGCCAGCTGTCTCAGTGGTGGTCCTACAGAGCAGATGGACAGGGACGCTACACTCTCTCTATCACTGAGGTCATCAGCATCCCCCCTGAGGGACTGAAAAAAAGTTGCGTGTGCAAGAGAGATGGAGGGGCCCTCGAAAGGTAAGCCCTCTTGACGGCGGCACACTCCGTAGCATTTACAATAAATTACCCGCATCTGCCTCCCAATGAGGGACGCCCTGAACCCCACCGGGAGCGAGAGTGTGTGTTTCACTGTATTTGTTATTGAGTGTATAAGCGTGCATGTATAAATAATGAGATTTTTATGGATTATAGCTACATCTAAATCGCATTCAAAATGTGAAATCTAAAGGTAATTAGTACGTTTATGTAGCTAGTGTGTATGAGTGTGACCAGAGCCGTGTAACGCAGCTGGGCGTAAGAGTGTCATGTTGCAGAGTCTCTCCAATTCCCCAGGTAAAACATTGAAGCACGAGACGGAGGAAGCGTGCCGCTAACTATACGCACGTGCCACGCTACGCACCTGCCAATCAAAGTCCGTCCCGCCCCCTTTCTCTGTTGGGGTGGGGAGCAGCAGCATCTACTGGTGTCATATCTGTACCAAACGGTTCACAGAAAGGCTATCTTGGGAAACTAAGCACACAACAAAGTGCAGATGTACGTGCAATGTAAGAATAAGAGGTTTATTCATCATACAGTGTAGACAGCTTCACTGATTATAATGGGAGTGTTTTTTAAAGTGCATATACTCGTGCTAGAAAGTCAACGTTCTTTGGTAATGTAAATGTTCTTTGCTCGTTTTCTGTAGCTGCTTTTTGAATAACGGGGGAAATGTAAGCCTTCATCTGATTACCCGAAATATTAAGAAAAACATTTTATAGGGCCCTTTATAGTTGTTTAAAAAAAAAAAAAAAGACCCTATACCCTATCAAAAAAAAGAAAAAAGAATTGGTTTTTAAAAAAAACAGGCCTGTGGCTCTTAATTTCTTTTTAATAATTCGCCATTTGTAAACTGATGTTTACAGTTTATTTTTTAGAAATATCAATAGCATTTGTATTAAAACTATATTCACTTAATGTAATAAAAAAATTGAGAATCAAATCAAGAATCGAATCAAATCGAGAGCTTGCGAATCGGGACCCAGCCCTAAGTAATACATTATAATACTGTGTAAATGTACTTAACTTGTTTTAGGCTATTAGCAAACATGTTCTGCAAGCTTAAATGCAATATCTTAAAGGGGTCCTATTATGCTTTTTCACTTTTGTAATTTTAGTCAGTGTGTTGTGTGTATGTTTGGGCATAAAAAAGATCTAGTAAGTTACAAATCTCAAAGTCCACTCCGAAGGGAGATATTTAGTTTTTTTTTTTTTATAAATTTTCAAGAACTACAGCAAACAGTGTTTGGTTTCCGGGCTTTGTGATATCACAAAGCGGCTCATTAGAATATCATTAAAATAATTCCCGTCTATGGAAATTTGAATGGTTGGGGGGTGGGGAGGGGCGAGGTCATGGTTAGAACGCTTGGTTGAGTGAGCGCATGAGACGAGACGACGACGAAGAAGAAGAGCTGTTGCCACAGAGTTAGTGCAACAGAGAAAACCACGAGAGAGCAGCTGTGCCTGTAGCCCCTCAAATTTTTGGCTTGTCTAGAAACACAGCGGTTCTCAATTCCAGTCCTCGCGTACCCCCTCTCTGCACATTTTGTGTGTTTCTCTTATTGCTTCATTCGTTTGTTATATTTGACTGTAAGTGCTCTGCGAAGTGGACATTACCGGATATTCCTCCATGATTCCAGTTGGAAGGGAGCGTATATGTTCCATACAAAGGGCATTTAAATGTGCAAGACGTGAATTTAAATAGTATTTATTTACAGAGGTATATTATGTCCCACTTCACGCTTCTCCAGTAAGTTTCGTTTGTGTGTGAAGACAAATCTGTAAATGAATATTCCGAAGTGAAGTAAACTTCAACGGATTTCCCCTGCTCAGTGAATAGGGAGTAAGGAGCACTTTATAGCAATCAGAACACAGTTTCATGGGCACGGAGCTCACTCTATCTAACGAGATGATGATGAATCAGGTGTGTTAACAAAGAGAGACGTGCAAAACATGCAGAGTGGGGGTACGTGAGGACTGGGATTGAGAACCGCTGTTTTAGAACAATTCTTACAAGTACAACACTACGTAGCTGGGCGCCGCGGACAGACGACAAACGGCGCCGCCGGTTTGCCTACACTCATAGAAAATAATGTATTAGAATTTTAAAGACGTGGCGCGACGCGACGCTGCGCTTCTCGTCCGTTGTGCGACCGCCTGAAACGCTGTTTTTTTTAACTTCCGAAAGCGGATGATGTCAGGAAACAGTGGTTGCAATTTACTTTTTAACTCTGTTCCTGAGCGTTATAACCCCAATTTGCTATTGTGTGCGGCGCATTTTACTGAGGACAGCTTCCACATCACGAGTGAGTAGTGCCGGATTTGCCAAAAAGCTTTTGTTGAAAGATGGAGCAAGGGGCAGGGCAGTGCTGAAACACTGTCTAAGCTGTTCGCCTATCACAACGCATTGGGACAGCTAACCAGTCACAACACATTTTGTTTTTCGGTAGGTGGACCTTCATCAAAGCCGGAACTATCGAGCCGTTTGTGCCAGGATGTGGAGAAATGTATTTTAATAATGTAATTATGTGCAACATAATTTGTTTTTTGAATCGCCAAGCATGAAGCAGTTCTAGTACAAACCCCAAACAAATCCAACTTTGTAAAAGTAGCATATAGACCCCCTTTAAGTAACAGTATTTTAACACTTTAATTAAAGAAATGGAGATTGCTGGGGGGTGGATATGCTTGTCAAAGTTTTAACAGGAGCAAACATTCAGGGTATGTGAATGATAATGAGTTTTTCTTTTGTTTTGAAAGTGCCCCTTTATGCTCACCAAGGCTTCATTTCTTTGATCAAAGGACCTTTCAGTAAAAACCGTAGTATTTGTATAATATTAATTCAAGTAAAACACCCGGTTTTACTATTTGAATATGTGTTTAAATGTAATTTATTCTTTCTTCTGATTGCAAAGGCTGAATTTTCCCACATCATTACTTATAAACAAAAACGTCTTCAGACTCTTCCATTACAGATTTGCGCAAAATTTTGGCGATATTTTCTGAATGTCGATAAAAATGTATTGCGAAACGACGGCGTTTCCATTAACCAATGTTAAGCGACTAAAACGTACAATTTTGCCTCTCGCGATAAGTCATGGCAAAAAAAAAATAGATGTTTGTTCTGGGATATTTAATGGAGTTTTGGGCTATATTTTATTTAAATTCAAAGGAGGCTGATGCGTGTATCTTTACAGAAGCATCAACGAGGCGGTTTCAGAAACATGCGTGCGCTGACTGGAAATAAAACCATAACTGTATAAAACATAACAAAAGCTTGAGTTGGGCCGTAATCAGCTTCATTGCCTTATGTCAGAGCCACACTCCCCGCTACGACGGTGTGCAATGTAAATTGTCTAAAGCTTAATGGTAGGGAAACACTGCCGGGCTTGAACTAACTTGGTTGGCGCAGCTCACCTACTCGTATCGTTTGTTTCTTGGAGTTTATATTACATTGAAGAATGATCATATGACTTTCCATGTGACCTGTAAATGCGAAAAAGGCCGTTTCCATTGCAGTTTTGCGAATTATTCCTTTTTTTTCTATTTTTCGCATTGCCGGAAAAACCACCTCATGCGAGCGTAAAAACTTTTTTTTGCGATATACAGGAGATTTTTGAGAAATTGACGCGTTTCTATTAGGCGTATTTTCAATTTGCAATTTCAATTTGCGCAATTTGAAGGGTAATGGAAACGCGCCTAGTGATGCGGAAAGTTCAAAAGAGCAGCATTTAAAATAGAAATCTTTTGTAACATTATAAATGTCTTTACTGTCACTTTTGATCAATTTGATGCATCCTTGCTGAATAAAAGTATTAATTTCTCTAAAACAAAAAACTAACTCCAAACATCGAATGGTAGTGTATAATAGACCCTAAAATACAATCCACGCCAAAATGACAACCTTAAACATGAAACTGTAAAAACTCAACACATGATTATAAGGATGCTAACGTTCAGTTAACTTACACAAACTGATTTAATTTGTAAACTGTACACTGCAATTGTAAAAACTAAAATTGATCTTCACTGTACGTAAACTTCCATGTGCACCATTCATAAGCCTAATGAGGAGAAAGATTAGGTAACGACGGACGGCCTAACAAAGAATAAAGGAGGGGGCAAAAGGTTAATGAGCCCTGAGAAGAGAGACGGGAGGAGGAGAGAAGGAGGGGAAGAAACTGCTATTGTCTTGGGCTGTTGAGAAAATAAAAAATAAAAAGCACATAGCAGTGGGGAAATCAATGCGCGAACAGAAGGACGGCATGCAGAAGAGAGACAGGGGGCATCGCGCCATAATGTTGCCCGGGTCACTCAGGAGAGGGGGCCCACGGGGCGGGGATCTTGAGCAATAAGATCAGACCGTACTGTATTACATACACATGGAGGAGCTTTACTCAAAGCCATTTGTAAGAAATTAGGAAGTTAGCAAATACACGTCTGTGAATAAGGATTGCAGCATTTTGAAACTTCACAGTTCTATGAATTGGGTTTCCCCAGAACATGTGCACTTTTGTAAAACCAAACTATCAACATCTGTACAAAAATACATTACAATTTATGGCCAAATGAGCAGCAATTATCTGAGGGCAGTGAAATATTTCAGTGTTTCGAGACATATGGATTATCTCAAATACTGTGACTCAAAAGACCCACGGCCATGTAGGGGTGAAATACCAGACAGCTGAATTTTTTTTACGGTAAGTGGCGGACACTGTTTACAGGAACAGAGAAGTGTCCTAAACACTGAGAGTGAATTCCAACAAAACATGATATCGAGAAACAGATGTATAGACAAGCAGATTGTGCAGTTTACCTTAACATGGTGGCCCTCCATGTAGTGTGTGGCATCTCTGAAGAGCCGGTACATCACAAATCCTTGAGGGTCTATACTGTCAATCAAGGGGTACGCCGTCTGTTCACACACAAACATACGATATTGTGTGTTCAGGAATCGTTTTTATGCACATTATGAAATGTATTACAATGAGAGATGTAGTTCATCCAAAAATGAAAATTTGCTGAACATCTAGTCACCCTTAGGCCATCCATTCTGTAGACGAGTTTGTTTCTCCATTGGAACAGATTTGAAGAAATCACAGTACATCTTTCTCATGCATGGAATCCTACTGCAATTGAATGGGTGCCGTCAGAATGAGAGTCCAAACACAGCTGATAAAAACATCACAATAATCCACAAGTAATCAACACCATTCCAGTCCATCAATGAATGTCTTCTGAAGTGAAAAGATGTGTGTTTTTAAGAAACAAATCCATCATTAATTCATTTTAACGTTAAACCATCACTTCTGGCCAAAATACGGGGCCATAATCCATAATACCAGGTTGAAAAGTCCCACGTTGTTCCCCGTCACAAACAACACTGCATATACACACACAATAAATATAATAAGTATAAGTAGGGGGGATCTATTTTGGTGGAACGGGGGGGTGTGGGGGGTTCCCACTTGTAAACAGTGTTTGATCTGTGCATATGTCTTTCCTGATTCAGACAAGACAACTTTTTCACTGATGAAAGCATTATTACGGATAAAGGACTATTTCAGGAATGGTTTGAAGTTAACGATGGATTTGTTTCTTACAAACAATTTTTCCACTTCACAAGATGCTGATTGAAGAACTGGAGTGGTGTGGATTATTGTGAAGTTTTTATCAGTTGTTTGGACTCTCATTCTGACGGCACCCATTCACTGCAGAGTATCCATTAGTGAGCAAGTGATGTAAAACATAATGCAGTGGAATCATGATATCTAATATCACTTCTTATATCATATTGAGCCATCAAATACTGTCAAAAGCCTACTTTAAAAATGCTAGTTGCTCTAAAATTTGTGAAGCAGCCCATCAAGACAGTAGATGGGCCATTTTTCCATTGCTGAAAAGCTAAATTGACATTTGCATGCATTAGAATAAAACAAAACAACAGCAGCAGCAAATGGCTCTTCAATCAAAACAAGGCTCATTTGCATGACTTTACAAGTGTGCCACACCAACCAAACAACAACAGACACACACAAACACTAGCAGACTAAAGCTGAGCACAAATGTCTCAATGATGGCATCAATTGGGAAACATTATATTTGAGCACAAACTGTGTGTTTGTAGAATCAACAGACAAGTAGGTGTGCCACTGTACCCAAAATAGCATCTATTGTAAGTGGGCTCAATGTTCAAGCAGGGTTCAAGAAACTTTTCCTTTTAACTGCAATTGAAACGGTGTATGCAAAAACAAATAACAAGCATTTCACACTTGCATTATTTTGGTAAATAGGCAGTCCTCACCACCACTGAGACTCACCATGCCCGTCTCTGATGTGAAGATGACTATCTCATAAAGTGGGGCCAGTTGCTGGAAGAGGTAGTCTATGCCAGGCCTCTTCTTAAAACGCCAACCTGTGGCCAACTAAAGGGGAAGAGGAGATCCAGAAAACATTAAAACACCATTTAAAAAAAAAGTTTACATGTTTATATAGTGTTTAGAATAAATGTTATATAGCAGAATAATTTTCATTAACATAATTTTAATAGTTAAGAATTTGTTTTTATTAATTGCGCATGCTTATTCCCCTTTAACATAATTACATTTTAATTATCTTTTTTATTTACTTTTTAGTTTTTAACTGGTTCATTTGCATTTCAAATTTACATTAGTTTGGGGTTTGTAAAGTTTTTTGAAAGAAACTAATACGTACTTTTTAATTCAGCAAGATATCAAAAGTGACAGAGAAGACATTTACAATTTCTATTTTCCATAATTCTGTTCTTTAGAACGTTCTAATCATTATCAATCTCTAAAACGTATGTTTTTACAAAAATATAAAACAGCACACCATCAGTTTTCACATTGATAATATTAAAAAAATAAATAATTCAATTCGCCCTGCGCTCAAATCACATATTAGAAGTGATTTCTGAAGGATCATGCGACACTGAAGACAGGAGTAATGGCTGCTGAATATTCAGCATTGCATCAGAGGAATGAATTACATTTTAAAATATAAGCAAATAAATTTTTTTAAATTGTAATAATATTTCAAAATGTTTTATCCGGTATTTTTCACTGAATAAATGCAGCCTTGGCGAACAGAAGAGACATATTTGAAAAAAAAGAAGAAAAAAAAAACCTTTCTGACCCTAAACATTTGAACGGTAATGTATATTTTCTTTCAAAATAAAGTGTATTTATTTTAATGCATTCAGTTGTTGTAAAAATAAGAAAAAAATAAAACGGAAATAATATGTAACAGATTTGTGCTATTAACAGTGTTTTGCTCATAGGTGCTGTTTCAGATTTCCTGAGCATTGTTATTTAATCTCAAACATCTTTAGACGTCCCATCTGGAATACATTTTTAAACAAACATGCTGTTAAACAGCCTTTCTCAGTCATTTACTGGAAAACAAGAGCGTGACTATTGCGATCATCGGTCTTTAAAATAAAAGCATAGCAAAGAAGCATTTTTCACGTCAATTCACTGTTAAATGTCTTTAGTCAAGTAAGTTGTATTTTAGCATCAAACTCTTCTGTACTGTGAGCTACAACCCTACTTTTGTATCGTTTAGAGTAACAGATACTTCAATTGCGCTTTTATGTGGCACTAAACACCTATACCTCAGTATACATGTCACTGTCAGACAAAACCAAAAAGTACGAGTACAGTCACAGACAAAGCTTCACTTGAGGTTCAACACAAATCACTGTGCCATGCACCACGGTAACAGTCTGCTGAGGGGTGTCAGGTTACAGGTCGGCTATGCTCCACCTGTCACCTGTGCGTGGCCCTTCCCTCACAGCTGGCCAGGTAGAGGGAACAGAGGGGAGGAGGGCGTAGGTAAAGGAGGCGACAGGTGGTTGGCCCAAAACAGCGTTTGATTAACAGAAATTGATAAGGATAGTGATAAACTGACTAAGGGTTGTTTAATAGTAAATCAAACCGATCAAATTGAGACATGTAGTCTGGATCTGAGTGCACAAAAATACACATTATACAGCACTGCACATAAAGAGTGTATGTACAGAATACACGAGAGCTGGCGCAGCTGTGTTTAGTTTGGAACAGGACAGGACCTGCAATTAGGAGCCAAACGCCCACAAAAAGTTTACTAGGGGTTCAATCTAACCAATCTAGATTTAAGAATCATTTCATGATAGCTCTATAAATATAGATCTGAGAATGTGAAGTCTATGTCTCGCAGCTCAAGGTGGCTCATTGGGACGGGGAGTTGACACGGTCTATGGTGTGAAATGCTGAACTCCATCTAAAACTTTATTAAGCATTTTATAATTATTGTACATGCAGTGTGGAACACTGTTCCAACTATTTGAGATACAAATTGAATTGACAAAAAGAGTCACATTGGGAGTTGGAAAAATGACTAGAAATAAAGACTGGAAACTGGCTTTCAGAATTTTTTTCCCTCATATTAATTGTACATTTAAAAATGTATTTCTCACAATGAAAGCCTATTAAAATTGAATTAAAGGCAAAATGAGTTAAAAAATTAACAGAAATATCCAATTACACTACCATTTAACAGTACGATTTTTGAAAGAACGGTCTTATGTTCACCAAGGCTGCATGTATTTGATTAAAAACACAAAAAACAGCAGTAATATTGTGAAACATTATTATAACTTAACTGTTTTCTGTTTTAATGTTAAACATGAATGGTAAATGGTGGTAAAGCTGAATTTTGTGTCAGATCCTTCAGAAATCATTCTAATATGGTGATTTGGTATGCAAAACACATTTCTGATTATTGATGTTGAAAGCAGTTGCGTTGCCTAATATTTTTTAGGAAACAGTGATGCATTTCTTTCCAGGATTCTTTGATGAATAGAAAGTTCAAAAGAACAACATTTGCCTTTAACAGAAATCTTCTGTAATACTAATGTATTATGTTTTTATATACATTTTATAAAAATGTTGTATCTGAATAATATATATATTAAGGATGCACTGAATGTTCGGCAACCAAAATTATTCGTCCGAAAATAGAAAAAAAAGCTCTTTCGATGTTTCGGTGTGTGAATACGTGAAAAGACCAAATAAACTGTACCGAACAATGACATGACATGATCAAATAGATGCGTGTGCCAATGCAGCAAACATGTCAGCAGTGTGAACATTTTAAAACTGTCAGAGAAAAAAAAGATGCAAACATCAACAGCACCGACGGCGCGAGACGTTTAGGACTGCATCGCCAGTCTTCAATGAGATAATGAGGGGTATTTGTTGCTGGTTTACTGTATGATGATAGAAATCACGAAATGGCATTAACAATTAGTAAATAAACTGCAGAATATGTTTTCTAATACACGCGCGCATTGCTTGTTTTCAAACAGCGCTGCATGTTCTGCTTGTTAGCCAGGGTTCAAAGTCCAAAGCGCAAGGACAATCTGTGCTGAAACTCGTCAGTTGCTCAGTAATATTTATGATATTTTTACAAGGCATGTGACAATGTGATAACGTGCGACAAACATCTTCCCAAATTCCAAATGAGAATCATTATAAATCTGCTGTTGTCAACAAAACGAAGCACTGAGAACTTCCTGCGGGTTTCCGCCAAAATAAAAGCTGAGAAGCAAGAACTCCATCAACATTTATAAATGTTAGTGTTGTAATTTTACTGTTGGTCTGTAAAAAAGAAAAAGAAAAAATTAAGACAATAATAAGGATAATAATAATTACAACAGCCAGTGTTTCCCCTGCCATTATTTTATACGGGACCCACCCCCTTGAAGGTCAAGTTAATTTTATTTAATTATATTTTCTCTATAGCGCCAGATCACAACAGAAGTCATTAAAGTTACCTTTCTTATAGAACATATCTATACCTTGCTCTTTCATTAAGCAAACTAAATAGCCTTATGTTATGTATCTTATTTACAGGACGGCATGTCATTTCAGATTCTACGTTATGGTCGCGCTCTCTGTATAACGCACAGCGGAGTTCCGCCCCGATGCGCGCACACACACACACACACACACAACAAACATACACACACGAAGTGGAGCCGCCACTCCCACTAGTATTTGTAAATATAAAGCCGCAAAACGATTCATCTTTAAATATGAATTCTGCGTGTCTCTATGATAATGAATGGCGCAGACGCACGGTTTTGTTGTGTAGGTGCTCGGTGCCGCTTCCCGTGAATTAACCTCTGCTCTCCTTAATGAGGACATAAATACATGAACCAATCTCCAGAAACTTGCTCTGCGAGTCACGTCAATCAGCATTTGATCGTTTCCGCTGAGTAAACTACCTCACATCATATTACACAGAATGTAATGGTATTTTCACGGCAACCCGTCCAAATAAAGTTCGTTTAAACTGAGGGCAGGCTGCTACGAGGCTACTACTAAAATTATTAACCTTAATTTTTAGGGATAAGCATCAATCTTTCTTTCATGTTTTTAATTGTACTATTAACTTACCTTTATTTTCCGAAAAAATTTATTTTGTTTAATTTTCATTACTTAAACAGAGATTAATGATGTTTTATGCCTTAAAACAAAAACATGTAAATACACAACACAGATTCTGAGCAAAAACTCATACGCTATTGTAGAATAAATGAACTTGTTTATGCTTTCAAATGTTAAAACAGAATTTGGTTACAATAAAACGTAAGGTTGGACAAATAAAACATTTCAAAGGGCCCTAAACATGTAATTTTTGTTAAACTTTTAATAAAATGATGTTAACTTGTATAAGTTTTATGATTTCAATTAATTACATCTTTTTGATTAATACAATTTATTTAACCATTAGAAGAGGAGTCCCCCCCCCCCCCCCAGCCCCCCCAAAGCCTAACCTAGGAAACACTGCAACAGCTAGAGTAATAATTTATTGTAACATTTCACACATAGTGTTTCAAATCTTAATAGATTTGTATCTTGGGTATGTTTAAAAAAAAATAATTATCTTCTGCTCAGCAAGGCTGCTTTTATTTTGTATAGTAAAAAATACATGCCTGATTCAAGGAGGGGGTCTCAAAAATGGCCAAAAAATATATTATTTTACTACCTTATTAATTTTAAGTTAAATTGTGCTTTGTTGGTATAATGTCTGCTAGAATGGTAAAAAATGTTCAGTGTTAAGTAAATATTTTTAAATGGTTGTTTTGTAATTGATTTTTTCATTGAAAAGCAAGACAAAACAGTAAAAGCACATTTTGGCTATTTAATTTATGCAGTGGTGAAAAAAATGGCAAAATACATGGGGAAAAAAACTAGAAAAACCGTGTTCGGTATTCGGCCCAATGTTTCATTTTGTTCGGCTTTGGCCAAGAATTTTCATTTCAGTGCATCCCTATTTATGTATGTGGTGTATTTATCATCTACCTATATTTATATCTATATCTCGATATATATATATATATAATATATCTATATATATATACACTGTATACACACACAACCCACCCATTTTTCGAAACTTTAAACAGTAGTGTGCATTGGTCTTTCCTCATTCCTTAAATGCAGGTTCTCTCATGGTTATTTTAATTGAGCTGACACCTACCGACCACTCAGGATGGAGGAGGACGTCGGTGAGCTCCAGCACTAGAGTGTATGGAGGCTGATAGTAGGGTTCTCGCAGAGGGTCTGGAAGAAGCTTTGGGCTTGTGGGCTCGATGATCATCTACAGAGAAGCAGAAGGAAAACATTTTAAATCTCAGATTCTTTCCTATGCAGAGATAGATGGGAATATTTTCAGTATCCTCTAACCTGTCTGTAATCTTTGAAATATTTAAAGGTTCTTCTGAGCTGCTGGATGACAGGAACATCTAGAGGACAGAGAAATCATAGACTGGTAAAGTCAGATGAATAAAATATTATTCATGTTTATTTTAGCTCCTCATTTTAGCTCCATATTTTAGTCAACTTACTAGGGCTGGGTAAAAAAAAAATATTGATTTCTCGATTTTAATCTATTCTCATTTTCACGAAGTGATATCGATTCTTAAATTCGAAAAATTGTTAGTCTAGCCTGCTTCCAGTTAATGAACAAAAAATTGTAGCACACTTCCCATCCAAATAAATCGCAATAAGCATTGTGCCTTGTTATTTTTGATGTAACAAAAGTGGCAGCGCGACACGCACGTGAACGGATCTTGCCCTCTGCTTTAACCAGTTACAGCAGGAAATAACATGAATGAACGTTCAAACGTATGTTAAAAGAAAGAGTACAACTTACCAAAATCCGTATCCTATCTCATGTAATCACTTGATAAGTGTTTCGACGACGGAAAGATGTCAATATAACAGTTTGTAAACAATGTCACGTAACGTCACATTAAAATTATTTGGTGACCATAACCCATTTGGTCGCTATAAAATTAACCCTAGATAGAGCCTTTTTTGCTAAATATATGCACTATATAACAAATCATTATATTTTTTGTACTGATCTTCAGTGTCTAATTTAATAAATCCGTCAAGTTATGACAGCTACCACTTAAATGTTTATATTGCAAAAAAATTAATTGGCAGAGAAATATAATGAAGTAATTGTAACTTTATTATTATAAAAAACTTAATTGAGCCTAATGCAACCTTTGTATACAAATCAGTTAATTTGCATGCATATTTTACAGAAATAGTTGCAAGACTTCTTAGAGGTAATTTTGTTATGTACTGTTCCTGATATATATATCCAAAATAATCGATATTGAATTGAATCACAAGTTTGTGAATGAGAATCGAATCGAATCGTGAAATTTGTGTCAAAACCCAGCCCTACAACTTACTGTATAAAATGCAAAAATGTTAAGTCGTTTTAAACCATTTATAGCTTACTGACATTACATCCCCACATCCAACAATAATAGCTACTTCAAGACAATTTACAACATCTTCACATCTTTCAAACTAAAGTTATTAGCCCCATTTCATGGCCTCAGCTCCCTCCAGTTGCCACATGCCATATGCCACCTCAAGCGGCAGAGAAGACAGATAAAGTGGCGGCACACAGGTTCCACTCAGCTCGCTGTACGTCTGTTAAGGCAGCCAGCCCGCCAAGGGGCCCCGTCAACAACATCAGAGCACGAGGAAGGAGGCTGATTGGGAGACATTGGGGGAGGGATGACAAACTGCTTAAACACCCTCTCCTCTGGCCACTCAAGCCCTTTCCCTCCTTTTCTCCCGTTTGATTAGTTCGGAGGGGGAGTGTTTGCGCTCTGTGAGGGAGCATGTGCCTGTTGGCAGCCTCCAATGGAATAAGCTTTCCCTTGAGACTAATGAGTGAGACGAGATGGACATCTTGTCATCATACTCATGTTGAAGGGAGACAGTGGTGGTGTGTAGGTGCCATATATATGGCATTAGCAACACAGATTTGTTTCTATAAAGTAATGGATTTATGAAGCAAACCTGAAGCGGTGTTAGACAAAAACACCTGTTGAACAACAAATAGTCCTCCAAAAATTATCACTTCCTCATCCACATATTGTTCTAAAGACACTCTTGCTTTGAGGAACCCAAAAGAAAAATATTAAAGAACTAAAATCACCATAATAGTGGTCCATGCATGATATTTAAAGTCTTCTAAAGCCATATGATGGCTGTGTTTAATAATTATTTAATTATGCAACTCTCAAATCAAATATGATACCTGAGATGTATGAATCACTGTATTGTGAATGATGACTTAAATGTATATGTAGCAATTTGGAGGCTTTAAGAGAATTTAGAGAAGTTTATGGTGTTTTTGTGACATTTTGGCACATTGGACACCAAGTAATACCAAAATTGGGAACTGCAAAATCTATTTTTGTGTTCCATGGGAAAAAATAACATCACATATTTTTGGAGCAAAATTTGGGGTTGGTAAGATTTTTTAACTGGTTTCTTATGGTCAACAGGCTGCATTTATTTGATTAAAAATACAGTAAAAACTGAAATATTGTGAAATATTATTACAACTTAAAATAACAGTTTTCTATATGAATATATTTTAAAATGTAATTTATTCCTGTGATGGAAAAAAGCTGAATTTTCAGTATTATAAACAGTTGTGCTGCTTAATGTTTGTGGAAACTGATAAATTTTTTTTTCAGGATTAGTTGATGAACAAAACAAACAAACAAACAAACAAAAAGTTACCAAAAAAAAAAGTTTATTTGAGATAGAAAACATTTTTCTGTCATTTTTGATAAAAAAATAATAAAATAAAATAAATCTTTGAATGGTAGTGTAGAGTATGTAGAGTAACCATTTCTTTAACTTTTTGTATGATTCTAGAAAAAGTTTATCCTCTTCACATCCACTTCAGTCGCTTGTTAAACCCCATCCAAACTGGCACATCTGTCCCGGCATAAGTCCTTCCTTCTCCACTAGACCAAGATCAATACAAAGGGTGAACAGTTGCAGAAACCGTTACCAAGACTGATCCAAGACGACACCGGAAAAGCGCGGAACAACTGGGTGCACTTTGAAGAGTCTCTTGTGCTAACCTTGTCTGTCAGTGTAAATGCGAGGTGTCCCATTGTTGCTTCACAGAGGGTCTGTGGCTCTCTGGAGGGATGTCCATTGAGTCTCCGGCAAGGAGGGAGGGAGAGGAAGATCGATGGCTAGGGCTCTGGACACAACAAAGGCCTCCTTTAATCCTGCACTGGGTTAGCATATGCTTCGCTAGTTTGCCAAAGGCCATTACTCAATTGCCTTTCTTCCATCCCTTTCTTTGGGAGCCTCTTGCTTTTTTCCTCCCTGTCAATCGCTTCTTTCTCCATCCCTGAAAAGTGGTCTTTAGGTGTGGCCCCTCTCTCGCTGCTGTCATATGGGGATATAACTGTCCTGTGGATAGAGTACCAAGCCTAAGCTTGTATTTTCTTGGGTCATCTACAGCTTGCCATTTGTTTGCTTAGAGTATCGGAGGCTTTTTGTGCTTGAAGATGAAATAACAGTTCTGACCCACTAACCTATTCCTCCCTATAAGGACAACACTACAGTCTACCTGGAACTTATGGCGCTTTTCCACTGCATGGTACGGCACGGTTCGGTTCACTTTTGGGG
Source organism: Sinocyclocheilus anophthalmus (assembly GCA_018155175.1). NCBI lineage: Eukaryota > Metazoa > Chordata > Actinopteri > Cypriniformes > Cyprinidae > Sinocyclocheilus > Sinocyclocheilus anophthalmus. The sequence continues at coordinate 117,767 of JADLZN010005268.1, read as the reverse complement.
AGTTTTCCACTGGGTACAGTACCTGGTACTTTTTTTAGTACCACCTCGGTTGGTGTTCCAACGCATACGAACCATTTATTACACCAACGTGCACTCGTTCAAAACAGTTGTGTTCGATCCTTCGCTGGCTGTGCTGATTTAAATCTAGCGGTTCTGTTGTGTTTGTGTCGCAAGTTCAGTGACGCAGGTAGAGACGATTCTCTCCAGCCAATCCGTGATCAGCAGAGTTTACACTTCACGTTTTGGTAATGGTACGGTTCACTTTGAACCTCAACCGAGGTGGTACTAAAAGAGTACCAGTACCTGGTACTGTACCCAGTGGAAAACCGTACTGAGATCATATGAGTATGACACTAAAGACTGGAATAATGATTGCTAAAAATTCAGCTCTGCATCACAGGTATAAATACAATTAAAGGTAGTTCACCCAAAACCGAAAATTCTGTCATTATTGTCACCCTCATTTGTTCCAAACGGCAGTAAGACCACCGTTTATCTTTTTCTTTTGTAACACGCATTAAAATATGTATGATGCATTCCGAGAGCTTTCTGACCCTGCATAGAAAGCAAGGGAACGCTTATCACGTTTAAGGCCCAGAAACATATTAAGTGCATTGTTAAAATAGTCCATGTGACATTAGTTGTTCAACCGTAATTTTATGAAGCTACTATAATACTTTTTGTGTGCAAAGAAAACAAAAATAACGACTTAATTAACGATTCATTCTCCTCCGCTTCACCCTGGTGCCATTTTGGAGAAAAGTAGGCTTGTAGCTTCGTAAAATTATGGTGGAACCACTGATGTCACATGGATTATTTTAACATGTCCTTGTTATGTTTCTGTGCCTTGATCGTGTTAGGATCCTTGCTGTCTATGGAGGGTCAGAAAGCTCTCGGATCTCATCCAAAATATCTTAATTTGTGCCCTGAGATGAACGAAGGTCTTACGGGTTTGGACCGACATTAGGGTAAGTAATTAATGACAGAACTTTCATTTTTGATGAACTATCCCTTAAACATTAATTCAAATAGAAAACGGTTATTTTAAATTGTAATAATATTTCACAATATTACAAATTTTACTTTTTGATCAAATAAACACAGCCTTGGTGAGCATAAGTTTTAATAATTATTAATCATAATTATATGAGAATAGCCCTACCACATAAATTTCAGCATGATTTTTTTATAGTGGATCATGATAAAAACATTGACAGCCAATCAAAGTTTTAAGAAAGTGGCAGATGACAAAACTGCAGCACACGCTTATAATAAACAGAACGGTATCGCCTAATGGTGTGGATGCTAATATATATTGTTAATATATACTTTTCAAGTTTTTCTTTGAGTTTTCAGGTTGAGATCCATGCCTGGCAGATTAAAAGGGATTACAGAGATAACTGAATAAGCCCAATGCCTTCAATGGAAAGTGAGCTTTCACACCTGAGCATTACACAAACCCTCCCCTTTTTATTTCCTGATTATTGTTGTTGCTATCGGTTGGTGATGAAATCTTTGTGTGTTTAAGCTCAAGCAAATCAACCCCTCCTCCTGACACATTTGAATCCACGCAGCACCACTGCAAACAAGACTACACTTGTTCTTCAGAGATCAGACCCAGGTTATGGGTGAACCTGTCGTTATATTTCACTCCACACATTACACCAGTTACACAAGTATGTATAAAGTTTTAAACAAACAGACACAAAGAATTAGTCTCGGTGATGTGATATAATAAAAACAACAGTTTGTGACTCCATAAATTATATCACTGGCCAGTTGCCATCTCGTACAAATTGAGTGATGCAGGTTTTGATAGGTGGCGGGTTGGCGCAGGATGTGCATATAAGCGTCTTCTATTGAATGCCGTCACTTGGCAAGGCAGAAAAGGTTTTTTGGAGGCACGCCTGTTTGCCTTGTCCCCTCTCCCTGAGGATGGCGCCTATCAAGGGTCCACTCTTCATCCCCACGCTGGCCTTCTGCTGTGTTAGGGAGGGTGAGCATGGGCCCAGGAGGCAGAAAACCTGCTTCTCCACTCCCTTGAGGGAGTAGGCGTTTCAACTTGGTCCCGACAGTAATCATGGGCCTTCATTATGGCATTAAAAGCTATAAGAGCTTTAGTGTTGGCTTTGGGCTCGGAGGTAATAAATCGGTGTGGGGGGGAGACACTTCAGGGAATGCGTGGAATTAATTACGTAATTATGTTAAGAGTGTGCGATCACGTAGAGGAAGCGAAAGCAGCCTGCTATCTCAATTGACATCAGCAGTGAATGAAAAGCGCAGGTGGTCTGCATTTACCGCTGTTAAGTGGCATCTCTACCTTTACTCTATTAATGGTAATGCTCTGAAGATGGCATATCTGTACTCGATGGTGCTATAAATACGTCAAATAACCACACAAAAATCACCATAAAACCCAAGCCATTTCACAAACAGGAAGCCAAACTTAAAAGAACAGTACACCTTAAAAAAAAATTACAAAAAAAAAATAATGCAATTATTATTAACTCACACTTATGTAGTTTCAAACCTGTATGACTTTTCTTCTTCTGTGAAATTCTGAAGAATAAACCCTACTGTTCAAACATGTGCACTAAGTTCGATTTAAAAAAAATAAATGAATACTTTTATTTAGCAAAGATGCACTTAATTGATCAAAAGTGACAAAAACATTTATAATGCTGCAAATTATATCAATTTAATCAAGAATCATGAAAAAGAACCTCTCAGTTTCCACAAAAACATTAAGCAGCACAACTGTTTTCTAACATTGAAAATAAATGTTTCTTGAGCAGCAAATCAGCATATTAGAATGATTTCTGAAGGATCATGTGACACTAAAGACTGGAGTAATGATGGTGAAAATTCAGCTTTGCACCCTGAATACATTACATTCTACAAGTATATCAAAATCAAAAATCAGTTGATTTAATCTGTAATAATATCTCACAATATTACTGTAGAGACTTCTATAAGACACTTCTTTCAAAAACATTTTAAAAAATCGTACTGACCACAAGCTTAAAGGGATAGTTCACACAAAAATTAAATAAGCCCCTTTGATCTTCCAAGTTAGCGGGTTTTGCAGTTCATCAGGTCAAAAGAAGTGAAATAAAGCGCATCCATCCATAATAAAAAGTGCCACACGCGGCTCCGGGGGTGAACAAAGGCCTACTGTAGCGAACTTATGCATTTTTGTATGAAAAATATCCATATTCAAAACTTAATTTTCATTTTTGGGTGAACTATCCCTTTAAAAGTAGTGAATTTCCCATGTAAAATTAAGTGAAAGAGAACAGAGTTTCTAGCTCCAAAATGAAAAAAAAAAAAACTGATGCAACATAAAATTATGTGTTAAAAAAATGGACATTCACAGAAAGTCATACAGGTCTAGAACAACATAGCGGTCAATAAATGGTGACTGAATTTCTATTTTTGTGTGAACTATTAAAACAGAAAAAAAGAGTCACAAGCCTCAATATTCAACAACCCACAATTAAAAGTCAATGCAGCTTGAATGAATGCAGTGAAATAACTGCCAATGTGAACTGGCACATGCACCGCATGCCACTGGTTAAGGGCCAATCTGGGAGTGTGAGAGATTGATGCTTGCAGGGGTCATGTGCAGGGGCTTGGCCCCATGAAACATTTGGTTGTGAAGTGGGCTGACACCCGTTGGCACTGGGTAAAAGGTGCTGCATGGCACCAGAAATCCATCGTGTGCCATGCTAACTGACAGGTGAACAAACACACAACAACCAGGCCAGAAGGGTCCTCGTCTGCTAAAAAGGGCTGTGTAACGGGGCGAACAATACTCTGCTTTCAAAAGGAGGGGGAATGACAGCTTTTTGCGCTTGTAGACTGAGGGTCTACCAATAATGGAGTTCTCTACTTTATTTTTGTCATGCCAACTTCCTCCTGAGCTTTGAGCTATGCAATCAGTGCCTTTAAACCCACTAAAAGTGAAACTAAACTCTCTTATCAATTAGATGAAAATCTGTATGTAGGAATAAAATGCCCACCACAATAGGCCCTCAGCTTGGGTTATTACGTTAAGGTTACTTTTTAATACAGTGTGAAAAGCCTCTGTAAGCACATAAAATGTAATTTCATGACATCTCATTTCAACCATTTCAGAACTGCCTCAGGGCCTGACATGTGTTCAGATAAGAGGAGGACTTACCATTATCAAACTCATCTGGAATCTGGAAAAAAAAAAAGAAAGAAAGAAAACCGAGAGGTGAGATACAAGTAGACATGTTTTCAATGCACACTGGTACATCAAGTCATCACATGTGGGTATGAGGAGAGTGCCTGCATACAAACTAGAAATACAACAACAAATTAGCAGTAAAATGTTTGATAAAACTCCTTTTGACTCTTCCAGACTGACAGGTAATTATTTCATTTTCCATTTTCTTTTTAGTTCTTTTTGCCATTTTACTAGTTTTTTATGCTTACATTTTTTTTTGTATTATATATATTCATTTTTATTTCATTTTTAATTATTTTAGTACATCATGTTAAACTAAATGAAAATGAGAAATGTTGCTTTGGCAGCTAGCTAAAAACTTAACATACGTTTATTAAGTTAATGTTTAGCTAGTTTTGGTTTTGGTTTTGGTTTACTTATAATATTATATACAATACATTTATTCTATAATACTACTGAACATGGCACATCAGGCACAGCTAAAATACCTTTTGGCATATTACTGTCATAGATTAAATGTACAAATATATAGTTCTTTAGTCTTTTAATAACAATACACATTGGTCCACCAATAAGTGCCAAACCAATTAATATTCAGCTGCATCTGTCAGCAGGTTCTGCCCCTCTTGGGGTCCAGGACCACCACATGCTGCCTGGTGGTACGGCTCACAGTACAACATGGGCAAAGGGCCTGTTTCTAACCCCTGTCATTCTCCTACTGCATTCATTCATTGTACAGAAACCACTCTAGCGCCCTCCACCGGACAAAAACTGCACACAGCCAGTATACAGAAACAAAGGGCCAAGTGCGATTTTAGCAAGCCTCAATTTTCTGGTTCATCACATGAACACGTCACTCAATTATAAATGTAAAGTGAAAACAGAAAATATAAATAAGTGGAGTTAAGAAAAGCAACACCTTGTTAAACATGAACAACACTGCCCCCTGCTGGTGAATTACATTTCTGCACCTTATCAGACTTCAGTCAATCATGTTGTTCCAAATTTCTGTGTCTGATTTTCTTCTGTGAAACTAAGATAATTTGATAAACGTCTCTCTCTCTCTCTGTGTGTGTTTCCGACGTGCTGCAAAATGTTCCACAGAAGAAAGAAGTTTATACAGGTTTAGAATGACATGAGGATGAGTACATGATGACAGAATTCACATTTTTGGCTGAACTATCAGTTTAGGTTTCAGTCATTGCTTGCAAAGAGATAAAGAAGACAGATAATACAGAGAGAGAGAGATTGTTGTTGATATTAATAAAGCCAAAAAAGCAATGGATAAATTTCATGGTTATGGAACTAACACAGTATATGCAAGTGTTGCCTATGGCAAAAGAGCATGCAAGCAAAAATATTTTATCTATTAATTTGATCTATTTTAGCTATGAATTTGTATTTATATTTGTATTCTATAGAGAAACCACAACCACTGAAGATGAAAGCTCTGTAACCATACAGAGTGCACTATACTCATATCTACCCACAAACACACTGCTTATATTACATTAGTATTAGTAATGCTTACATTAGTATTCCAGATGGATATACACTACCGTTCAAAATTTTTGGGTCAGTAAGATTATTAAAAAAAGAAAAAAGTATTCAGGAAGGACACACGAATGTGTTACAAAAAACAGTTACTTAAATGATGTTCTTCTGTATTAAGTGTTCTACAAAAATATTAAGCAGCCACGACTGTTTTCAATATTGATAATAAAGTAAGAAATGTTTCTCGAGCACAAAATCAGCATATTAGAATGATTTCTAAAGGATCATGTGACACTGCAGACTGGAGTAATGATGCTGAAAATTCAGCTTTGCTATCACAGAAAATAAATTACATTTTAAAATTTTAAATATAGTACAATAGAAAAGAGTGATTTAAAGTATAACGATATTTCACATTATTACTGTTTTTACTGTATTTTTGATCAAATAAATGCAGCCTTGGTGAACATAAAATAATTCTTATTAAAAATAATTGTAATAATCCTACTGACCCCAAACATTTGAACAGTTATCTAAATGAATCTGTTAATATATCTTATCAGCACTGAAGAATATTTGAATTGAAAGTCTTGCAGGAAATGCTGAACATGCTGAAGCAACGAAACAAACCCCAACAGCCATAGTGGCTCTTACATCCAATTCTGTTCTATGAGAAGAGGATTCAGTCTTTGCTCTCACGCTGTCACCTTCCTTAAGTGCCCTTCAATTAAGAACTTTGGCTGTAAAAAATGGCACCCTAAAGCCTGGCACACTCCACATATATCTCCAACAAGGTCTTAACTACATGTGAAGTGTGCCCAGTTCCATCACTTGTCCAAAAGGCAAGCAAGCCAAAAGGGTCATTAAACCAAAGAAGTGTAGACAACAAACATCACCACACTGTGCTTAGTGTGTCCTTCAAGTCACTTGTTTCTGTAGGACATTATTAAGAGGGTTTAATTCACATGACAAATGCTGGATAAACAGTCCGTTTGAAGGTTATGGCTTTGGTGAAGGTTCCTGTTTTCAAAACAGTCCTTGAGCTAAAGTCAAGCATAAAATCGGCTACTGCCGCTGGAAATTACAACAGCCAAGCACTTATTTTGTAAATACATAAATCAAGTAAAATGTGTGCTAATGTTAAATGTGTAACAGTGGGAGATGACAAACAATCCATTCATGCGGGTTTTCCCAAAAACTTTAACGTTACAGGTTGAACTGGTTGAATGATCTTTTGAGAACGTCTAATAACTAAAAGACTGAGGTGTGAACCATATCCAAAATATTGTGGCAGGGTGACAAGACCTTCTGGCAAGAAGTCTAATGAGTCAAGTCTCGCAGATGTCTTCAGCATGAGATGCGTGACTCAGCTTTGAAAGGTCTGGCACACTCCATTCAGAACTCTTACAACATCTCAACTGCCTGAGAAGTGTGCCCGTTCAAAGTGATCCACAGCCTACAGGATCTCCAGTGACAGACATGTGAAGAACTAAAGCTTTGAGGCAGCAATCTTCCAGAGGAAATACCTCAAGCCTTTACACATAGCACACTGATGTGAAAGGTAAGCCTTTAAAGGGATAGTTCATACAAAAATGTCTAAGAGCCTGGAAAATACTGCAATGTTTTAAAATGATTGCTGATGTCATCATATTGGCATTGGCATATACAGTGGGTATGGAAAGTATTCAGACACCCTTAAATTTTTCACTCTGTTATATTGCAGCCATTTGCTAAAATCATTTGAGTTAATTTTTTTTCCTCAATGTACACACAGCACCCCATATTGACAGAAAAACACAGAATTGTTTACATTTTTGCAGATTATTAAAAAGAAAAACTGAAATATCACATGGGCCTAAGTATTCAGACCCTTTGCTCAGATTTAGTAAAGCACCCTTTTGATCTAATACAGCCATGAGTCTTTTTGGGAAGATGCAACCATTTTTTTCCACACCTGGATTTGGGGATCCTCTGCCATTACTCCTTGCAGATCCTCTCCAGTTCTGTCCGGTTGGATGGTAAACGTTGGTGGACAGCCATTTTTAGGTCTCTCCAGAGATGCTCAATTGGGTTTAAGTCAGGGCTCTGGCTGGGCCATTCAAGAACAGTCACAGAGTTGTTGTGAAGCCACTCCTTCGTTATTTTAGCTGTGTGCTTAGGGTCATTGTCTTGTTGGAAGGTAAACCTTCGGCCCAGTCTGAGGTCCTGAGCACTCTTTAGAAGGTTTTCGTCCAGGATATCCCTGTACTTGGGATATTCATCGTTTGCAACCAGTCGTCCTGTCCCTGCATCTGAAAAACACCCCCACAGCATGATTCTGCCACCACCATGCTTCACTGTTGGACTGTATTGGACAGGTGATGAGCAGTGCCTGGTTTTCTCCACACATACCGCTTAGAATTAAGGCCAAAAAGTTCTATCTTGGTCTCATCAGACCAGAGAATCTTATTTCTCACCATCTTGGAGTCCTCAGGGTGTTTTTTAGCAAACCTCCATGCGGGCTTTCATGTGTCTTGCACTGAGGAGAGGCTTCCGTCGGGCCACTCTGCCATAAAGCCCCGACTGGTGGAGGGCTGCAGTGATGGTTGACTTTCTACAACTTTCTCCCATCTCCGACTGCATCTCTGGAGCTCAGCCACTTTGATCTTTGGGTTCTTCTTTACCTCTATCACCAAGGCTCTTCTCCCCCGATAGCTAGTTTGGCCGGACGGCCAGCTCTAGGAAGGTTTCTGGTCGTCCCAAACGTCTTCCATTTAAGGATTATGGAGGCCACTGTGCTCTTAGGAACCTTAAGTGCAGCAGAAATTTTTTTGTAACCTTGGCCAGATCTGTGCCTTGCCACAATTCGGTCTCTGAGCTCTTCAGGCAGTTCCTTTGACCTCATGTTTCTAATTTGCTCTGACATGCACTGTAAGCTGTAAGGTCTTATATAGACAGGTGTGTGGCTTTCCTAATCATGTCCAATCAGTATAATCAAACACAGCTGGACTCAAATGAAGGTGTTGAACCATCTCAAGGATGATCAGAAGACATGGACAGCACCTGAGTTAAATATATGAGTGTCACAGTAAATACTGAGCAAAGGGTCTGAATACTTAGGACAATGTGATATTTCAGTTTTCCTTTTTTAATACATCTGCAAAAATGTCAACAATTCTGTTTTTTTCTGTCAATATGGGGTGCTTTGTGTAAATTAATGAGGAAAAAAAATTTACTTAAATGATTTTAGCAAATGGCTGCAATATAACCAAGAGTGAAAAATTTAAGGGTGTCTGAATACTTTCCGTACACACTGTATGTATATATATATATATATAAAAAAAAAAATATATATATATATTATATATATATATATTTATATATATATATGTATATATAGATATATATATATATATGGATTGTATATGTATATGTATATATCTATATATATACCATGCTTAAAGAAAGTATTTAAAGAACTTCAAATAAATAAACAAACAACCAAACAAACAATAAGGTAAAACGTACTTTAATTTACACAACCCATTAAATAATAAATAAACAAAATGGTAAAAAAGCATAAACAAGCTACAAAGAAATGTACACAACCCCTCTGAAAAAAATAGCAAAAAGGTACTGCATTTAAAAATAAGCTCAACGCAATTTACACAACTCCTCAAAAATGACATAAATGTGTTAAAAAAGGTATTTAAAAGAACTTCAAAACTTATCAAAATAAATAAACAGGTACAAAGGGAACTTTTAAATTTACACAGGCCCCTCAAATAATAATAAATACAATGGTAAAAACATCCAAAGCGATTTTACTTTTTTTTTAGAAGCCTATAGAAGCTTTTACTAAATGTAAAATAACTGCATAGTCTTCACTGTATAAATTAAATATAGATTAATCATTATTGATGTTACAAAGGTTATTTAGTCAGGAGCAGTGCGCACTTGTATTTTTCTTTGACAGCATTAGATTTATTATTAGTTTGCTTTCACTTTAAAGGGGTCATATGATGCTTTTTTAAAGATCATTATTTTGTGTATTTGGTGTAACAGAATATGTTGACATGCTTAATGTTCAAAAACACATTATTTTTCAAATACTGTACATTTTTGTAGGTCCTCTATGCCCCGCCTCTCTCAAATGTTTTGTTTTCTACAAAGTCCCTCCTTCCTACAAACGCAGTCTGCTCTGATTGGCCAGCTGACCCGGTGCATTGTGATTGGCCGAACACCGCAAGCACTCGTCGGAAATGTAACGCCCCTTGCCAAATTTGACATTTGATTATTACACAGCGTCTCCCTGACATGGCTGCTTCAACACTAACTGCGGTTACTGAAACCACGCCTTCTTTCTTTGCGTGCACATTTGGGCGGCATTATGCAAATATTTCCACATAGTGAGGTAGACATGTGGGGGTGTGTTAGAACCAGCCGTTTTAGGGGAGCGTGGCAGAGTCTTAACTTTGATACAGAATATCTCTTTGGATTTGAGACTTAGTCTTGCAACTTCAGGGATCTTATCTATGCACAATCCGCTTGTAACACTCCAAATAGAAAGGAAACATTTAACTACGATTAAATAGTTCGTACATATGCCTTTTCTTTCTCAACTGTTTATGTTAAGACTTTTGTCTGTATTTATTCATCCATGCACAAAAAAGCGGAAGAGAGCTCAATTTAGTATTCGCGTGTGTGCGCTTCAGATGTGTGTGCAGAAAACTTCTCACACGGCGCTCGACTGTTCCGCAAACAATCCCGAGCATATTTTAGGCTCACATTGTGCCTTCGGGCAGTCCTTATATCGAGTCCTGATACGTGAGTTTGAACGAGAATGCACACATTGGCGGTAATGCATAGACGGACACTGCTTGAAAATATGGACAGTGCCATAACAAGGTGCCTATTTATACTACATATATCAATATTTTACGTGTGGCATCGATGCATCGTATCGTCAGACATTTTATCGATGTATCGATCCATATCGATGAATCGTTACACCCCTAATATATATATGTAAAAACAAGCTCAAAGCAATTTACAACTCCTCCGAGAGAAAATAATAAAATACAATAATAGAATCAAATAAAATAATAAAAATAATACATAAATACATGTAAAACATTTAAAAACTTCAAAGCACATTGAAAATAAAATGGTGCCAAACTAAGCATTTTCTGTCTTGCATTTAAAAGCAAATGGTTCTGAATTGCCCTGACAAAAAAAACAAAAAAAAAAACAGACAAAAGCCTGTCTATGGGAAGAGAGCCAGGTTTCCAGTCCCACACTGTCACCTAATTGACATTCAATTGGAGTGGATAGAGGTGACAATTTTTACAACAAAAGGTCTGGCACACTTCACATTTTGTCTCCTATATGGTCGTATGCACATGTTAAAGTGTGCCTTTTGAAATAAGTGAAGAAAGCAGACCAGGAGAGGTGGAACCAGCAAATAAGACAGTTTTCCCATGCAAACACCTTAGCCCAGCACATGCCACAGTTTAAAGAGAGCTCGAAAGGTGTGTGGTTTATAAAGCACAGCAGCAATAAGGTGACACCTGTGATCACACCCGGCGTGCTGTGAGAAGTGTGTCTGCACAGTGGACACTAAACCAAAGAGATCTGAAAATAATCTAAATCCCACGGTTAGGAGACCTGGCAAACCCAACATGACTAAAAGGTTCCTACAATTGTATTTATAGAAGCTCACATTCCTGAAGAAATATGTGAGAAATTGCTTTAATATTTAAAAAACCATTATCTTTGATGCAATTTGATCTTTCTACTAATCTACTTTGCAGCAACCAAACTAGCTATGGGAACAAATAGTACCATTGTTTATGGTATAACTTCCTTCAAAATAAAATCCCCTGGGTTTGATATATTGTGTAATGAAATGGCATTCATACATTTCTAGGTTTGGTGTCTGGGGTCACTGTAACTGAATGCAGAAGACTGATTTTAAAGATCACATTAGTCTCAACCAGATATGGCATAAAATTATAGTTCTTTTGTGACAATGAACATTAATCATACTTTTAGTTCTCCAAAGAGAGTCATTTTTTCATTTGCTTAAATTAAACAAGCATTTGAATTTATTTTATTTACCTGATATCTGTTAATTCATTCAGCCATGCATGCATTTTCATTTCTCAGGAGTGTATATTTGCCAACCATTTTATTAGCTACTTTGAGTAGTGTTAACTACAAACAGTTAAGTGCTTTAAATGCTAGTTAAAATTAGGACAGTAAACAAAACAGGTTGATATTTTGGTCTTTTTGTTTTAACTAATAACACCAAAGCATTCCAGTATGACTTCCTCTTTGGTAACTTCATTATAATGCATCAGGTTTCATGAGATAACAATGAATACAGCTTTTATAGCATTATTTAACATTAACCTAGATTAACACATGTTAATCTGCAAAACTATAAACCATTAGTAGTTATAAATGAACAAACAACTGAACAATAGTATATAAACTGAAATTAACCTAGATTAATAAATGCGGTCAAAAAACAATTGATGTTCATTATTAGTTGAATTGGGTATTCATTAGGAATGTAACAGTATTATCAATATCTGTGAACTGAGATATTTAAGAAAAATGAAAGACACTTAAATCACCATTTTTGCTACCATTTTGCTGCAAATTTGGCATAGAATGCATTTTCAAATTCACACTGCATTTTGCTACAATTATCACAATGAAAATGCAATCTCAAGTGTCCTACCCCTAAGTCTAAATGCATTTAGGGAAAATGGCATTTAAAGGGGTGGTTGATTGCGATTTTACTTTTTTAACGTTAGTTAGTGTGAAATGTTGCCATTACATACATAAACAATATCTGCAAAGTTAAGAAGCTGAAAGTTCAATGCAAACTGAGATATCGTCTTTTAAAATTCTGGCGGTTTAATGCCTACAAAAACGGCTGGTAGGGACTACAACGAGTTACTTTACGGGTTCGTGACATCACAAACCCAGATAAACCCCGCCCTCGGGAAAAGGCAGCAAAGGGGGCGAGGCCATGTTGCGCTGCTTTAGAGAAGAGGAAGAGAAAACTAGAGGTGCACGTAAGAATCTGTTCATATATGAATCGCAATTCTGTCTTCTAATGATTCTAATGGATTCACAAGTTTCAAAATCAATGTTCTAAAGCAGCGGTTCTTAATACTGTTCCTCGCGTCCCCCTGCTCTGCACACGCTCTGCATCTCTCTCTCTCTCTCTCTTTCATTCAGCTCAGCTCCAACAATGACCTGATCCAATTATACACTTATTTTCACATAGCTATGATGATAAGCTTTATACATGGACACGTGTGCAGTTGCCGTACTGTTAAAGCTTTAATCAGGATAAAACTGTATAATAAAAGCGAACATAAGCAGTAGCATTTACAAATAACAGCGTATCTAAAAGTATGAGACAACAACAAACAAAAAACATAGGCCTACCATTAAAAGCCGTGCTTGCACAGGTTCTGCACGATCCTCTTCAATAATATCCTCTGCTTCTCAATCGGGCTCAAACTGATAAGCGATATTAAAAGACGCCGTTGTTTACAATACAATCGAAGCACATGCCGCTGCGGTGAGGGGCGGGACATTTAGACACGCACTAGAGGTGGTTTAGCCAATCACAACACACTGGGCTAACTAACCAATCAGAGCCCTTCGCCTATTTCTGAGGGTGGGGCTTCATAAAAAACGAGAAAATATTCGTTTCTCAGAGAAGGGACAGAGCGGTGTGGAATAAAGGTAAATTATGTGAAAAATAATGTGTTTTTTTTTTAAACTAAGCATTAACACATGTTAGACTGCAACCCATAAACACAATCAAGCCTAGAAAAAAAAACAGTGAACCACCCCTTTAAATGATAATTTTGCTACAGTTTTTGCTTGGACATGTTAAACATATCTAATCAATTTGGGTAATATAATTTCTTTTTAATTTTGCAACTTATAAAGCATTCAAATATGTTTTTAATTTACATATTAAAACTAGTGTAGGAAATGGCAAATGTAAATTATATAATTTTATTTTCATTTTACTTTTGCACCAAACTTTCCACGTATGGGTAATGTAAAATGTAAATTTAAATAAAGAAATACATTGCCACTTTACACATTGCATTGTCATTTTGCATATTACATTTCAAAATGAATTTTGCTACCCATATATTTTCGTGGCAGATGATTACAGCATTTCACTAGACTTGTGAGACTCGTTTTTGCAAGACTGTTTTCACTGAAGCTGGAGTTTCTCTTCAAAATAAAAGCTTAAAAGTGCAGTTTGAATTGCTGACAGCTAGCAGTTTAACTGGGTTAGGTTACTTCAGTCCAAATTTGGGTTGTGACAGTGAGGAAATTTTCCTACCGGTTAATCGACATGTGACAACTCCGGTAATACCAGTATCACTGTGGGGGCAGGGGCGTTCCCTCTTTTCCTCGCTTTCCTTCGCTTATCCTTCGCTTTTAAATGCTTGTAAAAGCTGATGCCCGCTTTTCTTCAAATAGCGGCAATTCGGTGTAAAGCAATTGTTTGTTTTTAGTTTGATGTAAAAAAAAATAAAAAAATAAATGACAGTTTAAATAAAGTAAAAATCAGCAAACAATGTGGAACCAATTAAATAAGAAACTAATGTTTAAAAAAAACTTCTCAGATAAACGGCAAAAATCAACAGGTTTTCAAAATCCAAAATATTGCCAAGGCGCTTTTGCATTTCGTTTCAAAACTAAATCATCCGCCATCGTCTTGTCTGTCTCACCCCACTTTTCTTGTCAGTCAGATCGACTCACTCTCCTCACTGGAGAAATGAAATCTGATCAGTGGTGCGACTGTCGTTCAGCACGCTGCATTGAGCAGCCGTGTTCAGTTTTTAATTGTAGTGTCTGTACCAAATGATTTTTATTACTATAAAAAATGAAACACTACGGTGGGGTCGGTCTGTGGTGGTCAAGTGACATAAACCGGGGTGCGGCTTAACATCGTATCACCGTCCGTACCATCTATCACGGCAAGCCTAGTCCAAATTCAAAATATCTAAATTTAGAACTTAGGAAAGAAGAATTGTAATTTCCCTACTGTAGTGTAAATCAAAAATAATATACCTATGAAATTCATTTTCATTTATTTTACAGTGCAATTGTTTTACAATATATGGCTATTACTGTCATAGGAATAACAATACGATAAATTGTTGTTATTATTATTATTATATTCTAATATATTTGTCTTCTTAAAACACCAGTGTGAATGTAATTTAGACTGAGACAGTATACCACAAATAAAAAGAGGGTTGAGTTCCCTTTAAAGTTCAGATACAAGCCAATTCACTTACTTTTTTCTGACTTGAGTTTTCTTAGTTAAGAACATGGGTTGAAGCTCTTCATTTTGAACTCTCAAAGTGCATTAGATAGAATAATTTAACTTTACATTTTTTTTCTAGTTTTCATGTGTCTTTTTTTTAAATATTGCAATAATATTGTATTGTGGACTTCATATTGAGATATTATCGCATCGTGAGATTTTGATATCGTTACATCCAGTATTCATGACAACCAATGCATTAACTAATGTTAATTGAATCCTATCTAAAGTTTTACCAAATAATCTCGACACTAAATTTAGGCTACTGTAATGTTGCTCATAATTTGTTTATCCAAAGTCCATTTTGTGTAAATCATAACTTGTTTTTAGAGCTAACAGATCTTTTTGGCAGAAAGAATTAAGAAACTGAAGCGTATGTAAAACATAGTAATACACCCCCGTTTGGGATCATTATATTTTAACAAAATTAATACTTTTATTAAACAAGGATGCCTTAATATTTGAACATTCAGCAAAAGTGACAGTAAAGACATTTATAATGTCTCAAAAGATTTATATTTTAAATAAATCAGGTTCTTTTAAACATTCTATTAATCAAAGATTCCTGAAAACTGCATTATGGTTTCTACAAAAATATTAAGCAGCAACTATTTTCTTGATTAATGGCTTCTGAAAATTCAGCTGTACCATCACAGGAATAAAATACATATTTAAAATATATAAATAGAAAACAGTTGTTTAAATTGTAATAATATTTCTAGGGGTGTCCCCGACTAAGGATTTACATAGTCGAATCAGAATTGTCAAATCTTGCCGATAGTCGAATCATATGTTTGGGGGCGGGGGCAAAATACATTACCAAGAGTCAAGTAGTCAGACATTTGACAGTTATAAATACTGATGTTAACACACAGGGAAAATGTGTAACTCGCAGATACAAACGGGCAAATAATGTTTTATGTTTTGATTAAAAGATTAACATTAGTCGGCAGCATATCATGTTGTTTGTTACATATCAGAGCTGATGAAACTGGAGATTTGCACTAAATAAAACCAAATAATCCACATAAGATGAAATCAACAGATGCAAGCAGTATTCGATGAAGCCCATGTGCATGTTTACTCTAACTGATTTTCACAGAAGAAATTAACAAATATCCTGCTAATTTTTCCGACTTTGAAGCATAGCCTACAGCCACATAAAATTCAATGCGATTGCCTAATAGTTTTATCCAGGCCTGGTTCCAGAATTAAATACTGCGGGTGCTTCAGAAAGTGTGCTCTAGCCTCAATTCACATACATTTGCATGTATATTTTTGTCCCGTCCATTGCTCTTTCGAGTTTGAATCCTGCATAAATATGCGGATATAATTTTTGAAACTTTGCAGCATGTAGGTGGCCAAAAAATAAAAGTTCTATACAAATTCTGAATGTATTAAAGGCTATAGCGTAGAAAGCACAAACAGCACTGCCTTTATAATCACTAAAAAGTTGTCCCTTGTCTATATTGTGATCTCATTAAGTTTTATTTACAATGAGAGGATTTGCAAGCTTGCACCGGACAAAATTAAACCTTTTGATTCTCCCCAGAGCGCAAACACAAGTATGCATTAGATAGTTTGCCAGATCAATTTCACCAATATGATACTGAACAGATAATATCACAAGCTTTTACATGGGTACTCAGCCATTCCCAAGCACCCATGAGATCAGCACCTATGTTCACAGCATGCAAAAGTCAAATTAGAAACGTTTTTAAATCACTTGTACCCTATCTGATGGAAAACATTCAGTCTTTCACTCTGCCTGTGTCAATTTGAGTCTTATTAAAGATTTAAATCCTTGCCGCGCCACGATGCTCCTGTCACAGGGTGGTTGGATATATTCATGCACGTAAAAAAAAATTATTAAAAGCTTCTCTCTTTTTAGATTCTTATTTACAGCATTTTCATAATAGGCTGTATATTAACTTATTGGCAGAAAACCGGTAGTTCTATGTGAAATCAGACATTGAGCAACCCCATACAGCCAAAATGGCATGATCATAAGACCTCTGCGAATATTCGACTGTGAGATTGAGCGTCGAATCAGGCTCCTCCAATCAAAGCATCGAATCTTTGACCCCACCCCTAAATATTTCACAACATTGCTGTTTTACTGTATTTTTGATAAAATAAATGAGCATAAAAGACCTTCCGACCCCAAACTTTTGAATGGTAGTGTATGTAAATGTACAGCTGTTTCTGCTATAATGGTTTTTTCTTGTTCTCCCTTCTTGTAATTTACAGGAAGATTTAAAAAAAATGTGTTAGACTGATCATTAAAGCCAGTCCCTGAGACAAAGAAAAATGTACAGTACGGGAACAGGATAAAGGTCTCATGCTCACAATAAGATCACAAGAGCTGAGAACAGTAAAACTCAACCAATATAATGGATGAGGTGCGCAATCAGGCACCAACGGCCCTCTGAACTCCCGTGAAATCACACTGACCTGTGAAGTGTGCCCTTACAAGTGAGCTCTAACATAAAGCAGGTAACAAAACAGGACGTCAAAGGTGGAGGTGTGCTCTTTAAAGTGACCACCTTCCTGAATTCACACCTCTGGCACATGCCTCCAGACTAGGTGTGTTTGGCATCTACTTGTGAAGTGTGCCTCTTTAAAGGTGGGTGGCTATTACAAGACCTTGCTAAGTTGATCTTTTATAAGACAAACAAGCTTAAATGCTCATTTACGCCTAAGATACAAGTTTGGAATAGAAAGTCAGTAAATAATGACAGAATGTTCAATTTTGGATGAAGATGTTGCGATAAATCACAATATACAATAATAATTCACTATAACATTGAGAATTTGAAATGAAAAAAAAAAAAAATCGGTTCTTGTCACAACATCATGGTCAAGCTACACTTACAGTAGTACAGGTCTCTCGCATAGGCAAGAGAGATATAAAATGCAACACCAACAATCAAAGCACATTTCACTCCGGTCTCCTGTGAGACTGCCTTTGTAAAGCGAGTCGTTTGAAGTGGGCCACCTCGAGAGGTGCTAGAAGTCTGCTCGCTGAAGAAAGGAAATTCACAGCACTTTGAGAAGTGTGCCATACTGAGTGAAAATCTTCACACCGATACCTGATTGAACTGTCTGCCAGGCAAAAGCAATTGTAGTATCAATAGAAAGAGACTCGTGGGGGAGTGCAGGTGAGAAAGTGTGCCATGGGAAATAGTGTGGCTTAGAGCTTGTTAAAATTACCATATAAGAAAAAATGGAGGGAAAAGATGGACAGCTGGGAAGTGTTCTGGCATTAACTATCACCATTAAGATACTTTTAAACTGCTAAGTAAATCTATTCAGCTAATGTTGTATTAACTTTTTTTCTCTTTCTGGAGAAGGTGGTGAAATTCTTAGCTCATTAGAATATGTATAAAAGATGTATGGGTGATTTTAAAACATACGGTGAACTACTGCTTAATGATTCCTTGGCAAATATAACTATTAAGTCTTAAAACCTGACTTTGTGAAAGTTCATGCTTACCTTATTTCCTTGTTCATCCACAGAATTGCTACCTACAGACCAGAAACATTAATAATTTGAGTCATGATTTTAAACTGAGTTTAAGCAAAAATACACTAATTGTTCATATATATAATTCGTATATATTGATATAAAATAATAATTTGAACTTGTATGCAAACACGTTAAATGATTAGTAAGCAGTAAAAACACAAATAAAATAAATAATAGTAAATATGCAGGTTAAATAAATATTTACCTTTAACACAACTTAATCCTCCAATACAAAAATTAAATATTTAATCAAATAAAATAAATCACCAGAGTAGCACATATATGATGTTTTTTTTATACAAAATACAGTACCAGTGACATCCAAAAATTCTCATAATTCAGAACAATCCAAAGAATAATCCAACAATGCCAGTTAAAAATGTTATGAACATGCCAGTCAAAAAAGTTTAAAATAATCCAACAATGTTCGAAGAATATCTTCAAACTTATAATATTCCAATCCATTGGTGCCCACCCTTAGTGTAAGAAAGCAACAGGCAAACTCACCGAATATGTACACGATGCCGACTGTGCTTCCAAGTCCCATAATTCCTGCTAACCGAAGGACCACCTTCTTAGCATATGCGGTGTTCTCTTTCTGTTTCTTGTCCTCACCCTGTCCATTTTTCTTGTCATCCGAGTCATCACCCTCTGGAGGAAGCTGGCCCTGTGAACGATGTGTTAAAAGCATCCTGCTTTACATTTGCCTGGGATCCTGAGCATTAACTGACAAAACTTAAAGCCAATTTCTCAAAATAATTTCTATTCTAATATGCACCAATTCCATTATT
The DNA here is from genome assembly GCA_018155175.1 of Sinocyclocheilus anophthalmus. Lineage (NCBI taxonomy): Eukaryota > Metazoa > Chordata > Actinopteri > Cypriniformes > Cyprinidae > Sinocyclocheilus > Sinocyclocheilus anophthalmus. The sequence goes on along the minus strand of JADLZN010005268.1, from coordinate 98,379 downwards.
TTGAATGTTCTGAGGAGCTGTCACTCAGTGAGACCCATTGTCCTTTGACAGACATTCAGCCTTCAGCCCTTATCTGCATTCAACAGTCAAAAGAGGGCTCCAGACCTTGCATGATACAGCTCCAATGTGAAAGTCATAAAAAATTTATGTAAACAACACTCAATTGTAATGTTACATTTTTTGCATTATGAACAAACTTTTTAACCCTATAAAGCATGCATCATATTTGAAACATGAATTTCGAATGCTTCTAAATTATCATCATGGCAACCATGAAAGCCTTATGTGATGTACCAAATATGATGCAAAACATAAAACACGTATACTTTTTAGATTTTTTTTTTTTTAATATTTCGTATAAAGAGTAAATAAATAGTTCCATTTAAAAGTAATAGATTTTTCTGACTATTATTTCATATGGCAGGTTTACAGAAACTCATATAACTAGAATTTGTAATCCAGCTCTGTCCTTTGCAATCATTTATGCTACATATTTAAGAATAAATGTTATAACATGCACTGATGTCTACTGATTATGTGAAAATGTAATCAATGTTACTGCTCTGTCATACATAACTCAGACTGCATGTCTGACTTCATTTAAACCACCACCTGTCAACCTTTACTAACCAGACCAAAATATTTGACAAGTTGGGGTCATTTATTCATCAATACACTCAACGCCTAAGTACTAACATGTAAGAATGTACATATTTTTTTTCCATAACGCAGTAACTGGCTGTCTAATTCCCTGTCATGCAGGAATGTCAGGCGGTCATAGCACTCACCTGGCTTTTCTGCTGCTGCTGAAGCCTCTCCTGCAGTATTGCCTGGGCCAGTCCTCCAGTGGCACTGCTACTAGATGTGTCAGAGGAGAGAGTCCTGACAACATCCAGCACCGCAGGGGCTGTGGAGCCTCTGGCCCCCTGCCTCAGTCTGAGGAGGCCCCGGCTCGCTCGGACACACATGGGATACACAGACACCGCCGACATCTTGAATATGATGCAGCTAGTGCACTGAGCGCGAGTGGAAAGGACAAACGAGTTTGATTGGTTGCGTCTGTTGTGATTGGCAGGCAGAGAGAGCCAATCGGACCCAGGAACTGCAACGAAGGCTGGTCTTGGAATATCGTCACGTCCACCGTCAAAAGCTGTTAAAAGTTCCCAATATTTTTACTACAAATATCTTAATTAAATGCAATGCTTGGTTTAATAATAATAGCAGATACTGTATAATGGCTAACAGATATAATAATGATACAAAGATGGCATCCTATTGAGATATACATAATATATACCGACAAATCACTGTGATATGGGTATACATTTCAAAATAAAAGTACTTCATACTTGTGAAATGTAATAACTATTTTGAAATGCCAAGCCTGTGTTGTAGGAATACATGAATGAAAAAAAAACATTATTGAATATTTATTATATATATTGAATAAAATATAATATTGAACAAAACATGAAGAAGGTATGTACAACATTTTAAACAAACAAACAAACAATCAAAAATAAGCACAAATAGAAAGTATAAATATCAAGTAACAATGTTGGATAATGTTTTTAGTTAAAGTTATTACATGTGAAAAAAGCCTGTTATTCATCCTTAATAAACATGATTTCAGGACATGGAATGGATAAAAAGGTAAGCTAGTTAACTGAAGCTCGGTTTAACGTCGTATTGTTGGTTAATGTTATTTATTAACGATATTTTACAAAGTAAAGCATTTTAAAAGGGTTTGCTAGGTTGACGATCCCTGCACTAGCCAATGGGTGGCAGTAGATCCTTATCACGATTTAACCTGTTGCTGTTCTTTCAAAGAAGAAGAAGATCAATCAACACCGTTCTGTTATCACTGAAGGTAGAAGTTAAAAGTGGTTTTTACTTTTGTATATCTTCAGATAGAGCTATTTGTTTTCTTCTTATCAAATATGGTTGAAGTAAAACTGTCGAACTGATCAAGTCTTCGTGTTCAGTTAAACGCCCACGAGTTACTGAAGAACAGTGGGTGAGTTTCCTAGCTTGGAAAAGTTTCTTCATGGCGACAAACTTACCTTAACTTATAACTAGTTTGAAATAAACTAATTAAACTAGTTCTAGCTTAGCATAAGATTAAACTTAACCACAGTCCAGAAATGTTTTGTCATTGGGCTTTTTGCGTCCTAACCAGACATGTTTGCGTTGCCTGTTTGTAAACACAAGTACAGACGTTTCTAGTTTTGTAGCAATGCAACAACAGAAAAAGTTAATGTATTAATAGTCAAGATATACACAATATAAATTCAATATTTGTCACTTTAGATTGATTGACACTTTCAGTCTTTATAGTACAAGGTAATATTTGCTGTTATTATTATTGGTAGTCATTGCATGGTTTCACCATATTGGAAATCTTTCACAGTTAATGTAAATGTGTTTTTTAATTGTCCACACACACACATATATATAAGGTCTATAAATGATTTCAATAAATGCTGTTTGCATGTTGTTTTATGTGATGTGTAGCATGTAGGTTTTGCATCACTAGCAGCCTGCCCAGCAGCATTCACCACGGCGGGGGAAATCAGACCTATCGTGTGCCGGGTGGTTATCTACCTACAGCGGGACATGTCAGGAGAGAGCTGCCTGCACCAGCTTCAACCGCAAACTGGGCCCATTGTGTCAGTCTCTTCAGTGGCCTGCCCCAAGACTAGCACCTGCAATTACCGCGGTGTCACTGGCAACAAGTACGTGCAGCTCAATGTTGGCGGAAATCTTTACTATTCCTCACTGCAAGTGCTCACCCGACAGGACACACTCCTGAGATCCATGTTCAGCGGCAAGATGGAGGTGCTCACTGATAAGGAAGGTGAGTTATTTAGACAGTGCCGAGATATGATGTAACCACTTTAGCCTTGGTTTGCAGTGCTGATGTTGTTATGTGAATTCTATTTTTTTTAAAGGTTGGATTCTAATAGATCGCTGTGGGAAACACTTTGGTTCGATTCTCAGCTATCTCCGTGATGGATTTGTGACCTTGCCCAAGAGCAGACATGGTATCATGGAGCTCCTAGCAGAAGCCAAGTATTATCAGATCCAGGGATTGATAGACTTGTGCCAGAGAGCCCTGCAGGTTGGTGGAGACTTTCCTGATTATTCTTGTTTTTGTGTGATTTTCATGAAAATATTCAGGTTATATTTCATTCCAAAATTAAAAGAATGAAATTGGATATTTAAAATTGTGCCATTTTAAAGCAAGCATGTATCTTGTACACATTTTATTGTTGTAATGCAAATAAGATTCTATCATTCTTTTTACTGTAATGTGGAAACAATATATATATTATTTAGATTTTTAAATACTTAACATCTGTGTAGAATTTGTTTTACTGCTTCTAATATATGATCATTTTAATTAAGACTAATCATTGTGTACTGTATAGCAGTAAAATAAAACGTGTAGGCCTACTGTAGTAATGATAATCCTGTTTGAAAATAATGGGAATATTAAAGGTTAGGGTGCATTATGGTAATGGGAACTGGGGCAAAGTCTTGTAATATCATATAATACTATACATTTTGGGTTTTGTCAAAAGGTTTTTTTAGTATTTTCTCTTCTCTCAGAAAGGCTGAATTAATTTGAGCAAAAACATTTTTTTTGTGGAAATTGTAAGGTGTTTTTTTAGGGTTTTTTTGACATCGAAAGCTTAAAAACTGCATTGATTTGAAATAGAAATCTTTTGTAACACTATTCAAGTTTTTACTGTTACTTTTGAAAAAATTAATAAACATGACGCACAAGTTTGCTTAATAAATGTATTAACTTCTTTTAGAAAACATCTTACTGACTGCAGACCTTTGAAATTTAGTGTATGTAAAAGAATAATGCAAACTTTTTTAAATGTCCTAAATGCAAACTTAATTTTTTATGTCTAAAAATATAATTATAATAACAACAACAATAATAATTTTGGGGTGAAATATGACCCAGATATTTCTTGTCAGGTTTGTGAGATCAGTCCATTTATTTATTTGTTTGTTTGTTGGTAGGATAATGAAGAAAAGGCTTTGTGTGTTATCCCAGTCATAACATCTCCTAAAGAGGAAGAGAGGCTGATACAAGGCTGCGTAAGGGTGAGACTTTCATGGAGTGCTGTTTATGTCCCTGTTTTTTGGGGTTTGTTTTATGTTCATATATAAAGCAAGATAATCTGCAACTCTGAATGTCTTTTGCCATTATTATTGTTCCACTTATAGCCTGTTGTAAAACTGCTTTACAACCGAGGTAACAACAAATATTCCTATACCAGGTAAATACCAGTGCTTTAACATTCAACATGATTTTCCTTTTTGAGAAATTCAGTTGGCTTCTAGTGTTCTTATTGTCTTTTTGTTTGGTGTTTCCTCAAAAGCAACTCGGATGACAACCTACTCAAGAATATCGAGTTGTTTGAGAAGCTGTCTCTGAGTTACAGCAGTCGTGTGCTCTTCATTAAAGATGTCATCGGAGACGAGATCTGCTGCTGGTCCTTTTACGGACAGAGCCGTAAGCTAGCAGAAGTCTGCTGCACATCCATCGTTTATGCTACTGAGAAGAAGCAGACAAAGGTAAGTCTCGTTTGAAAAGGTATTTCTATAGACACTGTTTGAACGTGTCAAAGAAGAACTCTGGTAATGCGCTCAGGTTGAGTTTCCAGAAGCACGGATCTACGAGGAGACGCTAAATGCCCTGCTTTATGAGACCCTCCCAGTCCCAGATAACTCCCTGTTGGAGGCCACCCGCAGACGGAACAATTGTTGCTCACACAGTGAAGAGGAGGAAGCCGTGGAACTGAGGGAGCGCGTGCGGCACATCCACATTAAAAGATACAGCACTTATGATGACAGACCACTTGGACATTAGCCTAACTGTGAATTGAGGCTTCCAAGACATTTTATATATATATCCTTCCAACTAGTGCCTCTGTTTTCACATTGTCTATGGAGAACACTAAACTACCAGCGCCGTTTAACCACTTTGTAGTTCGCTGTCTGAACAGATTGCTGCTTTCTTTTTTTTTGTAGGTGGCTTGACAATCAAAGTTTTGGATGAAATGAGGCTTGAACATTAATGTGAACATAACACAAAAAGTTGATCATGAATTAGCATCAGTTCCTATATTTTAATTTATTTACCTCATTATTTTGTTGTTTTAAGGGAAACACTATGTTTTTAAACAGTTGTTTCTAACCTAATCATATAATGTTTTGTTAACATCTTGCCAAGATGAATTTGCCAAGTACGTCACTCTGTTTCTGCTAACCGTACAGGATCATATACTCCGTTACAATCCTGCCTTATGCCTACATTAATCATCAAGTACTGTGATTTGATGAAAAAATAAATCATGTATATGGACTTGGGTTGTTGTATTTAGAAAAATCAGGTTGTAGTGTTTGATTTTTGTCTACTAAGATGAAAATAAATGTGTTTTAATACTTAATGAGTGAATGACTGTGACCTAAAAGTTTCCTGCTCTAGTTATTTAACACTCACAATATTTTCTTAAACTTAAAGGGTAGTTCACCCAAAAATGAAAAATCTTTTAAACAATAATTCAGGTTTATTTGCCGATACATTTAAAGTTAGTATGGTCCAAAACAACGTTAAACCCCTTTGACTGTCAATGTATGAACAAAAAAAAAAAAGAAGAAATGTTTAAAATTGTCAACTTTCATGTGTTTTTTATTTGAATTAAATATATTTTATTTTTATCTAGTAACTTTAACAGTAGATATTATAAGAATAGTTCATCCAAAAATGAACCTTTATGCGCCGCGTTTCATGTCCATCAAGATGTAGATGAGTTTTGTCTTTCTTCCACGCACAGTTCCTATTGTGAATACTTGTGGATTATCTTCGTGATGTTTTTAAGTAGTGGTTGGCTCCTCCATTCTACGGCACCCATTCCGCAAGGATCCATTGTGATTGCAGTGATTGCATGCTAAATTTCTTCTGCTGATCTCTTGCGAATATGTTGAGCATGTAATCAAACGTAAGCGCTGTGCTATAAGTCTTGATCGCTGCTAAATAGACTACCTACATGCCACAATGTGGTTTTTCATCTTTGTTTGGGTTACGGACGGGTCCGTGTAATCTGCCGTGCTTGGCCTCTCTTTTTGCTATTTTTATCTAGTAACTTACAGGAATATTATAGAATCAGTCATTCCAAAAATGAAAAAATGTATCGCCTTCAGGCCATTCAAGATGTAGATGAGTTTGTTTCTTCATGGGAACTGTTTTGGAGAAATTTATATCACTTGCTCACCAATGGATCCTCTGTTGTGAATGGGTGCCGTCAGAATGAGTGTCCAAACGCTTGATAAAACATCACGAATAGCCACACCACTCCAGTCCATCAATTAAGTCTCGTGAAGTAAAAAGCTTCTTGTTTCATGTTTACATAGTTCCACTTATTTCTATTAAGTTTGTAACTCCGTCAGACTTTTTACCGTAAATATGAGTGCTTTATCATGATATTGCTTCCTCCAGTGAAAAAGTCGTCTCAGCTGAATCAGGGGAGAAATTTGTGCAGATCAAAAACAGTTCTAAACAAATATGTCTGATGTAAGAACCGTTGTTATGCATTATGGATGCGGTTAAAATGCAGTAATGATGGAATTGTTTTTTACAAACAAACAGCTTTTTATTTCACAAGACGATAACTTGATGCACAGGAGTCCTATGGAATACTTGTGGATTATTGTGATGTTTTTTATCAGCTTTTTGGACTCTCATTCTGACGGCACCCATTCACTGCAGAGGATCCATTGGTGAGCAAGTGATGCAATGCTAAATTTCTCTGAATCTCTTGTGAGAAAGAAACAAACTAATCTATTCTACATAATAACGCGAGGCAACATTTCATTTTGGGGTTGACTAATTTATAAATAAATTGTACCACAAACCCCTTAAACAGCTTTGAAATATTTAATATCAACTCAGTCATTTAAATTTGTGCTAGTTATTTTTTTCTATTTGGCTGCACCTGTGCCATTTATATACCCAGCTGTTCCTTCCATAATAGGATGGATGTGAGACTATAACCATCATGCATCACGTATCTTTTCATCCAGTAGTTCATATGCACATCATGTCTTGTCGAACGCCTAATGACAATGCCTGATTAGTTGAACTACCACAGGCGCCTCCATCTGAGCTGTCAAATGTGGAGGGGAGCTAAAAATAAATCGGCGCGTGAAGAGATTTATCCCATTGATCAACAATGCCAAGGGGGCGGGGCCAACGGTGATTGCGTCATAAAGGAACCGAAGATGGCTTCACGATGCGCTACGGCAGTGCTTAGATGCGTCAATGCTCAGCTGTCGGTGCACACTTTTATATGAAAAGGAAGAAAGGGTAAAGCAAATTAGAAATACTGGGACTAAAGGCAGGCGAGCCGTTCAGATTTATGCCTCCAGCCAATTTATGCTGCACTTGGGTTGTTTAACAGTCAGGGACAATGGGTTCGACTACAGATGAAGAATTTAAAGAGAAATTACTATGGAACGTCAAAAGAGAAGTGAGTGCAATTCATTTATGTCTTGTCTTAGTTTTGATTTGATAAAATATGCGTGCACGATCAGCTCGCATGTATGCTTTGCATCTGATTTAGTGCATGCATATAAGTTTCGGATGCGCTGATGCTTAACGTACAGTGATGAATTAATGTATAACGAGTTGTATTTACAGGTAGGCTCAGGTAGGCTGTTATATTTCTTAGAGGTTTACATTCAAACACTTTCACCTGTAGCGCTGGAGAGGTCGGCTATTTGCTTCTTCATCCGCCTGTAACTTAATGTAACTATGGGAGACGATTTAATCAATGGTTTCTGCGGTGATCAATCGATTCTGCCTTCTGCAAATGACTAAATACAGTCTAAAAGCGAGTACGTTTTTGCTCCTAGCCTGTTGCAATGTAAACAAAAACGAGTTGACATCGAATTTCCATTGACAGACACTTGAGGGGCTGAGCGCTCAGAGCACGCTAGGTTTATTTATAACACGACTGTAAGAGAAAGCGCGCTGCTTTATTATTTGACTAGATTAGAAGGGATCGTTGCATTGCTTGCTCTGCATGTTACCTGTTTTGATCTGGGTTTCTTTTCTTTTTATCACACGCAGAGAAACTTTCTCATGTGGAAATGGAATGCCACATTAACCTATTTTTGAGCGGTTACACGTTCATTTCAATGATCAAATAAGTTTAATGTGAGGGGGTTATCATACAGTCAAATTCATATCTGCATTATATAAGACCAGTATGGCCATTTTTGGTTCCCACACTATAGGTTGAACTGGCTTCAAACTCATTAATGAAAACAGTTTAATATGACTAAGTTAAGTCAAGTGTACATGAAGTGTAATGAAATATTTTTGCTGTTGCACTTTCTACATTGTTGCTTAAAAAATAAATAAAAACATGACATTAATTTAAAATGATTAATTTACTTCTAAATGTGCGTATAAAGCTTCCTCTAAGAATAATAGTCCAATAAAGTGTAGAAAACAATTCCAATACATGTTAACTTCTGGACAGTGCAGCAGAAATATCTAGTTTAGTTAATATACAAATATATTAACCCACTCAGTGTTGTGATCGACCAATCAGATTCAAGTATTCAAGATAGGCTTGTAATGGAAAACAGATTCATCCAAGGTATTATTTTAATCTAAAAAGGAGTAAAACCATATATTAAAAATTCTGTACTAACCATTTTATGCCAAATCAAAATAAGTAGTCAGAGATAATTATGAATGAGCTGTTCTTGAGCGTATTTTGTAATAATTATTTGATAAGACTTCACATTCACAGAGTTTCAAATGTATTCACTCCAGGAACTGTACAGCAGGAGAAGCTGTTACATTCTTTTATATCAGTGTAATTAATTCTTATCTTTTCCCCCACAGTGCAGGGAACGCTAGTTTTAAATCCGGCCCTCATGAATAATAGAAATCTTGAATGAATTGCTGCAAAGAATAGATGTCCTAAATTGGTACCAGCATGTCTCATGTGTCAGAAGAGACTGTGTCCACATAGCTGATTCAGCCTCTTGAACTTAATGCACAGTCCTGGCAGACATCATGTCTCATGATAGTTAAGGGCATGTCTAATATCATGGATGTGATAATTAAATTCTTAAGGTATCTGGCCTCAGGTGGCTCAGTGGCCTGGGTTAATAAAGAAATCAATTTTTAACATAATCTCATTCATCAAGTTTTAAAGAACTTTTGTGTGTCATATTCATTAAAATAACCTATTTTTACCTCTAAAATGAGTCACTTCCTCCACAGAGATGTCCTGGACTCTTTAGTTAACGTAGTATAACATTGATTTCCATTGATTAATAGTGCTTCTCCTGCAGGTCATTCCACATTTATATGTCTATGGGAACCAGAAGTACATATTTATGACATTATGATGTATAAAATTAAATGCATATCTCTATATATACATATCTCTACAAAAGACCTCACTTTTTTGGTTTTCAGCTATTTTAAGCATCATATGTATAGTGAGGAAATACAGTATCTGAATGAATATTTACAATGCATACAGGTTATAACAGTCCTGCAATACACACAGGATTAGATTTTTATTCCTCCATTGACTTTCTTTTGTAACATCCCAGGTCTGTCACTTTAAGTTGCAGTCAGCCGCCTTCTGGTTGCCTAGGAACTGAAAGCATCAGCAGCTACCTAAGAAGTTAAATTGCATCAGTGGACGATTAATACAGCTGCATGAAGCAGGGATCGTCACAAATGGCTCCCACAAGAGCAAAACAACTTAGTTTCATTTTCCTGTTCTCTGCTTTTTCCCCATCAATATTTATTGGCTGCATTGAGCAACATTACACCATTTTGCAATGATCTATTTAATATTTACGATATATTTTTGTGTCTGCAGAACTGCATACCACATTTTTTTGGTCAGATTTTCTGTCAAGAGCTTAGATTTTGAACTGCATTCTTCTTCATAGGCTTTTCTTTTTATAGCTGTGCATGTGATTGAGTCTGTCTTTGGAGGTGTTCACTATATCCTTTTAAATTGGGCATATGATGCCAGATCTCTTTGTATTTTCAGATGTTAGATGGTGTATTAACTGAGCATATTGTGAAGATATCTCTCCACATGTTGTGCCCCTTTTTTCAGCTGTAAAAAACCTTGAGTGATGACTTAATTAACGCCATTGTTACCGCTGTCAGCTATGTCTCTATGTGAAGCATTTGCACTATTTGAAGCATCCAACCATTCTCGTGTCTTTCGAGACATGTTATGTAATGCAACAGGCTGCTGTAGTGAACATGTTTTGAAACAATTTTAACTACTGCTATTTTTTATTTCAGCAAATATTTAATATCAGCCTTTAAAGGGGTGCTATTATACTTTTTCAACTTTAGTTAGTCTGTAATGTTGCTGTTTGAGCATAAAAAGATCTGCAAAGTTACAAAGCTCAAAGTTCACTTCAAAAGGAGATATTTAATTTGACAGAAATCACTTTTCAAAAACTACAATGAACGACTCGTTTGGAATACAAAACATATTTTCCGGATTTGTGATATCACAACCACCGACGAATGGGACGAGACCTGGTTAAGCTGCACACTAGAGAAGGCAACGAGTGTTATCACTATGTCGGAGACACGCTAGCTTTCCCAAGGCAGACGAACTTAGAGTGTTTACAATCATCCGGGTTTAAATCGTGCTCAAATTGATCTGATATTGAGCAATATTTACTCTGAAGCTCGCAACAAGAGGCTATAGTAAGGGGCATGACATTTCCCCACCAGGCACCGAGTGCTGCCAATCACAACACACTGGCCCAGCTAACCAATCACAGCACCATTTTTTATTTCAGAAGGCGGGCCTTCATTTGATACAGGAACTATTCGAGCCGTTCATGCCAGACTGGGGAAAAAGGTGTTGTAATAATGTAAAATATGTGAAAAATAATGTGTTTTTCGACAACCTAGTATGAGAGTCTGTTCTAGTACACCCCAAAAACAAAATCAAGACTTTGTTAAAAGAGCATAATAGGACCCCTTTAAAAAAATAGTATGCCCAAAATGAAAATGTACTCCCCTTCAGGCCATCCAATATGTAGATGAATTTGTTTCTTCATCAGAACAGTTTTGGAGAAATTTAGCATTTCATCACTTGCTCACCAGTGAATCCTCTGCGGTGAATTGGTGCCGTCAGAATGAGAGCCCAAACATCTGATTAAAACATCACAGTAATCCACACCAATCCAGTCCAGTCCAGTCCATCAATTAATGTTTTGTGAAAATCTGCATGTTTGTAAGAAACAAATAGATCATTAGACATTTTAACTTTAAACTTTAAAACTTCTGGCCATAATATGAATCCATAATTGATAATAATGTTTCCTCCAGTGAAAAAAGTCTGTTCCTATCATATCAAAATTCACTGACATATTTCGTTTAGAATGTTTTGACCCTTTACATCAAACGGTTGCTTGATCAGTTGCTATATTCTCTCTGATTCAGACAAGATTATTAATTTATTTTTATTGGCGGGGATAAGCAATATTAGATAGATAGATGACTCTTATTTTAGCAACAAGCAGTGGTTTGAAGTTAAAAACATCTTAATGATGGATTTGTTCATTACAAACACAGTTTTTCACTTCGCAAGACATTAATTGATGGACTGGAGTCGTGTGGATTACTTGTGGATTATTGTGATGTTTTTATCAGATATTTTGGCTCTCATTCTGACGGCACCCATTCACAGAGGATCAATTGGTGAGCTACATTTCTCCAAATCTATTTTGGATAAAAAAACATACTATCTTACATCTGGAGGCATAAGGGGTTGAGACATTTTCAGGTGGCAATTTCCTTTTTGGTGAACAATTACTTTACCAATTGTCCTGCAATTTTGCCTGACTGTGCCTGTTTTTTTTTTTTTTTTTTTTTTTTTTTTTTTCTGGCAATTCTCATACCATATAATAGTAAGCTCTATTTGACTCCTTTAATTGGTACAATTACCCTTCTGCTGTTCGTCAAATTACATAAACAGTATAAATCCACCTGCAAGGATTGTGATTAATTAGTCTGGGATTTGCCTGTAGCCTAGTACTGACAGTTGGAAGAGGAAGGAAGAAAAAAAAAAATGTTACACAGACTCATTCTACACAGTTCCTTGCACTCCCAGGGAAACTTATCAATTGAATGATGCTAATTAAAGCATTTGTGGTTACGCTGTCATGATTAATTAGTTGCTTTTGTGCACCTGATTCCAAGAATTTTGACTTGCCATAATGCCGTTATTTTTTGCCAGTCTTTGCCGCTCCTAATTACGTGTCTTTCCATGTCTAGGTGAAGCAGATTATGGAGGAGGCAGTGACCAAGAAGTTTGTACATGAAGACAGCAGCCACATTATAGCACTTTGCAGTGAGTAGTTGAAATTCGTTAACAAATTCTCATGCTGTAGTAAAAGTGAGTTTAGAGCTGTTGTGGAGTTAAATTGTAGCTTTGCAATTTCCAAATTATTTTTGTGAATTCATTTTGCAAGTATTAAAAAATTAAAACATCTAATAATTAATATATACTAGAGGTAGTAATTACATTTTATAAAGAGGAAGGAAAACCCAAATAATTACTTATAAAGTAGAATGAAATAAAAGGAAAGTATGAGAATCTACTACATATTTAAATTGAACTTAAAAAGTATTTCTGTCTGGAAAAATAGTGGGGCAATGGTATTGCAAATCATAGTGTGAATTTAATGATTAATATTAATTATGTATATAAATAGGACATTGTTAGAAACCGAATAATAACGGCAAAATATGTTATGTAAATATATAGATAATAAATAAAAGCTAAAAAATATTATTTCGGGCATGTAAAAACATTGCTGCACCAGTTTCCCATCCGATGTGGTACAAATTGAATTATTTAAATGGTTAACTTAAATGAACTAATAATTAAGATCTGCAGGCATGTAACCTTTTTGTAAAAGGCCTAGGAACACTAAGAAATAAATAGAAATATAAAAATTATGTTATCTCTGAACGCTAAACAATAGATGCACAGTTTCCCATGTTTTACAAATTCCGTATTCGCAATTTAAGGATAATTAACTAATAATTATTATATATTAATATAAACTTTTTGTTAAAAAGAACAGCATGTGATGAAACAAAAAGTGTCCCTTCTTTTTGGACACATATAAAATTACGGTTACTAAAAATGTTTATTTCTAGAAATAAACTGTGAATATATTAGTAGTAATATTACTATCTAAAAATTTCATATACCTTTCTTATCCTCGATATCTCATTTCCTCTATTTTTTTTCCCCCTTTTCTTTTTATATTATATAATATATATATATACTCATATATATAAATATATATATATAAAAATTTGATGAGCCCTTCTTGACTCTATAAGGCACATAGGGGCGAACAGACTTAGAGGCGATGTGTGGTGCTCAGTGGCGTGATGCATAGTTCCGGAGCTTGGATCCACTGCCACACCATAAGGCTGATTGTCCGGTCGGATGGACTGGCCGAAGGGGTGTGTGGTGTGTGGTAGCTGTGTGTGTGGGTGACTCACACTCTTAATCAGTGAAAAGAGACAGACCGGAACTGAAATCAGGCCCCTCAGCCTCATTAGTTCAGGGACACACCAGTGATGCGTGGCAACACCCGATATTGCTTAGTCAAGGTATTCCTCAAGGGTACAAGCATAATGCGTTGTTATTATGAATGGAAAATGTAATTGTCACTGAATTAGGGATGCACCGATATGAAAAATTTGGTAAAATTCCGATACCGATAACCGGTTATTCTTTATTTTTGAAAGCCGATAAACGATATGTTGGCCGATAAATCTATATCCGAATTGTTATATACTTTTTGAGAGCCTGTTTACAAAAAAGGTCTCATCATTAAAAACCACATACCGAGCACTTCAACATAAGCGGCCTAGTTTGAACGGTGTACGTTTTAAAAAAAATAATTTCTCTCCCATTACCAAATTTAGTCATAAAAAATATGTTCTTTTTCCTTTACAATTTATAACTAAATTGCATAAATAACTCGAAAACAAGTCATTGGATTCCCACCTCTCCCAACAGTTGTCAGCAAGCTTTAGAACACCAAATTATGGTATGCACCCCTCACCCACTAGTTCCAATCAAAATCAGACACCCTTTTTTTGATTGTTGTCCTTAGCTACTAGGACAATAATTAAATTATTTTAATTACTAAGCCATATTGCTGATGAAAATAATAATAGAAAATACAAGTGGTTGTTATTATTAAAAATGTATCAATGATTTTGAAAAAGTAACAAACTAATACCACTGTTTTAAATAGCAGCCGTTTTGCTGCGCGTGCTGAAGCTGAAGAGCTGAATGAATACGGTTGTTTGGTGGTTTACAACTGTCATATCGTTTTGCTGGCAGCTTATTTAACTCAAGGGAATGCATCCTGAGATTAATATTAATAAAACAAACATAATATTACAATTTATATATGCACAAAAATATGCATTGTTATGATGCCTGCTATATGTCAGAATGGGTGCATTCTGTTGTGATCGCTCCTCTCCCCTCCTGATTTTAAACCGCGCTGCAAACACGGAAAACTAAAAACAAAGAATAACAACTTTTATTAAGAATACTGTTCCATAGATGTTATAATACACGCCCCCATACCTCATAGTTATTCATCGTTGCTGCACTGATGTTTACGGTTTATTCACCACCGGTTAAAAACCTCGCCCCACAGCGCTCTTTTTAACTTTAACCCAATTGCCATTCTATTACTGACGATAAAGCCAGACTCTAACTCAAACTGTCACAAAAACACAACTACATACACTTTAACCGCCCACAACACCTCCAAAAAACTCGCCACACACAAAGGCTGTTTGACCCCAAAACAAAACAGAAACGCATTGAAGTCTTTTTACTGAAATTGGAATTTAATTGCCTCATTATCAGCCGGCTTTAAGATATCAGCAAATTTTTATCGTCGGACCCGATTAAAAAACTTTTTCATTGGCTTTATCTGACCCTTCCCCGCCCCCCCTTTTTTTCCCCTCCGATACCGATGTGGTGGCCGATATATCGTGCATCCCTATACTGCATTATTACACAGCTTTGTTAACATGTACAACCTCATTTTGCCTTCATACAGTAGGGAGTAGTGATTTGCCCACAGAAAGCACTCGATCGAAGTGTTTATGCAAATATAAATTCCGTTTATCGTTTGTGGTGATTTTGTATTTCACACATAACAGATATTCTTGCGCTGCCGCTGCTTGAGCCTGTTGATATTTACAGTTTGTGTCTCTTGTCATCCAATATGGCGACACTGCCCAACCCAGCCCTTTCTGCTCCTTTCGAGGTCAGTGTTGTTGTTGTGTGAATTTTTCACCACCACACATTTATCCCCCGCCCCACCAGAGCTTGTGTTAAGATCTAAGCTTCCCCCCCCCTTTTTTTTTTTAGCAATGTACAAGACATCAGGACCGCTCCCTTGTAGAATCCCATAAACCTTCAGTGTGCCCATGTATGCCTGAGTGGCCTGAACTCTTTTCATAAGTGTGCAGTGCTGCCATGTTTATACAGAATGCTAAATTTATCCAAACGCATGTATTTCACGAATGCTCTCGTTGTAGAGGCTTCTCACCTGGAATGGCTTCTGGTTATCACGAGCCGTCCCTTTTAAAGTCCCCTCACATTAACCACGCCTAGAGTGACTGTCACTTACCGCGCGCCACCATACGTGTCTGTGACTCATCTCTGTCCTTCCGTTAGCGCTGTTTAATTGTGGAACATCCGTTAATAAATTTGAATTATTACTTTTGTTACTCAGGCACTTTTTTATGGACACCGTAATGAGGATGAATCTTCATTCGGCACTCCTTTTCATTAGCTCTAGATGACAAGGAGTTGGAATATGAGATTTGCTGTGTAAATGCTATTGCAATTTTGAACAGTAAGATTTAATGTCTTTTAAAGCCTGCATTTATTTGATCCAAAATGAAATATCCTTCTTGCAAATATGCTAAATAAGGTTGCTATTTGAATATGCGTCAATGAATTTAATGCATTTATCAGTTATCTGAAATAAAACGCGTTTGTGACAGTATACATTACCATTCAAAAGATGGACCGTCATCTAATTTGAACTCTTTGGGGGAAAGATATTATTATATTAATAAATCCATTTATTTATGCAAGGATGCTTGTACCAATGATCAACAACAGGTGATGACTAAAGAACATTTCTAATGTTGCAAAAGATTTCTATTTCAGATAAATGCTGTGTGCTATTCATCAAAGAAACCTGCCAAAATTCTACTCAGCTGTTTTCAACAAAATAATAATAATAAATGTTTTTTGAGCAAATCATTATATTAGAATGATTTCGCAAGGCTCATGTGACATGAAGATGGGAGTTTTTGCTACTAAAAATTCAGCTCTGAAAATCACAGGAATAAAAATTAATTTTTAAAATCTTTCAATAGAACCCAACATTAATTTTAAACTAGTAAATATGTCTAATTTTGAATGTTTTGCGTATCTTGGGATCAAATAACTGCCCCCACGTAGGCGTGGTGAGCTCTTTAAAAAAACATAAAAATTATCCCCCTGTTCAAACCAACGTTTGACTGGGTGTATATATATGTATTATTAAACGAACAATATACTTCCACTTCAACTCATTTCTTATTGTGTATATGTTTATTAATTTAAATTGTTGTTAATAAGTTCTGGTTGGTTTGTTTTGTCTCTTCCGATATTCATAAATATTTTCTGGAATAGGAGAATTTCAAATATTTGATTGATAAAAGGAGTTTAGGGACTGTATATGTTTAGTGTATAGTTTTTCCACATTCCCTCTTTTTGTTATTTTAGTCAGAGGAGGGTGGGCCTAAAAAGGAACAAATTAAAAAAAAAATTACAAAAAAAAAAAAAACCAAAAAAAAACAAAAAAAAAGAAAAAAATGAACGGAAACTGTAATTTTATGTGTTGCTTCAAAGTCGTTCTCCCCCCACGATGTTATCACACTCTCTCACGCATCGAGTGGTTTTGCATAATGTTCTGGCTGTCCTTTTGGGTGTTGTCCCGAGGTTCTCTATGCTTAGAACGCTGAGTCGTGACGTAAGACGCGCCCCGTGGAATGTGCACCAGTCCCCCAGACACCCGCAGTGCCCTGGTTTACAGTATAAATGAAGTGCAGCCGCGCATGGGGTATGGTGTGTGGGTGGCCCGGTGCCTGGGCGCCCCGACCCTCCCACTGGTAGGTCTGGCCTCGGAGCCCGCTGCAGGTCTGTCGTCAACACAGAAAAAAGGGCAGCGCCCGGTTCTACCTACGGTTCAGTCCGGGGCAATGCGCTCCCAACGCAGTAACGCTGCACCCCCCCCCCTCAACATTCATCCTCGGAGTCCCGCCCCCTCACCACTCCCTCAGAGCTCCAGGACACATGCAATCACCTCCAGCTAATGATCCAGTGTAGGGGAAAACACACAATAATCCATTCCACCAAGGCATTGTGCCTGTGCCTGTGGGTTGCGTGTAGTGAACGTGGTGCCGTGTATTGGATGCGGACAGAGTGCCGTTTTCCCGCCCCACCAATTCAAAAAGGATAGGTTCCCGAGAAGGAGAGAGAGCACCTTCGTGTTACTGTTTGCGACCTCCCCTGTCAAATGGCATGTTGCTTGCGCGGGTTACTTTACCTGTGCATGCTCCCAACCCACTGCTCAGTCTATGCACAACCCTAATTCTTTGGATTTATTTATATTTTATCGGTTTCGTAAGGCAAAAAGGGCATTGTTACCATCACTATACACTCCTTGTTCAAAAGTTGCCACAATCTAGATGTGTTCCCGTATCAAGATGGCTTTTGCAAAACTAAGTTTATGGCACAAAGAGAGGGAGAGTTTAAATCGAGTGAGGCAATGACATCTTATGCTGCTCTTTCCTCATTGCTTTTTCTGGTCTCTTCAGCACGGACTCAACGGGGGTTTCCGAGATTGTCGCGCTTTGATCCATGGCGTCCTTCGGGGTGTTGCTATTGGGGTTGCCTGTCGGTCTGTGCGTACACTGCTCGCTTCCCTACTGCCCGCCAGCCACACCGGTCGGCCATTCGCACCGATATGACCTGCGAGCAGCTGGCCACCCGTCTTCAGAGCTCGCATAATGTCCCCCTCCTGTTGATGCTCTTTTGCCCTATGCTCACTGCCTCTGTTTGAGACCATGACCTTCAATCCGGTGCGCCCCGGCACTCCAGCCTTCTCGTGCCTGGAGCTTTTTGTTCCCGGGGTTCACCCTATGAATTTTTCATATTTTTCACTTTAACTATATCTTTTTATCTCACTTCTTTCACCACCCCCCCTCACACCCGACAAACCCAATCCCACCCCCCCCCTCTCCACAAAATCACCGGTCAACACATCGCTGATACCCTATTTTCTAGCGACTGATCCGTTTGCTGTTGTGTAAGCTCATCCTCCGTCACATGCTACAACAACCTCCACCCACCACTGCCGCGAGCTTGAAGGGCGCCCCCCCCCCGTCACCCCTCCGGCCGCCGCATAGCGCCGCCCCCACCTCCCATGCAGCCTTTTATTAACTTACCCCCCCCCCCCTCCTATATCATCTGTTCTTTTCTATATCGTAATGCCACCTTTGGTACCCTAACGCATTATGGTCTATTTTTGTACTGATTTTACATTATACATCACCTACACTTTGAAGGTTGTTTGGGTGTCTGTACGTTTTATTTTTTTTTAAAGACAGCGTAACACCCTTAGGTGAATCTTATTTATCCTTAACCCCCGTAAATATTGCCCTGACGCTATTTACATTAATGTTTACAAACCTTGAAATCATTTTTCTTTCTCTTCGTAAAACATCATGTTCCTTCTATTATATATTATATTTTCTAACTGACCTTTTAATACATGTGCTAGAGTGTCCAATATTATATGTTGTGGGCGGAGGCAGGAAACTGATTTTTTGCAATGCTTTTTTTGCCTCAGCACACAATTTTTTTGTGAAAACCCACCCTATCAAAAATAGCTCAAACTAGCAGTATTTATTTAAAATATCCATCTTTTGTAACTCATAAACCTGTCTGTACAGCGTCACTTTGATTGATTTTTCTTACTGGTCCTGTGACCTAAAAGCTTACTATTTGGTTTTCCTACATTCATTTGCCACACCCAATTACCGACAACCCCACCTCTCTTACACGTCTAGTTTGGTCTTTATTCATTTTTTCCTGGTTCGCGTTTCAGTGTTTCACCCGTTAAGGTATCCATTAGCTTCCCCCATCACTCCCCTCTTCTGACAACCCCGGTTCCTTGCCGCCTTTCCGGCTCCTTCTAATAAACCATCGCTTCTACACCTTACCAGACGTGCATCCACCTCATCAGGCTCTAATGCTCTAATCATTGCATGCCCTTTTAAAAGCATGTGCTTATCAATGCATGTCGCTGTAACATACCGCTCATATGGCGTGTCCAGAATTCCAACAATACCACAATTTGTTACCGCTTTATCTCTGTCTAAGCATATTAATAATGCCTACCAAATGAGACTTATTGTAACGGTCCCCTCGTACCCAGAATTTCCTATCCCTAATGTCTGGAGCGCAGTTTGTTTCAGGTAGTTTCTACCCACCTTTGCGGTTCGTGATACTCCTATTCACGAAGTTCTGGACTGTTTTCCTTTCTTCTCTCTAACCCCCGCTACACCAAGCAACCTCCACCAGCCCTCTAATCAAACACTGTCATTCCTCGTCCAGTGAGCCATTCACTACACTCGATCCTGCCACTCCCCGCCCGCTACGTCTTATCTTCTCCGAACACCGTCATGTCCCCGTTCACACCCTGGTCTCCCAAGGCCTCCCACCACGTTTCCCCACCCTTTTTGTGCTGACGTGTTCCATCTGTGTTCTCCTTTGTCGCCACTACATACACATCATGTACACTTACTCCGCCCACCCCACCCCGAGAGCAAGGCCCATATCGCCGCACCATCCCACTATCGCAGACGCCCCCTCCGATTTCCGCGCCTCTCTCCAAACCCTCCCAGCCCATTTTTGGCCAGCAAGTTCTAAAAGTTTTTGTCCTCCATGCATATTCAGAGTTAACAAGCAGTGGGTTGTGTCGGGGGTCAGCTGGCTCCAGGCTCTGTAGCCCACTGGCTGATCAGTAGAAGGAAAAACACAGACCTTGTAAATCCTTCAGGCTGTTTCACACCAGAGGTGAGTGTGGGCAGGGGCAGGGGTCACCAGAAGAGGGTGAGAGCACAAATTGCTATTTACTTATTTAATATGAATAAAAAGTATTTGAATTGATAGGGACTATATTAATTCTGTGCTGGAATTTGGAATTTGGGCTGCCCAATTCTGAATCATACCAGAGGGGATAATAGTCACATCCCCTTAGATGCTCGGCTCCCTCTTCTGAGGTTTGTCAGGCATTAGCAAAAATCAGTTGCTAAAATCAATGCAACATCTACGGTGTTGTTGTTTTAAATTGATTAAAAGTTTATGCATTAAATTACATTGGACTTATTAATTTACAACCCTTAAAAACAGCATTCATTTCTGATTATTGCCTGTTATAATTACCCTTAAAGGGATAGTCCACCTAAAAATGAAAATTCATGTTGTTCCAAACCGGTGTGACTTTTTTTGTTTTTGTTTTTTCATGGGAAAAAAAAATATTTCTGAGAACCTAACCAAAGTCCAATCCAGAGTGATGGTTTATTTCTTCTAGATTTGGAAATGTAAGCATACATCACTTGATCAACAATGGATAATATGCAGTGTGCAATGGGGTTGCCCGGCAGAATGAGAGTCCAAACAGCTGATTAAAAACATCCACAAGTTCTTTACATGACTTCAGTCCATCAGTTAATGTTTTGTGAAGTGAAAAGCTATGTGTTTGTAAGAAACAAATCCAACATTAAGATGTTTTTAACTTCACTCCATTGCTCCATACATAATATACATCTTGGATTGCCTGAGGGTGAGTACATTTTCAGCAAGAATTCTATTTTTGGGTGACCTGTTCCTTCAAATCAGAGACTTGGACAGAAGGGAATGAATGGTTAGGGTATAAGGTCACATCATGTGACCGCCGAAACTTGATTCGTGGAATGCAAACAATACTGGAAGGCTAGTCAAGGAAGTAAAGCATTGTGTTGTTGTTGTTTCCTATTTTTTTTTCATTTCACCCTGTCCAACTTTCTTTTTGCTGCAGTTTTAAATCCCTAAACGTCATAAGGAGCTGAGATGGAAGGTTTCTCTCGAACACCTGCACCACTGTGAGCTAATTAGACGTTAATGAGTGAATGAATAGAGTTGTGAGTCATGTCTGTTTACCCAGCGTCCCTCACCTGATGCTCACGATGAAGCATCTTGCGAATGAGTCTTACTTGAGACCCAGATTCAAATTAGACTGCGAGCAGACTTTATTTGTGAAGTGCACAGCTGTTCGCTCGGATATGGCCAAGTCCAATGTAGAACAGGTAGTAATTATTCCAGATCTGTTGCTCCTTTATTGACACAGAATCGACAGTTAAATTCCGTTTGAAAAGTCATAGAGATTTTTTTTTTTTTTTTGTACAACTGCAGATTTTTAATTTAAGGAGCAAATGGAGCAGCGCTATTTTCTGAATGAGTTGTGAATGTAGAACCCACATGATTAATAGACTAATAACAACTGTATCTAAAACAGCTGTGTCTTTGTTTGAATCACAGGGATAAGCATATGGGTAGATAAAACTGTTAACTGCCTCATCCAGTTCTGGAAACACCCTTGGCCTATAATAAGTTAACATGTGTATGGCATCATATTAGCTAAATTGATATTTATATTAGGGATGCACAATAAATTGCTACCATATTGGTTACTGGTTGATTAATTAATCAATACTAGATATTTGAATTATACACATCTCATTTAGGTTAATTGTACATTTACATTACACTCTAAAAAAATCTGTACGGGCACAAAGTACTGTATTAATTTGAAGGAATTTTTTGTATTTATTTTTTAATGGTGTCTTACCTGTATTTTGAATTTTATAGTGCATTGCGTTGTGTTTTAGAGTTAACAGTCTGCAAAATCAATGGATAATGTCCCAGCAATGAGCCACCAGTACTTTCTTCCCCCTTAAAAATCTCAAAATGGATTTTTCATACTTTAATTACATTATAAAGTTGTGATTCCTAAATTCACTTGAAAAAATTACTGATTTTAGTTTTTAGTATTTTATGTTGAATTTATTTTGGCAAAATAGTATAGAATTTAATATCTGCCAATTAAGGATTATTAATCATAACATCAAAATATTAAAACACTTTTGTTTTGGCATTTTAATATTCGTGCATCCATAATTTACATGCACTACATTTAAAAAATGTGCGATTGGTAAGATTTTTTTTTATTATTGTTTTTTAAAAGAAATCTATTGTGTTCACCAAAGAAAGACAGTAATGTTGTAAAAAAAAAAATTTTGTTTGTATGTGAAAATAGAAATTCTGGTAATATTTTTTCAGCAAACAGCATTTATTTGAAATTGAAGACGTTTCTAAAAATATGAATGTCTTCACTGCCACTTTTGATCTGTTTAATGCATCCTTGCTAAATAAAGGTGTTCATTTCTTAAAAAAAAATTCTTGACCCCAAACTTTTGAACAATTGTATGCTTTTATTACGATGCTTGCATTTCAAAGCTATTTAAAATCATTATTGATGTACAAAGTCATACTCGTGTGCAGAGAGACAATGAAACTGTTGCTGGCTGTGTAAAGTGATGGCTAATTAAACTTTTATGACTAAAAGGCTAAAATAACTGACATTTCTCAAATGTAAGGGTTTTTGAGGCAACAAGGTGTATTCATGGCAACTAGGTATTCAAAATGGTGTCATACTTGTAATGAGACCTTGATTAGATTCATAATAATCAACACTACATTTCATATGCCCCAAATGCAAACAGTGTCAAAATGGTTAAATATCATCTGACACATCACTAATCTAGCTTTCCTTTTTGGCAGCCAGTCCTGTATTTCCACATATGTGTTTGTGGGCATCATTTAGGGGACCACAGATGCTGCAGAAGACTCTAGTATTCCACTAATTACAGTTTATCTCCATGACAACACAGTTTCTATGCAGGGATTCGGCTATGTCAGAGGCTATTACGCACACATTTGCTGAAACAAACACACAAACGGTTATGTAACCCCCCTCAGCTGGTGGTCTTCTTTAGGGATATTTCTAAAGACAACGTGCTGTGGCCTGAGGTGACAGTGAAGGGGACCACAGCAGGCCACTGATCGCCCTCCAGATTTGTGGTAAAAGTACATCCTATCTTCATGCTCCATCCCTGCTTCCTGACAGCAATACAGGTGCCAGGCTGATAAATAACATCAGGTGTGCCCACAATCGATGAGATTATCCCTGCCATGGTGTTGAGGAGCTTACAGGCCCCCTGCATGCTCTGGTTTTGATGCTGTCTGCAGGGGACCAGGTGCCATCCATCTGACCCTGACCTTCACAGCTTGAACTCCACTAAGGCTGTACAGTTCGCTCTGCTCACGAGGACAGGAGCGGCTTCATATTCCCGCCGATTTCATCAGCCAGGAGGCTGCACTGAGAGACGCTTGATGTTGGATGACATGGATTCACAGGAGCTGTCCACTGGGGTTGATGTGAAGACTTGTCTCCGGTTGCTCTGACGGAGGTGTCTTTGTTGTTGATGACTGGCAGTCTAGATGGGATGTTATTTATGTGTTGCCTTTTGGGTTTTGCTGCTGGTTTTCACCAGGGGACGTCGTGATCAGTGCACCTGTTGGAATGATGTGTGTGCTGGTGTGTGACTGTATGACTATAGGGAGCCCTGCTTAGATTGATGAGCTGATTGTTTGTACTATATGTGTCGTTTATCTATCTATCTATCTATCTATCTATCTATCTATCTATCTGTCTGTCTGTCTGTCTGTCTGTCTGTAGATCTATCTATCTATCTGTCTGTCTGTCTGTCTGTCTATCTATCACTCTATCATTCTATCTGTCTGTCTGTTGTTTGTAGATCTACTATAGTCTGTTGTCGTTCTATTGTCCTGTCGGTCAGTTGATCTATCTATCTATCTATCTGTCTGTCTGTCTGTCTGTCTGTCTGTAGATCTGTCTGTCTGTAGATCTATCTATCCATCCATCCATCCGTCCGTCCGTCCGTCTGTAGATCTATCTATCTATCTATATATNCTATCTATCTATCTATCTATCTATCTATATATCTATGCTCTAGAATCTATTGTCTGTAGATATATCTATTATCTGTATGTTAAGTCTATGTATTCATCGACTCCATTATCTATCTATTGTAGTCGTTGTAGTTATCTTATCTATCTGTCTGTCTGTCTGTCTGTAGTTCATGCTATCTATCGATCGATCATTCGTTCGTCATCTATTTATCGGTTGTTTTTCTCTTCAAACTTCTTCAAACAAACAAAGCATGGCCAGCAAACATAGTTGAGTTGTTTTTTTTTTTTTTTTTTTTTCTCTTTCTTTCTTAATCATTGAGGACTACTTGCAATACTGTGATCATATTTCTGGATATCTTTTGAAAATGTAATTAAATAATAATTTTCTACTGAAATACTTTTATTGGAAACCATCTTTTTGGATTCAGTTCTTAATGGATTCACATTGATTCACAATATATATTCACAATATCCAACTAAAGATATTTGAAATATACTTATGTATTTATTACGTATGTAATAAATGTATTTTTAAATATATAAATTTTTACTAGTTTTGTTTGATTTAGTTCATAAAATCATATTTATTAAAGAATCTTAAAATGCGTATGAAAAAAATGAATGGATAAATACTTCCAGAACATATACTTTTTATACTTCCAGACAACTGACAAGTAACACACACAAAACACACAACACAATACACACCCCTTTACCAAACACATTTCAGTCCTCATTACATACCTATTTGCAAGCAATCAGTTCTCGAACTTGATCCATTATATCTGTATATTTTGTTAGCCTGAGATATGTTCCACTGTCTATTCCCTAAACCCTCATCAAATCCCACGATCCCTAGCTGCCAGACACAGACATGACTCCTGATGCCCCTCAGCATCCTCTAAGATGTTAATCTATGGCTGCATGTGATGTTCTTGTTCTCTCAGTGTCTCAGTGCTGACTGGACTAGTTGATGTTGTTTCCCTTAATTAGAGCTGGGTGTCAGAGAGTTAATGCGTAGGAGTGACTCCCCAGTGGGAGAGACGCTTTTTTGGGATTGAGAAGAGCTAGCGCATGTCCATTTCCTGTGGAGCGTGAAAACCAAAGTGCACAAAAATCTCGCTGTTTCCTTTTAAGCACTAATTAATTAACCCTATTCATCTTTTCCTCATTCCATCATTATATTCAATAGGGATGGAATTTTGGCCTAAAATGCTTTAGATTTCATTTTGGGAGCATGTAGATATATTTCCACTTCAAAGGCTGATGACTGGGGATAGTTATCACATGGTAGACACATTTAGAACAGATGTTTTTAAAATTTGAAAGTCAATATGGGCCCTTGCTGATCTGAATTATTACCCCATAATGCTTGTCATGGTGTGTATCTATGAAATGCTGTCTGAATAAAAGATTTAAGAGAAGAGAGATGGGCCTTTGGAGAACAGGATGTGAGTTTGTCATGACTGAAGCAAGTAGAGCAATGTAACTGAATAATGTAGTGAAAGGAAGTCTGCTTATATCTAACTCTGGAGATATTCCACATATAGGAGAAAACTCTCATCATTATTATTAAGCCCTGTTTGAAAATTGGTGTGATTAAAAGTACTGGTGTCAGTGCCAAAAACAAAGTCTACTTGCACTTGTTTTTTAATAATAGTCCCTGAAATGCATCGCTGTCTCTGACAGCAGTATCAGGGAATGTTCTCTGTATGCGTCTCTGTGGGTGTTTCTGTCAAATGAATGCCAGCATTGTCATGTTTTCTCGTCTCTGGAACAGGTGTTTGGTGACCGCTCTGCTCTTCCCCATAGTGTCAGCAGCTGCGGCTGAGCGCTGCGCATCCCTCAGCTGATTGAAGGTGCTTAGACAAAGAGAGCGTTGATGAAGTAAACTCTCTCTTTCTCACAGTGGATGGAGGGAGGTGCATGCAGATTGATTTCTGTTCATCCTGCCTGTCTCGGTCCAGAGAGATTAGATCAAACTCAGGCTTGTGATCACCGCCATACGTCTCACAGACGAGATTGCTGGTCTGATGGACTGTTAGTGTAAATCAATATTTAATCACCTGGTGTGAGAGGATGACCTAAAAAGCCATTGGAAATAGAAGCACATTTAAATAGTATCCGTGTCAGATTTAAGGTCTTAGCATGTAAATTTATGCATCAGTAATGATTTTTCATTAAATGTATGCAGGCATGCATGCAAATGTTTGTGACTATTACAAATAGTTCTATTTTGCACATTTAAAGACTCTTGTTAAAAATTTTTAAAAACATATACATTAACCACATAAAAATTGTGATTAAAAGTTTAATTAAAAAAAGTAATTTAACAAAAATTAACTTTAGTGAACTAATGTTTTAGTTTTGTTCATCCATTTTTTTAAAAAGCAGTACTTGAGCTGCATAAATTCGACAAATTTGTGTCAAAACTGATGATTATGTTCCTTAGCATGATTTGAGATATTTGAAGTCACATAATCAGTGTCACAAATTTGATTATTCAAGGACCTAGAAATATTGCCAAATTGAAAATATCTCTTATTCGTTTGACGTTCTTTTCTTTTCAAAGTCCTACAACTTTTTGAAAACAATTATTATTAAAATTAGGTTTCAAATCCCAGATTTTCAGTGCGGCCTCAGATATTTGGATATCAGTCTATACTGTTTTCGTACAAAGATGAATCCAGTCATGAGAGGTTTGTTTGGTTTGGAGACACTGGTTTGGAAGGATGAGACACAGAGCAGTTATTTGACCATGAAAGCAGGAGGCACAGGTGTCCTGAGAGCGGGAATGGGGGGAATGCATCATATACAGTCAGAGGTGTGTTTGTGTACATGTGTGTGATTCCTTCAGGCTGGATTGTGTAGTGTGTGTGTGTGTGTGTGTGTGAAATATTTAGACTGCCATCTTGCAAGGCTTCATAGTGACAGGAATGGGCTGTGTTCACACTTGACTCCTTTCACAAAAACTATGGATGACTCTATTAATAGAGGTGTCTAACTGTTTAAACTCAGTTCATTCTCACCTCACCGAAATAGCAGAGCACTTCTGTGGGTGCTGGTGGTGCCACTTGTACAAAAAAAAAAAGTTTTCTTTTGAGTGCAACATGTAGAGCACAGTTGTTTGTCATCATGATGAAGACCTTCTGCTTTTTATTCTCAATTCCTCCCAAAGTATCTTCCAAACCCATATGGCATTCTTCCTTCTGTGAAACATAAAATAATATATATTTTTTTAAAAAGGTCTCATCCTTTTTACCTCCGTACAGTGTCAGTGGACTCCCAACAGTTTGGTTACCAATTTTCCATACTGAAATTTACATCGTTGTTGACATAATCTTTCTCTTTAGAGAAAATTCCCCTTTACAATGTCATTCAGTTGAGAGTGTTAGAGAGGGTGACTTGTGGCAGTTTACGCTAAGAACCCAATAACCGTAACTAGACACCATAGATCAAGGGAAGATTTCAATGTGGAGGGATTCGAGCATTTCCCAGTGGACAATTATTGTATAAAAAGTTCGATCATAATTTCAAACCGTTTTCTAAACATCCGAAAGAGTCATCAGCTGAACACTTTCGGTTGACCACCTGTCTGCCCCTCTCTGTTCCTCCTTTCTAACCAAACCTCCGCGCACATGCTTTGAAGACATACTGGAGCCTCCCTACCCCAGCTTATCCCCCTGTCTCCTGTCCCCCCCAACCGTGAATTGGTTTGACCGGGGTCTGTATTCAGTTTTCTTCCCACAAGGTGTGTGTGTCACTGTGTCGCCACGTCACTTTTTAGTGTTTGTGCACAGCTTCTCTAGGTGTGATTGCATTCTCTAGCTATATGTTACGCTATGTCCGTAAGCGATTATGTCGACAAGAGAAGCGCCGTGGGATTCCGCATTGCCCTTCTCAGTTAGTTTTTGCCACATTTCATTTGCTGAAGAGTTTGCTGAGGTGTTATTTCCCGGATATGTATAGCCGGCATTGACCCGAAAATTCAGGCCGAGAATAGACATTGAGAGTTACGGTGTAAATTAACATATGCATATAATAAATGGACAATTTTACTTTCGCGGTGATCAGCGTGTCAGACTTCCGATTCAGTTGAAGAAATCGAAAAGGTAAATTAAAATAATGGAACTGAATCATATTGAATCGAATACTCTCACACACTTTCTAATCCAGCACTTTTCAGTGGGGGTGATCAGTGCCATATATTACCGTCCAGTGGAAAATGTCATCTTCGCCAGATGTCATTGGTATTCAGATGTCTCTGTGAACATGCTCTTTTCCATAAGGCCAGCGCTCGAGGATAGAGCCTGAGTCCAGACTGAGGGACAAAGATCAGGCTGATTAATAAGTACAGCAGTGCTAAACCTTCTTCATGCCAGAGAGCGATGAATCACTGAGCCTCTGCCGTTGTCTTTCTCCCCTTTTTATTCTACTCTATTAATCTCTTGTTTTGGGTCTGTAGTTTCTCTCACGCTCTCGCCCCTCTCGTTTCCTCACTCTTCATCACTTTAACTCTGGCCTGCCTTTCTCTGCCCCTCATTTTCAGTCCTTGTCTAATCTTTTTTTCCCCTATGGTCCTCCAACTCTTTCTCCAGCCCCCCGCCTCCCCCTGTTGCCCACGCTCTGTGCAGCTGCCGAGTACCTCAGTAATGCAGTTCATTACCGTCTATTACTGTGACTCACAGCTTGACTGCACACTCACAGGTGTGTTTCCCTACGGACGGCAGCGATCGCGCACAGCCGCTGGCATTCAGCCCCCCACGTCTCACAGAGATGATAGTAGCTCAGATTACAGCCATCGATCAATGTATACAGTCGCTTGTGAGCGCATTCACGTGTGTGATGTCATAGCATCTCAGAAGCTGAACTCTGCATCAATACTATGACTTTTACGTGATGTGTTCTGCTGTATTCTATCGACATGCTTGGTACGAGCTTGACAAAGGATTATGGTTAATTGTAAGTCTAATTAATTAGATCTTCTTCTCTAACACGCCAATGTTGATATATGAGCAAACCCCTCTGTAATTTGTCATGAAGAAAAGGAACCTATTAATGGCTTACATATAGTTGTATAAACTGGGATAGAAGTAAGTATTTAAAACTGACATACTTTAGTTTCCATGACTGAAAGAACACGCAAGGCTTTTGGTCATTAATGCATCATTAAGACTAGGAAAGATTTAAAACGGGTAAAATTTATGGGGTAATATGTCTAATCTGTTGCTCATTAAATCCCCATGTGGTTTGTCAGATGCTGTTTTCAGTGCTGTTCTTATTGAGTGGAGGATGTTACAGTTGAATCAGATGAGGCCTTTTAATGTATCTGTGATGGGATACTGATTTCCTGTATGTATTGTTTGAGTGCTTTCTTCAGTTGAATGCACAAAGCATCCTACCAATAGGAGATGGTAGAATCTATTCGGATGTTTCTTCAACTTTGTGGTTGGTTTGTTATACTGTATATAGGCCTACTCTATGGTTCAAAAGTTTGGGGTCGGTAAGTCAAAAATACGCTATGTGATCAAAAATACAGTGATTTTAAAAGAACTATATTAAATTTAGTATATTTTAACATGTAATTTTAACAATTTTTTTTTCTCATTTTGTCTCTCATAGTTGAGGTATACCTATGATGAAAATTACAGGCCTCTCTCATTCTTTAAGGGGAGAACGGCAAATTGGTGGTGAAATACTTTGTTGCTTGTAACTTGTATATATATATATATATACAGTGGGTACGGAACGTATTCAGACACCCTTAAATTTTTCACTATTTGTTATATTACAGCCATTTGCTAAAATAATTTAAGTAAAATTTTTTTCCTCATTAATGTACACACACCCCATATTCGACAGAGAAAAACAGAATTGTTGACATTTTTGCAGATTTTTTAAAGAAAAACTGAAATATCACATGGTATCATTAGTATTCAGACCCTTTGCTCAGTATTAGTAGAAGCACCCTTTTGATCTATACAGCCAGTGAGTCTTTTGGGGAAAGATGCAACAAGTTTTTCACACCAGGATTTGGGGATCCTCTGCCATTCCTTGCAGATCCTCTCCAGTTCTGTCAGGTGGGATGGTAAACGTTGGTGGACAGCCATCTTTAGGTCTCTCCAGAGATGCTCAATTGGGTTAAGTCAGGGCTCTGGCGGGGCCATTCAAGAACAGTCACAGAGGTGTTGTGAAGCAACTCCTATCGTAGTTAGCTGTGTGGTTAGGGTCATTGTCTTGTTGGAAGGTTAAACCTTCGGCCCAGTCTGAGGTCCGAGGTCCTGAGCACTCTGGAGAAGGTTTCCATCCAGGATATCCCTGTACTTGGCCACATTCATCTTTCCCTCGATTGCAACAAGTCGTCATGTCCCTGCAGCTGAAAAACACACCCACAGCATGATTCTGCCACCACCATGCTTCAATGTTGGGACTGTACTGGACAGGTGATGAGCAGTGCCTGGTATTCTCCACACATACCACTTAGAATTAGGGCCAAAAAGTTCTATCTTGGTCTAATCAGACCAGAGAATCTTATTTCTCATCATCTTGGAGTCCTTCCATGCGGGCTTTCATGTGTCTTGCACTGAGGAGAGGCTTCCGTCAGGCCACTCTTGCCATAAAGCCCCGACTGGTGGAGGGCGGCAGTGATGGTTGACTTTCTACAACTTTCTCCCATCTCCCAACTGCATCTATGGAGCTCAGCCACAGTGATCTTTGGTTTCTTCTTTACCTCTCTCACCAAGGCCTTTCTCCCCCGATAGCTCAGTTTGGCCAAACGGCCAGCTCTAGGAAGGGTTCTGGTCGTCCAGCCAAACTGTATTCCCTTTAGAATTATGGAGGCCACTGTGCTCTTAGGAACCTTAAGTGTAGCAGAAAATTTTTTGTAACCTCGGCCAGATCTGTGCCTTGCCACAATTCTGTCTCTGAGCTCTTCAGGCAGTTCCTTTGACCTCATTATTCTCATTCGCTCTGACATGCACTGTGAGCTGTAAAGGTCTTATATAGACAGGTGTGTGGCTTTCCTAACAAGTCCAATCAGTATAATCAAAAACCAGCTGGACTCAAAATGAAGGTTTTTTGTTATGTTGTTGTAGAACCCTTTAGAACCATCTCAAGGGAGTTATGATCAGAAAGAAGGAAGAAGAAATGGACAGCACCTGAGTTTAAATATATGAGTGTCACAGCAAAGGGTCGGAATACTTAGGACTATGTGATATTTCAGTTTTTCTTTTTAATAAATTTGCAAAAATGTCAAAAATTCTGTGTTATTCTGTCAATATTGGGTGCTGTGTGTAAATTAATGAGGAAAAAAAAAAAAACTTAAATTATTTTAGCAAATGGCTACAATATAACAAATAGTGAAAAATTTAAAGGGGTCTGAATAATTTCCATACCCACTGTATATATATTTGGAAGTTATTGAGGCTTGTGTTTACAGGGAAACAAGTTGTCAGTCAGGGCTTGAGAAGAATAACTGTATATATAATCTATAGATATAATATAGTTATAAATACAAATCTAGATAAAAATGAGCAGTATTAATTTGTGAGCAGTATTTTTAAAAAGTAAAAATCTCATACAATTTTGTCTATTTGGGATCCATATATGCTAGCTATGAAATTACCATTAGGAAGACAAAAGCAGTTGGGCAATTTTTGGAGCCGGACACTAGTAGTGTGAAAAGTGTGTTTTATGAGTTTATTTATGTATGTATGCATTATTATTGCCTGATACTGTTGTATGCATTCAAACGTGTGCTTCGAGCTTGAGACCAGTAGCTTGTGGGTGTATGGGTGCATGCAGGAAGGCGTTCAAACCAGCAGGCACAGAGAGATTATGTAAATACATCTTCAGGAGCGTTCAGCTCGTTTCTCAACTGCACAGCGCTTTGCCTGCACGTTTGTTACTCAGTGGAAGATGGATCTGAGAAACATGGGAAGTGCCATTTCTTTTAGTGCTTCTCAGGGCATTACTGTTCAAATCAGAACTGCTTTTGGGAGCAGACAATTATCGTGCTGGCTTCTCAAGGGGGAAGCACTCAGCAGTCACTTAGATGATTCATCTTCTTCTATGCTCTGAAATTAGAGGTGTAGATTGGCAACATATTTGCAGCTTGTTGATCATGTCTGCACAACTTAAAAAAAAAAAAGGTTGTAAACTCTCACTGAAAACCAATGGCGAAGTGGTTGATTCGCACTATATGCCCAAGGGCCCTGCTGTTTGGGAGGCCCCTGGATGTCGACTACAGTAGACCAGTGCAATCTCCATTTTCCCTTCATGAATGTGCATTTTAGCTGTCTAAATGTATCAAACAGGCTCTTAAAAGGAAAAACCTGAAGCCGCTGCCCCCGGTGGCACAAGCCAAGCAATAAAAGTGCTATTACCGCCATAAACATCTGATTGCTTTCACAAATGCAGTCGATTATGTGGCAGCAAAAGGACCTTGATTCTGCTGAGATATTGATAGCATCAATCATGCGGCGAGTCGACAGGTAGACTTTACTCAGCTGTCACGACAAATGCAAATCTCATAACTGGCCTTTCATTGCAGTAAAAAATTATCTTGATTTCATTTGCCAAGCAAGTTTCCTCATACATCTTGATGTATGTTGTTCTTGGCATAAATTGAGCACTTGGCTAAGTGTCAAGAAAGATGGACAAACACATTAGTCGTCCTTTTACGCCAATATGAACATCCGCTCCATCCTTCATCGGTGAGATTAGGGGATTGGGGAACTGTTGCCGTTGTTTATTTGTTTTTGCAGTGAGAGCACAGTGCTTGAAGGGACTGAATCCCAGCAGAAGCAGGAGCGGTAACAGGTAGCTCGCACTGACTCTGAATTACTGAAATATTTAGCTGTGCTTTAGGAACCAGCAGTAAATCTCTTTCTCAGTTGCAATTGCACTCCCTTCGTGGCTATTTACCTCACAAAAATTGAATGAGGAGTATGAGGCAGAACACAATTACTTCTGCAATAAGATTTTCCCTTGCATCATGCAAGTTCATCGATAGCAAAGCCTCCTGGGAAAGAAATGGAATTGAAAATTTGACATGTGAGAACAAATGGCTGTTATTAAAGGAATTCATAAAGCTGTTGGAAATAATAAGATGCTAATTGCTTAAGTTTATTCAGTGTTTTGTTTGATCTTTGCTTATCATCTCCTCCCTCTATGTTCCTGCAGGCTCCATTGAGGCTTGCTTAAGTCACCTGTTGAAGCGAAGAGCGGCAGGATTCCTCCGCAGCGATAAGATCGCCGCCCTCTTCACCAAGATCGGCAAGGTGAACACCACAGCAAGTGAGATCTGCCGCAAAGTTCAAGAACAGCTACAGCAGCAGGCCGAAATCACCAGGTCTGACTTTTTATTGCGCACAAATAATGTGCATTATTTCCTTGAAGTTATTACTATTATTATTTTTAATTTTAATTTAGTAAACTTCACTTGTGAAATTACTGACACCACCTAGGCCATGTGGGCTATTGGCTAATCTTAGCCAAAAGCCATATAGCTGCTTTAGTTGATAATGTAGCCTTTCTGAAATCTAAGTTTAGTTTACAGATTTACAACTTACGAAGTTGACGTAAATAATTGCAAATAACAATAGATTTGAAAAAGAAGCCTTCGTAATCAACGGTAAACTGACGTTTAGGTTGAAACACCTTCACAATCCAATCAATTCTCGATAGGTCCCATCCTACTTTTTTTTCTCATTCAATATCTTGTTTTATTCTGAAAATCTTTAATTTACGAAAAAAAGAATGCAATTTTCTGTTAAATTTAAAAGTAGTATTTTTGCGCCACTAAAGGCTAGTTCACACGAAGAACTAAAACTATTAAGATCTATAATGATAACTATGTTAAAGCTAACACCGGTGGACAATAGGGCTCGGCGATTTTTCCAATTTGATCGATTAATTCGAATTTATTGTTTTGCCACAATTAAATTTTTTTTTAAATCGAGGAATCGCGATTTTCAAGAGAAATATGACCAAATGTTAAAATTAGACACTTTGACAATATGCCAAACAGTAAAGAGAAAAGAACGATCCAACCGCATGTCGGCGCACGTGATTAACCGCGCTCTGGCAGTGCGACGTGGGACCAAGGGAGAGGGGGGGGGCGGGGGGGAGGAACCATTATATGCGCCAGGTCATTCCACAGATTGTGACAAAAGATGCGACACGGGCAGTGGAATAGGTAAAACATGCAAGAAGATGGGAGTAACTCTTTTAACTGAGCGCAAAAGAGTGTTTTTCGAAATTGGAGTTTCAGCATGAGACAATGCAAGAGTACGCGAGGGGGCGCTGCCACGGAGACTCCACACGTCCTGTCCATCCTGTCCCCCACCACCAGCTGTAAACAACAATCATGTTTTTACACAGCAAAAAAAAACAGTGGAAAAGCAGTGCAATCGAATTAAAAAAATCTGTAAAGAACTACTACTGTATGTCTGATATTTCATGTTTGCATCATGGTGACAGGCTGACAAGCTGCTGTTGTTTTTACAGAACATTTATATTTAATGATAGTCTACTGGTGTTATACCTTCAGTCATTTTGAATTTGAATTTCCGTGACTCTTGAAATTTTTTTAAAGCATTTTCCTGGTATTATTTCTGAACACATAATATGTATGAGACAAGTTTGTACAATATGTACTTGTAGTTTATGCATCTTTTCTGCAAAGATATTTAACAAGTGATTTGTTGAACATTTACATCATATTGACAAATTCATGTGTGCTGCACTTAGAATAGAATGTTTCTTTAACTAGAGGGTTAATAAAGAAAAAGTAACTTCAATCATGTTGTAGTTACATTTTCAAGGTGACTAGTTAAAAATCGTAAAAAATCGAGAATCGGTCAAACATTCTAGAAAAATCGAGATTAAAATTTTTTGCAAAATCGCCCAGCCCTAGTGGATGATAATGTTCTGTTTACCATAATTACATGTTTCAGTTTGATTATCGTTTTGAAAGCTCAACCTCTTTAAATTTCGGTGGATTCTGATTGGCTCTTTCACTTCGAAATATGTAAATTTACAAAATAAAACAGATTGCAAATTGCATTTTATGTTGAATTTAAAAGTCGTATTTTTGATCTACTAAAACTACTACTAAAAATATATATGTAAAACTATAAAGATAACTGTAACGATAGCTACACTATATAGTGTTCACACCAGTAGACGATATTGTTATGTTTATTGTAATCACGCTCTGCAGTTTTGTCATACTGCCCCTTTAAATCCTTGAGCTCTTTAAAGTCAGGTGGATTCTGATTAGCTCTTAATGTTTTTATCGTTCATCAGCTATAGAACAAAAACATTCCAACGGCATCATTATAATTATAGCTGTTGTTTCGCTGTTCTATTAGAATTAGAATGGTTTTCGAAGCTTTCTAGTTATCTTTCTAGTTGTGAACGACACTTAATAGCACAAACAGAATTGGAAAACTCCCACCCCAAATTCATGACAATGGTTTAGCTAAAAGTCAATATATCAGACTATATAACTACAAACTGCTAAAAATTACATACTTTACTTTTAACAATCACTTGTTCTACTTATTAATATGAACTGTAAGTAGAGATGCTAAAAGTCAAAGAAAGCCATAAACTGGAACTGATCGTATTAGCGATATAAGCAATGCTTTATGACTGATAAGCTGTTCAGACAATGATGAAAGCTGGAAGCAGATCACATCTGGTGTGTGGAGAGGGATGATTTGCTGCTTTGTTGGGCTTTAAACAGAAGATTGGCTCTGCAGCACTCTAAATGAGGAATGTTATGGGCGGATGCTCCGGGGCTTCGGTCAGCTTCTTATTTTCCCATTAACTCTCCATTAGCAGAGCCACATGGCCAATGTGCCACTCAAGAGCGGACCGCTCGGGCCTAATAGCCACAATCTCCAGGTGACTCAACATCTCTGTTGTGGTCAGAGATTAGTTGAAGCCACTTTGGTGTGTCTGTACAGTAGCCGCTCTCACACACACACATTTAAAGCATTAATGTGGAGGGTTGCTGGTCACATGTTTTGTGGTGTTCCCTGCCTGTCCATTTTAAGCACCCCTACCCCACCGCACTCACTCGGTTACTCACGTTGCCACAGCAACACCATGGTGTCACCATCTAGAGCAACAAGATGCTCGCTGGTTATTGAATACATCTACCTCAGCAATTCAGTCTAATAAAGCAACTGCATGTCATTACTTTCTTGTGCAAGAGTTATATTGCACCCAAGACACATCTGTACTTCGTTTAAATGATTTCATTTATTGCACTCGTATTTAGCTTCACAATTATAATTCGTTTTTATATAAGATTTTTTAATAATAAGAGTCTCTTTACTCACCAAGGTACTTTTTTTTTTTTTTTTTTACAAATACAGGGAAAAACAGTTAAAAGGGAAACAGACTCTATTACAATTTAAATAAATGTTTTCTATTTAAATATATTTATTCCTGTGATGGCAAAGGTGAATTTTCTGTTGTCACAGGATCCGTCAAAATCACATTTAATATGCATGCCGATTGCTGCTAGTAGGAAATTTAAAAACATTAAAAAACTAAATTAAATATATATTATATATATATATTATATATATATACATATAAGATATAACATACTGGTATATTATATTAATATATATATTTTATAAACTTGGTTTAGTAAGAGGGGATAAGTACAAATTCATTAGTAATTTATACTGTATATACGTATTAATATAGTACACAGTATTGGATATATAGATTATATTAGATTAATACGTATTTTAAAAATATATATACAATGTGTATATATACACATATATATAGATAGATAATAGATATAGAAACAACACTTTGTTTATTCAGTGTATATACATTTTAGTAATTAATACTGTAATAAGATTTATATAGATTAAAGAGAATACGTTTCTAGTATATATATATAAAGCTGTGTTAATTCGAGTACTACAGATAGTAATCTTATAGACGTCAATATAGATTAATACAGTCTTTTTAATATATATATCTAAACTGTTATTCTTCGATTATAACAGTATTAGTAATTTAATACGTAGAATTATAGATAGATTAAACAGTATGTATCTAATTAAGTGACAAATAGTAAATCTGGACATGAAGTTGCTATTATTAATGTGAAATTCGTGGTCAGCGAAGCAAAAAGACAACATGCAAAATATTTGGTTTGTAATGTATTTTTACTTTCTATATTATTGTAATTTGCAGTTCAAGGTAAACAAAAAAATCTGTTTTTCTGGCTTTATGAGTGGATTGCTCTACATTATGCCCTTGGAGAGAAATGCAGTTTCTCCATTCCATTAGCTATGATTAGCTCATCTCAGGTGCAGGGAGTATGGGCTTTGTTTTATACTGAAAGGTCCACCTCGCGGCCAGCCATCACACACCAGTGTAAGTGTAGGCCGTTATGCTCTCAATGTTATGATATCAGAGAATATGAGGCGCTGTGGCACAGACAGCAGGGACGGTAGCCTAGCTGGTGTGCCTGCAGCTGTGTGTAGTGTGATGTCGGATGGAGGGAGAGTATTGGCATTGTGGGGTGTTATTGGCTTAAGACTTATGATGGATCTCTCTCACGCAGTGCGTCAAACATAGCAGCAGGTCTACCAGCTATCCCAGGACTCACAGGACGGATCCAGACGGGCTTAGTCTCAAAAACTGGATTAAAGGAATTCTTACAGGTTTATTTTCAGACTGAAGATGGATTGTTCACCCAAAATAAGTTATTTAATCCCTCATGTCGGAGGACGAGCTTTTTTTAAACATTTATTTTGTCCCACAGATAGTAAAAAGTCAAATGGGGGCCAAACAAAAAACTAAATAGAAAACAAAGATATTTTTCTTTTGTGTTTCCACCGAAGACGAAAGAAAACATACAGGTTTTTTAAAATACAATGAAGGAGTAAATGATAACAAAACTTTAATTTGGTTAAAAACTGTCCCCTTTAGGTCTTTTTTTTTTCATTGGTCCCACAAATGTTTTACCACAAACCCAAACAGAACTATTCAGTCTTGGCTTTCTGCACTTGTCGACAGTACCAGAAAGCAATATTTTTTGTCTGACTGTCAGTGATTTATTCAGTACTCCGAGCTCAGCGACGGACTCCTGTCATCTAGGCTGGCTGGTCTGGCTCCAGTGAAACTACAGTGCTTCTGTAATGCTTGTTATGCCACTCTCAGCCAAAAATACAGTACCAGTATGTTAAAAAGTTTGGGTTAATAAGATGTTTCAGTTTTTGGACAAAAAAAAAAAGTCTATGATGCGTCCACAACACTCTTAAAAATAAAGGTGCTTAACAATGCCATAGAAGGAAAATTTTGTCTAAATGGTTCCATAAAGAACCTTTAACATCTGAAGACCCTTTCTGTCACAAAGGTTCTTTGTGGCGAAAGAAGGTTCTACAGATTACAAAAAGGTAAGAAAGAGAGATGGTTCTTTAAAGAACCTTTGGCAGAATGGTTCATTGTGGAACCAAAAATAGTTATTCTATGGCACCGCTTGAAGAACCTTTTGAAGCACCTATATTTTTAAGAGTGGAAGGCTGCACTGATTGGTCGAAATACTAGGGTAAACACAGTAATATTGGGTTTAATATTATATTCAATAAAAAAAAACGTTTTCTATTTAATGTAAGATTAATTATAGTACTAATTTTTCCTGTGGATATTCCAGCAAGCTGATTTTCTTCGTTTCAGGGGCACATGATCCTAGAAATCATCTCCAATATGGATTGCTGCTCAATGACAGATTTAATATAATTATTCAAGGTTCTTAAAAACAGTTGGGAAATACTAAACATTGCTTCAGGCTTTCTATTGCATGAATACGAGAGTTCAAAATAACATACTTGAATAAAAGTATAGAACATTTCCTATAGGCGAAATGAAATTATGAGCACTTTGGTCATTAATGCATTCCTTGCGAATAACACGTAATCTCAAAATAGTATCTAATCTAAAAATAGTAACTGCGACCACCCCCCCCCAGCGTTGATCATTGAGTGTAATGCCTCGCAGAGCGTTGATTGACAGGCGATAGGACCAATCATAAATCCGGAAATGTGTAAAATGGTTTATGACGTTCATTCGCAACAATATACCTTTGATATTCACCATGTTTTATTGCATGCTCTAACTAGTACTGAGGAAGAAGAGAGCTGATCGCTTCAAGTGCCACTTAAACCGAGGTTCTACAGCGATCTGTCACGACAAATTAAAGAGGCCACAAAAATGGTTATATTTATTGTTTGAGTCTTAAAAAAACTGACAACAATTTGGAACGACTCTTTGTAAATGGCAAAAAGAACCTGTCTCGCTTGTGTGTTGGCTACGTTGTCAGTGTTCCTCTTGGCTCAGTGAAGGATTTTTCCCGGCGTGAGAACATGATGTGTAGTGTGAATGAGAGTGCCATGGCTTGTCGGACAATCCAGTGGGGCAAAAAAGTACTTAGTCAGCCACTAATTGTGCAAGTTCTCCCACTTAAAAAAAATGAGAGAGGCCTGTAATTTTCATCATAGGTATACATCAACTATGAGAGACAAAATTAGAAAAA
This sequence comes from Sinocyclocheilus anophthalmus, assembly GCA_018155175.1. NCBI lineage: Eukaryota > Metazoa > Chordata > Actinopteri > Cypriniformes > Cyprinidae > Sinocyclocheilus > Sinocyclocheilus anophthalmus. Next base: position 58,497 of record JADLZN010005268.1, on the reverse strand, counting down.
AAAATCCAGAAAATCACATGTAGGATTTTTAAAGAATTAATTGGAAAATTCCTCTGTAAAATAAGTATTTGGTCAATAACAAATTTTCATCTCAATACTTTGTTATATACCTTTTGTTGGCAATGACAGAGGTCAAACGGTTTCTGTAAGTCTTCACAAGGTTTTCACACACTGTTGCGGGTATTTTGGCCCATTCCTCCATGCAAATCTCCTCTAGAGCAGTAATATTTTGGGACTATCGCTGGGCAACACGGATTTTCAACTCCCTCCAAAGATTTTCTATGGGGTGAGATCTGGAGACTGGCTAGGCCACAACAGGACCTTGAAATGCTTCTTACGAAAACACTCCTTCGTTGCCCGGGCGGTGTGTATGGGATCATTGTCATGCTGAAAGACCAGCCACGTTTCATCTTCAATGCCCTAGCTGATGGAAGGAGGTTTTCACTCAATATCTCACGATACATGGCCCCATTCATACTTTCGTTTACACGGAAATGCGGTGTCCTGCCCTGGCAGAAAAACAGCCCAAAGCATGAGTTTCACCCAGAGGTATGTGAAATTCTTGGATGCACCTCTCAGCATTCTTTCTCTTCCAAACACGACAAGTTGAGTTTTTACAAAAAAGTTATATTTTGGTTTCATCTGTCCATATGACATTCTCCCAATCCTCTTTTGGATCATCCAAATGCTCTCTAGCAAATTTCAGACGGGTCTGGACATGTTCTGGCTTAAGCAGGGGGACACGTCTGTCACTGCAGGATTTGAGTACCTGGCGGCGCAGTGTTTTACTGATGGTAGCCTTTGTTACTTTTTGGTCCCAGCTCTCTGCAGGTCATGCACTAGGTCCCCCCATGTGGTTCTGGGATAATTTTGACCCCACGTGGTGAGATCTTGCGTGGAGCCCCAGATCGAGGGAGATTATCAGTGGTCTTGTATGTCTTCCATTTTCTAATCATTGCTCCCACAGTTGATTTCTTCACACCAAGCTGCTTAACTATTGCAGATTCAGTCTTCCCAGCCTGGTGAAGGTCTACAATTTTGTTTCTGGTGTCCTTTGACAGCTCTTTGGTCTTGGATGGTGGAGTTTGGAGTGTGACTGTTTGAGGTTGGGGACAGGTGTCTTTTATACTGACAACAAGTTCAAACAGATGCCATTAATAAAGGTAACCAGTGGAGGACAGAGGAGCATCTTAAAGAAGAAGTTACAGGTCTGTGAGAGCCAGAAATCTTGCGTGTTTGTAGGTGACCAAATACTTATTATACCGAGGAATTTACCAATTAATTCTTAAAAATCCTACAATGTGATTTTCTGATTTTCTCATTTTGTCTCTCATAGTTGAGGTTATACCTATGATAAATACAGGCCTCTACATCTTTTAAGTGGGAGAGAACTTGCACATGGTTGCTGACTAAATAATTTTTGCCCACTGGAAACAAACAGAAACTAAGTGGGGGTCAGTCTTTGCCGATAGGGTCAGTTCTAGGGATTTTGTCCCCAACTGCTGTTGTTAGGAGCAAAATGTTGTTGTGAGGTTTGAGTGGCTTAATGCAGATGAGCACTGGGAATTTATCTCTTTTAATGCTCTGCGGTGAGTCTTTGGGTGAACATGCTCTGTCCGTCATGTGGAATATGTGTGTTGTAACCAGTTGGCTGAATGGCCTGGCAGTTCGAGTGGGTTTTTGTGACTTCGTCTGGCCCTCTGCACGTTGTAATGAGCGAGGCCTCCCTGTTGAGATGCTGTATGGAGAAGATATGGGACTCACAAAACACTTAGAAAAATCCACTGACAGGCACAGCATAATCCCTTTTGTGTTCTGGCTGGCTTCATACAACAGAGAATGTGAGATGGGATTTATCCGGCTATCTGAGGGACAATAGAAGCACAAAAAGATTGAGGAAGGCTGTCTTAGAAAACACAAGCACTGGCCACTTTTTGGGGGAATTGTGTCTTAAAAGGTCTTAAAGATAGCCTATTGTGTCATTTGTCGCATAAGCAATTTGTTGTAATGGGCTCTATGGTTAGGTTTTGTGTGCGTTTTGAACATATTATGATGGTGCTCTCAGGCAGAACCCAGAGCACAGGTACAGAGCCCTCCGGAGGCAGGCCCTCTGCTGGGCGAGCGCTTCAGCCACTATTGCGAGGCCATCAAGCAATAGGGTCCGCACGGCCCCTCTTTGAGAAAGCCTGGACAAAATAGTGCCGTATGGGGAAATGCAAGGTAATGAGCATCAGTACTGTATTTCAGTTCATGCAACTTTGTATGATTTAGCTTTTAGGATTAAAAAAAAATAAATTTAATCTTAGCAGGTCTCACAAACCATATCAGTTTTTTGTACTGTACATTATAATGTTGCGATGCCTATTTTCACTTTTAGCTCATTTAAAATGATCGATTTATGAGTGATTATTTTAATTTATCTAGGCAAAATAATAAAGAATTTTAATATCAAACATTTATCTGTTATTAGCATAACATGAAACATTTTTAAACATTTAGCTTCTTGATATAGGATGGAATTTTAATATATGTGTGTGCCTTTTTTTTCTTAAATAATAGTGGCTGCATAACATGCATTGCTTATCTCTCTTATGCAAAGTGTTATTTGCCAAGATTAAGGTTTGAAATTTATCATTTGTCCACGGTGATTGTTTGGGCTGTCATGTGGAGCTTGTGAAATAATGTGTTATTTGTTCAGCCTTTGAAAGAGGTCTCTGGTTATTGACATACACATTGTGTGTGTTTGCTGTTTGTGTGTGTCTGTAGTAAGTATTATGAAAAGGAGGCCCTCATGCACGACTCTGTGTTTGGCCCGATACTGGCGGCACTGCTGGGTGAGTCTATCTGATGCATCGATCACACTCTATCTACTCATATTACAGCTAATCGAGATTTATAGATGTTGTTCAATAAATGTATTAAATTGTGTTCAAATGGTGTTAGCGTTCATTATTTTATTATAATTCACTTTTTTATCACAATATGTTATCACATTACAATTTGTTTTGTGTAAAAATCTATATTTTTCATCTATAGTCGGGCCGTGTGCTCTAGAGTACACTAAGCTCAAGACGTCGGATAATTTCTGGACGGACCCGTCAGCAAATGAGCTGGTCCAGAGGCATCGCATTCACGGGGCCCACAGGGGCCAAGAAGTGTCGCCGGGCCGCAGGCCTGCACTTGGGGTGAGAATATCATACGTATAGGGGTGCTTGTGCAGTAGTTTTGTTCTAGTAAATAATCCATTTAAAATCCCATTTTGATGGTTTTTCCTCAGATCCGAAAGCGTCAGTCCTCTGGAAGCATGTCTGAGGACAAGTTTGCAGCCTCGGCGAGAGAGTACGTCGAATCCCTGCACCAAAACTCACGCATTCACTTGCTCTATGGAAAAAACAATGTACTCGTTCAACCGGTAAGACAGTACATACACACACACACATGCAAATGCACTTACAGGAAAACTAGTTTGATTTGCATCTACAGATCTTTATGTAGATGGCTGTAACAAAAGGGATTGATTTTAGATCAGTGAATCCCATCTAATCAATATAATGGATCTCAAGGGCTACTGGTTATGGGGATTGAGCCAGAGTGGTGTAGATAGGTAGAACTGTTCAAATTGTTGTCTTCCCTTGTGTAATGAATGGTCAGATGGGTTTCCCTGGCATTTTTAGCTGACTTCCCGGCTGCTAGTTGGCTACTCTTGTGAACTGGAAAAGGCAGACTGGATTAGCCATTACACCACATTATTTGTCATCAAATGAGTCAGGCACGGACTAAATGTGTGCATGAAAGTGTTTGTGAGATTTGCAATGGTGACTGATGTAACTGGGCACAGAGAGTGCTGGGTCTGGCAAGGACTTGTAGAAATCAATAGTGTAAACGACCCTTGCCAAAAGTTTGCAGTGATTCAGGTTTAATTGGATTTCAGTGTGAAACCTGATGCGTTTCGCAGCTCTCATCATCACAGTAAATCATCAGAGACGTTTTATTTATGTCACTCTGTTGCTTATAACACTCATTTTTCTTTTGTTTCTCCTTTTCTCTGCTCTTTTCCCTGTATGTTAGCTTATAAGCAAAGAAAAGTGTCTAATGCTGCTGATTATATTAGATATTTTTAGAGGAGTTGGAGAAGCCACTGTGTTTTATTGAATAGACTTTGTTCTTTGCAGAAGAAGGACATGGAAGTGCTGCGTGGTTACCTGTCCCTTCATCAGACGGCCGAAACACTCACACTGAAGTGGACGCCCAATCAGCTAATCAATGGCACTCTGGGAGACTGTGACTTGGAGAAGAGGTAATATATACTGTACACACACAGGGGGAAATCTGGTCAATTAGGTCATCAGATAAAATGGGCCGGAAGAGCTTGGAATGATTTGAGATGGTCAATCACTGCAATTCATTTTGCCACAACTGTAATTGCTACAACTGGTCCGAGATTACTAGGTTGGAAAGAGCAATTACTTTTACAGAGGATGTACAGGAAAATAATAAAATGAGTGTCCTGATGTGCTGATTGCTGGTTTGTAATGATAAGGTTGATATGTTTGTAAGAAACAAATAGACATCTAAATGTGAGGTTATTTAGCAAAACAACATTGATTATTTTATTGAAAAGACTGTTAGGTTGCTGATCTGTTTTAACAGAACAATTTTCTCTCTCTCTCCCACTTTCTCTCTCTTTGTCAATTCTTGCCCTCCTCCCCCCTTTTCATACCTCTAGTATTACTGGCAAGCTTGACTGTGCTTTTAAGAAAGATTGTCTGCATTCATTGTCACCAGCGCCGTGAGCCTGATTATTATATTATATTATATTATTCATTTTTATTTATCTTTAACGTTTAAACTTTGTCAGATATTTAGCTTTAATGTAGCACAATTTCAGTATCAGTTATTGATTTAATTCACATTATATCACCGATTTTTTTAGATATTATTATTAAAGTTTAAAGTCATGCAAATTCCTCAGGGCGGTGGGGGTACTGTGTTAGAAGTCAGGTGGGAATCCAGCGGGCCCCTTGCACTTCCCCTGGGGGCCACTTGCTGGCTTTCCTGTCCTGTTCGGAGACAGGTTACTGCCCCCGGGGTCAGCTTGAGCCCCCCCTCTAGTCCCAGAAGGGCAAGGTGAGTGTTTTGCTGCAGAAGTCATGCAATAGAATGTTGAAATTTGTCAGTAACATTTCAAACATCCAAATCATTAAAGAATAGAATGAAAATTAAGATGCTGAAATTTTACTCAACCTCTAAGGCAATCAAAATGAGTTAGTTTTCTTCATTGGAACAGATTTGGAGAAAATAACATTACTTCACTTGCTCACCAGTGGATCCTCTGCAGTGAATGGGTGCCGTCAGAATGAGATTTCAAACAGCTGATTAAAACATCATAATAAATAATCCACATGACTCCAGTCCATCAGTATGTTTTAATGGAATTAATCAGTGAATGCACCCATTCACTGCAGAGGATCCATTGTTGAGCAAGTGATGTAATGCTAAATTTTTACCAAATCTGTTCTGATGTAGAAAAATCAGATTCTAGCTTTTTTGCTTGTTGATGTAACGGAGGCCAGCTGTAGGTGCTGTGCAGGTAAACCTCACTCCACTGATCTCAAGCCTCCTTGTTAGTGCATCTGCCTCCCATGCCGGAGACCCGGGTTCGAGTACCGCTCGGAGCGGGTGCGAGTAGGACCATGGAGAGAGGGGGTTTACATTGACACACTGCAAATAAATTGCAAAATGCTCCTTATTTGAAGTGAGAAGCTGAGTTTAGTTTCATTATGACTCTGTGTGTTTGCTTAACAGGGTAAAGTCTTCCCTAAGCTCCGTAAGAGGAACAGCATGGCTCGTTTAGTGGATCAGGATGGAGATGGCGAGGAGCAGATCGCTGCAGACTATGTGTTTCGCATCGTCTATCCGGGGCACCGTCACGACTCAAGTGAGTCTCAGCAGAAATGTGCCTGTCCTCTTCACATCTCTGTCTCTGTCTCTCTTCACACAACCAGTATCTGTCCATCTATCCATCCGTCCAACCATCCACAGTGACCCCAAAAGCATCGAACACTTCAAAGCCACACATTAAAATGCATGAATCTTGCATTATAATTAAATTCATATCATTTTAAGTGTGACTTAAGCAGCCAAAAGTACTTTTTTGGGGCCAATCTACATCTTAAAACCCTATTGGTACTCACATATCCATAACTCGCATCCACTGTTCAGCCAGACCTGATTTCCCGGATGTGTGAATGCTGAACAGGGCTGCATCTATGGGATGATATTAGACTCAAAATGATTAATTGATGTACGCACAATTATCCATGTACTGCATACATTTTATGCATGTATCTTACTAACCACAAACAAATGCCTTTCAATTTGAGTCTGTGGAATTCGGGATTAAATGATTGTGCAGTGATGTGAACAAATACAGACATGTTTGCGAATAGAAATGTTAGGGTTAGGGCTAGGGTTCTGCATTAATCTATCATAAATTGCTCTTACTAAAAGGAATCCGTGCGTTTGTGGATCAGGCGACACGCGTGCATTTATTGACATCTTGTTCGATTCATTTGGATTTTGAGACTTAATTTTCGCAGCCCACACACACACACACACACAACTACCAATGAACAAGGCCCAGTGCAATTCATTAACGTGTACACGATTAAAATAATTTACAAATGTGCGTCACTACTCTGAAACAAATGCTTTTCAACCGGTGTCTGCAGAGTTAAGAATTACATTAATGTGCAGCATTTTGATTCAAATAGAGACATTCACACAATCATTTAATCCCAAATTCCACAGACTCAAATTGAAAGGCATTTGTTTGTGGTTAGTAAGATACATGCATAAAATGTATGCAGTACATGGATAATTGTGCGTGCATCTATTAATCATTTTGAGGCTAATATCATCTCATATGCATCAGACACCATCCCCACATATCATTGTTGTCTGTGTGTTTTGTTCTCACTTTTCTGTGGAACATAACAGCCGTTGTGGAGGCTGCTTGGAGGGATGTGAGTATTAGACGCAGCCTTTAGATTTTTTAACTGTTCTGACTGGGATAAAAGTGCTTCTTTTTATGTCTGTGTATGTATGCACTGCAAAAAAAAAATCATCTTTAGACAGTTTTTGTCTTGATTTCTAGTTAAAATATCAAAACATTCTTAAAACAAGACCCATTTACTTAAGATATCAAGCCTTGTTTTCAAAGAGTATATCTTGAAATTAATTTTAATTCCATAAATTTAATTTTAACATTAGAATTTTGTGAATACTTTTTAACAAATAAATTTATATTGAATGTTAAGCTGTTTTAATTTTAAATTTAGGATGACCTTTTTCTGTTTTGATCATAAAAAAAATCGTTTAAATTTCAGTTTAATAAATTGAAATCATATTTAAGTGCTTTAAAATTAGAATTTAAAACCAAGTAGAAACAATTAAAATAACTATTAATTCAAGATGCATTCTCTGAAAACAAGAATCAATGGTATGCAGTTGTGCTCGTTTTAAGCATGTTTGTATATTTTAAGCAAAACCAGAAAACATTTTTTTTGCGGTGTGTGTGTGTGTGAGTGGAACGTGACTTTGCTTCAGAGGCGGGTGCCTAAACTGTGTTCTTTTATGACCAAGCAGTCATAAAACTACCACCACACCACGGGCAGTCGTGCGCCCTCTCTGGACGACGATGAGGAGGAGGAAGATAGACTTCACGCTATGATCTCTATGATCTGCTCACGGAACCTCACAGATCCTAATGTCATGAAAGGTTTTTATCACCAGTGGCCCACTTCATTCTCCCTCCTTCCTTTCATCCTTCCTCTCCTCCCACTTCCTTTCCATCCCAACTGTTAGCTGGTCCCCACAAGCAGCGACCCAGCAGTGCGGCCGGTTGTCGGTCAGTGAGGGCAGATTGAGACACAGTAGGCACCTCGGGCGTCATGGTTCCCTTGTCACTCTTAAAGTTGTGGCCTGATCTGTATGATTGTAACCATGGAATATTTGCTGCTAGGTTAAAGTGGCACAAGGACTTGAGTTTGTGGGGCAGAGTGCATTCCCATTGCGCAAGAGACAAGGATATATAAGGGTAGATATGTATTATATATATATATATCTATATATCTGATATGAAAGTCACCTAACCGCCCAAGAACATGCTGTCTAGTAAATACGGAAAATAAGTAAAGAAGGGTTTTTGTAAATTGTGTTCCAAGCTAAAGAATAGGTAGGAAAAATCTAATGATTTAATTTCCTTAATTAAGAATAATAAGTTATAAAAGGTTACAACATGAATATATGTATGTATAACAACATATATTTTGATTAAAAGAATAGTTCAACCCAAAATAATTAGGTAAGAGAAAAAGTTTGAATTATTGGATTTATTGCATAATTTAAACTGTGAAAGAATTTTTATCTGGTTTTAGTATTTCATTGTTTTATTTTATTTATATTTAAATGTAATTAATTGTTCTAAGTACAATAGGTATATATGTTTAACAATATATTTTGCTAAAATGTGTATAGTTCTAACCCAAAATAACTAGGTCAGAAAATTCTAATTATTGATTTTATTTACATAATTGAATGTTGAAATGTTTTATCTTTTTTATATTAATATTATGGATTCTCTATTTATTTTATTAGAGGTAATAAAGGTGATAAGTCAAGATGTATATATATAAAGTGGGTACGGAAAGTATTCAGACCCCTTAAATTTTTCACACTTTATTATATTGCAGCCATTTGCTAAAAATAATTTAAGTTAATTTTTTTTTCCTCATAAATGTACACACATCACCCCATATTGAAAGAAAAACACAGAATTATTGACATTTTTTGCAGATTTATTAAAAAAGAAAAAAAACTGAAATATCACATGGTCATAAGTATTCATATTGCTGTGACACTCATATATTTAACTCAGTTGCTGTCCATTTCTTCTGATCATCCTTGAGATGGTTCTACAACTTCATTGAGTCCAGCTGTGTTGATTATACTGATTGGACTTGATTAAGAAAGCCACACACCTGTATAAGACCTTACAGCTCACAGTGCAAATGAGAATCATGAGGTCAAAGGAACAGCCTGAAGAGCTCAGAGACAGAATTGTGGCAAGGCACAGGTCTGGCCAAGGTTACAAAAAAAAATTTCTGCTGCACTTAAGGTCCCCAAGAGCACAGTGGCCTCCATTCCATAAATGGAAGACGTTTGGGATGACCAAAACCCTTCCTAGAACTGGCCGTCCGGCCAAACTGAGCTATAGGGGGAGAAGAGCATTGGTGAGAGAGGAAAAGAAGAACCCAAAAATCACTGTGGCTGACCTCCAGAGATGCAGTCGGGAGATGGGAAAAAGTTGTAGAAAGTCAACATCACTGCAGCCCTCCACCAGTCGGGGCTTTATGCCGAGGGAACGCCGGAAGCCTATCCTCAGTGCAAGACACATGAAAGCCCGCTTGGAGTTGTGAGATGGTGAGAAATAAGTTTCTCTGGTCGGATGAGGCCAAGATAGATTTTTTTGGCCTTAATTCTAAGCGGTATGTTGTGGAGAAAACCAGGCACTGCTCATTACCTCTCCAATACAGTCCCAACAGTGACGCATGGTGGTGGCGGCAGCATCATGCTGTGGGGGTGCTTTTCAGCTGCAGGGACAGGACGACTTGTTGCAATTCGAGGGAAAGATGGGGCCAAGTACAGGGATATCCTGGACGAAAACTTTTCCAGAGTGCTCAGGACCTCAGATTGGGCCAAAGGTTTACCTTCCAACAAGAAAATGACCCTAAGCACACAGCTAAAATAAAAAAGGAGTGGCTTCACAACAACTCTGTAACTGTTCTTGAATGGCCCAGCCAGAGCCATGACTTAAACCCAATTGAGCATCTCTAGAAAGACCTAAAAATGGCTGTCCACCAACGTTTACCATCCAACCTGACAGAACTGGAGAGGATCTGCAAGGAGGAATGGCAGAGGATCCCCAAATCCAGGTGTGAAAAACTTGTTGCATCTTTCCCAAAAAGACTCATGGCTGAATTAGATCAAAAGGGTGCTTCTACTAAATAATGAGCAAAAGGGTCTGAATACTTAGGACCATGTGACATATCAGTTTTTCTTTTTTAATAAATCTGCAAAAATGTCACAATTCTGTGTTTTTCTGTCAATATAATAAGGGTGCTGTGTGTACATTAATGAGGAAAAAAAAAAAAAACTTAAATGATTTTAGCAAATGGCTGCACTATAACAAAGATGTGAAAATTTTAAGGGGGTCTGAATACTTTCCGTACCCACTGTATATGTAACAAATCTATTTTGTTAAAATGTATATAGTTTTAACCTTTAATAACTATGTAGAAACATTTGAATTCTTAATTTAATTCACGTAATATTAATGTTGAAGCATATTATATTATATTATATTCTTTTATGCACACAAATCCTGAATGTCTCTTATTTTCACATTCATTTGGGTTTTAAGTGTGTGTGGGTGTTGTGTGTGTGTGTGTGTGTGTGTGTGTGTGTGTGGTGTGAGGCCGACAGTGCAATCTCTCTCCCCTGAAGCAATATCCTCGCTGGCGCTGACAATATTTTCCCTCCACACCTCCGTTGCCGGGGGTTACCTACGCTAACCTTTCTCACAGTCGTGAGAGCTTCCACTGCCCTGCCACGTTGTCACACTACTACTCTGCCTTTGTCTTTCTCCTTCTCACACACATACACGACACTACCCGACTGCCCTAGGAGGTATGATGTGTGTTCATGGTGCTCAGACTCTCCTCCTCTCTGCACTGTTGGGCCTGACTGTGGTGGCCAGGCAGCAATGCTTCCAATGATTTGCTGTTTTCCTTTTGAACTCTTTGGTTGACATGAGTGCGTCCTTGGAGAAGTCTTGGTTATTTTTAGGTTCTGTGTCTTTATTTGGTTTCACTGCCAAATGCTTGAGGGCTTTGCATGTCAAGTTTGCACACATTATGTATTATATTTCTTTTTCATTTTAAACTTTGCGGCGAATGCGCTCCACTGCTTACTTGTCAGAACTGTGTCTCCTTCCCTTTATGAATTCTCTCTTTTCCTCTTTAGTTTGAGTTGTCGTTGTTGTTGTTTTAGTGTTCCTCCTGTGTTGAGCCGGTTTTCTGCAATGCTGTTCACTGTAATTCTTCACTATCTGCAGTCACCTTTCATTATATCAGTTAGGTCCTGTGGGGTTCTGGTGTAGTAGACACACGAATCATTCCGTGAACGCGTCGCCCGCCGATCATAGCCATACCAAAGTCCCATAGCCCACGTCAGACTTTTAGGGACAGATATTGAATACATGCTCTCCGTCCAAATTTTATTTGGTTTACAACCAGTGTATAGCAGGTCACCAGCTCCAACCTGAAGAATTAAGGTGAAGAGCATTTACGTTTACTATCGACTGTTTTGGTTCAGTTGATTCACTTCCCCCCACCCCCCCCCCCCCCCCCCCACCCCTCCCCCTTCAATTTATCAACGAAAAAAAGTAACATTCCTCTTCTTGATTTGTCTTTATTTTTGTCATGGTTCAATCTGTGCATCCAGCATGGTAGGAATGGTTCTGTCTGTCCTTCTATACTGCTCTCCAAGCTCTACCAGTGCCTGGCTTGATTTGTGACACTGTGATTGATGATTGATTGATTGATTGATTGATTGGCAGGTGTCCTGGCATGGCATCCCCGCATCGTTTTACACATTTTCCTTCTGTTCATTCATAGATGCATGTTTTTGATATCCTTATATTTCAGGTTTGCTTTGATTTCATTATGTGTGTTTAAGGATGTTTCTGACAGGAAGAAATATCTGGAAAAAGAAAAGTACATCTTAATTGGGGCTGCCAATTTATAATTTTTAGTGGTATTATTTTAAAAATAACTAAATATGCAATTAATTGTTCCCCCACCTATACATTAAACTGAGCAGTTCTAGCTTAAAGTACAACCTTTAGGCAACGCTTTTTGGCAAACCACACTTATGGAGTGCAGGCAACATGTTCTTACATTAAAAAGCAACAGAATCGGGCAGAAGAAAGGGATATCAAGACATTTAAAAAGCCAAACTACTTTAAACCAGAGATATGGTGTCGTAAAAAAACAGCAAGACGTGACTCTACTGTTGCACATTTGTACAGCGACTAATGTTTAAAAAACCCAGTGTAGACATAATGCAAAAGCCAGTTGTGTGTAAATGGCCCCTATGGATAAACGGATAGTTTTATGTTCAATAATATGGAAATAAAACACATATAACAACATCTACAGACACTTTTCTTAATGTCTATTAAGTGATCTGCATCTGTCAAAGTAATGTCTTTAAATAATTTTAAATGAGGTGTTTTCTCAATCAAAGTTGATATGAGTAAATGTATTTCATTTTAATTGTATGATATATCATTTAATCAATGTAATGCATTTCTTTAATTGATTGAGAGCCCTAATCTTAATACCATTCAAAATTAACAAATTGCTAAATATATAAAACATTCAAATCAGATATATTAAAATGCAGTTTAGGATGCATTTTACTCTTCCTTAATTATCTCATGGTTGAGCTGAGGCCTGAAATTCAGTGAATCTGAGGCTTTTGAGCTGAATAAGATGCTTTATGGCCATTCCAGTCAAGCTAAGAGCCTATTTTCCAGTAGAGATGTATTATGGTGTCTGGGATGTGAAATGAAGTCCCATATGGCAGCTTTCCACAACAGCTTCTTATTGTAGAGTAGCTCTGAGAGGAAAGAAAATACCCATTTTCAATGATCCTAGTAATATTAAAAGTCATATATCTCAAATATGTTCTTCAAATGCAGGTTACTAGAGCAGGTTTCATGTTTGCTTATTCATCTCTTATTTCCTCTCTCTTTCTCTTGCTCTGCCTCTTTTTTGTCTATTCCACTCCCACGCCCTTGTAGACCATGGGGACATGATGGAGATGCAGGGTTTTGGTGGCAGCCCGTTGCCATGGCAGCAGGGCGAGTGCACCAGTCATATGTCATCTTGTCTGTCCTGCTCCACTGGGGGCAGCAACACTTCCGTCGAGCTTCCAGCGAGCTGTACCTGCATGCACGACCGGTGAGAGTTTTATTAGTTAAAAAACACAATAAAAACAGCAATATTGTTCATCATTAATACAATTGAATACTACTGTTTTGTATTTTAATACAAATGTAATATCTAATTTAATTACATCAAAATTAATTTTCAGTACTTAGCGTATTACTCCAGTCTTCAGTGTCACCTGACCCTTCAGAAATCATTCTAATGCACCGATATACTGCTCAAGAAACATTTAGAATTATTATCAGTGTTAAAAACCATGATTCATTATTTTACAGGATTCTTTGATGAATAGAGAGTTAAAAGAATAGCATTTATTTGAAACAGAAATCTTCTGTAACATTAAAGATCATCTTTACTGTTATTTTTTGGTCAATATAATGCATACTAGCTTCAAGTAAATCTTATTTTATAGAATATATAATCTTATATCATAATCTTATTTAATCTTATATAATATTGTCGTTTCCACCCTGTATTGGTTTTGTTATTATGTGGTGGAAAATACATTTTTAACATTTCTGGAATAAAATGGCAGACAACTTTGTTTTACTTAGCATTTTATGCATCCTAAATATGTACAAATAAATAATAATACAATTCTTACACTTACGCTTAATTATTTCAGTTTACTGGAAATGACAGTAGGGTGATGATATTTTTCTTAATTTTTCTTTGTTTCATATCAAGGTCACTACTTGCTCTGAGAGTATGCTCATTAGTATTAATATTGTTGGTTGTAGTGAGAATGATACCACATTGCCACATCAGTTTTTTTTGTACAGATTTATATAGATCATTATCACACAATAAATATTGAAATTGTTTATTTCTTTGTTCGTTTTGGTTGTCAATTGATTTTCATATATTAAGATGTAAAGTCTGACATTAAAACTGATACATAAATCAGCAAAAAGTGATGAAAGCGTAATGAAACATTTCCAAGACATTTTTAAAGTTACTTTCATATTACCAAAAATCCCTGGGACATAGGCACCCAAATAAAAACAACAACACCCATATGTGACCCTGGACTACAATTCCAGTCATAAGGGTCAACTTTTGAAAATTGAGATTTATACATCTGAAAGCTGAATAAATAAGCTTTGTTAGGATAGGATAATATTTGGCCGAGATACAACTATTTGAAAATCTGGAATCTGAGGATGCAAAAAAAATCTAAATATTGAGAAAATCGCCTTTAAAGCTGTCCAATAAATTCTTCAAGCAAATGCTCTTACAACAAATTAGTTTTAATATATTTACAGTAGGAAATTTACAAAATATCTTCATCTTCAAAAAAAATCAAAATATTGAGAAAATCGCCTTTAAAGCTGTCCAAATGAATTCGTAGTCAATGCTTTATAACAAAATTAGTTTTAATATATTTACAGTAGGAAATTTACAAAATATCTTCATGGAACATGATCTTGACTGCTACAAATATACCTCAGTGACTTAAGACTGGTTTTGTGGTCCAGGGTCACATATGTTAAATATTTCTGAGTGCAATATATCATGCATTTTGGCTGGATTTTGCATATATTTTTGCAAAAGCATCTGACTAGTCTTCCTGTATTGAAAGATGTAACGGATGTTTCCTTTCTGTGTCCAGTATTCCACTGAAGATGCTGTGCCAAAATATGAAGAGACAGATTGTGTCTCGAGCGTTTTATGGCTGTAAGTCCAAAGAAAATCTGTGCAATTTTTCATATAATTTAGTATAAAACACCCTCAGCTGTGCATACAGTGTTGTAATGCTCTTATGCCACTTTTCCATCTGTAGGGCTGGCCTACTGTCGGCACCTGTCCACTGTGAGGACGCACCTTTCAGCACTGGTCAACCACAACATTGTCCCTCCGGACAAGCCCTGTGAAGCCTCTGGAGGGCTCAGCAAAGATGTGTGGAGTAAATATCAGAAAGACTGTAAGGTTAGCCTAGTACTCTTCAGCTCCGGTCACTAGAGGGTACTAGCGGTCAGTGACATCTACCGTAGGTTGCAGTAGTCCCGCTGTCTCCATCTGTCCCTTTTTCTCTCTTGCCAGAATTATAAGGAGCTGGAGCTGCTGAGGTTGGTTTACTATGGAGGGGTGGAGCATGAGATCAGAAAGGAGGTGTGGCCTTTTCTGCTGGGCCACTACAAGTTTGGGATGGACAAGAAAGACATGGTTCAGTTAAAGTTTTATAAGCACACTTCTTTGTCACAATAGTTTGTTCTGGGGTGATGTACGTTCTGATTGTCTGATGTGCCCTTGTGTGTTTTCGTAGATTGACGAGAAGATCACAGCAAGGTATCAGCAGGTGATGCGGGAGTGGAAGGCATGTGAGGTCATTGTGAAGCAGCGGGAAAAAGAGATGCAGTCGGCCATCTTTGCCAAGTTGTCGTCAGGGAGTAGTATAGACAGCCACGTCCTCAGACTCATCCACAGGGACTCCACCATTAGCAACGAGGTCAGTCGCAAGCTCTGTTTAAGTAAGTATAGGTTATTTACTTACAAACCTAACAAGCTGCCTTAGGCAGCATCCTAACACTCACAGAATCTCTTAAGTGAATGCTTTGGGATTCTCTTATAAAGCAGAACCTTAATATAGCACATAAAACAGAGTTCCTTTCTTACTTGCAGTTAATTTTAATATAGTTTGTAATTAGCATGCTGCTATGCTGACTGGTCAATACTTTGATAACGGTAAACATAATTATGTGCCTGATACAACTATTGTTTTTTTTTTGTTTGATTACACTCTTCAATACCACTCAGAACTTGAGTAAACACACATTTTGAGTAATATTTGGTAATAGTTTGTTTTTGATTGCATACTTTTAAGTATTAAATGTTTATTAATAATGTGGTGTTGGCATAAGCTAACTGTTCAATACTTTAATAAACATAAACATACATGCCACACAAAGATATGAGGTAAAATTGTTTGTTTTTGATTACATAATTTTGAGTACTTAATGAAATGTATGTTTATTTGCTATTTGGTTTTAGCATGTTGGTAAGCTAACTGCTCAATTCTTTAAAGGGGTCAATCGATGCAATTCCTTTACTGTTGGTTTGACATAAAATGTGTGTTGGAAGTGTGTAACATCCACCCTATACGGATAAAAAAATTTTATCCATTTTTAAACCCCTCTTTCTCAATCAGGGCTGTCTGAGATTCTGGCGAAGACGTATTCTGCACAGGCCCCTCCCACGATAGTTGATTGACAAGGCCGTCTTACCTTAGACCCGCCCTGAGTGAGCTTTGGCTTTTGGGTTTTTTATGAATCTTTGCAAATCGCGGGAAGTTTACAGTCTGCTCATCACCCCATGGAAGAGAGGGGCAGGGTGAGCAGTGCTCATTAGCATTTAAAGCAACATGGACTAATACAGCTTGCTGAAAACAGAGCTGATTTTGACAGGGTAAAAAGGGTGTTTTTTACACTACCATTGAGAAATTTTAACCAAAGTATGTTATAGACCTTTCATTAAGACCCTAAAGAATCATATCAACTTGTTGAAAATGACATCTTTAATAAGCATAAACATGTATGGAACACAAATAGGTAAAATTGTTCGCTTTTGATCACACAGTTAATACTTTTGAGTCTGTTTATTATTTGGTAGTATCCCTTGTGAAAATTAACCATGGTTTTACTACAAATAAAACCAGAAAACCATGGTTACTATAGTTAAACCATGGTAACCACAAATTATTCATGGTTTTGCTACGCTAACCATAGTTTTTTTTTTTAACCATGGTATTTGTAGTAAAACTGTGGTTATACAAATGGTAATCAATACGCAAAACTACAGATTACAGATACAGATAGAACTAAATATACAAACTACAGATTTACTATAATAAAACCATGGTTCATTTTGTAAGAAATGCTGCTATTCTAACTTTTCAATAATAAGCATCAATGTGTAGCACACACAAATATTTTTGATTACAGTACTTTTATTTCAGTACTTTTAAGTACCGAATAAAATTATTATAATTTGGTGTTAGCATGCCAAGCTAACTCTTCAATACTTTAATAAGCATAATAGTGTGGCACACAAATATTGTGTTAAATATTTTTTGATTTCATATTTCAACACTTGAATTCTAGATAGCATAAGGTAAATCTAGCATTATGTTGCGTCATCATATCCCATCCATCCCATCTCTTCTCTGTCTTTAGGTATTCATGTCCGTGGATGAGCCTGACGCAGGGGGTCACGACACCTCATGTGAGGGAGGAAGTACTCCCACCTTAACCACTGTGGTTACCCCGGCCATGTTAGCTCCAGACGAGAGGCCGCTGGTGGAGTTTGACTCTCCAGACTCAGGCCTGCCCTCCTCCAGGAACTACTCCGTAACATCTGGACATTCCCAAATCATGTCCAGCATCGAGGACGGACAGAGCATGGAGGAGGACACTACACCCACTGGGGTACTGGAGGAGCAGTGTGGACGGGACTCTCTGAGTGAGGACAAACTCTGCAATCAGCTGGACAAACTCACAACCACCACTGAGGGCACTGCGCCATCCTTCTCCTCTTATACGGTACATTAATGCACTGTTTAACGGGATATTCCCCAAAATGAAAATTCTGTCATTAATTACTAACCCTCATGTCGTTCCGAACCTGTAAGACCTTCGTTCATCTTCAGAACACAAATTAAGATATTTTTGATGAAATCCGAGAGCTTTCTGACCCTCACCTGCATAGACAGCAAGGGTACTACCACGATCAGGCACAGAAATGCAGTAAGGACATCATTAAAATGGTCCATGTGACATCAGTGGTTCAACCATAATTTTATGAAGTTACAAGAATACTTTTTGTGTGCAAATAAAACTAAAATAACGACTTATCTATTTTGGACGAGTCCTTGTTTACGTCAGACCAAACATACATTCGCCGGGATTCTCTCCAATGGACTTAATAGGGTGACGCGGAGGAGACGAATTGTTGAATATAGTTTTTATTTTTGTTTTCTTTGCATACAAAAGTATTCTCGTAGCTTCATAAAATTATGGTTGAACCACTGATGTCACATGGACTATTTTAACGATGTCCTTACTTCGTTTCTGTGCCTTGATCGTGGTAGTACCCTTGCTGTCTATGCAGTGTCATGAAAGCTCTCGGATTTCATCAAAAATATTTTAATTTGTGTTCCGAAGATGAACGAAGGTCTTACGGGTTTAGAATGACATGAGGTGATAATTATACAGAAAATTTCTTATGATGATGGTGAACTATCCCTTTAAGCTGATACACCATTACAGATCTACATTTATCACAGTCAAAATTGTAAAGGTCAATGGTTTATTCTTGTCAATTGTTTTGTCAATGTGCTTGTGAGCAGATTGAGCTGTTGGACACGGTGGCTCTGAACTTGCACAGAATAGACAAAGATGTCCAGCGCTGCGATCGTAACTACTATTACTTCACTACCAGCAACCTGGAGAAACTGCGAAACATCATGTGCAGGTCAGTAGAGGACCGTGTTGATCTCTGTGATCTGTTGTCTTCTCATTCGGCTGTGTGTGTCTCTCTCAGAATAGCAGCTCATTGAATTTCAAATCAGTCAGTCTGTTAGATTAATTGAAACATAAATCACTGACTGTAACTAATTTTCTAAATCGGCTGAACTGAGGCTCAGTCTACCTCAGTCTCTTATGTCTTTGTCCTTGTTTATGATCCAGTTACGTGTGGGAACATCTGGAGATTGGCTATGTGCAAGGCATGTGTGACCTTCTAGCCCCACTGATGGTCATTCTGGATGATGGTGAGTGAGACACTGAAATATAATAGACAAACAGACATATAGTCTTCTTAACAATGTTTCACGTCCTTGACTTGTATATTTATTATATGTGACCCTGGACAACAAAACCTGTCATAAGGGTAAATTTTTGGAAATTGAGATTTATACATCATCTGAAAGCTGAATGAGTAAGCTTTCCATTGATATATGGTTTGTTAGTATAGGACAATATTTGGTATCTGATATACAACTATTTGAATATCTGGAATCTGAGGGTGCAAAAAAATCTAAATATTGAGAAAATTGCCTTTAAAGCTGTCCAAATTAAGTTCTTAGTGATGCATATTACTAATCAAAAAATAAGTTTTGATATATTTATGGTAGGAAATTTACAAAATATCTTTATGGAACATGAGCTTTACTTAAATATACAAATGATTTTTGGCATAAAAGAAAAATCGATAATTTTGACCCAAACAATGTAATGTTGGCTATTGCTACAAAAATACCTGTGCTTCTTATGACTGGTTTTGTGGTCCAGGGTCACATATAAGAATAACTGCTGAGGCTATCACAACTTTAAAGAAGCAGCTGAAGACGTACCTCGTTCTTCAAGCACCTAAACGCTTCACAACTATAAACCAAAGCACTTACACACAAAAAATATAATTTTTCCTCTCTGCATGACCTTTCTTTTAAATTAAGATTTTAGGTTAAAAATGATCACATGTATTTAGTTAGATATCTAACATTTGTGTGTGTTATATATATACTATATAATATAGTATAAGATATATTATATATATATAAACCATCGGTCCATATTACGAATTCGATAAATTCTATTTAAACTACAATATATTCTAAAATATTCGCCTTCCTCTTTAACCCCTTCCGTCTCTCAGAGTGCATGGCCTAATTTTATGTATTTAAGTGTTATTTAACTTATTTTTAGATTAGAAACTATTTTCAACATTTAAATTTTCGATTAAAATTGCATATAAAATATTAGATTTTTATAATTATGTTCTCTTCTTTTTTTACCCCCTCTAAAGAGTGCTTGGCCTACAGCTGTTTCACTCAGCTAATGAAAAGGTTGAGTCAGAATTTCCCTACCGGAGGAGCAATGGACACTCATTTCGCCAATATGAGGTCACTAATACAGGTAACATGGCACATGACCTTTCTTCCTCTTCCTGCCTGAGTCAGAGCTGTGCTTTGTCTGTTCTTATGATGCCATCTGTGACGTCATGAGTTCTGAACATTAATTTTTAATTTTTTTCTCCAGATCCTTGACTCAGAATTGTTTGAGCTCATGCATCAGAATGGAGATTACACCCATTTCTACTTCTGCTACCGCTGGTTCCTCCTGGACTTCAAAAGAGGTGAGGTTCATTTCAGACACTGAAATGGAGCCTGTGTGTTTTTAAACACAGTAAAGATGCTATATCTCAGATTGTACCTTCATTGCTTAACTTACTGTGTATCTTGTGTGTCTGTGCCAGAGCTACTCTATGAGGATGTGTTTGCAGTATGGGAGGTCATCTGGGTCGCCCCTCGCATCTCCTCCAAGCACTTTGTCCTGTTCATTGCACTGGCCTTGGTGGAGGTGTACAGGGACATTATCCTGGACAACAACATGGACTTCACTGATATCATTAAGTTCTTTAACGGTGAGTCAACTGAATAAAGGACACCTTTAAAGATGAAGTGACTGTTTTCAGATTTTCCACCACTACCCGGCTTTCACGATAACAAATGAATAGCCCCGCTCCAAACTCATGCCATTGGTTGAGCCAACTTTCTCCATTGGCAACTGTTCAAAAGTAGTAGTGTGTTATAACTTTTTTTTTTGTAAGCAAAAGTAAAAACAAAAATACAGTAAAAATAGTACAATATTATTATAATTTAAAATAAATGTTTTCTATTTTAATTTATCTTTACAATATTGAATTAAGTGTCTGTATGCAAAAGCGGATTGTTCAGCATCGTTACTCCAGTCTGCCGTGACAATTATCTTTAGAAATCGTTCTGATAGTTCGGCTTACTATATTTGGGGTGGAACTTTATGTATTTTTTTAGGCGTTCCTTGATATATATGAAGTTCAGAAGGACGCGACTTTTTTTAATAGAATGTTTGTTTTGTAACATTATGTAGTCTTGTTGGCGTGGTCACTTTTCATCCAATTGCAGTAGCATTTAGTTTAGATTGATCATTTTGAGGACCGCCTGTTTATCAAAGCGACTTACATGGGGAATACTAATCCTTCGTCTTAGAGGCAACAGAAAAACCATACGGAAGTGCTCGAATACAGTTTCAGGCTTGTTTCAAGAATACAGCTAGAGAAGGGAGGAAGAAAAGCAGCAAGGTTTTTTTATTGTTATTTATGATGAAGTCATGTTGACGCAAGAGCTGAGTTTTCAGGCGCGCTTGGAAATTGTCAGGAGTTCCACATGTCCTTAGTAGTGGGGACTATCAAGCTATCCCTCCGCCAGCAGTTAATAAATGTTCTGTGAATTATTTTGGCCTCGCCTAGAGATGGTACACGAGCGTTGCTCACTATAGCTCTCAGACTCGGTAAGGGAGATTTAGATTCGTTAGGAGTGGAAGTAGGCGTGCTGACCTGAGGCTGTTCTATTTCAAAGCATCAATGTCTTGGAACTTGATTCGGAGCACCGTAGCAGTGCGGAGATAAGGAGCTTTTTAATGTGCTCTTTTGGGCTCGTGAATAACCAGTTCGCGCTGCTTGCATTCTGATCTTTGGTGAGGCTTGTGATTTGTCGGCGGTTTAGGCAATTCGCAGCCGGATAGCATTGCGGTATGCCCCAGAAGCTGTGCTATTCCACTAAAATGACAGGCCGGACAAGAGTTGTGCAACTGCTCCGGAGAAGATCGGTCTTGCAATGTGGTCTTTGAAGGTCAGCTGCTCATCAAAGTTTACACCAAGATTTCTGACCGAAGTTGAAGGTGAATTGTAGAAGAACCTAGCTGGATGGTAAAATCGTGCTGTAGAGTCGAAGTGGCAGGGAAAACAAGAAGCTCAGTCTTTGCCAAGTTGAGCTGTAGGTGATGTTCTTTCATCCATACCGAGATGTCCGTCAGCAGACTGGATTGAAATGAGAGATAGAGCTGGGTGTCATCAGCATAGCAATGGTAGGAAAAACCATGTGCCTGTATGATGGGTCCCAGTGATGTAGTGTATATGGAGAGGAGGAGGGGTCCAAGAACTGATCCCTGGGGAACCCCAGTGACAAGTTGATGTGCGTTGGATACCTCCCCTCCCCAAGACACACTGAAAGACCTACCAGTGAGATAGGATCCAAACCAGCGAAGTGGAATCCCTGTGATGCCCTGTGATGAGAGGGCAGACAGGAGGATCTGATGATTCACAGTGTCAAAAGCGGAAGATAGATCCAGCAGAATGAGAACTGATGATTTGGAATCAGCTTTTGCAATCCGCAAGGCTTCCGTGACTGACAGTAGAGCAGTCTCAGTTGAATGGCCACTCTTGAAACCTGACTGGTTAGCATCCAGTTAGTTATTATGTGAAAGTAAAAAATGATGCCTGGTTGAAAACAACTTGTTTGAGGGTTTTCACTATGAATGGAAGGAGGGAGACAGGTCTGTAGCTATCTGTAAGTGGAGTGTTTAATGTAGGTTTTTTGAGCAATGGGGAAGTTGCCTGTGAGGAGAATTTAATGTGCCCCTACTAAATAAAAGTATTAATTCATTTACTTATAAATCTTACTAACTGTTACTGACTATTGAAATATAGTGTATTTATTGTAAATATTGTAAAATTTAGTTTTTAATGCCAAGGACTCCATATATGACATTTTGTAAATTACCCTCTTCTAAAACAAAAAGTGAGCTACATTTTTGCTATGCAAAAAAAAAACAAACAGAAAACAAAATATATATATGTAATCTAATTATGTAAAGTTGCTACTCTACTGTGGTTGTTTCCTAAATTAAATAATTTCATTTTATCTTGTCATTTTACAAAAGATAAAAGAAGAAAATACGTTCAATTAAATTTTCTTTTCTTCTACCCAGTATTACAGTAATATGAGATGTATAAACCTGAAAAGGAATGTTTAATTAAATTCATATGTATTTTTTATAGCACTTCTCAATAAATGACATTCAAATGTAGTCCTTAGAAAGCAGAATGAAATGGCAATATTAAAAACTGTTAAAATGCAATTAAAATATATTTAAAATTAATATTTTACATGAACACACTAACTTTGCTATCCCTTATAAAATATTTTTTTGCTGACCCTCCAGCACCTCCTTGCAGCCCCCTGGGGATCCTTGAACTCTAGTTGAAGAACCCTTTGTAGGAGATGTTTTACTATTATACAAAAAGCATAACAAAAAAACCCCCCAGCAAACTTCAGCTTTAAAATATCACAGCACAACAGTTTTAAGTTTTAAACCGGAAATGCAGCATGTGGCCATTTGAAAGTATCAGTCTATTGAATAATTGTTTTCTTTGTGTTCTTCTCAAACAGAGATGGCCGAGCGCCACGACGTGCAGCACATCCTCCGAATAGCGCGGGAGCTGGTACACAAGGTGCAGACCCTTATCGAGAACAAGTGAGAATAAGAGTAGGCTGCCGCCCACCGAGTCCCGGCTGGCCAAATCTCCTTCTCAAGGCTTGAGACCGCCCGGGATCTGCCTCGACGTCTCGACTCTTAATATCGTTTGCCTGCCACAGAATGCCGTTGTGTCAGACCCTGGCGTTGTCTGCATGCTCGTGGTGTTTGAGCACACTGTGACTGAGGTTTTTTTCCTTTCTTGCTGTACACGCCTCCAGCACACACAGCACCGATCAGGTCCTTTTAGATCTGCTTTTATAAGAAATTAGAAGCCTCGTACAGGGGGCACAATTGTTTCCTTTCCCTAATGGCCGCCAAATGTACAGCAAGTATTCCACGATGAATAAAAACCTCAGTTTTGAATCCTCAAACGAGGCTGCGTTAGGTCAGCTCCCTTAAATAATAACTAAGCCACGAAGAAGTCGTCCAAACAGTGTGTGACCAAAAGGACTGTGCCAATAACCTTGTTAGTATTTATATGCCTCGTTTTATCATTTAGCGTCTCTATTGCCCCTTTTCTTCTGTACGATGTTTCGGTTGATGGTGATGACAACGATGATCTCGAGTTGACGTTGCCTTTGTAACACGTTTCACGACCTGTGTCCATACGTTTGCACTTTGAATCTTGTCGCTCCATGACACCCGTGATGCTCATCACTGACAGGTGTTATCAGGGGTCACTACACTTCCCTCAGTGTCCTAAAGTCTGGAAAGGGTCCAGGCTCTTTCACGGGTCAGAAAACTGCTTCCACGTGATGTGATGAGACTAATTAGTCTTTGGTGTGTCACATTTGAGATGTTCACTACCTTCAGGCTTTGTTCACTCACACTGCATATACTGTACACTACTGTTCAAAAGTTTGGGTCCAGTAAGATTTTTTTATCATTTTTTCGCCAATGCATTAAATTAATCAAAGTGAGAAAAAAAAACAAAAAACAGTGACATTTATTAATGTACAAAGACAAATAAAAGCGTTCTATTTTGCAAGATCATGAAATGTATCGATGTTGGTTTCCATAATATGAACCATCACCATCTTTTCAATAAAGGGGTTCATATGATGTTGCTAAAAGAACATTATTTTGTGCATTTGGTATAATGAAATGTGTTTATGCAGTTTAAGGTTAAAAAAAAAAAAAAAAAAAATTATTTTCCACATACTGTACATTTTTTTTTCTCCTCTATGCCCCGCCTTTCTGAACGCATCGATTTTTACAAAGCTCATCCGTCTGAAAAAGCGAGGTGTGCTGTGATTTGGCCAGCTATCTAGGGCGTTGTGATTGGCCGAATACCTCAAGCGTGTGACTGAAATGTTACGCCCCTCACGATACTGTGATGCCGTGCCGGAGTGATGAGACAAAAACATTATAACCCATTATAAACAAGGCATTTGTTTGATCCAGTCGGGACATAATTACGGATTATAATGATCTATACTGTCTTTTTACGCATTGCTTTGCATCGCGCAGCGTCAAACCAAAACCATGTCGCATTTGTATCGGCTTATGACACAAGCGCTATTCTACACTGCTCAAAACTCGTGTTTGAGTCGTCAGTGGCAAATTCTTTAAATGTGAAAACTTACTTATAGACTGTGAGTCAGAACAGCCAGCATTTGTAGTCTACTCTTCCAGGATCAGGAGACAGTCCTCCATAACTTCGCTGCACAACCATCCGAATATTTTGGGTTTGAACTGTTCTGAACCGTGGTTGTAATACACTTAACCCTGATTTCTAGTTGTTTCTCTTTTTGGAAGACCAAACCTAAGTATTTCACTTTCACAACGAAACCCCGGTGTGCTTTTAAGTGAGGCAGCATGCTGGGCGGCAAGAGTGAGAACTGCTGGCGGATTCGACGAATGATCTCCGGGCGGCCCTGCGCAACCACATTGACAACCCCGGCTGGACCGATCCTGCGATCCGGACAGCGCGAAGTTGATGTTAGTATCTTTGGGGGTTGCCATCAGCGACCACATAGATCTGCTCCGGCATGAGAGAACGGGATTATGGGTGTGGCCTCTTTTGTGAAGGCCACCGAAAGTATTTCAGCTTTCACAATGAAAACACAGCCATGCAACACAATACTCCAGCGAGAATCAAAGTTACGCCTTCTATCTTTGCATGAACATTTGGACGGTGTTATGCAAATCTTCTCACATCGTGACGTAGGTATGTGGGGGCGTGTTAGAACGAGCCGTTTAAGGAGGGCGTGGTTGACTCTTACATTTTATAAAGAATATTTCTGTGGATTTGAGACTTTAGTCTTTGCAGCTTTACAGATCTTTTTTATGCACCAATAGCTTGTAACACTCCGAAGAGAAAGGGAAAATTTTAATCGCATCATATGACCCCTTTAATATAAATATTTTGACGTTTTGAAAGTTATGATGACATGAAGACTGAAAACAGATATTTTTAAATTGTAATATTATTTCACAATATTACTATTTTTAATCAAATACATGCAGCATTGGTAAGCATAAGATACTTTTTTTTATATATATTAAAACAAATCTTACTGACCACAATCTTTTTGAACTGTAGTATACGTAAATCTTGTCATATCTCTATATCCAATCTTTATTACTGATTACTCACACTTGTCATTTTGCAAATGATAAACTCTGATCATGTCCCGAATTCTGAAAAAGAACTACTTGAATCTGCTCTGACTGTTCAAAAATGGGATTTTAAATGAGAAACGTCACTAAATTTGACCTGCTTTTAGCACACTATGGTTGTTTATCATCAAATGTGTCTTGTTAAAGAAACATTGCATAATAGTTGCACATTTTTAAGTGTAATTCACTTCCATACAGTCTTCCCCATCTTCCAAGTAATTCATGCCTAAGGCTGTTTGGAATCGAAGACTAGCTAACTGAATACTTCACACAGTATTGCTAATGATATTTTATTGAATAGTATGTGAAATAAATGCAGTATGCAGTGTGACATCCAATCATCATTTTGGAAATAAAGCTTATTTATAGTTAAAATGTTAACTTTTGACATTCTCTTCAAAAGAATCAATGATATTATATTGGAAATGGACTGTTAAGGCAAGCACTTTGCATTGTGGGATATTATATTCCATGCAGTGTGCTGATATATACTACACATTTGGTCGTCAGGGTATTTCACGCATTCAGACCATTCACACAGTATGCATACTGTATACTGCAGAAGTAGTGCTAGTATGCTATTCCTAACAGCCTAAATCCCCCCAAACAAAAAGCAACTGTACTTTTATAACAGCTGACAGAGATGGGAGCAGTGGTCTTACGATGTGACTATCAGTCACTGCCTCAAATCTTGCCAATTCCTTTTGTCGAATGCGTGCGAGTGCGAAGGACGTTTTAGCCCTTACGAAAGGTTTACTTCCGACAGGAGCTCATGTACCAAAGCCTCTAAAACATCTTCATCCTTGTCATACACATGTGCAATGTTAAACCACAACTCCAAGACTGTTGATTAGGACAAATCATTTCTTTTAATTTCTACTGAGACATTTATTATCCTCCTTTATGTGTGTATTATTGCACTGTAAATAAAGAGAAAGGCCCTGGATTTCTATAAGAACACTACTGTCAGCTGTATTTCAGACTCTATTTTTTACTTTGGTTTTAGAGACTGTGCTAACCTGGAGAGCTGTACAATTTGAATGTGGGAAACCTTTGTTACTTGTTGACTGTTATGTCCCTAATCAACGTTGTGCACTGGTTTCTAATCGTTTCAAATATATATGTACATTTTTGTTTGGATGCCAACATCAGAATGAAGTATGTATTGTACTGAGACCTCGTGTACCTTAATGTACAGTATTATGGAAAAAAAAATTTGTTCCGAAGATTAAAACATTTCATATGCCGAAACTGAAAGGTGTACATTTTTAAATCTCATTTTATATATATATTGTATATATATATATTATATATATTATATATATATATATTATAGCAAATCAATGTCCTGCATTAAATTGTCCAGAAGTGACAATAAAGATATTTCTAATGTTACAAAATATTTCTATTCAAATAAATGCTGTTCTTTAGAACATTCTATTCTCAAAGAATCCTGAAAAAAACAGATTGCACACACATAAGAAATGTGTTTTGAGCAGCAAATCAGCATATTAGAAGATTTCTGAAGGATCATGTGACACAGAAAACTGGAGTAATGATGCTGAAATTTCAGCTTTGCTATCACAGAAATAAATTCCATTTTAAAATAGATTCAAATAAAAACCGTTTAAATAAACGTTTTAAATCAGAATAATGTTTCCCAATATTCAGTTTACTTTGTTTTTGATCAATCCAGCAGTCTTGTTGAATACAAGACATTTAGTCCAATTCCCTAAACTTTGAAACGTATAAATATAAAGTATTGGAACTAGCGCATAAAAAATGTGCATGCATCACAGGTACCACTATATAGACATGTGCTAAATAGCAGCACATTGCTGCCACACGCTCGGGGTTTATTTCCATTTCATTGACAGAAATATAGTACATCCTTATGATTTTCACAAGTACTAAAAATAACAATCTGTAAAACAACACAAAACTCACCGATGTGCGCTTCTCTGCCATGAGAAAATGTTCATGAGCCCCTTCTTTTCCAACACTGGCAGCTCATTTATACAGCTCTCAATGTACAAAGGTCTCCATTGTTGGATGCAGAGAACAAAAATGCAGTCGCTATCTCTCACAAGGTTGAAGTCTTTGCACACATTCAGTAACCCAGGACTTGCACGTCACGTTACGAAGGCCTGACAATAAAACCTGACCTTAAAATATGTCTTCTAAAGCTAACGCTCCTCCAGTAAATATTTCCTTGCTGCTTTATAAATCCCTGTACTTTCTGTATAAATATCACCGGTTTGTGTAGCCAGAAAATTAATGAAACTTAGGGAAAAGGTGTGGGAAACAAGTAAAAAAAAAAAATATAATTTTTTTGAATTCAACAGCAATGACATTCGTAGGGCCACAATTGTCAGTACAACATAAAAGGCCAACCTGTCACTCCCAAAGAGGGGGGTGGCCGGGTCCAGAGGCCTGCTGTGTGTGGTGTTTGTGTTTTGTGTAAGTTTTCCATGATGGAGTCCGCATAGCGGGGGTGATGCAAGCCACATGGTCCCACGACATCTTCTTCTACTCACCCTGAAACACGCACTATGTCCCTACCTCTACTGACGGTGACAGATGTCACAAATATTATGATGCTTTCACAAACATACTAACATTCGCAGGAAACAGACGTCTGATTTGGCTAAAGTGTGTCGTCATGACTTTTCAAATCACCAGATACTCTCAGATTCTTTTGATAGGAATTTTGACTACATATAAAAATGCCAAGTATTATTAACACTATACAATATTTGTTATTTTTGAATGTTTACCTTTTTTTATTCATTAATCTATTTCCATATATTTTTCCCCATTCATCAACATAATACTTATTTTATATCTGTAGTAAGTTAAATTAACATACAAAATATTTATTATACGTTATTATTATTATTAATCTAATACCGTATAAATTTATAACATTATTAATAAATTACCTATCATTACTATTATAATAACATAAATTATATCATATTAAAATAATTATACTAAATGTCAATAATGTCTCAAAGGAAATGTGTCAATATTATGTCCTTTGAACCACATGTTCAAATACATTATACTTAATCTGTTTCTGGAAAATACTTTTTAAATAGATGCCAAGATATCAAATAATGTCAACATAATGATGAACAAATTCTGCTAATTGTCAGAAAACACAGACATTTGTTTTATTAATACTAATATTAATAATCAGTAACAAACAATAATAAATTTTCCTCGCACACTGGCACCACTTTTATTTCATGAATATATTTTAGAATAGGCTTTACCATTTATCAACAAATATGTTAATTGGTATACTGTATAGGGAGTTTTATTTAATTATTATTATAATAATAATTAATAGGATGATAATAATATATTATAATATAACAACCATGTCCCACTAATGTAGTCAAGAATGGGTCAATATTCTGTCCTTGCCCATGTGGTCCAATGACATTAAGACTTATGACAGCCTATTTCTGGAAATACTTTAAATATGGATGCCATCAATACAAATAATTCACAACATCTGATGATGCACAAATTCTGCAATTTTCAGTAAACCACGGATTTTTGCCTTTAATAAAATAATATCATTATTATTTTCTATTATTATATTTTTTCTAGCACAACTGGCACCATTCCCTTAAAATGACTCTTGTACTGTAAATCATGTTAATGATTCAAAACACTATTTGATCCAAAGAGGGAGCAAGGTTTGCCAGTAAAGATAATAATAACTCACTTCTATTGATAAAGCTCTGGTCTTCTCCTCCTAACTTGGGTTTGGCTTTTCTGGGGACTTCTGAAGCTGTGATAAGAGAAACATCTGTTACACATGTGTGGACACGGCCTAGAGCAGCGGTGGCGAACTCCGGTCCTGAAGAGCCGCAGCCCTGCAGAGTACAGCACCAACCCTAATTAAAACTCACCTGCCTATAGCTTCCTAATAACCGTTCAGACCTTGATTAGCTTGTTCATGTGTGTTTGATTAGGGTTGGAGCTGAGCTCTGCAGGGCTGCGGCTCTCTAGGACCGACGTTCGCCACCCCTGGCCTAGAGCAATGCATGAATCAACAGTTTTCACTGTATTTGTATTGTTGTGATGTTAGCTTTTATTTCTTCTTGTGATCTCTGATGAGGGTGCATGTTCATATGTATTTAGGGATACATTAGTCGTAGATTTTTAATCACAGCAACTCCAACCCTCTTAAACTTCTCAACACCCTATGAACTAGTGGTTTTCCATTTTTTGGAAAACAAATATGATGATCTTCCTGCAAGGCACACCTTTACCAAATGATTAAGGCGGCTTTATATTTTTAAAGCATACTGTATGAGGAATTGATATATGATATAATAAAAAACATGTTGTTGTTGTTTTTTTGCTATTTATTTGTCATTTTCACTGTAGCCTACTAAAACATAATTAAAATATTAATTGAAGTTGTAAACATAAGTTGTAAACCTGCCATGATTTGTTCATTTTCTTATAAAATCAGTTAAGTTTTTACTCATATTTTGAGATATACTATAAAATCACCCCAAAACATTCCCATCATCTGTACAAGAGGGGGCAGTATAGGACTTCTAGTCAGCAGAACAGCCTAGACTACGAAAGAGCGTTTGAAATGAGGCCAAAGATCTACAGCTAATGCAAAAAAAATGAAAACATGAGATCAGAGGAGCACAGGACACCGCATTAACCAGCGTTATGGTCAGAAATTACGTGAAGAGCAAAGAATCAGAGTGAGTGGAAGCAGATGGGAATTAAATGACCACCGGTTTATTTACAGAAAAAAAAAGGAAGAACAAAATCAATTTAAAAAAGCAATTTATGAAGAGCTTAAGCACAGGCAGAATATCTACCATACCTGTGTTTGTTCTTTAAGAAAATCAGGTAGCTGAAATTCACCCTTAAAGACCTGGGAAAACAGAGAGCCGGTTTTAGAGACTGTCACACTGTGCAGACACAGGAACTAACGTTACAGTCTTTCCACACAAATCAAAGGTCACTGCTCATTCATTACACAGTTAAAGCTCAAATTCTTCCCTTTTCTGTTTTTATTTCTCCACCTGAAGCTATTCTAATCTCTGAAAACATCCTTCTGAACAACATCGATACAAACGGTTTTCTACTGTATGCCTCCAGAAAGCAGTAATGGCCAAATGAAAAGTCTGGCGCTGAACGGAAAACAGAGTCCTCTTATGTGAACCGCTCTCTCGCGCTGCTAGGAGGATATTGTGTGACAATTCCCAGGGTGTCTTAACTTCACAAAATTCACGAGCTCTATCCAGGGATGAAAGAAAGAGTGAAAGACTGTGAGAATAAAAAGAGAGCTAGACTGAATGCTGGTATGAGAAGCAGCCAGTACGTCTGTTCCAGAGAGAATGACAATCTCCAATTAAAACTCATCCAGCTGATCTCATTTCCTGGCTTTCTAAGCTTAGAAAAGTGCGAATGAGGAGCTCATGCAAGTCTTTGGGGAATGTTTGCGCGCCATCGGAAAGAAGCGCTGACCTGATGAGAAGCCAGACAACTTGGAGATTGAGCCATTATTTCAAAACACTTTCTGCTGCGGCAGGTCTAGACCGTGAGAAACCTGAAGCTTGAGCTCTTTATCCACTACTGCTGGGGCTGTCAGTTACTGGAGCTCTATGAAGGTGTTTTTCTTTTAAACAACTCGATTCATTTGTGCAGGACCGCTTGTTCAGCCAAAAATGTATTTATTCATGAATAAATAAACTCTTATGAACCAGTTATTTTCAGTGAATCAAAAACATTCAGCATGACTAAGGTAGTCTGATTCATGTTCACTGACTCTTACGAATCAGTTCTGTTAAGTGAATCAAAAAATATACAGTACAAACTGTGTAGTCTGATTCATGAATAAATGACTCTCATGAACTGGTTCTTTTTAGTGAATCAAAAACATACAGTACAACCAGTGTAGTCTGATTCATGAACAAATGACTCTTATGAACAGTCTTGTAGTTATTTAAAAAATACATAGCACAATTGTGCGAAGTCCTGATTCTGAAGCAAAAAACAAACAAACAAAAGATACCTAAATTATCAGAACTCTTCGAATAGAGCTGAATTAAGAGCCTGTGAATCAGAATCAAAACAGGCAATCTGTATGGATACTTAGCCTTATTACACAATCAGATGGACATTTGCCATTAGGTTGTGTCTTTGTCTTGTCTTTTTGCTTTTACTCAGTGTCACATAAAAAAAATAGTCCAACTTACAGTCAAAAAGAAGTATCCGGTTCCATCTCATTGCTCTCCATCTTTTTTCTTTTTCAACACAACTGTGATTCTTATGTAAATACCCTCAAAAGCATAATCAGGGTCATAAGAATCTAAAACACCGCCTACATAATTTTAAATGGCTCTATACATATATGATTAAATACAACTAGTTGATTTAAAAAATATGTAGTTTTTTTCTGAGGGTGTTTTGGTTTCTTTTGTAAAGGGGAACTGAGTGAATTTGGCTCACTCTCCGCATCTCAGCCAGCTCAACCGTGGGATATAGCTGTTACGCAAGACTTCAGACCCAATTACAGAGAGGAGTCTCCGGGCCGCTGGTTAGAGAGAGCTGGTATCACTTGTGGGTCAAGAGGTGGGGGTTCAGCTGGTGGGTGTAGAAGGAAGCGAGGTCGTTTGGGGTTAGTTTGAGTCAAGTTGGCTAGCCAAGCTTGCGGTTCAGAGCCTGAGTGGAATTCATTTGCAATGACAAAGGCGTAAATATTTCCCATTTCGTAATAATCTATCATTCGTCCAAGACTGTTAGCCACACTAAATCCTGTGAATATTGCACTAGAGGTGGGGATTCGTGAGTCATATCACTATGGCTAGAGAACAAACAATGGTTAGGAGAAAGACTCACATGTTTTGGCTGTGACTAGATCTGGTTCATTCATTTTGTTTGAACAAAGAACAAATGAATGAGTAGGATCTGCAGAACTCAAAAGTAAAAAAAAAGAAAAAAAAAGTATATTTTATCTTATCACGACTCCAAATACTCATTCATATCCCTGTAAAAACAAGCATCTGACAAGCAGGTCTGTATTTGCTGCAATGACATATCTGGTTCTCTATGTTTGATATAACAGCAATAAATTTGTTTGGCTCGCTACTGCGAGTGAATTTTTCAGTGCTGATGTAACTGAAGCTATCCTGTAGCTATCAGCATGGGCTGCTCACTGAATAGTAGGTTTGACTTCTATAAATATACGGAGCAAGAAAATGAATCATCTGAATGATGTAATAATTGGCAAATTTGAAAGGAAAAAATATTATAAGAAAAACTCATGCTGGAAAAAAAACTCAATGTTGTTTCAAGACGCATATGTCTTTGGGTAAAAGTTTGAAAAAAAGCCATAAAAGCAGTCCATATGATGTGTTCACTATATTACAACCCTTCTGAAGCCTTTTCATGATGACGTCATTACGCCGGATCTGGGTTATTATTATTATTATTATTATGACTTAGTTTCTCGAAATAATGACTTAGTTTCTCATTATTATGACTTAGTTTCTCATTATTATGACTTAGTTTCTCTTAATAATGACTTAGTTTCTCATTATTTTGACTTAGTTTCTCGTTATTATGACTTAGTTTCTCATTATCAGCACCGCCACACGCTCGCGGCATGATACTGTCATGAACATGCGTCCAAAGTGACGCAGTACAGATGAAAATGTGGAATAAAGTCGTTAATTTTGTTTTCTTTGTGCAAAAAAGTATTCTCGTAGCTTCGTAACTTTACAGTTGAACCACTGATGTCACACGGACTACTTTGTCGATCATCTTGCTACTTTTCTGGACCTTGAACGTGGTAGTTACCTTGCTGTCTATGGGAGGGTCAGAGAGCCCTCATATTTAATATAAAATATCTTAAATTGTGTTCCGAAGATGAACGAAGGTCTTACGGGTTTAAAACAACATGAGGGTGAGTAAAAGATGACAAAATTTTTAGGTGAACTATCCCTTTAAAGTGCTTTCTGAAGGATCATGTGACTTGACGACTAGATTAACGATGCTGGAAATGTAGGCTTTCATCACAGTAATAAATTTACATTTTAAAAATATATTATCATGAACAATACTTGTTAAATAGTATTATTTAACAATTTATTTTGATCAAATAATGTAGCCTTGGTGAGCATAAGAGACAACTTTTTTACATGTATGGTTTCTTCTACTTTTATATAAATTACATTACCTTTGTTGTTATCTAACGCCCACTTAAAGCTACTGTTTAACAACACGATGAAAGAGCCAGGGTTTATTCGGCCTAAATGATTGGTGAAGTCCTGCATACTGTACATCACCAGAGAAAAGTCTGTCGTTTCACCAGAAGATTGTCATTTTGATTAAAAATTACAAATTAAATTTAAATTCAAAATATTTTTTTACTTATTTAGAGAAAATAGCACAGTACTTTAATATCAGTTATTGTCATACCATGAAATATATCATCCCCCCCCCTTTTGCACACTGAGTCCCAAATTCATGTCCGAAATGTTTGCACGTTAAAAATAAATACAACCTCACGTTGTGTCAAATCACTTTTACACACTGCCTCCGAAACTTTCATCCGTCATAAAAAAATTCGGATCAGGTTCGATCTTCTGCATTTTCACATCCTTTATAAGCATTTTGATAGGAAAGGATGACAAAAACAAAAAAACGCATACGAAAATTTCAGACTCAAGTGTGCAAGGACCTTTACTGTAAGGTTTGATATCACTGCTCCTTACAACAACGAATTAAGATCCCTACGTAAACAAACACCACATCACTCTGCTATCTTGAGTTTTATTTCAGGATCAGAACCAAGGAGCAGTCGTTAATCCCTATGGAGCTCAGACTGCTTTCAGCAATGAAGGTGTGCGAGCAGAACGAGATGTTTACCGATCTGGCAGCTGACTGCGCCTCATCCTCGGGGTTGGCGGAAGCGCGGACCCTGATCTCCCACAGCCATCCAGTATCCCCTGCTGTAGCCGCTGACGGAGACGCAGTCCCGAGCTAGGAAGAACCGCAGAAGAGCTGGGCTCACTGTTCCAAGCACAGAAATAGCAAAAGCTATTCACAAAGTATGATTCAACTGCGGTGAGTACAGTCCATCACCAACAGATCCTCTATGCAGGACTACACTGCTTACTCATGTGTTAACACAACACATCATATGCACAGTCGGCTTTAACCCGTACCATGACTCAGACTCTTTCACACTTTCTTCTCAACCTGGGCATAACCAGACGCGCAGGAAAGGGTCCTTTAAAACACGATGACACACTAGATTCACTCTGGTTAAAAACGTAACTAGCTTACATACCATTAAAAAACTTTAGATTGCAACTCTCCCACCAAGTGTGAATAACCTGAATGATGACCAATGTTGTTGTCATTAACTAAAAACTATTAAAAATCAAATCATAATTGAAAAAAAAAAGATTAGCTGAAATAAAGCTGAAATGTAAATATTAGATGAAAACTTAAAACTTCACTTATATTTTGTATTTTAAAAATAAATACGTTTAGGTACTAAAACTACTTATCTTAAAAAAAAAAGTTTATTTTCAAATAAATTAAAGCTAAATAGAAATATTAAACCAAGACTAATAAAAATTAGCACATCAAATTATTAAAATAAACTAAAATTAAAAAGCTAAATTTAAAATATTAAAAAAATACTATAATTGTATATAAATAATACTAATACCTTAAAATCCTGGCTTTTTCCGGGATCGGTCCATTTTCTGTGTATTAAAAAATATATTAAAATTGTAGGTGTTAGATACCCAGTTGTTTATAGGTTGTTATGGCCTATAAATTATAACATTTATAGATTTATATGATAAAAAGTTAATTTTGTAATTACAACATTATAATGTACAGTATGAAAAAATTTATATATTGCAAAATGTAACGTGTTAATAGGTAATCAACTGCTGGCGACCTGCTTTGGCAAGAATCACGAGACATTTTCTTCTGAAAAATGTTGTTATATAAAGTGTTACACAATTTTAAATCATTCGCATGACCTCCTTTTCTGGTAAACAAACTTCCAAATTACTCTGGCCTCTAATACAGTTAAGCACGACCATTTCCACATAATGCCACTAGCAGCACTGTTGAAACCGATTTATTGATCTTAATATCAATTTCCCAACATGAATCATAACGAAGCTGCAAAGTCACTTAATAGGCATCGATTGTGGCTTTGGACAGGATTCAAAATGTACTAATTCACAGGAGACCGATGACAGACAATTAAAGGGTGGAAAAGCAAGACTGTCACTTACTCTCTGCATCCTGCAATGTATAGAAGCTTTTGTGAAGAGCAACAATGTGGGCCGGGAAGAGTCAAACTGGTGTCGAAAAACACTGAAACTCACAGATGTCTTGATAAGATAATGTCACTGAAACTTGGCCAACTATATACATCTGTCCTCATGTTGCTGCTGTCCTACATAGTTTAGGTGGATCATGTTGAATCTGCCTGAACAAACCAGATGGAAGCAAGATAAGCAAAGGCCACCAACAAAGCATTTTTCAAAGCCTTTACAGCTAAGACGATACATGAGATGGCTATAGAAGCAGTTGACAGGAAGTCCATTAAAATAAAAATCAAGTTTTTTGTCCTTTAGTCTATGTCTATTAGCATTGAAGCCATTTATAGAGTCTTTAACAGCTGTTTTTACTCCTTTCTTGTTTACTCTTGGCATGACCGCACAGTTCAAGATTACTGTGACCTGGTAAAAATGTCAACCGGACCAAAATTCACAGGCTCCAGTAGAAATACAAGTGTGTTCCTTGTACCTTGCAAGCATTGAATTACGCTAATCTGCTTATTTTTCACTAAACGTTAAGACAATGGACATGTGATAGTGCTACCTTCATTATGCCAAATTAGTCTGGAGTGCTCAGATCAATATTACCATCTAGTAAAGCCTCAATACTTATTTGTAGAAATGGTGCATTACTGCCACAAGAAATTAGGTCTAAGTTTAATTACCACAAAACACAGGCATTTAAAAGTGCAATGATACTGAGAATGGGTTACACTGCCTTTCAACTTGTTGCTGATGTTTAATGGCATACATGGGTTCTTAAAGGGACAGTTCACTGAAAATGAAAACTCTGTCATCATTTTCTCACCCATAAAATGGGGGCAATAAAATGAACCCCATTGAATTCCAGTGATATCTTGGACCTCATTGACTTTTATTGTAAAGGCAAAAACAGTTGAAACATTATTCGAAACATCATATATAAATTTTAAATGCTCATTATTTATGAGTGCAATAGCATTTAGATGCCCTCAAAGCTAACAGACAGACTTAAAGCCTCAAAACTCTCATTTTGATTTATCGGTCCTTAAAGGGATAGTTCACCCAAAAATGAAAATTCTGTCATAATTACTCACCCTCAAGTCGTTCCAAAACTGTTCATCTTGAACACAAATTAAAGTGTCTGAAACCCTGACGACTTTTCGAGAATTTTAGGCAGAGGTTTTGTGTTGCACATCATCGAACAATGTTTACATCCGATAATTTTTAAACTATTGGAGAAAACCGGGTTAATTTAAGCTTTTTTTGCACTATTTTTCAATCTTCGCGTTTAAAAATCGCATTGTTTGACTGTCACAATTTGGGACTATATAACCTCGATGTACTGAATAGTCGGTGTCTATTAAGTTATTCATGAGACTGCGTGTTCTTATCCTATGAGATGATGTTTCGCTTAGTTATTCACAACAGCATGTGTTGATTTGCGATGACAAACACTTCAAATTGTGAGATTGCGCACATTAACTGAGAGAAACGTTAATGGTTCGATTGGAAGGAGAGCGTTTGTTTTTGCTTTGTAATAAGAGTTCGGCACAAACGTGATTCATTCACTTGGTGAGCATAACCTTTTTTACAGCTCTGTGACACAACCCGTCAAAAGGCTTATATAAACGTCGCAAAATAAGCCTTAAAAGTTATTAGAGGTGCAACAGCGCATTCATATATATGTTTTGGATGCAGAGTGCAAATGGCTGTGCATTTATTTTAGTTTTTAACTCTATGGGAGCGAAATGAAACCGTCTGAACCCGAAGCTGTGTGTGTTGTCTTTCTCCCCTCTTCCCCCTCCACGAGAGTCTTCACGGTCTCACTTGGATCCGAAACCCTAGTTCCCGACCTCTAACGCCGAGTGGTTCGGGCCCAAAATTTCTACAGGCCTCGACACGTTCGGGTTCGTTAATAGCGGCCTCGGGTCTCGGGTAATTTTAAATAAACGTGCTTTTTTTTTTTCAAATGGACCCGATAAGACCCGAATTCTTTTAAACTATCCCGAATGCGTAGGCTACTTTCACTTTTGTGTTAAGTAAGGAACGCACATAGAAAAGGAGCATAAGTTTGTAACCTCGCCAACAGAAATCCATCTTATAGATATGAGATCCATCAGGAAAATCCACTTGCTTCATTACGCTGCGTATTCGTGCAGGGCTTTTCTTTTTTTGTGTGCAGAAGGCTTTCGCTGGAGATTAGGTTGCAGACAACACTAGTGAAGCCATGAATTATGCTATGATCATTAGTTATGCTTTAGATTAGCCATGAAAAGCTATCGATTTAATTATCAAACTATCACATTTATTTTTCAAATCCACTGGTCACACTCACAACTGAAAGCCGAACGAAATAACTTGTATCCATCAGGCAGGCAATAATATAAAATAATAACCAAATTAAATACATGTTAAATAAATTAAAGTAATGGAGAAGCGGCCAAATCAGTCAGCAGGATGCCGGGATTTTCCTGACAGGCTGCATGGCTGCAGGCGTTGCACACGTCAATGCCATTTACGTTCGGGACCAGTCGGGTTCAAAAATACATGCCGTCGGGTCAGGTCGGACTCAGGTCTAATTTCATCGGGTCTGTCTCGGGTCGGTTTTTTCTTTTTGAAAAAATTATTTATGCACGTCGGGTTCGGGCAAGAAGTGATTCGGGTCGGGTAGATTTAGGACCCGATGACCTCACGCCGCCACTCGACACAACACGCCCACTTTTTTAAAGCGGGTTTTTTTAAAATTGTGTGAAGAACTAACGCAGTGCTGAACAGGGGGGGGGGGGGGGGTTCCTGACCCTTTAAGATATTTTTGATGAAATCCGAGAGCTTTCTGACCCTAGACTGCGAGCTACGAGAATACTTTTTTGTGCACAAAGAAAACAAAAGAATAACGACTTTATTCAACAATTTCTCTCCTTCCTGCGTCTTATACACCATTCACACATACAACCACTGACACAGAAGAAATAAACTGTTGAATAGAGTCATTTTTTTTTCTTTTGCGCACAAAAAGTATTCTCGTAGCTTCATAAAATGACAGTTGAACCACTGATGTCACATGGAGTATTTTAATGATGTCCTTACTACCGTTTTGGGCCTTGAATGTGGTACTTCCGTTGCTGTCTAGGGTCAGAAAGCTTTTGGATTTTATAAAAAATATCTTAATTTGTGTTTCCAAGATGAACAAACGGCTTACGGGTGTTGAAACGCTATGCGGTGAGTAATACTGACATAATTTTTTCATTTTTGGGATAACTACCCTTTAACAAGGAACTTTATTAACGTCTAGTAGTAGTAAAAATCTTAGAAGTGGCCTGTCCCAGGTATTTGATATTGTAACTGATGCAATGTTGAGTAATCTTTGAAGTTAAATGCAACACAAATACTTGGTTTGCCTTGAATCCGCCTCAAAACAAAGAGGACAAAACCATGCATGTTAATGGCAGAGCAGCTGCAAAAGTCATCAAATCTTACCAGACCTCAGCTGTAACCCTGAGTTCATCAGGTCTCTTCTACAGACCTGCACCATGACTCTGCAACATAGCAGCTTTTTCTCTGATGAGCTGGAGTCTTGCAGTTCGCCTCTGTTTCCAAGGAAACCTCACTATTGAGAGGCTTGCGACTTCAAAGCCATTTCGACAGCTATCCAGATACTGTACAGAAATGGCAGGGAGACTTGCATTCAAAGCATATTATAAAAAGCCACAA
Source organism: Sinocyclocheilus anophthalmus (assembly GCA_018155175.1). Classification (NCBI taxonomy): domain Eukaryota; kingdom Metazoa; phylum Chordata; class Actinopteri; order Cypriniformes; family Cyprinidae; genus Sinocyclocheilus; species Sinocyclocheilus anophthalmus. Next base: position 18,393 of record JADLZN010005268.1, on the reverse strand, counting down.
CGGCCTGCTTACAGCAAGGACATCATGTGAAAGAGACCAAGTGTATCTAGAGCCAAATTAATCAAAAACACAGATGGTCGCTGTGGGAAAACGAAGTATTCAAGTAATATACAAGCCTAAACGCTCCTCCCACACTGAGGGTTCTCTCATTTTGAAACACTCCAGGCAGTTGTTTTACATGCAAATATTTGCAGTAGGAAGAGCATTTTGAGTAATTTTATAGTCGATTGCTCTAACACTTATAATGAGCGATCAATTTCTCTAAATTTAACTAACCCTATTTATCTAAACCACTTTTTTTTAGCATTTCACATGTTCGAGGTGATACATGGTGATAGTTGGAGTCTGTTGTGTATGATTGCTGATAGCGATCTGACAAGTGACAGAATTTCTTGGGCACTTCTCACTTTTGTTTCACATAAGCAGATCCTCATCCGGTGGGATGCACTACTGTAACAAGAAGCAAATATACCACGTATCACAATAGTGCCCCCCCCCCCCCCCCCAAAAAAACACTTGGATGCTCACCGACTTACGAATAAACCATCACCTCTCAGCAGTTCAAAGTTGTATCCAATGTCCCACTGCATTTTAGTTGTTTCCGGAGATTGGTGCGAGATGTCATGTGAAGCACATGTCATTGTTGCCTACTGCAGAAAAATCCAAATTTGCGAGTTTAATTTGAGTGGTGTTTTCACTATTCACTGCTATTTTGCAAAACGAGTTACTCATTGTAATGCACGTTTGCAAATGACACGCCAGTCTGTTCTTGCGTGGATCTAATATTGATTCAAAATACTTTTAAATGCAATTTAAAATGCATTTTAATTTTTAAATATCAGTATTTTGTTTGTAAACCGGTGTGGTGGACTTCCCTAAATTTTTAATGGTAAGGGCTGATTTGATGTTTGAAAACTTTTACCTTGAAAATACACTACTGTTAAATGTTTGGGGTCAGTAAGTTTTAATTTCGGTAAGGACAACAATAAATTGAATCAAAAGAGACATTAAAGACATTATAATTTTATAAATGCTGTTCTTTTGAACTTTACTACTGATCAAATAATCTAGAAAAACATGCATCACAGTTTCCACAAAAAAATAGAATCAGGTTTCAACAGTGGATAATTACGAATGAACTCAGCAATTATAATAAACTGCAGACTAGAGTAATGGCTTGCTTATTTTGCCATCATGAAAATTACATTTTAAAATATATTAACATAGAAACAGTTATTTTAAATTGTAAATATTTGTATAATAAAATATCCCAACCATACTTTTCACACGGCACATTTACTGAAACTACATTTTTAAAAGATTTCCCTTTTCTTTATTGTGGAAGCTCTTATTTGTCATTGACCAACATGCTTAGTCCGCATCAATTTCAGCAATCCAAAGCATTAAAATGCTAGAGGAGCAAATTAAAGGCCTACTGACCTATTATGACAGCACTATAATACTTAAAGCACAGAGAAACCCTGCGTTTAATGGAACTTCTGAAGCACAGCTTGCTTCTCAGACTTCAAAAAAAGAGTCACAGCACAGTTCACAAATTGTACTGCACATGCTCTGTGTTACGGCCTGTCTGCATCGCACACCTTGTGAGCAGATCTTAGATCTTCGCTGTTGTGTGTGTGTCATACTTCATGTCGAAGGAGGGAGGGGGAGGCTTAACGACTGATCCATGCAGCTGTGTTTGATCCAGTGGAAGTACACATTAATACGCAGCAGATGTGCTTCTCCCTGTTTCTATCTCACACACACACATACACACACAGCCTTGAGTGAAAAAGATCTGGCTGTTGAAGGAAAGGGACTACAACAATAGCTTTTCAAAAGAATGCTGAATGAAATCCGGACTGCTGCGTAGGGTACAAGCATGCACAACACTGGCCAAAATATGCAGTAACACAAACAAATGCGAGAAAGATTAAATACAATACAGCTACAAACAAACAACACACTCCTGCGCCTAGTTTTAAAAGCTCCCTCCTCCATTTTGGAACAAACATTCATGCTTTGTCCAACTTGCAGAATTTTCTAGTTGAATAATTGTTCTTTTAAAACAAAAAAGATTGCAGGGTTTCGGTGAGAAGAATGGCATAAGTTTTATTAAACAAGCGAAACATATGGAACTGACAGAGATTGGCGCCTATTGAATCGCTGAGAGTGATATGTCCAAAAAAAGCAGCAATTGCTCAACTAAGAGGAATCTTCTGTGTGTGGGAAAGAGGGAACAACTGTCATGGAAAGCAAAGCGCAACTGCAGAATAGTTCAAGGTTGACAAACGCTTCAGACTGTCATAGCAGACATGGCGTATTAAAGGGACAGTTCACCGAAAACTCACTCTCATGTTGTTCCAAAGCTGTATGACTTACTTTCTTCTGTGGAACAATAGTATATTAGTTTTTTGCCCCCTTCCCGTTTTTTTTTTTAAAATTTTTTTATTTTTTTGCGCGTATTTGTCACACTTAAAAGATTCAGATCATCAAAAAAAAATGTATATTACACACAGATAACCCGAGTAAACACAAATGGCAGTTTGTAAATGATGATTTCATTTATTAAGAAAAAAAAGCTGTCCAAACCCGCCTGGCACTATGTGAAAAAGTAATTGCCCCCTAATCTAATAACTGGTGTGCAACCCTTTGCAGCAACAACTGCAATCAAGCGTTGGCGATAACTGGCAATGAGTCTTTGACATCGCTGTGGAGGAATTTTGGCCCACTCTTCTTTGCATAATTGTTTTAATTCAGCCACATTGGAGGTTTTTCAAGCATGAATGGACTGTTTAAACATCTCAATCAGATTTAAGTCCAGACTTTAACTTGGCCACTCCAAAACCTTAATTTAATTTTTTCTTGAGCCATTCAGAGGTGGACTTACTGGTGTGTTTTGGATTATTGTCCTGCTGCAGAACCCAAGTTCGCTTCAGCCTGAGGTCACGAAAAGATGGCTGGATATTCTCCTTCAGGATTTTCTGATAGATTGCAGAATTCATGGTTCCATCAATTATGGCAAGTCATCCAGGTCCTGAAGCTGCAAAGCAGCCCCAGACCATCACACTTCCACCACCATTTTTGACTGTTGGTATGATGATCTTTTTATGAAATCCTGTGTTGGTTTTACGCCAGATGTAACGGCACACACACCTTCCAAAAAGTTCAACTTTTGTCAGTCCACAGAATATTTGCCCAAAGTCTTGGGGATAATCAAGATATTTTTTTGGCAAATGTGAGACGAGCCTTTGTGTTCGTTTTGGTCAGCAGTGGCTTTTGCCTTGGAACTCTCCCATGATGCCGTTTTTGCCCAGTCTCTTTCTTATGGTGGAGTCATGAACACTGACCTTAATTGAGGCTAGTGAGGCCTGCAGTTCTTTAGATGTGGTTCTGGGTTCTTTTATGACCTCCTGGATGATCGTCGTTGCCACTGTTCCAAGTTTCCTCCATTTGTGGATAATGGCTCTGACGTGGTTCGCTGGAGTCCCAAAGCCTTAGAAATGTCTTTATAACCCTTTCCAGACTGATACATGGCAACTATTTTGTTTCTCATCTGTTCTTGAATTTCTTTAGATCTCGGCATGATGTCTAGCTTTTGAGGATTTTTTGGTCTACTTCACTTTGTCAGGCAGTTCCTATTTAAGAGATTTCTTGATTGCTAACAGGTGTGGCAGTAATCAGGCCTGAATGTGGCTAGTGAAATTTAAGCTTTCTAAAAGCTTTCTAAGCTTTCATTGTCCTTTTGCCGCACAAACATTATATCGAACATTAATCAAATTCTTGTTAGCATTTTATTGAGGAAAATTAAATCGCGACAACTATAGTTTTTTTTATTGCCCAGCCCTACTTTCAATGTATGGGGAAAACATTTAAATATCTTCTTCTATGTTTCACAGAAAAAAGAAAGTCATGACAATTCATTTATGGGTGAACTATTACTATAAAAAGACTTTCGAATTGGATTTCGAGATGTTCTGACCACAAATACATTCCTACAGCTGAGAAAAGGGCAACTGGGATGAAGTTGTGGCCAGAAAACATTGCGCAGCCGTGTCATAATGCCACTTATATTTTTCCAAGGATAGGAATCTGACACGGCTTTTCCCCTCAAACTCTCTGAGCTGGACTGGCACATTGGTAGAGCTCGACAGGGGCCTCTTCCTGACCTTAGAGGAAAAAATGCCCCACTTTTCACTGTGACTGTGGTTCGCTGCTCAAGTAGCATAAAAATGCTTTCCACCACAGTCAGCACTCCATCAAGTCATGCAATTTTCCAAAGTTCTGTTATGTTTCAACATGGAAAAACGCTAATAGAGTGAAGCTTTATATCAGGCCTTTCATAGTGAATGACAAGCCCACCTTGAGTGGCACGGCATCCATTATATAGTAAGGAACAGGGACACTGCTACAACCAGAAATGTTTTCCTGTAACTCACAGCAACTCGAAACCTGTCTGCTTGAGGAACACGAAGAGCCTGGAGCCATTTTGATCAATCTTAAAGGCTCTTATGGGGTTTTAAACACATTTTATATTATTTTTTTCCCTATGGTTTAGCATTTGATTTCGTCATTAACCACTGCAAATGGATAGAAGCTGTGAGAGCATGGTGTAATACTGCTGATGTAAGAACTGAGCCTAAATTCTCTTTATTAAAATGAGACTTCCAGTCTGAACGAGAAGAAAGGGACACTATAAGGTCATATTTCTGTCATGTGACCATCATTTTGAGCTATCGATGATAAAGTGAGTGAGCAGCTACAACTTCTCTTGAACTATCATCATAGACTGAATTAGCATCCAAATTGTCTTGATCTTTAGCTCAGTAAACAAGGGAGAAAAAGGAATTATACAAAGTATTGAGATTAATGGGAAATAAATGGTTGGTCAATTCACAAGCTCGGCTTGTAATAGAATGTACATTTATTAAGGTTTGACAGCGGTAAGCTGGGTCTATATAAACCAGTGAACCATGAATCATTAGCAATCAATAACGTCAGAGAAATTATGATGGAGAGATGGATTCAATGAGTGTCAATCAATGTATGACTCTTCATCTAAATCATGTGGGACTCTATAAACTAAACAAAATGACTGAAATTTAATTGTATTATCCTTCATTAAGGCAAAAAATCTTATTTGAGATGGGTGATGTGAGATTTCTAGTGTCTACCTAGGAGTAGATCTATATAAGATAATATAATAATAATAATAATATGTAAAGTATACAATACTTAAAATAGTTTTACGCAGTTACATTTTACAATATTATTATTATTTGAATATAATATTGTCATTAATAATAAAATATTGTAAATGTCACTATAATTAAAAAAGATTTTTTTAACATATATTTTACAATATTATTATTATATGAAGACCTACTATATATATTATATACCCACACCACACATACACACACAGGACACACACACCACACCAACACACACAACAACCCTTGAATTTTTTTAATAAACCATGCAGTTCTCACCGTTTTTTCCCTACACGAACAGAAAGAAAAATATGTAATGTTATTTTTATGGACCAATACAACAATCCATAAATAAACAGTAATTTTTCTATTTTTATATATCTATATCAATAAATGTCAACAAATACAGTATATTGTCAATATTTGTTATATTGCACAGTCCTGTCCCTCAGTCTCAATCTAATCATTTGAAACCTATAAACAGCAGGTCTTTCGATAAGCATTGCTTCATATCTAAGAGAGACACAATAGAAAACCGTTGGAGTTTGTTTTTTTTGTTTTGTTTTTGTGTAATAGCTCACATACAGATTCTCTGATCTGCATAACCGTCCTGTGCTAATACCAGAGGTGCACCCGTTTCACACATGGAGCTGCTCGCCCCTGCAGGATGTGTGGAATGTAAATGGCGTTTTAATACTTGGATTAAAAAGTAAAAAGCACAAAAGTTAAGCGACACCAAATCCTCTGATCCCAGTCTCATAACATACAGCCTAGCTTGAGGAACACTTTTAACCTACATAGCGTGGCTATGTGTTCGATACATATCTGACCTGATAATATCAGCAAGATGATTTACTAGTGGATGGAGGAGAATGAGGTCGAGGTGCATTAAGGTACAAATGAGTAAGATATTTAGTGGAGATGCTCACTCTTCTAGTGTTATCCAGGACGAGGGGGTCGGGCCGGCCGTAGTTGGGAGGGTTGGCGCGGGGATCATAGCCGAGCCGGGCCAGCATGGGGGCGATGACAGGCATGTCCCGCAGCACATCTGGGGGGATCTTACCCACCCACTTGGATAAGGCCTCCATGTTGACAGGCTTGATCACCTGGTCTGTAGATCTCTCTACCCTGTGGAGCAAAAGAAGTGTGTCAGTGGAGCAGAAAGATGTGCACAGGTGCTTTACCGTCTTACCACTGTGGACTAATTGGGTCTAATTAGATTGAGCAATGCAATTAAAGAAAGCTCCAGGCTATGTATGACGCTTCAAACGAACGGCCTTTCATTCTCTCCAAGATCAGCACCCAAATGCATCCCATTTCATATTCCACACTATCTTTGCATTTGATGAGGTGCAAATGACATTGATGGATGCTTCTTGATTTGCTAGTCTAGATATATAAATTTCAGCACAACCTGGCAGAGTTTCAATGGCTTTTTGCTGACATAAATGAACTTACCGGTTTTATTGAACTCCAATAAATTATTATAGTCTAGTTTTTACTGCTTACTGTAGCACATATTCCACTTTCTAACCTGCTAAATAAGCTGCTTTCCATCACTTCACCATAAAACGTGTGTGGATTCAAATTTGCAGAGAGATTAAATATGAATCAGGCATTATGTCCCACCCTAGGTAAATTATTCATATGTCTGAAATTAAATATTTACAAAGCCATGGAAAAACCAGTACATGTCAGGTTTTTGTTTATAGAGAACACATAGGAGTGGCTTACTTTTTAGGAGAGTTTAGTTTACCTATCACTGACATTTGCATAGGGATGAACCTTTTTTCCAAGAAAATTGGAAAATCTACTGGACGCCCATCATTGTTCTCTTATGACAGCAGATTGGAACTACAAATATTGGGTCAATCCCACAAAGTCTGTCAAGCACATGTGCGGGTTATATTGCCCTTGAAAATCAAAAGAAAAGAAATTGTGTTTTGCATTGATATTATTTTCTTGACTATTTGGCACATTATCCCACCATCTCATTATAAAATATTAAGATAATTATGTAATTATCTATTATGTTATATATTTTTATTGTTAATGTTATTAAAAGTATTGTTTTTATGTAATGCATAAATTAGCAAATTATAAACTCGCACACTAAAATAATAAATAAAATGATACATTTCGTTGGACAAAATAGTTTATCCATATATAAAATAATCATATTATTAAATAATAATTATTAATTTTTTATATTATTATTCATTTTAAATATTACATACATACATACAGTACATACATACACTAATGCATATACACACACACATATATATATACAATTTATTTATGAATTTTTTTTTCACTCCATTACAAATGCTCTCTTTCTCTGTTCTTCCAACTTTGAATGGATCTGTCTCTTGTTTGGACTGAGATGACTGCAGTTGGAGACAGATGGAGTCATTGAGGCCATATCCCTCCCTGTTTTTATTATTTCTTCCCTCATAGAGAAGACTGGCTCCAGATGGGAAATAGATTACTACACTCAATCCCCATCTGCAGCCAAGACACTGGGGAACGTCAGCTTCACTGCCGCCCCACATCAGAGTGCTGTGTGGATCCAGCGCACAACACCCTGAGGCGCTTAGTTATAATCCCTGAATACAGCAAACAATGACACAACAACCAGTGGTAAGACTCATGCTGGCACGTTTAGGAGTGTGTATGTGTAAAACCAAGTGAACAACCCAGCAGTCTGTGTGACAAACGTGCCTCGTCATGCCTTCTCAAACATCAACTACAGAGCCGTGACAAGTAATGGGAAGGCCAATCCTTTCAATTTATTTCAGTGAAAAAGTTTCACCAGTTAGTTTACATAATCACACAACGACATCAGGTATACACACATCCCAGTCTCATGGCATTTTGTGACATAGTCATGAAATTTTAATCTATTGATTTGTGTTCATGGACATGAATTTCTCTTTTTTTCGTGTCACTCAGCACGACTTTCAGTGTAATGTATTTCAATAGGGATTGTCTCAGTGCAGGGTACACTTTCATTGTTTAAATCTTTGCATTTGTAAAACTAGAAATTATTTTATATTTATTATTTTGGAGCACCTAACACCACTCCTTACCCTAAACCTAACCACTTCTCAACAATATAAAACACTCAAATGTACATCCCGGGGGCACCTGTATTTATTACAAAATTGACCACAAACAGTAGAAAGTATTACAAACATCTCTTAGGGTTGTGCCGTATACGTGATCGTTTATCGACTATAGTCAGAGATACCGCCTGTGGCTGATGCCCGGACGAGAGCAAGATTATTATCATTATTATTCTTATTATTCAGTTAGTATTACTATCAATTAAATTAGTGCTTACTGTTCCATTATTTTATTTTTTCCGTGTTTTTACAGAGTTGCGCATTATAACCAATCACACTCGATTATGTTATGCTTATGAATGCAATGGCCAATCAGAGGCATTCAGATGAGTCATCGCTGAAACAGTGGAGTTTTGTTGTTCAGCGCGTGCTGACTGAATTCTGACTCGCGAATTCTTTCATCATAAACAACAAAGTGCAGATGTACGTGCAATGTAAGAATAAGAGGTTTATTCATCATACAGTGTAGACAGCTCCTCTGATTATAATGGGAGTGTTTTTTAAGTGCATAAACTCGCGCTAGACTGAATTAGTGATGATGTTCTTTGATAATGTAAATAAATATTCTTTGTTCGTTTTCTGTAGCTGCTTTTTGAATAACTGAGGAAATATAAGCATTATAATTAGCAACTTACAATGTTTCTATTGAATTGTTATTATGTTAAATACAAATTAAAAACATTAGGCTTCGTTTAGCCATACGCTGGAGTTGGTTCACTTTCCGGCAATGAAACTAAGTAAATAAATAATTAAATAAATGAACACGATAATACTGTGTATCAGCGATCTCACAGGCTGACGGTATATGAAAATTGAGCATATCGCCCAGCACTACATCTCATATTGCATTCCAAATCTTCCGATGCCATGCAAAGTCGTTATATGAACAGACTGAGTGAAATTTAAGGTTTTATTGCTGAAGTAATCTTGCTCCGTGAACGCTCAGTTACAAGACACACGACAGCCAATGCCAATGCAATTTCACAATCAAATCTGACATAACGCATATTTTATTAAATAAAAAAAAAGTAAATATTATATGCTGCCTGATTAAAACGAAATCACCGAACGTGTTGCAGTGGCAGAAAGAATAACGTTTCAAACAGTTCAGTCTGATTTGATGAAATGGTTCATCCAGTTCACAAAAAAAAAGAATGATTCGTTTGTGAACTGGACATCACTAAATGTAACTGGAGACAGTCATGTACATTACAAACCTAAGGTCTAATACTTTGAGGTGTGTATTTGGCAATCTAAAAATGCTAAACTCAGGAACATCTAGTCCTCTTACATCTAGTCTGCTCTTATTCCTGGAATGTAGGAACACAGCGGTCCATGAGTTATTGAATTCACCTTCCCATCACACCCTCCCCAACCTCAGCCTCAGCGTTAGAGACCTGCATTTCTCCCCAGGCACCACAAAGTCCATTTATACTGGCAAGCCGCTCCGCTGTACATTTCATTGTTCAAGTCCCTGGCCGACGCAGTCCTTCACTTCTCTAATCCATTTACATTGGAATTGCACTTCGGCTGCAACGTGATTAATAGAATTACGGTTTCCCAAGACAGAGAGGACTGTTTTCTTTCTTTGCTGCAGTTATTTTCCTTAGTGGAAAACTCAAAAATCATTCATTGAAAAACAGAAAAAGCAAGCACACGTAAGCGTGGACAGGAGTAAAAGCCATTTCTGACAGCCTGGCAGTGGATATGTCATGCCATTCCCTAGAAAATAACATCCTCGGTTCAGCAGTTGCTATGGCTAACACATGCCAAACACGCAGTCTGCCTGCGCTGACGCTAATCGGTATGAATCTCTTTATGATACATAGCTGACACCCTTTGAGGTGAGATTTGCATCTGCAAGCTTTGTAAAAGCACAAATACTGTATGAAAGAAAAGAGCTGGGATGTGTTGCTGCAGTAGCCACAGAACAAGGATGCAGATAAGCTGTTTGGATTTAAAGGGTCATATGATGCGATTTCAAGTTTTCCTTTGTCTTTGGAGTGTTACGATCTGTTCATGCATACGCAAGATCCGTAAAGCTGCAAAGACTGAAGTCTCAAACTCAAAGAGATATTCTTTATAAAAGTTAAGACTCGTCCACGCCCTCCTAAAACAGCTTGTTCTAACACGCCCCCACATATCTACTTCGCTATGTGGGAAGATTTGCATAACTCCGCCCAAATGTTTATGCAAAGAAAGAAGGCATAACTTTTATTCTCGCTGTAGTATTGTTGACATTGCCACCACCACCATGTTGTGGAGACGCTGTGTTTCCAAATATGGTAAGCAGCATAACATTTTCGTCACACACTTGAGTAATTCACAACCACACGCACCAGGTGCTGGCCAATCAGAGAACCCTCGCTTTTTTTTCCACCGATGAGCTATTGTAAAACTCGCGCGTTTCAGAAGGCATGGCAGAGAGGACAACAATAATGTCGTGTATGTGGAAATACGTTTTTTACACCTTAAACACCGCATAAACCATTGCATTACCCCAAATACATAAATATGTTAATTTTAAGCATCGTCATATGACCCCTTTAAACCAGAACTGGTTACACACGGATATACCAATTTAATATTTTATCAATAAATTTCATCATATGGTTCATATTACATTTCAGCACATTATCATTTACGCCATTTTTTTTTATCCCAACAGCTTACACTAGCGGACTAGCAATTTGTCACAGAGCCAACAATATGCAAACAAACATATGCATATTAGCTGGGGGAAAAAAGACAATTTAAAGTATTATTTGCATATAGGTATTTCAAGCCTTAATTGATTCCTAATAGGGATGTAACGGTATGAAAATTTCATATCACGATTATAGTGACCAAAATTAACACGGTTATCAGCATTATCACGGTATTGTTAAAATGTGTTGGAAATGTTCAAAAAGTACTCATACACACACTGAAAACCTTTAAATAAGTTTTATATTGCAAATCACCAACAACAAATCCATTACAGCTATATGCCTTTTTTTTTTTAGCAAAACATTGAAAACATGAACATGAAGCCATAATATAATAATAATAAATTCACATCCCTTTTTGTCATGACTGGAAATATGATTTTAAGACGGTTTAAGCAAGTTTAGTTTGAAAACGTTTGATAGTAAATAAGACACAATTAGACAACATTTGAATAAAATATTAAGAAATATTTATTTGCAACAACTGATGGAGTACTGAATGCTGCACGCACGCGCAGCGTTGTCAAGGTAACATTTGGTCAGTCATTTCTTTCGCCGAGGGAGTTTCAAACGCTTATAGGAGACAGTAATGCCCTGCACCCTTCAAAGAACACACTTCAAGGGCTCTGCCCTTCGAAGGGAGTAGGGCATAGGGATGCTCACTTCTGTTTGGAATTCGCCCCATGTCTCTTGTATCACCGCAGAGGCTCGGATGCGCTCTCTTGTTTCATTCAAATGCAGCTTGTCGTCTTGAGTCTCAGTTTTTGACTGTATTGAAAATGAAAACAGAAGAATTTAGTATTAATTTAGTATTAATACTACTATAATTTTTCTGTAGTGATCATATTGTCCTGACGATTTTTTTTGTACACTGTTCATAATGGATTTATAAACAGGTAAGATTTCAAAACATTAATCTCAATTCAATATTTCATATCCCCGTATTTATATATTATTATAGGTAAACAAAAGAAAATTCAGTGTAATAAGTTAACTCTGAATATACAATACATTATCCCTTAAATGTCAACCTTATAGTTTGAACGTTCGTTCGTCTTGGCTCAAAGCAACTTGCTGAGAACTTTTCTTCGCGGAGGCTTTGCGTTAAACAAGTGAGATAACAAAATTATTTAATCTCTAATCAATATTTTTTTTTGTCCAATTATTTGCCCAGTTATTTTGGTATTGATGTAAAAGTTACCTTGAATTCTCTATATAACAGTGGGTGGTGGTCTCGAAGATGACTGAGCAAATTTGATGCGTTTCCCCCTTTTTTCAGCGACTTTCTTCTTGCAAGATCGGCAGACAGGGTGACCGTCCTCGATTAAATTGCCTTCAGGACTCTTGTAAAAGCCAAAATACGACCAGACTACTGATTTGGTTCTCTTAGATGGCTGAAAAATCTCCAGAGTGCTGTCAACTGCCTTCTGCCATTTCGTCTCGTGCAAAAAAAACAACAACAACATTGTATGCTGCTTCTGCGTCAGACTGATGCTGGACAGGATTTACCGCAAGTTTTAAAAATTGCGATAATCAAACATGGTTTTAATGATAATTAAATTTTAAACGATAATACTAACCGTCAGGGCATTTTATCGTGATTTATCGTGAAACCGGTAATCGTTCCATCCCTAATTCTAATAAGGACTTTAATGGGGAGACTTGAGTTTGTTGCAGTGAATCCATCCAGACATGAGCAATTGTAACTTCCAATTTCATTTGTGCAGTTGGAATCTGGACCACATACAGATGGACTGAACAGACATTCATTTATATCTAGAGGGGAAAAATGGTTTTCATTTTTCAATGCACACAAACATAAATATGTAAAAACATAACATGAAAGACAAATGTCACAAAATTCATCTACATCTATACAAGGAGAATACAAAGTACAATATCAACATTTTTTTAGCACAAAAGACAAGAAAATCTAAGATTTTGAAACTGTCCTCCCAAAGAAAGACAGGTCTATAAAAAAATCGTATATTAGGCCTAAATTTACAAGTCCAAACTGCACCAGTACCTGTACATGTGTTATTGATGCTGATGGTGAGACTTGAGTTTGTTGCAGTGAATCCATCCAGACATGAACAATTATAACTTCCAATTTCATTTGTGCAGTTGGAATCTGGACCACATACAGATGGACTGAACAGACATTCATCTACATCTATGGAAAAAGTAAAATACTAAAATAAGGGATTATTTAAAAAAAAAAAGTAATTTAATTTCATTACAGTTATAACAGCACAAGTAACTTCCATTTTCATTGTAACGGTGAGAGTTCGCCCAACACACTGATGGTGAATCAAGACACATACATATTTGAAATAATATAATTCATAACTTCAAAGGTTACAGTTGAAGGAAGATTTAGCCAGTACAAATAGTAACAAAATGTTCATTGCTTCAACTGTCAATCATACCTTTGCATGTGTTATTATTGTTTATAGGGAGGTCTGTGTCTGTTACATTATATCCACTCATGCACGAGCAATTATGGCTTCCAACAGTGTTGTTGCAGATTGAGTTTGGACCACAGATGTCTGATATCTCAACACATTCATTCACATCTATATTAAAAGGAAGTTATGGGAAAAAGAACAGTTTGGGTCACTTTTACATAAACGATAGTCAATTCAATCTTTGATATCTTATATACAAAGAAAAAAACAGATAAATTCTAACTAATTATTCAAGGTTATAATGTTAGAGTAAACACAAATATAAAATGTACCTCTACATGTGTTATTGATGCTGATGGGGAGACTTGAGTTTGTTGCAGTGAATCCATCCAGACATGAGCAATTATAACTTCCAATTTCATTTGTGCAGTTGGAATTTGGACCACATACAGATGGACTGAACAGACATTCATCTATATCTGGGGGGAAAAAAAATCACAAATATAAACACCTAAAACATGAAAGTGAAATGGTATCTCACAACATTCATCTACATCTATACAAGGAGTTTAAGGATTGAGAAAAAACTAAATAAAATAATGTAATCACACACACGTTCACACACACACACACACACACACACACACACACACACACACACACCACCACACACACCACACACACACACAAACACAAACACAAAAAAAAAAAGGCATTATTTTGGAACTGTTTCGCACAAAGACAAGGTCTATAAGAACGTATTTAAGGCCTAAATTTTCATGTTTAAACTGCCCGTACTCTAACATGTGTTATTGCTGCTGATGGGGAGACTTGAGTTTTGTTTGCTGTGAATCCATCCAACATGAGCATTGTAACTTCCAATTTCAATTGTGCAGTTTGGCATTTGGACCACTACAGGATGGGACTGAACAGACTTCATTTAAATCGGGGAGAAAATTTCACAAATATAAACACCTAAAACGAAGTGAATGGTAATCTCCCACATTCATCTACATCTATACAGGAGTTTAAGGATGAGAAAAACTAAATAAAAAATCTCATCACACACACAGTGCACACCCGCACGCCAGCACACACACACAGAGTTCTTTCTCTCTCACACCACACGCACACACACGTGCACGCTAGTTTCCTTTGAACCGTGTTGATTTGTGTGCTGTAATAACAGGTTTCTCAATCCTCGTCTGTCACACAGTGACCCTCTAAAGCTCCTGGGCTGTCGGCATCAAGTGTCTATTGATGATTCTGTCACAAGTGACTCTTTGTTTCTGAATTAAATGCATCTCAAACAGACTTCGAGAGCTCTTTTAGGTGGTGTTATTTTTTTCACAGCTCAGGGATTATGGTAGATCTTGTGTTTCATGTCCTGCAGGTCATTAATTCCTGTGCTGTATTGTCATTTGACACATTGACTGACTTGTGAGCTGAGCCCGTGCTAACTTCTCTCTTTTTCTCTGTCTGTATGCAGATATGGTAAAATCGTGTCCACCAAAGCCATTCTTGACAAGACTACAGGCAAATGCAAAGGTTTGTCATGTTATTTTATTCTTACACTTTTGATTCCTATAATTAACATTCTCATATACAGTATATACACAAATACAATAATCCCAAATACATCATCACAACCCAAAAAATAAAATAAATGTTTATAATAATATATATATATATATATATAATATAATATTATATATAGATATATTATTTATTCTCTTAATTGACTCTTAGAATGGGCCGTGTAACAAAGTTCCTTTGTGAAAGACCCTAAGAAACCATGTTTCTTTGACCCGTTTAAGTGGTAATTACCATGGTAATTCTTTTGAACTGTACTTATACACTACCGTTGTTAAAAGTTGGGGTCCATTGAAGCATTTTTTTTTTTTGGAAGTCTCTTATGCTCACCAAGTTTGATTCATTTGATCAAAATCCAGTGAAAACAGTGATATTGTGAAATATTATAACAATTTAAAATAACTGTTTTTTATTTAATATATTTTAAAATGTAATTTAATTCTCTGAATTTTCAGCAGCCATTACAGTAGTCTTCAGTGTCATATGATCCTGCAGAAATCATTCTAATATGTTGAAAACAGTTGTGCTGCTTAAATTGTACATTTTTTTTTCAGGATTTTTGATGAATAGAAACTTCAAAAGAACAGCATTTATTTGAAATATTGTCTTTACTGTCACTTTTGATCATTTTTAAAGTGTCTTTGCTAAATAAAAAGTATTACATTCTTATCTGTGAATGAAATGCACAAAAAAAGCATTTAATTCTTAAAAAAAAAAATACAAATACAAAAGCAAAAAACAACAACAACAAATATAAAATCTTACCCTAACGTTTGATCAGTAGTGAAAATACAATGGTACATGAATATGATAATCATTTAATAATATTGTGTATGTCTAAGTACTATAATTTTATCACAATACCATCACTAACCGTTTTTAAAAACCACTTAAAAATTAACCGGTAACATAATGGTGTGACATGAGAGTTGTTATTTAAAGATGAGTGTTTGGTCTAGTGGTTAGTTGTAGATTAGATAGTGTGTGTGTGTGGTAATGCATTGTGTTTTCTTCGTAGGATATGGTTTTGTGGATTTTGACAGTCCCGTGTCTGCGCAAAAAGCCGTCACGGGACTAAAAACCAATGGAGTTCAGGCTCAAATGGCCAAGGTGAGTCAACCACTGATGCCATCACTTCCTTTTCCCAAGTAGCTGGTTCATGACCTGTCTGTTAGGACGATTCAGGAAATGTTGATCTATTAAAATTTAACCTCTGGTGTCTTTTCATGTGCATTTCTCCCTCGTTTCCTTTCGTCCTTTCCTCGTCTAGCCACACACACACATTTCCTGTGTATCTTTGTGCCTCAGAGAAGTATGTAACAATCCTGCAGTGACCTTCTCCTAGGCTCTGCTGGGCGTTTCTGCCTGCATCTTCAATTTTTAATCTGCCCTCTTTTTCCTCTTCCTCCCTACTGTAAGCATATTACTCTTCCACTTCCCCGTTACTGGTGGGGGGTGTGTGTGTGGTGTGTGGGTGTGTGTGTTTTGTGTGTTTGTCTGTGTCTGTGTGTGTACTTGTGCAAAACCTGTTTGACTTATACATGTGGAGGAATGTTGACGCTTATCTTGGCCCGTCCTCATTCTGCTGAACATCTAGAATTTCGAGCTGAATTCTGCCTTCATCCAATCAAAGTCGATTGTAGTGTATCGTATGTCCATTGTTAGCTGAAGACGAGTACAATTGTAGTGTGGGCTTCCCAAAGCCTCAAGCCCACATCATCAGCACCGACAGAGGTAAAAGCCTAGAGTTCCTCACCTTTGCAACACGGACACGTGATTTCAGGGAAAAAATGACTGAATTTATGGTGTTGCTTTATATTATAGAAGAGGAATGTGCCTCAATTAACTGCTCACTCCGTTTCGTCTATCCTCAATTCCAGTGCACTGAAAAAATCGTGTCCTCCCTGTTGAAAAAAACAGCATATGCAGGTTAGGTATGTTTTTTGACGCTGGGATGCTGGTTTATGCTGTCCTTTGCTGGTTTATGCTGTCCTTTGCTGGTTTATGCTGTCCTTTGCTGGTTTATGCTGTCCTTTGCTGGTTTATTCTGGGGGGGGGGGGGGGGTCCTTAGCTGGTTTATGCTGGTCCTTTGCTGGTTTCTGCTGGTCCTTTGCTGGTTTTTGCTGGTTTTTTTGCTGGTTTTTGCTGGTTTTTTTGCTGGTTTTTGCTGGTCTTTTTGCTGGTTTATGCTGTTCCTTTGCTGGCTTATGCTGGTCCTTAGCTGGTCATGTTCTGGTCCTAACTGGTCCGACCAGCTTAGACCGCAATACCAGCATACCAGCACATGACCACATAAACCATCAAAGGAACAGCTTAAACCAGCATCCCAGCGTCAAAGCATACCTAACTAGCATATGCTGGTTTTTTTCAACAGGGCTGAGTTTAAACTTATTCAAACAACTTGCTTCTTAATTAATTGGACTGTAGGGAATGATGTATGAATACATTATTGTAATATCTTTTACATAATCAGCATTTCCGTTAATCATACAGTGGTGATGTTAGGTAAAATAGCAGGTTAATCAGCTAGCCATATGCTAATCATTTAACACTAGCATCCCTTATGAAAATTAACCATATAATAAAACCATATAATAAAACCAATAAAATCATGGTTTCTATAGTTAAACCATAACCACACATTACCCATGGTTTTGCTACACTAACCATAGTTTAATCATGGTTTTTGTAGTAAAACTGTGGTTATACAATTGGTAATCAATCTGGCAAAAAACGATGGTTACTACACTTTTGCTATAATAAAACCATGGGATGCTAATCACCTAGCCCTGTAATAGCTTGTAAACTAACTAGGGAATAAAAACAATGAACAATGCTTAATTTGACCATTTATAGTTGTAGTTAATATACTGTGATATGTGACTTCTTGTCAAGGTTAACACTAAATACATAGATTTTCTGTCATTTTTTAGGGCACAGATAGCTAAGCTAGCAGGCTAATCAGTTTGCAGTATGCAGTATGTTAGCTTACAAGCTACATAGAACAACAAATGTTTACTTTGACCATTGACATGAAGTACATTTAAAATGATGTATTGGACTCAGTCAGACCTCACAGTGACTGAATAGACACATGAAGGGTGCTTATAATACCTGTAATATTGTGCCATGTGTTTTATGTTTTCTGAATACAGCAACAGGAGCAGGACCCGACTAACTTGTACCTGTCTAACCTGCCCGTGTCCATGGATGAGCAGGAGCTAGAGAACCTCCTTAAACCTTTTGGACAGGTCGTCTCCACCCGAATCCTCCGCGACACTAACGGAGTGAGTCGGGGAGTGGGCTTTGCCAGGTCAGTGAGATTTGGGTACTAATTTTGTG